>CM040121.1:404445360-405052353 GCA_022559845.1 Amorphophallus konjac | reverse complement strand
GTAGCTCCCTCAAAGAGAAGGCAAGTGACCCTCTAGTCTGCAGTGACTCCAAAGGGGCAGCATGTCCACCTATAGCCTCGCCCGTAGGAACCCTACTTTGGCACTTCTTTAGTATCCTCTATCGTAAAGTCTCCAACTGTTGCCAAGTAGAAGCAGCCTCCTCAAGAGCTCGCCACTCTCAAACCATAGCCTCTATCTCCCGAGCTAGTGCCTCGGCCTCTCTCTCCTTCTCCTCGGCGAGGTGACCTCTTAGTAGCACGTCCATCTCCATCTTCGCTAGACGGTGGATACGATACTCTATACGGGTGGTGGCCCTGTGCAGCTGTGTCTCGAGATCTCTCCTGGAAGCCAAACTAGCCCCTAACTCTGCCCGCTACAAGCATAAACACAAGCTTGAAGTCACATAAGAGGAAAATAGGGAAGCACTCTATTCTAGGAAAAGAATTGCACAGGTCATACTGACTATCTCGGCTCACTCTCCCTCACCTCGGCCCACTCAAGTGCCACCTCCAGGCGAGCCTACAAGTCCTCCATCCGCGTTGCTTGGGACGAAGGTCCTACCTCCGTTGCCATGCCGGCCCTCATTCGGATGAACTCTAACTCCCCTCGCTACGAACAGGCTAAATGGTTAGTCAAGCATAAAAGAAATGATCATCCAACTTATTCAATTTGACTCACTAGCTCACGGATCTGATGTCTCAAATCCTCATTCTCATGATCCAGGGTCACGATCCAGTCTTGAAAGATGCAAGTAGCCTCCGACTCTAGCATCTACATTAACTCCCACTAAAGATTAAATGCATGAAACATAATTAAAATAAGGGTTTAAGGAGAAAAGAAAGGCTCACCGTGCGGGTGTCGAGACGAAGCCGTCCAGCATACCGGCACCTACAGTCTGCCAAGTAGGCCTCGCTATCCCTCAGTCTCAGATCCGGTGCCAAGGGGGCACCCTTTTGTAATGCCTCTGCCTCTATCTTGTCTAGTGAGGCCCAGTCTTTGTTGCTCACTGAAGTCTGGGTCACCCCTGGTCAGACCTGTGCCCCTCAGGTATTGCTACTGGTGGTTGATGCCACTCGAGGGTCCACTGAACCAATCAAATGTAGAGTGGCTCTCCTACGTTCACGTAGAAGAGCACGATGTCTTTGCAAAACCACGATCGCCTGCTCACTACCCACGATTAGGCAGAGTCATCCTCCCCGACATACAGTGTCCACACCACCTGCAAAACTCAATCTGAAATCTGTTAAACAATCATACATATGTCAAATAATGTCATGAAAACTAAAAGGAAACAGAACACATACCCTATTGTTTGGAAACTCATCCAATGCCATCTAGATGTCGATAATCCAGGCTGCCACCAAGTGTTGATCTGGTAGGACATCCCACCTCACCATGAGTGGGACTGCCAAGGCTCGTCCACGGGCAATCCTGCCCCAGTCGAGAGGAAAGTGAGTGTAACCCCAAATCTGTCACCAACAAAGGGTTAGAGCTCATCAAGATTATTAAATATATAAGAACATATTGGGTTCTTAAAGCAATCTCTTACCTATGAGAATGGGGTGAATCCACCTAAGTTCTCGGAACCTGGCCTGAATGGATCCATATAGGCGAAGAGGTGAGCCAGCATCGCCCTTCCCCACACATATATATTGGGGCCTGTGCTCAAGGTCTAGGAGTAGAAGTATGTACTTCAAGTTCACATTGTTCGAGATCATTGCGAATAATAATCGCCTGAAGAAGTGGAGGAGGAAGAGTCAGATCTCAAAGTCTTCCGCCCTCTCTCTCACCCGGATCCTCTGTCGGACCCTCTGTAAATATGGCCCCAAATCCTCCAACGGTGCCCGGGTCACACCCGCCAGGCCCACCATCATGCTAACGCATCTGAGTGGGACTGTAGTCATCGGCCCCTTCGTGGGGACAAGCCTCGAACCAGGCAATCAGTCCACCTCTCGCCAGTAGTCCCTCAGCTCCTGGCTGAGGACAAGTGCTCCATCAACTGGTAGTCCCGTCAGGTAGCCTACATCCTCACGGGTGGGGACCATATGTCCCCATGGCATCACAAACACCCAGTAATCGTCTACCCATTGCTCTCGGAGGGCTATCAGAAATGTGGCATCTACTGGGAGGGGTGAGATCTTGAAAAGGGGTGTAAACCCCAACCGATCAACTCGCCATTGTTGCTTGTGTAGGAGAGAATGGTACCACGGCCACACTAAGTCCCACAAAACCCAGGCCCAGATTCATCGTCGTCCCTTCAAAACATGGCACATAACAAAATTTGATTAAACAAAGTAATCAATTTATCAAACCCAGCCCTGGTGCCTGGGGGGTTAAACCTTTAGCCACCTTGTCCCAAGGGAAGCCAAACCCTTGGCCGCCTTGCACCAGGAGACGGCAAGCACCCTGGCCACATCTAGTTCATCCCCAAAATTTCCCACATTCAGCCCTCCAACCCAATCCTCGCTTAAAATGGAAACTAAAATGCTTAAAATTAAGAGAAACTCACCTGTGGCGCGTGGGATCCTCTTAGTTTCTCCTTCACTTTCTACCGGCGGGGAACCTCCATCCTTGTTCCTGGATCCATCGTGATCTTCCCCCTCTGGGTTTGAGCCGTTGCCCTCCGAACTCGTCATCTCCCCACCATCTTCACCACCGGAGGACTCCTCCACCGAATGGGACGGAAGAGTGGCCGAGGAGCTTTGAGGGACCTCGCTGGACTTGGCGCGGCTAGAGCTCTCCTCTGTATCCTCACGGTCGAGCATGGCCCTCCGTGGCCCCATAGCCTCAAGGAAGGTGAAAGGAGGGCATGAAACGTCGATTGGGAGGAAGAGGAGCTCGGAGGGAGATGTTCTGGAGAGGGGTTTTGACAGCTTGGGGTGTGGCCGTCAAGTTCAAAAGTTTCACTCTTTTTATAAACCCGCAAAGGAAGGTGACCAAAGGCGTTGGCTGCCAACCTAAGACCGAGAAAGCCAGCACCTTGGCTGCCTTTCCCCCTATGCAACTATTTTCTAGTAGGCCCAACCCCGTTAAAAAAAACAACAAGAAAAGGAAAACAAAAAAAGGAAATAAAACAATAAAAACCAACAAAACTATGTAATATGTCTATCCATCTATCCAAAACAAAAAAATACACCAACAAAAAATGTTCCATTTACTCACTTTAACTTTTATTAAAAAAATCACTAAACGGGTACAAAGCATTCACACCATTAAATCTGGCGTCTCATGAAAAATTCATTAATAGTTGGTTGGATGCCTTTTAAATAGCCTACATAAGCTTTCAATTCATCTCTATTTTCTTCCATGTCTATCTATGCTGTCACTGAAGTGGCATAGGCCTCCATGCCCGATTAATCTTCTGGAGTCGCCTCTTATCATCCTCAGTTCCCAAGAGACGCCAATTAATTAGAGCCTCACTTAAGGTGGCCCTTGGAATCCATCTAGGAAGGCCCACCTGGTGGTGACGGTGATGAGCCTGGTACAATACCACATCTCGAGCCCCAACTAGCCACATCTCTTGATCTGGTAAATTGCGGACTCAGAATTCCAAACGTCAGTGTATCATCAGGACAAAAATGAAGTGTTCCTCATATAGGAATTTAACATAGTCACACCAGTCATCTCTGGTCTTCAAATGCGCTATCCTACTCCGGACCTAATCTTCAACCAAATATGGCCCTAAGGGATGTAGAGTGCTCTTCTCAAAGATACGGGATGTGGTAGTCACCGTGTCGTCAAAATCGAAGCACATGTGCACTTCCATCCACACTTGCAGCAAGTAAAGGCTTCCCATCGCATTCCCTCTCATGCTGATTTGTGTCAATCCATAGTACACATGAACTAGCATGGCCTAGGATAGGGAATGTCCTTTCCATAAGATAGTCAATGGCCTAATGTTCTCTCACATCAATACATCCTGTGACGTCAGGAAGAGCAACACCCCACTGAGACATAGCGTTAGTCCTCTCATCAGATTCTCTGCATTAGCTGATCTATCCCTAATCTAGCCCAAAATCCATCTAGTAAGGTGGTCGATCAAGATCCCTTGCTAGTCTGTCATCTACCGAACCTCCTATTTGTCACGAACTGTCTTAGCCAAGATCTCCTGCCATGGAGGGAGGTCTAGCAGGTCTCCATGTCCAGGTTGCCCCATTGGAAGAGGAAATCAACCTTCTCCAATAGCATAGAGGCCTCGAACTCAGGAAACACAAAAGTATGGGTCCCCAGATGCCACAACTCCAAGAGCACGTCGAGTGCATTCTAGTTCCACCTCATGCTGTTGAGCCTTTTCGCCATGATGACTAGGCGCGTCTGATGCCACTGATGCATGTAGACCCTCATGTCAGGAGTAATCGCCGCCATCAAGTCATAAAGCCACCCATACCTTTGAGCATGCTGAGCTCCCAGGAAAATCGAGATGGGCTAAAAAGGAGAGAAAGAGAAATAAGTCGCTAAAATAAGAATAAACTCCCTGCACCAAAAAAAACACACAACCTCACCCTGAACATACCTTGCTATAACTCACAAGCTGGCTCAAGTGCCCCTCCACGTCAGAGAGCACGTTGGGGTCGCCAGCAACATTCTCTAAAGGTCGGGAAGAGGAGGAACCCATCTTAGGGTTTGTCTTCCTCGATAGTGACCGCCTCCTTCGTTACCTTCAACCTACTGAAAAGGCACAGAGCCCTCTACCCACAAATAAGGCACAAAGTCCTAATGTGTCTAGGCTCCTTTCACGTGGAGACCGGAATCAGTAGGCGGCTAGGTCGATGGCCACCCCGGGCTTGATAGGCGGCCAGTACTCTGGCCACCCACCATTGAAGACGGCAACCCCATTGGCTGCCTCTCTCATCCAACAAGAACTGTGTTTTATTATGGTGTAAAGTTGTAATTTCAAGATTATTTTGTTGAACTCCTAGTGACCATTTGCAACTTGTTATTTGGTTTATCCCTATAAGAACCTTGCTAATGTGTGTTGTTGCAGCTACAACTGAAGTGCAAACAAGGGAGTTGCATGATGTCGCCATCGACTTTAGTTTTATATATATATATATATATATATATATATATATATATATATATATATATATATATATATATATATAAGGCTAATAACTTCGGACGCATGAACTCTGAGTTCCTCTCTAATAAGAATAATAAAGAGTTTATGTTCCTTAAGTTATTCGATGGCCGTCTGATGTCCTCGGACCACAGGATGACGGACATCCCGAACTCTTGACCGCGCTCGGTGACAGGTGTGGAATGGTGGATCTTCATAAGATTCCTAACTGCATTTGTTACTAAGCTTGGATGACGAAATTCTTGAACTCTTGACCGAACTGTTTCCAGAGCCAGACAAATAAATCCTCCGGTTATGCATTAGAAAGTTTTTCCTTTTAAACCCAACATGCATCACATAGGTCTTTTAGTAAAAATATAATAATAAAAAATATAATAAAAAATATAATAAAAAATAAAAAATGAATAGGAAGAAAAAATGCTTGCATCACATGTGGATATCACACAGCAAGGCTAGGGAGGCAGCATGGGTTGATCACTAGCTTTCCCATGGGTCTTTCCCCTGCGTCAATCATCCGCGTTTCTTGATTTCGCTGATCTTACATGTGTGTGTCTATGCTATTCCACTCCAATTCAACAAGTTGAGAGTGTGTTTTGCGTACGATCACCACTATCATACTAAGTCTAGAACGTCATTTCTCCTATCTTGACTTTAGTTACTTGATCTTATTTTGGATGTCTTGTATCTCCTTGGGCCGAATTGCGATGCATCTCAGAGTGTGCCCAAATCTCACGTGTGATTGCCTAGGGGTCCGTTGGACTGTTGATACAAGCCCCTTATATTGTCTTTTTCCCTCCTATCCCTTTTGATGACCTCTCTTTTCGCATTATGTTTGTTCGTTCTTATGTGAAGCTCACCTTTCGCTCAAGAATCTCCTTGAGTGGGATGTCCTAATTAGGCTCGTTTCTTTACCGAAACACCCATTTATCAGTCCGCCGAGCTCCCTTACAAAATGGGTGTTCTGGAGGGGCATTTGTAGATGCCTAATTTCAAACATCCCCGAACCTTTGATTTGACTGCCATATAAGTGACACTTTTGTCTTTCCTGATTGATTGATTTTTCACACTTAAAGTCTAGCCCAATTGACCTATTAGGCCCGAGATCAAAACAAATAGAATAGGGGGGCCCATGGGCTGGGCGGCCATGTCGATGGCTGCCCAGGTTGGCTAGGTGGCCAGACCCTTGGCCACCCATGATTAACAGACAGCCAGGTCAATGGCCACCTCTTGGCAACCGCTAGTCAACCCACAATTCACATTTTCTCTCCCAAGTTGAAAGTGCCCCCTTCGAAGCTCGTCTCCTGCCTCGTTACCCATGTTCTTCAGGCACGAGAGTGGAAGGTACTAGAGTCGGGGAGAGGGAGATACGAGAGGAGGACAGAAAGGAAAGACCCCCCCCCCTAGAGTGCTCTTGGGAGAAGGAAGGAGAGAGGACCCCTACGAGAGGATCCCTGACACATTAGAGAGATTGAACAGAGTGAAGGAATGAGAGGGGAGTCTGGAGAGAACCCAAGGGAGCCCTGTGGCAGATAGCTTCCCTCTTCTGGTTAGTCTCCAGTGCATTTTAAAGCTCGAGAAAAGCCTTCTTCCCTGCATCGTGTAGTGGGTAACTAGTCATCATCTTCGCC
Source organism: Amorphophallus konjac (assembly GCA_022559845.1). NCBI lineage: Eukaryota > Viridiplantae > Streptophyta > Magnoliopsida > Alismatales > Araceae > Amorphophallus > Amorphophallus konjac. Next base: position 405,045,645 of record CM040121.1, on the reverse strand, counting down.
GTTTAGAGCACTAGGCGGCCATTCAACTGGCTGCCTCCTGGTTTGATCTTCTGCCTCCCTTTGCTTCGCTATTGTGCATATCTATCCTCTGTTTATTACATTTTTACATACTAAAAATCTCTGTTAGAATGCCCCTTCATAGAGGTTTTCAAAATTAAACAAAAGGGAAGGTGGTTGTTCGAAAGCCTCGGCCATCCCCCTTCCCAACACCCCTCCAGGTAAACCCACCACCATTTATCTTCATTTTCTAATTTCTTTTGAGCATTTACTGCGCAACCTAGCTCTAACCGATGTTCTCTTTGCTCTTTCAAGTTCTCATTTTTGTTTCCAGGACTTTAGTATAGTGAACTGCAGGGCTCTCTGTCCTTGGCCAGCCAAGAATGGAGAAGTCGGGACCCCACAAGCTCCCTCCCTGAGGCACATAGCACGATTAACCTCCTACGGGAATCGGGTAAACTTCCCTAGGGATCACACTTCAATCCCACATTCTATTGCACTGTAGTGTCAGTGTCAGCCCTACCTCATCCTCACAAGGAACCAAGGCTAGCCGACGGAACTCTCGGATCACTCACGGCGCCTACACTAGCCTTAATCACATGCCAATAGTAGTATTCCCACATTCGATTAGGGTTGGCTGCGAGGGGATTTATAAGGTATTTATAGACTAACCCTCTCCCTATAGTCCTAATTAGAGTAGTATCTCTATTAAAAGATAAACCCAATCTCTTTACCAACTCCCCAAAACCGATGCCGCCTCTCTTCATCCCTAATTAGATGAGGGTTAACTTAATGTGGTCGATCTTCCTCTCTTAAACCTAACTAATTTAGGGTTTAGCCCACTTATGGCCTATTTAACCTTATTAGATTTAGGGTTTTTATACGATCGAGCAAACCCTTCTTATTTTAGGGTTTTAACTCCTTTTAAGGTCCATTAAGGTTCAACCATAGAAGAACTAATTGTTTAAAGTTAAACAAAGGTTTGTTGAGTATATTTTGGGGTAGATCCAAATATTATCTATAGTAGTTTTGGTGATAACAGAAGTGCTATAAAACTAAACTCTATTTGGTTTTTGATAAATAAGTCTTACTCTTTAAGTGATGACTATAACGACCCAAGATCTGGATACCGAGTCAAACCCGATACCATTTGGATCATACATCGCCACGCACGAGCTGGAAAGCTCGGAAGGGTTATTTAGAGTGTTGTGGTTATGCATTAAAATTTAAAACAATTATAAAAAAATAATTTACAGAACTACTAATTAACTGGCAGAAATAAAATTTCATTTTATAACAACATAATATAACTATAGAGTCCAGTCCACAAGTACAGTCAACTAAAAAAGATCGTACACAGCTATGGGGCACACCCTGGCACTAGCAAGCGGGCGGCTAAAGGTCCTCCAATCGAGACGCACCACCTCGAGGAGAAACGTTGCACCTAAAAAAGTAAGGAGTGAGCCTCATCTCATTGGCAGTAGGGGTCCCGCGAATCTCCACCATAATGAAAATGGTGAGCAGTAACAACAGTAACAATAATAAACAACAATAGTAAAATAACAACAGTAAACAACACCAGTCGGAATAATAAGAACTGTAAGCGTAGGAACTACGGAGCCACTACGCTACCCTACTCTCGCGGTTGTAACAACCCGTCTTCGCTGACAGAACCTCTAACAAGGCCATGCGGCCATACATGTAACCTCCATCCTCGGGAGGACATCTAGACATTGGTAAACATTGGTCTCGAGCTAGGACCAATGAGAGAGCCATGCCCTACACACAGGGTGACACCAACCCATATGCCAGAAGGGCCAATGACAACGCTATCGGTACCTCAACCTTACCATCCTTGGGTCCGTAACTCAAGTATACACAAGAAGGATAGATGCATCTACTGACGTCTTATACTACGCCAAGGTCTCATATGTGCACACACTACCCACACCCGGTCTCAAGAGGAGTAGAGGAGACACACACACACCATACCCTGGGACTGACTATGGTCTGTGCCACTGCGTCCCACAATATGGCTGTATCCAGCTACCTGAGATGGGGTACGCACCACTGCACCCGACAACAACGTACTCTTGTCCTAACCAAGATACATACGCTTAGGCGGTCTCGTCTCTATAAAAGGAGCGCCGTACACACTAGGCGGTCTTGCCCGGTCCAACCACGATAAGCCACTAGGATCTTCCGTGGTCTTGCGGAAACCCACCGTGTAACTCTATCATCTGCGGTCTCGTGAGAATCTACCATATAACACTATCATCTGTGGTCTCACGGGAATCTCGAGAAAGGCATACACATGCACGCAAACCACCGTAAACCACGGTATGACACCATGGGGTGCTAAGAAAACTACCCACGACCAGGTGATGGAATCTAGTGGATATCGGCCCACTAAACTTATACAAGGACTACCTACCACGATCATAGAACTCACGTAGATATGACCCTCCACGGTCACATGACTCAAGCGATATATAACCCACCACGGGCACCCAAGCCACGTGGAAACTAAGCTACACGTATACGGCCAAACACACAATAGGGAAATCCATAAACCTCATATTAAGTAAATCTATTCTTGGGTGACCTCCTCCCTTACAAGGCCAAAATGGCCCAAATTTCTTGGGTTTATGTGAATATATTATTAATTTCTATGTTCCGGGGTGAAAACCCATTCATAGGACTCAAACGGGCCGAATAGCCCTCATCCTGGTCGACTTGGACCACTGGCCGGTCGACTTGGGCCACAGGTCAGTCGACCTTCCAAGCATGGGTTGATCGACCTGCCATCACTGTCGGTCGACTGACTGGGAACGCGGTTGGGGGGTTGACCGCGTTAAGGTGATCACTGTTGACCTGAGGACCGCGACCTCCAAAGGCGTGGTTGGACATCCGAATGCGTCTATGATCGCCTTACTAGGGGCTTCTCAAATGAACGGTGTGCCTGTTCATGCCGCGTTCATTACACAGAAGCTGAATGTGGTCGGGGAGATGACTGCATTCTCGTTTCCGATCTGGACTTCCACAAACCAGTGTGAATTCATCCGTTCCAAGTCTCGTTCATCTCGTACGAAGGGGAAAACACTTGAAATCGACTCCTTTGCCTTTCACACACCGGAAGGACTCAAAAAAACACAAAAAGATCAAAGAAATGGGTGATTCCTTCAGTTTCCCCATACACACCCATACATCTCCATAAAATACATCCGGCCTCATCCCGGCCTCATCTCGGCCTCAAATCGCAAGGAAAACACAAGAAAATCAAGGGGAAACATATCCCGACATTCCATTAGCTCGAAATCTAGCAACCAAATATGTTGTGTGCCTTGCATGTGATATTTTGATGGAAACTAAACTTTATGTTTGTGTGAAAAAAACTTTATGTTTGTGTGAATAGTTTATTCACGGATTGAACTCATGTCTATGTCTTGAAGTGCATAGTATGTTTCGTCATGCATATGTTTTCAACAATGCATGTGGTGAATTCACCCATTGGTATTAAGTGTGAATGGAACCTTTGATTTTGCTTAACTCAATGGTTTCAAAATGTGGTTTGATGTCTTCTTGATTTTGAATGGAATCATTATTGACAGTGCATATGTGATGGGAATCAACACCGAGCACTAACATTTTATTTTACATTTGTGTCATTTTGTTTGCATTTATATCCTTGGTTAATTGGTTTGCAGTTGTAAGGCATTATAAGCCAATTTCTTAGTCTTTAAGAATTTTTGGGTTTTTATGTAAAATGCCAATAGGTCCAGTAGGGTCCCCCACCCTCTTTCCCATTGGTCCACCTAGGATCATGTGCCATGTGGGGCTGGTTCAAAGTCCAAGATTGGACTTGGACCAAGGAGACAAGATGGAAGAAAAATCTTGTTGTGTAGTGGACAGCGGATCTAGAGGGGAGGGGTGAATAGATCTGCCCCTCTTTTCGCAATGCAACCCTCTATATAGCTAGATAATGATAATAGCAGCGGAATATAACTAGCTAAACGAAGAACATAGTGATTTACTTAACAAGATGATTATGCAATATAGATATTGAACCTAAGCATGCATCTAACACAAAGTAATCGCACAAGCAAACCACAACACACGAGATTTTAAGGTGGTTCGGACTGAATCTCCAGTCCTACGTCCACCCCTCACCAAATCCGGTGAGGCTCCACTAGTGCCACGCACTGAACCGCAAATCGGAAAGACCACCGATTGCCTTCCTACTAACCGCCGGTAGGGACGTCAACACCGCAGATCGGATAGCTTCCGATTACCTTCCTACTAACCACCGGTAGGGACGATCTTTAGTTCCAAATGTTTGAATGAAATGGAAAAGAACAAGATATGAAAACACTCAAACAAGATATGAAATATGTTCAAAGAGAAAAGATCTTGTCTGAGTTTGCTGGAGCTTGAATCTGATGATTCACTTGGCTTGGAGTTGATCTCCTCTTGAAGTAGCTTCAATCACTTGAAGATTTGATGAAGAACTTCTTCCCGGAGTAGCTTGATTTCCTTCTTGAAACACCCTACTTGTGGCTTCCTTTGATCACCCTTCTTATCCCTGAGTGCTTCTAGCTTTAGTGGAGGTTGCTTGCTTCAGATCTCACCTTGAAACACCTTGGATGGATGAAGAGCTCCAGCCCAAAGTACTGTTCACGGAGGTGCTACAGTACCTCAAAAATGGCCTCCCTTGATCTCTCTTGAAGCCTTGAAGCATTAGAGTTTCTAACCCCTCATGTGTTGGTTTTATAACCCTTGGAATGGTCCTTGGACACCCCCCAGACCAGATCCATAAATCATGGGAGATTAGGTGAGTTTTGATTAAACAAATACATGGAAAGGGGCTGGCCACGAGGTGGAATTCGAAGTCAAACATGGCTGCATCGGGGCTGGCGGTCGACTGGAATTCATGGGGCGGTCGACTGGAATCTGTAAAATCTCCAACTTGTCGGTTCTGGGAAAACCAGTCGACCGGAAAAGTAGGGGCGGTCGACCGAAATCTGTAATTCCTGGAGTGTTTCGTTTCTAGAAGAACCGGTCGACCGGAAAGGCAGGGGCGGTCGACCGAAACCTGTAAAACGTGGAATTCTTAGGCTCTGGCAAATCTGGTCGACCGGCCAAGGTGTGTAGGTCGACCGGAAACACCTATACCTGCAAAAATGAAGTGTTAGACCAATGAAACATGTTCATAAGTCAAGATATTCATGTCCTCATCAATTTCATGTATTTTGGGATTGAAATCAACTTAGAATATGCTTTGAGCATTTCTAAATTTTGTTCCGGGGGCGCCGCCTCCGGAAACCCCCGCAAGGGGCGCTGCCCCCTTGACCCCCCCGACCTGACCGGGCAGGTCGATCCCCGCGACCTGACCGCGCAGGTCGATCCGCGTGCGAGGGCGCAACATTGAGCTTTCACCTTTGCCATTTCCACTGAATTCCTTCGTATCTGTCATGAACAAAACATCGCGTGTGTCAGTCACATGAGAGTGGAAAGTATCAATGACTAATAGTGTTTAGCCATTATCAAAACCAAGAATACCACAGAACTCATATGACCATAGGATGATGTCGAATGACCCAAGTGACCACAGGATGGCTCAAATGACGATAGGGACACAACAAATCTAATTTTACCTCCCATTTTCAAAGGGGTGCCCCCCTTTAATATAGTTTATTCATTGTTGTATTTTTTTTTATTTTGGTCATTTGACCACATGGGGGATTAATTATCATATCCCTTGTTTACCCCTCCCTAACCCTAGATCTGATGGTAGTTTAAGTCCTTTTCCTTTTATTATATAACCCATGTATTTCCATATTTCACACAATTAATGAGAAGAATAGTTGGAAAAATCCAAGAGCCCTTGGGCGCCCCTCTCTCCCTCTCCCCTTGCAGCTGTGAAGGTTGCCCTAATCTATGGTGTGAAGCCATATTCTGGGAGTGATTCCCACCTCTACCACCTCCGCTGAATGCGACTTCTAGCCACTGCCGCCACCGCCTCCGTTCGTGCCGCCGTCGAGCCGCCACAACAACATCTCCGAGCTATTGTCCTGAACCACGAAATCCAGAACAGCAACCTGAAGATCTGGTTGGTCCTCCCAATCTGTGTATCTGATGATCTTGAAATTTTGATAGATCATCCCCCTTGTTGTTACCTCCTCCCAATTTAAATTTTGTGTCAATCCGCCACCGTTTGATATTTTTCCCAGTATTTTAGTTCCACCCCTGACAGTCTGCCAATCAGCAGATCTGCGGGATAGTGTCTTGTTGTTGTATTTTTCCCGCCCCCTTAACCATCTCCAAAAATTCTCAAAAAAATCATATGTGCTCCTCACATCCCCCCCTTCCGCCCATAATTTTCCAAGAGTCTAGATCCATCATTTTTGTGTCAGTCAAAATCTATTTTCAGGCAGGTCATGTTCTATCCTGACAGTGTGTAATTTTGAGCCAGAAATAACTACGACTCACAGAGTTTTTCATTTCCAATCTGTTTACTGGATAGATGTAAAATAATTATATGTTGTAGCCCTTGGAGTCCTCTATCCAACGGCGCCGATCTCGCCTCGAGCCAACACCGGATCTGGGCGGAACAATTCTTTTTGCAGGGTCGTGCAAACCTATTCCGTGAACAGGCCAGCAAAGGCAATAGCAAGTTAATTCTTGAAAAATTACTTCAGTGTCGATTTAGCCGCCGCCGATCTTGGAAAATGAAGAAAAGTCTTCCACCGACGTCCCAGCCAGCCTCCGTGATCAGAAGGTGACCGAAAGCCGCCGTCCCACAAGCCGAGTTCGATTGTTGTCCAGCGAGTCGGAACAGTACTGAGTCGGGCCAGCAGTCCGCCTCCGGTCTGAGAGCCCTTCCGGTTTGCTGCCCGTCAACCCGAGACCACTACTCCTAGGTCCCACTGTAGTCCTTTACCACCCTGCGTGGAGTGGGCATAGAAATTCACTTCTGTAATTAATTACATTTACTGTACCGGGAGTTACGGTCTTGGCCGAGGTCGTCTTCCCCACGCCCGGAGCGTGGAGGTATCGTGTCTGCTCCCCACTTGGCATTTACTTTACTCGTATATTTAGTATATGATTATATGCCGCTGCATGAGTGTGTTAGAATTTTAACTCGTTAAATCATTTTAATCACCGCTGTGAGAGAGAGAGCGAACCTATCCCGTGACTCGATCCGAGCACGGAAGTGAGTTTGACCACCCTTGACTCTGTCGGTTTCTCAACCGCACGGATCCGTGTTTCCCTCGCTTGGGATGACTCGTGGGATTGCTTTTCTATTAAAGGCATATATCCCATAGGAACTCTTAGTGTCGAACCGAGGTAGCTCTATTGTTCGCGTGTCGCTGGTCGCGTCGTCCAATTTGTCGCGTCGTCACATAGAGTCTAAGGTCCGCACCATTTAGCATCGAGTCTCTCTCGTCGCCCCGCATCAATATGTCATTGAATAACTTAACTTCATGAATGAAACCTTTGCTTGATGGATTATGCTTTGCTTTGGATGAGTGTGTTCATTGAAGATTTGCATGAAAATAGTATGGTATTGGTTGATGAATGGATGTTCATAAGAACAGTCTGTTTGGGGTATTTATGAATGAGTGGTCTTGTCGAACATGTTTTTTTGAAGAATTCTTATCAAGCAAGGAAGTTGATTTGGGTTGTGGTGTTTAAATGAAATCAAAATACATGTGTAATCTTGCATGTGGTATACTGACTTGATTCCATTGTATTTTTGTCGAATCAAAATTCATGGTGGTCGCTTGGAAGCTAAAACAAATGTTTGGATAAGCACCTTGCTATCCACAATCTAAAACAGGTGGTACATGCCATGTTTATTCATCAAGAACCTTTGGTAAGGCTTAAGTTCTCAAAATCCTTCAATTGGGTGTAATTCTGGGTTAGATGGCAATTTTTCTTCTGTGGAGTCGACCCCATCCTAGTGACTATTTTGCAGCCCTTTCTGTAGAGTCAACCCAATCATTGTATTGCGTCGACCCCACTGTGTCATCCACTTCATTCATTGGTTTTTACAATTGTGAATGGTTTTCATGCATCTTCTACATGAGGCTTTTGAGCTTTCAAATTGTTTAAACCATTCACATATACCTTGTAAGAAAATTGGTTGAATGATGATCTTACTTTGGTAATATGCATGGGTATTTGTTCTTGATTTTTAGTTGTGGAAGCTTAAGCTTTTAAATGGGTATGATAATGCTTAATAGGTTGTCAAAGACACATAGAGTTTGATTCAAGGTAAGGTGGGGTCATTGAGTATGAATTTTCATTAATTTCACTTGATTTTTATGTTTTGCAGGTATTTCGGTCAACCAATGCGGTGGGACGGTCGACCGAAGTAGCCAGATTGAAGCCTGTTCAAGACAGGTCCACTCCCTATGAAGGGCAGGTCGACCTGTTGATATGTCGGCCGATTCTGTTCAGATTGGTCAACCAAAGGTAATGGATCAGTCGACCGATTTCGTCGGACGCTCCGGATCCGACTTTGCGAATCTCATTTGAAACCCATCAAACCTAATCCGAATGAACCCTATTTTGACCCCTTTGCCATTAGGGTTCCAATAGACATCCTAGAGGGCTTTTGCAAGGGTTTTGCAAGAGTTATATGGGTCTTATGCAGATAATGTAAATCAGTGGGAAGTTGTGAATCAACGGGAAGCTATGAATCTGTAGTGAGGAGTGTGTCCTCGTGTGGAAGCTGTGAATTAGCGATCAAGCTGTTAGTCAACTGTGTTCAAGATGTTAGTCAGCGGGAAGCCTCACCGGGTTTTGGTGAGGGGTGGATATAGGTCTGCGGGTTTGCAGACTGAACCACCTTAAAAATCCCTGTGCAATGGGTTGTGGTTTGTGTGATTAATCCTTCTCTCCTATCCCCATTCACAGGATGATGGTGTGCCGATTCATATGTTTGTTGTCTTAGTCATTTAAGCTATCAGAGCACTCAGCATTGTGTTCACACACATCCACGGGTTTGATAGATCACTGCTCAAAGGTGCAGCTGATCTTTATGATGTTTCAGTTTGTTTTCACAAACTAGTTAGCTCTTAACCGTGGTTTATCTGATACCCAGTGAAGCCAAGCTTCATTCTAGTATTTCCAAGTGCACTTGTTAAATCCATTGTGTGCTTTGAATAAAGTTTCATTTCAATTCAGGTTTGTCATATCCTCTGGGAGCCACAGCGTTCCATTTCTTTGTGTTTCATTAAGTGATCGGTTAAGTTTTTAATTGGGCAAAGTTTTTTTCTAAAGGATCTATTCACCCCCCTCTAGATCCGATTACACCCAAGGGATCCAACAAGTGGTATCAGAGCGGGTTCCCCAAGATGTGGTCTAAAGACCTGGGGAGATTTTATGGGAACGTCCCTCGTAGCTTTATATCCAAGGGTCACTCCATCAACCGACCCCCATTCTTTGATGGGGCAAATTTTACATATTGGAAAAATCGGATGGAAGTTTTTCTTTGTGCCTAGGACCATTTAATCTGGTGATCGAGTAGCCTATCGGGGTCTTTTTGAACTGCCTGAAGATGAGGATGCCTGGACTGCTGACCAAGTCAAGAAGACCACGGTTAACTGGAGCGTGATGAACGTTATGCAATACGCTATCCATCCTATAGAGTACTCTAGAGTATCGACTTGCAAGTGGGTGAAAGAAATGTGGGATCGACTTTAGTAGATCTATGAAGGAACGCCTGAGGTAAGGACCACCAAGGCCAACATGTTGATCTCTGATTATGAAATGTTCAAAATGAGACCTGACGAGTCTATTTCTGAAATGTATGCTAGACTCACCCAACTAACAAACTGTCTAAAATCCTTGGGTAAAGAATATTCTGACTATGAACTGGTCAGAAAAATTCTAAGATCTCTCGCTTCAGCGTGGCACACTAAGGCCACCGCAATGAAAGACTTGAAAGATCTGTTAGTTATGATTGTTGATGGGTTGATAGGTTCGCTCATGACATATAAGCACAACCTGAGAAGGAACGAGGAAGATCATAAGAAAAAGAAGTCAGTGGCTCTCAAAGTCTCTGAGAGCACTGATGAGTCCGGTGAGGATGATGAAGATGACTGTCTAGAAGGAAGCCTATGTGATCATGCTCTACTCACAAGGAAGTTTAAGAAATTCTTAAGGAGTAGAGGTAAATTCCAGAAGAAGAGATGGTCGCCATAGGTAAATAGAGACTCCAGTCTTAAACCTGAACAGACTAAAAAATCTGATAAGTTGATTTGCTACCAATGCAGGGGACCGGGGCATGTTTGTGGAGAATACCCAGAATTACTTCAGACGGAAGAAAGGAAAAAGGGCTAAAGCCATGATGTGCACTTGGAGCGATGATGAAGAAGACGAAGAGGCTAGCACTTCAGACGAAGAAGAAGAAGAGCAGATTTGTCTTATGGCAAATATAGAAAATGATGATTCTAATGCACAAAAACTATGGAAAGCACCTGCTAGAGATGCTACTAACCCTCAAGGACCCATGAAATCTTGGGTAGCTAAAAATATAAAATGAGAGATTTTGTTGCAAGGGTGCCTTGAGACCGAGTAAAGAATGGTCAAGAAATGAATGCTTAAGGCACAAGTGTGTAAATAAAGATTTCAATTCATGTTAATTTTGCATGTTAGGATCTCTTTGAATTACTATAGTCAATCTTTTTCCTTGCTTACAATAAATTCTGCACAAGTCTGAAATCCTCCTTCCTGAACCTCTACAACCCCTCCCCCCCATAGTTGAAACTGAAAATCTGAGCTGACTATTTAGTTGATATCTCATGTGAACTTTCTATAATATCAAGGTATCTTATATGAAATTTCTGAAGTGATTACTTGATGATGTATGCCTTGGCTGCATGAAAATTCATACTATGAACACTTTCGTGTGTATTGATTGATTGAGGGGGAGCTTGAGAATTGTGCTTTTAAGTTTAGAATGCTTTGATAATTTGAGTCTGCATGTGTTGTGGATATTGAACATTATTTTGTGGTCTCATGCACTTTCATGCATATCATGCTAAAAGGGAATTTGAAAAATCTACTCTTCATGTTAGCATGTACTGCACTCTCAATGCACCATCATGTCATGACCCCTTTGGTATATAGAATGGTGATTTATGGAAGGTTGGATTAAGTCCAACTAGAAACTATCACTATCCATGACATGATCTTCGGATCAAGTTCTCCACCCAGTAGTATGGGTCAAATGTTCACATAAGTCATAGGCTGCATGCCCTTTTGTTAAATCTTGCGAAGGCATTTTGAAGTCCATGCACATAGAAAGGGGGAGTCAGCACAAGAAGTTCAGTCTACATGTCTGCATATCGCCTCCACTAAAACTTTAGGATCATCATCTAAACATCTGAATAGATTGCATTCTCTCAGGGGGAGTTTGATCTGTTTTGGCAAACATGCTCATTGTTGGAATTGTGTGCATCCATTGCATGCCTTTTGAATAAAAATGATTCAACTTAGGGAGGAGTTTCAGTTTTTGAACAAAATTGTAAGCACATTTGAATCTATCTTCTCATTGTATAAATATTGACTCAATGTGTTGTTGCTAAATGAAAGCCTTCTCATAATTCATGTTTTATCAAAAAATGTGTTTGCTGAAAGAATTGGGAACTTCGCAGTACCCTCTGCCATCAGGACCTAAAATCCTTTTGAAATCTTCCTGTCTACAGAACAGGTCAACCCAATGACCCAATGCTTACTCAGGTCTGTAGAAACCTGATAATTACAAATGAAAAATATATTTTTTTTGTTGTATTATGTAATTAAAATTTTCATGAAATAAGTAAATTACATTTTTCTATATGAAAAATGCTAGTTTATTGAATAGTTGTTAAAAGCTTTGAACCTTGGATAAATCCTAGGAAGCCCAATAAGAGTTCATGTAATGGACTGGGAGCGAATGGCCATTTGACAATTTATGATGGGTAGAATAAATAAAATTGCAGGATATATTAAAGGGTGGAAAGGCCTAATTTCGTACATGTGCTTCATATGAGAAGCGTAACATGTGCATAATTGGGAAGGTGGACTTTGACCCTAAACCACCCTTGGACTGGCCGCTTTCACACCCAAAGATAGGCTGGAAGCTGCGTTTACACTTTTCTTCTAAACACGTACTCAACGCGTTGGTGAGATTAGCTGTTAAAAAAACCTGACGATTTGGGCAAGGGAGTGGCTATAAATAGCACCCCTTATGACCCTCAAACCATCCGTGTAGATCAGATATACGCTGCTGTGAAGGTGGTGGCGAATTGAAGGCAGATTTAGAAGATCAAGGGTTCTTCTCATATTTGGGGCTTTTCCATAGAACTGCAAAAAGGTAGGTATCTCTCAGGCTATACTCTAATTAATTCATGCCAGCATGATCGTTTCTCTATCCTCTTTCTATTGATAGCTCATTTGCTAAATTACATCATGAAATAAGCAAGTTATGAACGTTCGATTGATTTGGGGTGTTCACGATCTTTTTATCCAGAACGTATTGACTTCTGCAGCACGTTCTTATCCCTTAACAGAAGATAAGATTAATTAAGACGTTGGCTTTGAATTATATAAATAACTAAGACGCTGATTTGTATAAACATGCAAACTAAGACGCAGAAACGGTCTTAGATGACCAATTGAGACACAATGTATAGACTTAATGCTAGCATTGTATAGACTTAGTGATGCATTGTATAGACCTCATGCCTTGTACAGACTTAGTGTACAATGTATAGACTTAATGTTAGCATTGTATAGCATTAGTGTTGCATTGTATAGACTTCATGCATTGTACAAACTTAGTGTACAATGTATAGACTTAATGTTAGCATTGTACAGACTTAGTGTTGCATTACATAGACTTCGTGCATTGTACAGACTTAAATAGTGCAGTGCACTGACTCAAACAATGTTTTGCACTAACTTCTATAGTGTTTTGCACAGACTCGTGCAAACATAAAGGACCCATTGCACGAACCCCACAGTGTTTTGTACCGACGTTAGGTGCAAGCTTGTAAGAACATGCATCGCCCCATCTAGTAGTGTACTGACCTTGTAGGGGACTGCACCGATGCAGTGATATGAGATTTGTGAGCAACTTTTGTTCTTTTTAAACCACAGTGTCAACGCAGCACTCCACTGCGTCAACGCATTGAACCTCATTTAGCGAATTCACCGCAACCGCCACACACAGTAAAACAGACAGTAGTATATTCTATCATATTAAATTATTTTCAGCATGCTACATCTATTTTTTAATCATGTGATATATTAATGTATGAATAAATATTAATATCTAAACTCATTATTTTAATCCTTGAATATATACGTTTCTTTACTAATGAAGGGTCCTTTACTAAAACTTGATGTCTTTTTTAATTCTAAAATCATTCTAAGGCATTAAAATAAGTCTAATAAAATGACTATATTAAATTTTTTTCCTACTGATCGTTCATTTTTGAACTCCATGACTTAATGTCGTTAAACATGATGCCTAAATGGTTATCCACTTTTCTTGCAAGTTCTGAAATTTTGTCAAATTTGTGCTTATTACAAACAACACTTTCTTGAAAATCATTGGCCATATACATTGAAGTGGATGTCTAAATGTACTTGGGATCTTCAGATCCATATGACTCAATGCATGGCATTAATGGGACCCGGTCTGGTCCTGGGAGGAGCGCCCGAAAGTACTTGTGCCCATGGGAGTTGATAGACCACGGTGTGGCATTGCACTGAAGTGCATGATAGATTTTACTTGATATGGCATTCCACTACTCGTACTTGTTTACATGACTACTTGAAAGTTTACATGAAATACTTGACTTGCATGAAATGGCCAAATTCATGAAATATCTTACTTGTTCAAAAGTGTTTACTTGAATGCTCTTGACATCTTCTTATCTTTTTGGTTGTTGGAAATTTCTTATACAACAATTCTACTTGACTTTCATGATTTAACACTTCCTGATTCGACTTGGATAAATTGTTCAACATGCTAAATACTTAAAGATTGCCTGATTCATAGAGATATAAAATCCTACTGAGCTTTCTAGCCCACCCTACGTTTGGGTTAATTGTTGCAGGAAATGAAAATGGACAAGGGAATGGACATGTGTGAAAGAGAGTTTTCTTGTTTACCCAGATTCATGTAGATCCCTAGTGATTCATGTATTTTGGATTGGAAATTGTACTTTGCCTATATGGCTTACCAATAAATGTTGTAAACTTCACTTGATGAAATAAAGGTATCATTTTCCCATTCATTTCTGTCCTTAGAAATGAAATTTTACTTGCTCTGATCGACACGCTTGTTTACGACTCGTCGCGCCTCGATATTCCGCTTCGGGGCGTGACTGTCTTTATGGTATCAGAGTCTAGATTACATAAAATCCTAGGTTTCACAATTATAGGTTCATTCTTAAAACATAGTTTTCCCTCAAACATAGGTTCTAGATCAATATCTAGAAATTTGATAGATCTTAAACTTTCCCGGTAAGATTCGGGTAGAAACACGGGTTACGTTTTAAGAAAAAGGGAATTATCAGGAAGTAAATACCAAAACAAAAATAATAAGCCTTGGAATTATGGTTTCAGGCTAATTCTCGTAAATGGCCGCCGAGAGAGCTCAATGGCGCGAGATGCAGCGCACTGTTCAAGGCTTAACCCAAGCCCTCCAATAGGTTGCTCAGGGAGGAGCACACTGAGGAGCCGGAGATTTGCATAGGAATTTCTGAAGCATGAACCCTCCCAAGTTTGCTGGATCTACAGATCCGGATGAAGCCGAACACTGGATTAAGGAGATTGAGAGGATATTCCGAGTCATGCAATGTGCCGACGAGGAAAAGGTCCTACTCGCTACTTTCCAACTGGAAAGGTATGCACGTGCCTAGTGGGAATCAATCGAAGCTACCTTACCGCACGACCAAATTCTATGGGAAGAGTTCGTGGAACATTTCAATAGCAAATACTTCTCCGATCGAGTACAAGAAAGGAAGGCCGCCGAGTTTGCTACTTTGAAGCAAAGGGGTTTATCAGTTGGGGAATATGAAGCCCAATTTTCAAGGTTATCCCGGTACGCTCCACATCTCGTGGGTACCGATAAAATGAAGGCACGAAGATTTCATAATGGCCTTAAGCCGCAATATATTGCTCAACTCGCCCCGATGGATATTCAACTTTATTATGATATGGTACGAAGAGCACAACTCCTAGAAGATGCAACGGAGTTATCGGATCACATCCGAGGAAGGGAAGCCAAGAAAGAGCAAGTTATTGGGTCCGGAAGTTTCAAACCTCCCTTCGGGAAAAAAAGGCCCAATGATGGGTGTAATTTCATCAAGGACGGGCGTAATTTCAATAAAGGTGGACGTAATCTCCATGGGGACAAGAGGCCGAGGACGTTGGACAAGCAAATTGTCCCTATATCGGCAACATCAAAGGAATTATGCAAGTATTGCGAGAAGCCCGGACACAAAGCCGAGGAATGTTGGAGAAAACTTGGCGCATGTCTTCGATGCGGGAGTCGGGAGCATAGGATTCCGAATTGCCCTCTTCTCAACGAGCAAGCTCCATCACCGGCAAAATTTCCTATTATTGTCAAGAAGCCAGGAAGACTTCAAGCCCTTATGGGTAAGGAACCTACCGAGGAAGGAGGCATCGTGGAAGGTACTCTTTTCATATACTCCAAGCCTGCCTCTGTCTTGTTTGACACCGGAGCTACGCATTCATTTATATCTATAGGATTTGCTGGTCTTTTACCTATAAAGCCTGTTCCGTTAGTTTCCACACTCACTATCACTACCCCTATTGGAACGGGAACGGAGATTAAAAACTTCTATCCTGATAGTGAAATTCTAATTAGTGCTTATAACTTACCCGCTGATTTGGTATGCATGGAGATGGAATGATATGATGTTATTTTGGGTGCCGACTGGCTATCTACCCATGGAGCTAGTGTCAATTGTAAGATGGGAACGGTAACTTTTATGGGTTACCCTGACCTTCTATTTTCTGGCACCAAGTATTCTAGACACATATCTCTCATTTCGGCCCTCAAAGCCGAGAAGTTATTAAGGAAGGGTTGTGCCGGTTACTTAGTTTCTATCACTATGACCGAGCATACGAAACCCATTCTAAAGGACATTTCTATCGTTCGGGATTATTCTGATGTATTTCCAGATGAGTTGCCTGGTATTCCTCCCGAGAGAGAAGTGGTTTTCTCTATTGATTTAATTCCGGGAGTAGCACCAGTTTCTAAAGCTCCATATCGGATGTCTGCTCTGGAAATGAAAGAATTAAAGGATCAATTATTGGAATTACTGGAGAAGGGGTATATCCGACCAAGTACTTCACCTTGGGGAGCCCCAGTCTTATTTGTCAAGAAGAAAGATGGTTCGATGAGACTATGTGTTGATTATCGGTAATTGAATCAACTCACCATCAAGAATAAATATCCATTGCCGAGGATTGATGAATTATTGGACCAGATTTCTGGAGCTCGATATTTCTCAAAGATTGATCTCCGATCTGGTTATCATCAGTTGAAGATCAAGGAAAGTGATATTCACAAGACTGCATTTCGGAGTAGGTATGGACATTACGAGTTCACCGTTATGCCTTTTGGCTTAACAAATACGCATGTTGCATTTATGCAATTAATGAATAGCGTATTCAGGCCATACCTCGATCAATTTGTGGTTGTCTTCATTGACGATATTTTGATCTACTCCAAGTCTAAAGAAGAACATGAGGAACATCTTAAGAAGGCCCTTCAATTAATAAGAGATCACAAGCTTTATGCCAAATTAAGCAAGTGTGATTTCTGGTTGGAGGAAGTTTCCTTTCTTGGTCACATAATTTCCCGGAACGGTATCGCCGTCGATCCTTCAAAGGTCGAGGCTGTAAAGAACTGGGAAAGACCTACTAGTGTGACGAAAATCCGAAGTTTCTTGGGATTGGCTGGATATTATCGAAGATTTATCAATGATTTCTCAAAGATCGCAGTACCTTTAACAAGATTGACAAGGAAGGAGAACCCTTTTATATGGTCCGAGGAATGTGAGAAAAGCTTTCAAACTTTAAAGGATTGTCTGACGACTGCTCCTATTCTCACATTACCTATGGAAGGAGGAGGATTCGAAGTATATGCTGATGCATCTGGAATTGGCTTAGGTTGCGTATTAATGCAACACGGCAAGGTCATAGCTTATTCTTCACGGCAATTGAAGAAACACGAGGAAAATTATCCCGTACATGACTTAGAACTCGCAGCTATGATCTTTGCTTTAAAGATCTGGCGACATTATCTCTATGGAGAAGCCTTTACGGTGTATTCTGATCACAAGAGTCTCAAATATTTATTCTCTCAAAAGGAGCTCAATATGAGACAAAGACGATGGTTGGAATATTTAAAGGATTTCGACTTCTCTATACAATATCACCCAGGAAAAGGTAATGCCGTAGCTGATGCACTGAGCCGAAAACCAATGGCTTTATTATCGAGCATGATGGTTAAAGAATGGCATCTACTTGAAGAAATGGCTAACTTAAACCTCAATATGGAGGAGAAGGAAGACGAAGTCCTTATTGCTAATGTTCGACTCCAACCCGAGTTACTCTCGGAAGTTAGGGAACGGCAAGGTGATGATCCGATGATCGTTGAAATTAAAGAGAAATTAGATGAACGATCGGATTTCCTTCTGACTGATGATGGAAGGCTATTATTCAAAGGAAGAACTTGTATACCCGATTGTTCTACGATCAAGGGTAAAGTCCTAGAGGAAGCACATCGGTCAAGGTACACTATTCACCTTGGTGCTACAAAGATGTACCAAGACCTCAAGAGAACATTCTGGTGGCCTAACATGAAAAGAGAGGTAGCTGAGTTCGTAAGCCGATGTTTGGTTTGTCAACAAGTCAAGGCCGAACACCTCAAACCGGCTGGCAAGCTAAAGCCTCTCGAAATACCGGAATGGAAATGGGATAGTATCGGTATGGATTTTATTGTCGGTTTACCAAAGACCCGAAGTGGTTTTGATGCCATATGGGTAATTGTAGATCGGCTGACAAAGTCCGCTCACTTTTTACCTATCAAGACTAGATGGATTGTGGATGTTCTAGCCGCTTTATATATCAAGGAGATCGTAAGACTGCATGGTATTCCAAGCTCTATCATTTCGGACCAAGATCCGAGATTCACCTCTCATTTCTGGAAGGGTTTACAATCAGCTATGGGTACTAGACTAAGGTTTAGTACGGCTTTTCACCCTCAGACGGACGGACAAACCGAGAGGGTGAATCAAATTATTGAAGATATGTTGAGAGCCTGCATGATTGATTTCGGTGGTAGTTGGCATGAACACTTACCGTTGACTGAGTTCGATTATAACAATAGCTATCAGTCAAGTATTCAAATGGCACCATTCGAAGCTCTTTATGGCCGAAGCTGTAGATCGCCTCTATGCTGGTGTGAGGTTGGCGACAAGGGATTGCTGGGTCCCAACATTGTACAAGACACAACCAATAAAATCCAGTTAATACAAGAAAGACTAAAGGTCGCCCAATCAAGGCAAAAGAGCTACGCCGACAATCAGAGGAGGGACCTTGAATTCCAAGTGGGGGAGCATGTCTTCTTAAAGATCTCACCCACCCGTGGAATTAGAAGATTCGGCATTAAAGGAAAGCTAAGTCCGAGATTTATCGGCCCTTTCGAGATTCTGGAGAGAATCGGTGAGGTAGCATACAAGCTGGCTTTACCTCCTCAACTGGCCGGTGTACACGACGTATTCCATGTATCCATGCTAAGGAAATACGTCTATGATCCTTCACATGTGATCCAATTTGAAGAATTGAAACTCCAAAAGGACTTATCTTATGAAGAAAGACCGGTCAAGATACTGGATCGGAAATTACACCAACTGAGAAATCGGGCTATACCAATGGTGAAAGTCCAATGGAGCAAGCGTGGATTCGAGGAAGCAACCTGGGAATTGGAAGAATCCATCAAGAAGAAATACCCGGATCTCATCTCAGGTTAGAAATTCGACCTTCCTACTTGAATCTTGAATTTTAAGAAAATAGAATGTGAATTTGGAGGACCAAATTATTTTAAGTGGGGGAGGATGTAGAAACCCGATAATTACAAATGAAAAATATATATTTTTTGTTGTATTATGTAATTAAAATTTTCATGAAATAAGTAAATTACATTTTTCTATATGAAAAATGCTAGTTTATTGAATAGTTGTAAAAAGCTTTGAACCTTGGATAAATCCTAGGAAGCCCAATAAGAGTTCATGTAATGGACTGGGAGCGAGTGGCCATTTGACAATTTATGATGGGTGGAATAAATAAAATTGCAGGATATATTAAAGGGTGGAAAGGCCTAATTTCGTACATGTGCTTCATATGAGAAGCGTAACATGTGCATAATTGGGAAGGTGGACTTTGACCCTAAGCCACCCTTGGACCGGTCGCTTTCACACCCAAAGATAGGCTGGAAGCTGCATTTACACTTTTCTTCTAAACACGTACTCAACGTGTTGGTGAGATTAGCTGGAAAAAAAACCTGACGATTTGGACAAGGGAGTGGCTATAAATAGCACCCCTTATGACCCTCAAACCATCCGTGTAGATCAGATATACGCTGCTGTGAAGGTGGTGGCGAATTGAAGGCAGATTTAGAAGATCAAGGGTTCTTCTCATATTTGGGGCTTTTCCATAGAACTGCAAAAAGGTAGGTATCTCTCAGGCTATACTCTAATTGATTCATGCCAGCATGATCGTTTCTCTGTCCTCTTTCTATTGATAGCACTTTTGCTAAATTCCATCATGAAATAAGCAAGTTATGAACGTTCGATTGATTTGGGGTGTTCACGATCTTTTAATCCAGAACGTACTGACTTCTGCAGCACGTTCTTATCCCTTAACAGAAGATAAGATTAATTAAGACGTTGGCTTTGAATTATATAAATAGCTAAGACGCTGATTTGTATAAACACGCAAACTAAGACGCAGAAATGGTCTTAGATGACCAATTGAGACACAATGTATAGACTTAATGTTAGCATTGTATAGACTTAGTGATGCATTGTATAGACTTCATGCCTTGTACAGACTTAGTGTACAATGTATAGACTTAATGTTAGCATTATACAGCATTAGTGTTGCATTGTATAGACTTCAAGCATTGTATAGACTTAGTGTACAATGTATAGACTTAATGTTAGCATTGTATAGCATTAGTGTTGCATTGCATAGACTTCAAGCATTGTACAGACTTA
Organism: Amorphophallus konjac; assembly: GCA_022559845.1. Classification (NCBI taxonomy): domain Eukaryota; kingdom Viridiplantae; phylum Streptophyta; class Magnoliopsida; order Alismatales; family Araceae; genus Amorphophallus; species Amorphophallus konjac. Next base: position 405,025,333 of record CM040121.1, on the reverse strand, counting down.
GTGTACAATGTATAGACTTAATGTTAGCATTGTATAGACTAAGTGATGCATTGTATAGACTTCATGCCTTGTACAGACTTAGTGTAGAACGTATAGACTTAATGTTAGCATTATACAGCATTAGTGTTGCATTGTATAGACTTCAAGCATTGTACAGACTTAGTGTACAATTTATAGACTTAATGTTAGCATTGTATAGCATTAGTGTTGCATTGTATAGACTTCATGCCTTGTACAGACTTAGTGTACAATGTATAGACTTAATGTTAGCATTAGTGTTGCATTGTATAGACTTCATGCATTGTACAGACTTAGTGTACAATGTATAGACTTAATGTTAGCATTGTACAGACTTAGTGTTGCATTATATAGACTTCGTGCATTGTACAGACTTAAATAGTGCAGAGCACTGACTCAAACAGTGTTTTGCACTGACTTCTATAGTGTTTTGCACAGACTCGTGCAAACATAAAGGACCCATTGCACGAACCCCACAGTGTTTTGTACCGACGTTAGGTGCAAGCTTGTAAGAACATGCATCGCCCCATCCAGTAGTGTACTGACCTTGTAGTGGACTACACCGATGCAGTGATATGAGATTTGTGAGCAACTTTTGTTCTTTTTAAACCACAGTGTCAACGCATCACTCCACTGCGTCAACGCATTAAACCTCATTTAGCACATTCACCGCAACCGCCACACACAGTAAAACAGACAGTAGTATATTCTATGATATTAAACTATTTTCAGCATGCTACATCTATTTTTTTATCATGTGATATATTAATGTATGAAGAAATATTAATATCTAAACTCATTATTTTAATCCTTGAATATATACGTTTCTTTACTAATGAAGGGTCCTTTACTAAAACTTGATGTCTTTTTTAATTCTAAAATCATTCTAAGGCATTAAAATAAGTCTAATAAAATGACTATCTTAAATTTTTCTTCCTACTGATCGTTCATTTTTGAACTCCACGACTTAATGTCGTTAAACATGATTCCTAAATGGTTATCCACTTTTCTTGCAATTTCTGAAATTTTGTCAAATTTGTGCTTATTACAAACAACACTTTCTTGAAAATCATTGGCCATATACATTGAAGTGGATGTCTAAACGTACTTGGGGTCTTCGGATCCATATGACTCAATGCCTGGCATTAATGGGGCCCGGTCTAGTCCTGGGAGGAGTGCCCGAAAGTACTTGTGCCCATGGGAGTTGATTGACCACGGTGTGGCATTGCACCGAAGTGCATGATAGATTTTACTTGATATGGCATTCCACTACTCGTACTTGTTTACATGACTGCTTGAAAGTTTACATGAAATACTTGACTTGCATGAAATGGCCAAATTCATGAAATATCTTACTTGTTCAAAAGTGTTTACTTGAATGCTCTTGACATCTTCTTATCTTTTTGGTTGTTGGAAATTTCTTATACTACAATTCTACTTGACTTTCATGATTTAACACTTCCTGATTCGACTTGGATAAATTGTTCAACATGCTAAATACTTAAAGATTGCCTGATTCATAGAGATATAAAATCCTACTGAGCTTTCTAGCTCACCCTACGTTTGGGTTAATTGTTGCAGGAAATGAAAATGGACAAGGGAATAGACATGAGTGAAAGAGGGTTTTCTTGTTTACCCAGATTCATGTAGATCCCTAGTGATTCATGTATTTTGGATTGGAAATTGTACTTTGCCTATATGGCTTACCAATAAATGTTGTAAACTTCACTTGATGAAATAAAGGTATCATTTTCCCATTCATTTCTGTCCTTAGAAATGAAATTTTACTTGCTCTGATCAACACGCTTGTTTACGACTCATCGCTCCTCGATATTCCGCATCGGGGCGTGACAAGGTCGACCCAACCTTGTGAAAAATTGATCTTGGTTGTATGTCGTATGTTCTGTCTAAAGTGGAGATCTGACATGACTTGTTGTTTGCCCTCGATACATACTCCTTGTCACGCACCACCATTGATGTCATGATACATCATTTCATGCCTGTGTATTCTCAATTGTGCTCATTAAAAAAAAATCAATGTGTCAACACCAAGTGTGAGTGACAACAGTTATATCATCTAGAAGTCTTCTTTATGTCTACAGTTGTATGTCGACACCATGTGGTGCTTGCGTTGAAGCACCAGTTCATCTGATGCTCTTGTCCATTTCCTTCAATCCTCATCTTCAAATTAAACTATGATCACTCTTGTCTGATGAGCATCACCTCCTTTGTTCCCTCTGACAACATTCTTGTAAGTCACTCATTAAGGGAGAGTTTTTATCTTCTACAATACTACACTCAATGCACAAATCCGTTCTTGCATCTTGCTGCTTGTCTTCTATGCTCACTTGCTTGTTATTGAGCTCACTTTAGAATCCATCAAAATACAGCTCTCTCGTTGTTCTCTGGAACCTCTGGAAATCTAGCATTTGTTCCAAATGGTTGAATACCTTTGGATCTTCTTCTGTTTACTCTAATGCCTAGCTACATACTCCTTATTTCCTTGAATGAGCTTGAACTCTTGTGAGTCTTTCGGTCTGATTCCTAAGTTCTTTTATCAGAGTAAACTTTAAAGAGGAATCTTCTATTATGGAGTTCTATGATTGCCCAGAACATAAAAATTGTTGGTTTAAGTTTAATGATTTCTTGAGCTTAAAGATAAATGGACTTGAAAGTGGATATATTCAAACTTAATGGACCTAAACCAGTTTTACATATTATGTCCTGCTATGCCTTCTAAAATCTGAAAGTTTATTTTAAGTACAAAGGCATCTTTGTTTGAGGAACTCCATTAAGTATTATTTTTAAACATCATGATAATTTGAAATTTTTCCTTAAGGGCAGCACACAATGAAAGCAATGACTTCAGTCACACTAAGTAACTGGGGATACTGGCGTCTGATAAACGTGTATCCTCACGTAGAAAGGTGTGTACTAAAATTAATACTCTAAGGCAGAGCAATGGCAAAGGACTCACTGAGAAACTGTGTCCCTTCATCAATGAAGTGGAGTGGACGAAGTCATGAAGTGACTGCTACCTCTGCTCTAAATGAAGCAGAATGGTGAGCCACACTGAGTAACTAGGGGTGTTGGCATCTGATCAACGTGCATTCTCACATCAAAATGTGCATGCTACACCTGAATGCTCTTGTAAAATGGAAAACAAGAAAACATTTGGAAAACAAGTGGTATCAAAAGAAAAATTCGAATATGGTAGTACCCCATGGAGAAAATCAGAAATTTCTCAAAGTGTTTAACCTCAATACTAATTGTAGTTACTCTCAAAGGGGCCAATGGAATTGAATGAGAACGATGGGGGGAGGTTAACTTGGACTTTAATATGTAATATTGGTTTATTTCTATTAATTTTAAATGCAGAAATTTTCAACCTTTATAATTGCAAAACTCAGAATTCATCAGACTTAAACCAATCAGAAAAATAAGGGACTTGTCATTGGTAGCTCTATAATAGAAGACTCTGAAAAATCTATAACTTTGCATTAATGAGCAATGTTTCAGGCTGAAAACTCCCATCCTAACAATTCTTGGAAATATCATTTCTATAATTTCTGAAATCTTCACTCTATCAACATTCAGTATCTGTTAGCTCCTGTACTGGCAAGTGTCGACTCCCAGAGTCGACCCTCTCCGGGTCTGGGTCTATCTAGGACCCTACTGATCAGGTGTCGACCCCAAGGGTCGACCCCTTTTGTCCAGACTACTGTTTGGGCTATCTTGGAATTTGTTTTGAAGACAATTAGCCTCCTTGCTGTAACTCTCGCAGTTATTTGGAATCAGGTCAATTCATTGTTGACATATGTTTGATCTCCATTCAAATGGCTCAGTATCCATATCTACATGTTGATTGCCATTCCTACAACATCTGTAATGCAATCTCTTGGCTGCAAAAGATCTGCAATCTGTTTATGGCTTTGATTGATAGTCGCTCCATAGTTGGTTCTGCTCTTGAATTTCTCATTTGGTATCATTTCCTCATTGGTAATTCGTACTTCATCATTTTGCAACAAGTGGTATCATTCAGTAACAATTGGCATCAGCTTTCTTGTTTCATCAATTGGTATCAATTGGGTTCATCTACTAACTGTCAGTGTATGGCCTCCTTGAATCCGCATCTGACTTGATGATTGTCCTCAGGCAATGCTGATTCCTCATGCTCCTAGACTTTATTGCTTCCTGATTTGAAATGAATATTAATCACTTGGTGTCATGCTGCTCCATATGCTTCTCTCCGACTCTATCATTGGCATTAAACTATGCCCTCTTAGCTGATGACAAAGGGGGAGAGAGTGTTGAGTCATTGAAAAACTGGTTCATCCAGAAAAGGGGGAGAGAGTGTTGAAAGGGGGAGAGAGTGTTGAAAGGGGGAGAGAAATGTTGGGTCATTAATTTTGGAATCATGTTGCATTGAATGGTGATTTTAATGCCATCAATGACTCATAGTTGCCATCATCACAAAGGGGGAGTGTCACGCCCCGAGCGCGGAAGGAACCCGGAGATGCATGACGAGTTTATATCGATCATGTCAATCAGAGTATTAGTGTATTCAACACAAAGACAGAGTGCGCATAAGTAAAGATAACCCAATCCTTTTATTCAATCACAACCTCAAAAGTACTTCTATTACAATTCACTTAATGAAAGTGCTAAGACCCAATAAAAGGAAATGTACAATGATTGACTTAAGAAATTTGAAAGATAAGACTAGTAGACGCTTCGATAGACGGAGAACTCAAATCTCTTCACTTTTGACCTTCCCCATCCGATTGAGTCTCATCATCGGACTTACCTGAAAATAAGGAAACACTGAGTGAGCGAATGCTCAGTAGGAAATTATATCTCAAGAACTAGCAATGGGTTTAAGTAATTACAATTTTTCACATGCAAATGTAATATGGCTAGGCATGTAGAAATAACTAATCAATAGAATAACACGTCATATAAAACATCCAAGCGAGTCTTAAACAAGAGATATTCATGAGAGACTTTATAGATTATTGGCTATTTCACGCAAGTACTTTGCCCGTGTCGGGCCACGCTAGTAAAGTCACGCAAGTCGAGTCACGCACGCAAGAAAGAGAGAGAGTGTGTATGTGGAATGCCAAAGATCAAGAGAAAAAAAGTACTTCGGTGCAATGCAAGACACCGTGATCATTATAACTCCCATGGGCACTAGTACTTTTGGGTGCTCCTCCCAGGACCAGATCGGGCCCTTATATGCACAGCATTAAAGATAGATCTAGACATCCACGATAGTTCATAGCCAATAAGGAGTTTCAAGAACAAGCTTTAATAGGATGATAAGATAAGATTCTCATGGAATTCAAGGGCAAGGCCCTTGAGTAAGGACATTCTTGCGATAAAATCCACGCAAAGCATATAAACCAGGACATGTCGATAAACTGGGTGGAGTTTGGTTCCCTAATTGGGTACCATGACAATTAAGTGTCCATATATAGATGGTCACCCACTTGATATAGAATTGAGGTCCACAAGAACAGCAGATTAATGGCATGATGTCCACATCCCATTAAGAATATTCTCATGATATCCACATAGCATATCATGAGGGCCGGTATACCATGTTTCTATAGAGTGACATGGCAAAATAGTGTAAAGGGTTTTTATGGTACAACCTGCTCAGTCGGCCTTGAGGGAATCCAAGGCTACGAGGAGACTTATGGAGGTCCCAATGACTAACTCGCCAGTCCAAATGAACGGAATGTCCAATGGAGAGCTAGTATGTCACCGAGAATTGAGGGGTAATCGGTAAACGTCATGGAACATGGGACTATATTCACGGAATGGAATATAGTGCCGATATATACATGCATATAAATATATATATATAGATATTTAAAACCCTCGGTTCACAGAAAATAGTATAAAATAATCGGACAGGAATTAGCGACTTAACCTAAGTCACTACTTAACAAATTAACGCCCTTGACGGGGTAGTTTATTTTCAATTTGACGACTTCTGTATCAGTCATCCATCATATATTTCTGTTATGCCGAGGTTTCCTTAATTCTGTATTTTCAATAAAACACGCCTTATTCAGGGGCGTTATTTCATAAATAAACGGCATGGGTTATGTCGTTAATTATTATTCTAACAATAGTCATTATCTTCTAGTGGTTCTGGGAAATTCATGACTTAATCAAGGTCACTAATTTAAATTAGCGCCCTTGTGTGGGGCGTTAATTTCGTGAAAGATGACCTACTGAGGGTCGTTATTTTACTTATTTTTCAGGGAAAATAAATTTTCAGGAAACAAGTATATGGATGGACAGGATAAGAAAAATAGCAGGATTCTAATGATGTGATCATGAATTAAATCATAGATATCAAATTTGAAACATGGGTATTTATTAATTACTTGAAATTGACGACTCTTGGGTCGGGCGTCAGAATATGAATTAGCGCCCTAGAGAGGGTCGCCTCTTTCCAAAATTTCACAGAAAACTTTGAAAACGCAGTAACACTATATGCATGAATTAACAGATGATATTATCATACGTTTTATGCTAGTTTGGGCTACAGTTCTTGAGAAAACCTACCTGATGATGATCTGGGTGAAGGAACGTGAAGAAAGTTGAAGAAAAACGGTACTCTGTTCTGAACAGAGTCTTCTGGCACAACGATGCTGATGAAGAACCCACGTTCTTCAGCTGTACAAGAGAGTTACTACTCGCTGCAGGCAACCTACAGAAGAATAAGATGAAGAACATTAATATTCTTTATAATCCATGACGAAAGGCAGAGGAAGAAGAACAAACCTGTTCTTCACGCACGAGACAGCAGCAGCAGGCCTTCCTTCGACAAAATAGCTATTAGGGTTCGATTGGAGGGGTATTTATAGGATTTTTGGAATCCCAATGGAGTTAGAATTTGATTAGAACTCTAATTTCCTTGATAGAGTCCTTACCATAATCAATCGAACACGTAGCAATCCTAAAACTTACCCTGGATAGTCTCCTGGTTCGAATGGAACACAAATGTAATTAACGCCTTAGGTTAGGGCGTGCATTTTAATTGACGTCTTGACCTATGTCGTTTCTTTTACAATTCGCGCCCAAGAAGAGGGCGTTTCTTTCCCTTTCCTTTTATTCGTTTTGGACGTTTTTAAAATTTGACGCCCCTCAGTATAGGCGTCACTTTTTGAATTAACGTCTCAGGTGAAGGCGTTTCTTATTAAAATCGCGCCTTGTTGAGAGGCGTTATTTACATTTGACTTATTATTTATTCATCTTGGTTCTTATCATTTACTTACTTAATTTTTCTTGAAATCTTCCTTTTATTTTACCAGGGTTGCTACACCCTCCCCCACTTAAAAGAATTTGGTCCTCAAATTCCATCACATATAAACGTGGAGAGTGTAGAATACATACCTTTTTAGAATAAGTCTGGGAATCGTTTCCTCATAGACTCCTCGGTCTCCCATGTGGCTTCGTGTTCTAAATATTTACTCCATTGCACGTTAACCATGGGAATAACTTTATTCCTTAGGGTTCGTACCTCGCGATCGAGGATCTTCATAGGCTTTTGCCTATACGTAAGGTCCTTCTGAATCACCAGGTCTCCATGATCAATGATATGTGACGGATCGTGCATATACTTCTTCAACATTGATATGTGGAATACATTATGAACTTCGGACAATTGAGGAGGTAAAGCGACGTGGTAAGCAACCTCGCCAACTCTTTCTAGTATCTCAAAAGGTCTGATAAACCTTGGTGTAAGTTTGCCCTTAACACCAAATTTCCTTATTCCATGTCCAGGTGATATCTTAAGAAATACGTGATTTCCCACTTGGAATTCGAGGTCTCTTCTTCGTATATCAGCATAAGCCTTTTGTCTAGACTGAGCAACTTGAAGTCTTTCTCTAATCAACTGAATCTTTTAAGTGGTATCCCTTACCATGTCTGGACCTAATAGTTGTTTTTCGCCAACTTCGTCCCAGCTCAAAGGCGATCGGCAACTCCTTCCGTATAAAGCTTCGAAAGGTGCCATTTGTATACTTGCCTGGTAGCTGTTGTTGTATGCAAATTCAACCAACGGCAAGTGATCATGCCAACTTCCACCAAAATCAATGATGCAAGCTCGGAGCATATCTTCAACCACCTGATAAGTTCTCTCGGTCTGACCATCCGTTTGAGGATGAAAAGTTGTACTAAAGTTAAGTCTCATCCCCAGTGAATGTTGTAAACCCTTCCAAAAGTGAGAAGTAAAATGGGGATCTCTGTCAGACACAATTGAGATAGGTACTCTATGTAACCTGACTATCTCTTTAAGGTATAATGCCGCAAGAACATCAACTGACCATCGACTCTTGATTGGCAAGAAGTGTGCCGATTTGGTCAATCTGTCGATGATAACCCATAGTCCGTCATATCCTCCCTTTGATTTGGGCAGACCCATTATGAAGTCCATACCGATATCCTCCCACTTCCACTTGGGAATATCTAGAGGATGTAGCTTACCAGCAGGCTTTTGGTGTTCTGCCTTGACTTGCTGACATGTGAGACAGCGAGACACAAAATCCGCTATTTCTCTTTTCATATTGGGCCACCAAAAGGTCCTTTTCAAATCTTGGTACATCTTAGTTGATCCTGAATGAATCGTGTACCTTGATCTGTGAGCTTCATCTAAGATTTTCTTCTTTAGCTCTGGACAATTCGGTATACATATTTTATTTCTGAATAACAACTTTCCATCTGAAGCTAATCTGAAATCAGGTTGTTCTTCCATTTTGCCCTTGATTTCCACTAGTACGGGGTCATTACCTTGAAGTCCTTGTATTTCAGATAGCAAGTCTGGCTATATGCTCATATGGGATAATGTGACACATCTACTGTCCTTGTCCATGCTTATATTAAGTTTAGAGAATTGTTCTAGCAACTTCCACTCCTGAATCATACAATTGGCTAATAGTGCTCTCGGCTTTCGACTGAGGGCATCGGCTACAGGATTACCCTTTCCAGGATGATATTGTATAGTGAAGTCGAAGTCCTTAAGATATTCTAGCCAACGTCTTTGCCTCATATTCAATTCCTTCTGAGAGAAGAGATACTTAAGACTTTTATGGTCAGAGTATACAATAAACTGCACTCCGTACAGATAATGTCTCCATATCTTCAGTGCAAATACTACCACAGCCAATTCTAAATCATGAACTGGGTAGTTCTCCTCGTGCTTCTTCAATTGGCGAGAAGAGTAGGCTATAACCTTCCCTTGTTGCATTAAAACACATCCGAGGCCAATGCCAGATGCATCGGTGTATATTTCGAATCTCTCGCCTTCAATTGGTAAAGCTAAAACCGGGGCAGTAGTTAGATGATCTTTGAGAGCTTGGAAGCTTCTTTCACATTCCTCACTCCATTCATAACGTATCTCCTTATGAGTTAGCCTAGTGAGTGGTACGGCTATCTTGGAGAAATCCTTGATGAATCGTCGATAGTAGCCCGCAAGACCCAAGAAACTACGGATCTCACTAGCACTGGTCGGTCTTTCCCAATTCCTTACAGCTTCAACCTTTGATGGATCTACGGATAAACCGTCTTTTGATATAACATGCCCCAAGAAAGCTACTTCTTCTAACCAAAATTCACATTTGCTGAGCTTTGCATATAACTGATTTATCCTCAATATTTGTAATGCTATTCTCAAATGCTCCTCATGCTCTTCCTTGGTCTTTGAATAGATCAGTATATCATCAATGAAAACCACTATGAATTGATCTAGATGAGGCCTGAATATACTATTCATCAACTGCATAAAGGCAGCAGGGGCATTTGTTAGTCCAAAAGGCATAACAACAAATTCATAGTGCCCATACCTGCTTCTGAACGCGGTCTTATAGATGTCCTCATCTTTGATCCTTAGTTGGTGATATCCCGACCTGAGATCAATCTTAGAAAAATACATGGATCCAGATATTTGATCGAATAACTCATCGATTCTCGGCAATGGATACTTGTTCTTGATAGTGAGATGATTCAACTGTCGATAGTCGATGCATAACCTCATGGATCCATCTTTCTTCTTTACAAATAGCACATGTGCTCCCCACGGGGAAGTGCTTGGTCTAATAAATCCCTTCTTGAGAAGTTCCATCAATTGCTCCTTCAGCTCCTTAAGTTCGGCAGGGGACATCCTATATGGTACCTTAGAAACTGGTCCAGCACCAGGGACCAAGTCGATGGTGAAGGCCACTTCTCTTTGTGGGGGTAATCCAGGCAAATCCTCCGGAAACACGTCCGGAAATTCTTGCACAACTGGGATGTCTTCTAGCTTAGTCTCCTTAGTCTCCTTAATGGTGACAAATGCAAGGAAAGATACACATCCTTTCCTTATTAGCTTGCTAGCTCGGAGAGCCGAAATAAGAGGTGACTCGCTCCGACTCTTAGGGCTAGAATAGACTAGTTCTGGAAAGTCCTTGAAAGTAACTTTGCTGTTACGGCAATCCACAGTTGCCTGATACTTAGATAACCAATCTGCTCCCAATATGACGTCATATTCCTTTAGGTCTAAACATATGAGGTTGATAGGAAGATTTCTTCCTTTTACCAAGACTTCACAGTTTTGATAATGGTGAGTAATATCGGTTTCGTTTTCGAGAGGAGTAGATAAAAATATTTTCATCCATTCCGGTTCCATAGGTAGTGGGTCAGCAAACTTCTTGGAAATAAAAGAATGTGATGCACCCGTATCACATAAGACATGTGCAGACTTGGAACAAACTTTTAGTGTACCTTCTACTAGTCCGCCTTCGTCTTGTTCCGCCTCCTTAATAGCTTGGAGACGAGCATTCTTTGTCACCGGGTGCTTTCCGTCACCGGCTTGATCATTGAGTAGGGGACAGTCAGGAATCCGATGATCACGGCTCCCACAACGGAGACACGCTCCAAGTTTCCTCCAACATTCTTCGGCCTTGTGCCCGGCCTTATCACAGTGCTTACATACCACCTTAGAAGGTGTAGTGGTGATGGAGAAAGGTTTGGTCTTCTTGAACTTTTGCTCCTAGGAGGGAGTACCTGCATTACTTGGCCTTTTCTTGAAATTGGGTTTGAAGGTGCTGGAGCTAGTAACATTCTCCTTCTTATCTTTTCCACTGATCCTATCAGATAGTTCCGTGGCATCTTCTAGTAATTGGGCTCGTCGAACCATCTCTGAATAGACTTGTATGTCCATTGGTGCCAGTTGTGTGATATATTGGGGCCTGAGCCCATTAAGGAATCTTCGAGCTTTCATCTTCTCAGTACTAACTAAGTGTTTAGCGTATCGAGACAGCCTTGAGAACTGCGCTTCATATTCAGCCACCGACAAAGATCGTTGCTTAAGTGCGGCGAATTCAGCGGCTTTCTTCTCTTGAACTCGATCTGAGAAATATTTATTGTTGAAATGTTCAACAAACTCCTCCCAAGTAACTTGTCCTTGATCTAATGTGGCTTCTACCGACTCCCACCAGCATCGGGCGTCTCTTTCTAGTTGAAATGTGGCTAACATGACCTTCTCTTGGTCCGAACATTGCATGACTCTAAAGACACGTTCCGTCTCTCTGATCTAGTGCTCGGCATCATCTGGATCAGTGGATCCCATGAACTTAGGAGGGTTCATGTTCTTGAAGCTTTGGTGGAGATTTCCTGCTCCACGATGTGTACCTCCTTGTGCCACTTGTTGAAGTGCCTGGGTCATGCCTTGAAGAGTGCGTTGCATGTTGCGTCATTGAGCACGTTCGGCAGCCATTGTCCTATAATTACAATAGCTATATTAGTATGTGATGGCATTAAAAAGGCTTTTAATTCTAGGTTGACTTTAACCCTTGGTTCTACCCAATCTCACTGGTTAGAGGTTCAGACTTATCCTTGGACTTGGGTTTCCTAGGAATTGAATACCCTAGGCTCTGATACCACAAAAACTGTCACGCCCTGAGCGCGGAAGGAGTCCGGAGATGCGTGACGAGTTTATATCGATCATGTCAATCAGAGTATTAGTGTATTCAACACAAAGATAGAGTGCGCATAAGTAAAGATAACCCAATCCTTTTATTCAATCACAACCTCAAAAGTACTTCTATTACAATTCACTTATTGAAAGTGCTAAGACCCAATAAAAGGAAAAGTACAATGATTGACTTAAGAAATTTGAAAGATAAGACTAGTAGACGCTTCGATAGATGGAGAACTCTAATCTCTTCACTCTTGACCTTCCCCATCCGATTGAGTCCCATCATCGGACTTACCTGAAAATAAGGAAACACTGAGTGAGCGAACGCTCAGTAGGAAATTATATCTCAAGAACTAGCAATGGGTTTAAGTAATTACAATTTTTCACATGCAAATGTAATATGGCTAGGCATGTAGAAATAACTAATCAATAGAATAACACGTCGTATAAAACATCCAAGCGAGTCTTAAACAAGAGATATTCATGAGAGACTTTATAGATTATTGGCTATTTCACGCAAGTACTTTGCCCGTGTCGGGCCACGCTAGTAAAGTCACGCAAGTCGAGTCACGCACGCAAGAAAGAGAGAGAGTGTGTGTGTGGAATGCCAAAGATCAAGAGAAAAAAAGTACTTCGGTGCAATGCAAGACACCGTGATCATTACAACTCCCATGGGCACTAGTACTTTTGGGTGCTCCTCCCAGGACCAGATCGGGCCCTTATATGCACAGCATTAAAGATAGATCTAGACATCCACGATAGTTCATAGCCAATAAGGAGTTTCAAGAACAAGCTTTAATAGGATGATAAGATAAGATTCTCATGGAATTCAAGGGCAAGGCCCTTGAGTAAGGACATTCTTGCGATAAAATCCACGTAAAGCATATAAACCAGGACATGTCGATAAACTGGGTGGAGTTTGGTTCCCTAATTGGGTACCATGACAATTAAGTGTCCATATATAGATGGTCACCCACTTGATATAGAATTGAGGTCCACAAGAATAGCAGATTAATAGCATGATGTCCACATCCCATTAAGAATATTCTCATGATATCCACATAGCATATCATGAGGGCCGGTATACCATGTTTCTATAGAGTGACATGGCAAAATAGTGTAAAGGGTTTTTATGGTACAACCCGCTCAGTCGGCCTTGAGGGAATCCAAGGCTACGAGGAGACTTACGGAGGTCCCAATGACTAACTCGCCAGTCCAAATGAACGGAATGTCCAATGGAGAGCTAGTATGTCACCGAGAATTGAGGGGTAATCGGTAAACGTCGTGAAACATGGGACTATATTCACGGAATGGAATATAGTGCCGATATATACATGCATATAAATATATATATATAGATATTTAAAACCCTCGGTTCACAGAAAACAGTATAAAATAATCGGACAGGAATTAGCGACTTAACCTAAGTCACTACTTAACAAATTAACGCCCTTGACGGGGTAGTTTATTTTCAATTTGACGACTTCTGTATCAGTCATCCATCATATATTTCTGTTATGCCGAGGTTTCCTTAATTCTGTATTTTCAATAAAACACGCCTTATTCAGGGGCGTTATTTCATAAATAAACGGCATGGGTTATGTCGTTAATTATTATTCTAACAATAGTCATTATCTTCTAGTGGTTCTGGGAAATTCATGACTTAATCAAGGTCACTAATTTAAATTAGCGCCCTTGTGTGGGGCGTTAATTTCGTGAAAGATGACCTACTGAGGGTCGTTATTTTACTTATTTTTCAGGGAAAATAAATTTTCAGGAAACAAGTATATGGATGGACAGGATAAGAAAAATAGCAGGATTCTAATGATGTGATCATGAATTAAATCATAGATATCAAATTTGAAACATGGGTATTTATTAATTACTTGAAATTGACGACTCTTGGGTCGGGCGTCAGAATATGAATTAGCGCCCTAGAGAGGGTCGCCTCTTTCCAAAATTTCACAGAAAACTTTGAAAACGCAGTAACACTATATGCATGAATTAACAGATGATATTATCATACGTTTTATGCTAGTTTAGGCTACAGTTCTTGAGAAAACCTACCTGATGATGATCTGGGTGAAGGAACGTGAAGAAAGTTGAAGAAAAACGGTACTCTGTTCTGAACAGAGTCTTCTGGCACAACGATGCTGATGAAGAACCCACGTTCTTCAGCTGTACAAGAGAGTTACTACTCGCTGCAGGCAACCTACAGAAGAATAAGATGAAGAACATTAATATTCTTTATAATCCATGACGAAAGGCAGAGGAAGAAGAACAAACCTGTTCTTCACGCACGAGACAGCAGCAGCAGGCCTTCCTTCGACAAAATAGCTATTAGGGTTCGATTGGAGGGGTATTTATAGGATTTTTGGAATCCCAATGGAGTTAGAATTTGATTAGAACTCTAATTTCCTTGATAGAGTCCTTACCATAATCAATCGAACACGTAGCAATCCTAAAACTTACCCTGGATAGTCTCCTGGTTCGAATGGAACACAAATGTAATTAACGCCTTAGGTTAGGGCGTGCATTTTAATTGACGTCTTGACCTATGTCGTTTCTTTTACAATTCGCGCCCAAGAAGAGGGCGTTTCTTTCCCTTTCCTTTTATTCGTTTTGGACGTTTTTAAAATTTGACGCCCCTCAGTATAGGCGTCACTTTTTGAATTAACGTCTCAGGTGAAGGCGTTTCTTATTAAAATCGCGCCTTGTTGAGAGGCGTTATTTACATTTGACTTATTATTTATTCATCTTGGTTCTTATCATTTACTTACTTAATTTTTTCTTGAAATCTTCCTTTTATTTTACCAGGGTTGCTACACCCTCCCCCACTTAAAAGAATTTGGTCCTCAAATTCCATCACATATAAACGTGGAGAGTGTAGAATACATACCTTTTTAGAATAAGTCTGGGAATCGTTTCCTCATAGACTCCTCGGTCTCCCATGTGGCTTCGTGTTCTAAATATTTACTCCATTGCACGTTAACCATGGGAATAACTTTATTCCTTAGGGTTCGTACCTCGCGATCGAGGATCTTCATAGGCTTTTGCCTATACGTAAGGTCCTTCTGAATCACCAGGTCTCCATG
This sequence comes from Amorphophallus konjac, assembly GCA_022559845.1. Lineage (NCBI taxonomy): Eukaryota > Viridiplantae > Streptophyta > Magnoliopsida > Alismatales > Araceae > Amorphophallus > Amorphophallus konjac. The sequence continues at coordinate 405,010,252 of CM040121.1, read as the reverse complement.
ATCAATGATATGTGACGGATCGTGCATATACTTCTTCAACATTGATATGTGGAATACATTATGAACTTCGGACAATTGAGGAGGTAAAGCGACGTGGTAAGCAACCTCGCCAACTCTTTCTAGTATCTCAAAAGGTCTGATAAACCTTGGTGTAAGTTTGCCCTTAACACCAAATTTCCTTATTCCATGTCCAGGTGATATCTTAAGAAATACGTGATTTCCCACTTGGAATTCGAGGTCTCTTCTTCGTATATCAGCATAAGCCTTTTGTCTAGACTGAGCAACTTGAAGTCTTTCTCTAATCAACTGAATCTTTTAAGTGGTATCCCTTACCATGTCTGGACCTAATAGTTGTTTTTCGCCAACTTCGTCCCAGCTCAAAGGCGATCGGCAACTCCTTCCGTATAAAGCTTCGAAAGGTGCCATTTGTATACTTGCCTGGTAGCTGTTGTTGTATGCAAATTCAACCAACGGCAAGTGATCATGCCAACTTCCACCAAAATCAATGATGCAAGCTCGGAGCATATCTTCAACCACCTGATAAGTTCTCTCGGTCTGACCATCCGTTTGAGGATGAAAAGTTGTACTAAAGTTAAGTCTCATCCCCAGTGAATGTTGTAAACCCTTCCAAAAGTGAGAAGTAAAATGGGGATCTCTGTCAGACACAATTGAGATAGGTACTCTATGTAACCTGACTATCTCTTTAAGGTATAATGCCGCAAGAACATCAACTGACCATCGACTCTTGATTGGCAAGAAGTGTGCCGATTTGGTCAATCTGTCGATGATAACCCTAGTCCGTCATATCCTCCCTTTGATTTGGGCAGACCCATTATGAAGTCCATACCGATATCCTCCCACTTCCACTTGGGAATATCTAGAGGATGTAGCTTACCAGCAGGCTTTTGGTGTTCTGCCTTGACTTGCTGACATGTGAGACAGCGAGACACAAAATCCGCTATTTCTCTTTTCATATTGGGCCACCAAAAGGTCCTTTTCAAATCTTGGTACATCTTAGTTGATCCTGAATGAATCGTGTACCTTGATCTGTGAGCTTCATCTAAGATTTTCTTCTTTAGCTCTGGACAATTCGGTATACATATTTTATTTCTGAATAACAACTTTCCATCTGAAGCTAATCTGAAATCAGGTTGTTCTTCCATTTTGCCCTTGATTTCCACTAGTACGGGGTCATTACCTTGAAGTCCTTGTATTTCAGATAGCAAGTCTGGCTATATGCTCATATGGGATAATGTGACACATCTACTGTCCTTGTCCATGCTTATATTAAGTTTAGAGAATTGTTCTAGCAACTTCCACTCCTGAATCATACAATTGGCTAATAGTGCTCTCGGCTTTCGACTGAGGGCATCGGCTACAGGATTACCCTTTCCAGGATGATATTGTATAGTGAAGTCGAAGTCCTTAAGATATTCTAGCCAACGTCTTTGCCTCATATTCAATTCCTTCTGAGAGAAGAGATACTTAAGACTTTTATGGTCAGAGTATACAATAAACTGCACTCCGTACAGATAATGTCTCCATATCTTCAGTGCAAATACTACCACAGCCAATTCTAAATCATGAACTGGGTAGTTCTCCTCGTGCTTCTTCAATTGGCGAGAAGAGTAGGCTATAACCTTCCCTTGTTGCATTAAAACACATCCGAGGCCAATGCCAGATGCATCGGTGTATATTTCGAATCTCTCGCCTTCAATTGGTAAAGCTAAAACCGGGGCAGTAGTTAGATGATCTTTGAGAGCTTGGAAGCTTCTTTCACATTCCTCACTCCATTCATAACGTATCTCCTTATGAGTTAGCCTAGTGAGTGGTACGGCTATCTTGGAGAAATCCTTGATGAATCGTCGATAGTAGCCCGCAAGACCCAAGAAACTACAGATCTCACTAGCACTGGTCGGTCTTTCCCAATTCCTTACAGCTTCAACCTTTGATGGATCTACGGATAAACCGTCTTTTGATATAACATGCCCCAAGAAAGCTACTTCTTCTAACCAAAATTCACATTTGCTGAGCTTTGCATATAACTGATTTATCCTCAATATTTGTAATGCTATTCTCAAATGCTCCTCATGCTCTTCCTTGGTCTTTGAATAGATCAGTATATCATCAATGAAAACCACTATGAATTGATCTAGATGAGGCCTGAATATACTATTCATCAACTGCATAAAGGCAGCAGGGGCATTTGTTAGTCCAAAAGGCATAACAACAAATTCATAGTGCCCATACCTGCTTCTGAACGCGGTCTTATAGATGTCCTCATCTTTGATCCTTAGTTGGTGATATCCCGACCTGAGATCAATCTTAGAAAAATACATGGATCCAGATATTTGATCGAATAACTCATCGATTCTCGGCAATGGATACTTGTTCTTGATAGTGAGATGATTCAACTGTCGATAGTCGATGCATAACCTCATGGATCCATCTTTCTTCTTTACAAATAGCACATGTGCTCCCCACGGGGAAGTGCTTGGTCTAATAAATCCCTTCTTGAGAAGTTCCATCAATTGCTCCTTCAGCTCCTTAAGTTCGGCAGGGGACATCCTATATGGTACCTTAGAAACTGGTCCAGCACCAGGGACCAAGTCGATGGTGAAGGCCACTTCTCTTTGTGGGGGTAATCCAGGCAAATCCTCCGGAAACACGTCTGGAAATTCTTGCACAACTGGGATGTCTTCTAGCTTAGTCTCCTTAGTCTCCTTAATGGTGACAAATGCAAGGAAAGATACACATCCTTTCCTTATTAGCTTGCTAGCTCGGAGAGCCGAAATAAGAGGTGACTCGCTCCGACTCTTAGGGCTAGAATAGACTAGTTCTGGAAAGTCCTTGAAAGTAACTTTGCTGTTACGGCAATCCACAGTTGCCTGATACTTAGATAACCAATCTGCTCCCAATATGACGTCATATTCCTTTAGGTCTAAACATATGAGGTTGATAGGAAGATTTCTTCCTTTTACCAAGACTTCACAGTTTTGATAATGGTGAGTAATATCGGTTTCGTTTCCGAGAGGAGTAGATAAAAATATTTTCATCCATTCCGGTTCCATAGGTAGTGGGTCAGCAAACTTCTTGGAAATAAAAGAATGTGATGCACCCGTATCACATAAGACATGTGCAGACTTGGAACAAACTTTTAGTGTACCTTCTACTAGTCCGCCTTCGTCTTGTTCCGCCTCCTTAATAGCTTGGAGACGAGCATTCTTTGTCACCGGGTGCTTTCCGTCACCGGCTTGATCATTGAGTAGGGGACAGTCAGGAATCCGATGATCACGGCTCCCACAACGGAGACACGCTCCAAGTTTCCTCCAACATTCTTCGGCCTTGTGCCCGGCCTTATCACAGTGCTTACATACCACCTTAGAAGGTGTAGTGGTGATGGAGAAAGGTTTGGTCTTCTTGAACTTTTGCTCCTAGGAGGGAGTACCTGCATTACTTGGCCTTTTCTTGAAATTGGGTTTGAAGGTGCTGGAGCTAGTAACATTCTCCTTCTTATCTTTTCCACTGATCCTATCAGATAGTTCCGTGGCATCTTCTAGTAATTGGGCTCGTCGAACCATCTCTGAATAGACTTGTATGTCCATTGGTGCCAGTTGTGTGATATATTGGGGCCTGAGCCCATTAAGGAATCTTCGAGCTTTCATCTTCTCAGTACTAACTAAGTGTTTAGCGTATCGAGACAGCCTTGAGAACTGCGCTTCATATTCAGCCACCGACAAAGATCGTTGCTTAAGTGCGGCGAATTCAGCGGCTTTCTTCTCTTGAACTCGATCTGAGAAATATTTATTGTTGAAATGTTCAACAAACTCCTCCCAAGTAACTTGTCCTTGATCTAATGTGGCTTCTACCGACTCCCACCAGCATCGGGCGTCTCTTTCTAGTTGAAATGTGGCTAACATGACCTTCTCTTGGTCCGAACATTGCATGACTCTAAAGACACGTTCCGTCTCTCTGATCTAGTGCTCGGCATCATCTGGATCAGTGGATCCCATGAACTTAGGAGGGTTCATGTTCTTGAAGCTTTGGTGGAGATTTCCTGCTCCACGATGTGTACCTCCTTGTGCCACTTGTTGAAGTGCCTGGGTCATGCCTTGAAGAGTGCGTTGCATGTTGCGTCATTGAGCACGTTCGGCAGCCATTGTCCTATAATTACAATAGCTATATTAGTATGTGATGGCATTAAAAAGGCTTTTAATTCTAGGTTGACTTTAACCCTTGGTTCTACCCAATCTCACTGGTTAGAGGTTCAGACTTATCCTTGGACTTGGGTTTCCTAGGAATTGAATACCCTAGGCTCTGATACCACAAAAACTGTCACGCCCTGAGCGCGGAAGGAGTCCGGAGATGCGTGACGAGTTTATATCGATCATGTCAATCAGAGTATTAGTGTATTCAACACAAAGATAGAGTGCGCATAAGTAAAGATAACCCAATCCTTTTATTCAATCACAACCTCAAAAGTACTTCTATTACAATTCACTTATTGAAAGTGCTAAGACCCAATAAAAGGAAAAGTACAATGATTGACTTAAGAAATTTGAAAGATAAGACTAGTAGACGCTTCGATAGATGGAGAACTCTAATCTCTTCACTCTTGACCTTCCCCATCCGATTGAGTCCCATCATCGGACTTACCTGAAAATAAGGAAACACTGAGTGAGCGAACGCTCAGTAGGAAATTATATCTCAAGAACTAGCAATGGGTTTAAGTAATTACAATTTTTCACATGCAAATGTAATATGGCTAGGCATGTAGAAATAACTAATCAATAGAATAACACGTCGTATAAAACATCCAAGCGAGTCTTAAACAAGAGATATTCATGAGAGACTTTATAGATTATTGGCTATTTCACGCAAGTACTTTACCCGTGTCGGGCCACGCTAGTAAAGTCACGCAAGTCGAGTCACACACGCAAGAAAGAGAGAGAGTGTGTGTGTGGAATGCCAAAGATCAAGAGAAAAAAAGTACTTCGGTGTAATGCAAGACACCGTGATCATTACAACTCCCATGGGCACTAGTACTTTTGGGTGCTCCTCCCAGGACCAGATCGGGCCCTTATATGCACAGCATTAAAGATAGATCTAGACATCCACGATAGTTCATAGCCAATAAGGAGTTTCAAGAACAAGCTTTAATAGGATGATAAGATAAGATTCTCATGGAATTCAAGGGCAAGGCCCTTGAGTAAGGACATTCTTGCGATAAAATCCACGTAAAGCATATAAACCAGGACATGTCGATAAACTGGGTGGAGTTTGGTTCCCTAATTGGGTACCATGACAATTAAGTGTCCATATATAGATGGTCACCCACTTGATATAGAATTGAGGTCCACAAGAATAGCAGATTAATAGCATGATGTCCACATCCCATTAAGAATATTCTCATGATATCCACATAGCATATCATGAGGGCCGGTATACCATGTTTCTATAGAGTGACATGGCAAAATAGTGTAAAGGGTTTTTATGGTACAACCCGCTCAGTCGGCCTTGAGGGAATCCAAGGCTACGAGGAGACTTACGGAGGTCCCAATGACTAACTCGCCAGTCCAAAGGAACGGAATGTCCAATGGAGAGCTAGTATGTCACCGAGAATTGAGGGGTAATCGGTAAACGTCGTGGAACATGGGACTATATTCACGGAATGGAATATAGTGCCGATATATACATGCATATAAATATATATATAGATATTTAAAACTCTCGATTCACAGAAAATAGTATAAAATAATCGCACAGGAATTAGCGACTTAACCTAAGTCACTACTTAACAAATTAACGCCCTTGACGGGGTAGTTTATTTTCAATTTGATGACTTCTGTATCAGTCGTCCATCATATATTTCTATTATGCCGAGGTTTCCTTAATTCTATATTTTCAATAAAACACGCCTTATTCAGGGGCGTTATTTCATAAATAAACGACATGGGTTATGTCGTTAATTATTATTCTAACAGTAGTCATTATCTTCCAGTGGTTTTGGGAAATTCACGACTTAATCAAGGTCACTAATTTAAATTAGCGCCCTTGTGTGGGGCGTTAATTTCGTGAAAGATGACCTACTGAGGGTCGTTATTTTACTTTTTTTTCAGGGAAAATAAATTTTCAGGAAACAAGTATATGGATGGACAGGATAAAAAAAATAGCAGGATTCTAATGATGTGATCATGAATTAAATTAGACTACAGGTTTCATAGATATCAAATTTGAAACATGGGTATTTATTAATAACTTGAAATTGACGACTCTTGGGTCGGGCGCCAGAACATGAAATAGCGCCCTAGAGAGGGTCGCCTCTTTCCAAAATTTCACAGAAAACTTCAAAAACACAGTAACACTATATGCATGAATTAACAGATGATATTATCATACGTTTTATGCTAGTTTGGGCTACAGTTCTTGAGAAAACCTACCTGATGATGATCTGGGTGAAGGAACGTGAAGAAAGTTGAAGAAAAACGGTACTCTATTCTGAACAGAGTCTTCTGGGACAACGATGCTGATGAAGAACCCACGTTCTTCAGCTGTACAAGAGAGTTACTACTCGCTGCAGGCAACCTACAGAAGAATAAGATGAAGAACATTAATATTCTTCATAATCCATGACGAAAGGCAGAGGAAGAAGAACAAACCTGTTCTTCACGCACGAGACAGCAGCAGCAGGCCTTCCTTCGACAAAATAGCTATTAGGGTTCGATTGGAGGGGTATTTATAGGATTTTTGGAATCCCAATGGAGTTAGAATTTGATTAGAACTCTAGTTTCCTTGATAGAGTCCTTATCATAATCAATCAAACACGTAGCAATCCTAAAACTTACCCTGGATAGTCTCCTGGTTCGAATGGAACACAAATGTAATTAACGCCTTAGGTTAGGGCGTGCATTTTAATTGACGTCTTGACCTATGCCGTTTCTTTTACAATTCGCGCCCAAGAAGAGGGCGTTTCTTTCCCTTTTCTTTTATTCGTTTTGGACGTTTTTGAAATTTGACGCCCCTCAGTATAGGCGTCACTTTTTGAATTAACGTCTCAGGTGAAGGCGTTTCTTATTAAAATCGCGCCTTGTTGAGAGGCGTTATTTACATTTGACTTATTATTTATTCATCTTGGTTCTTATCATTTGCTTACTTAATTTTTTCTTGAAATCTTCCTTTTATTTTACCAGGGTTGCTACAGGGAGAAATGTTGTATCCCAAGTTTTCATGATGTCTGATTATGACCCATTGATAAGTCTAATATTATTTTAATGATGCTCAACTATGATTCATTCTTGTGCTATTGAAAATGATTCAACTATGCTTCCATGTGTGTCAATGTCCTTCATGAAGAAATTCTTATGTGCAAAGATTTCATTTCATGAAGCTTCATGTTCAAATTCTTGGTTCATGATGATATCTTTATTTATCTTTAAATTCAGATATTCATAGCATTCTGAATGACTTTCATTCCCCGAATGATGTGAGTAAATAAGCATTTTGAAAGATGATAGATGAGAAAAGGCTTTGACAAAAGAAGGAGAAAGACCAAATCGTACAAGGCTGCGTCGACACAAAACCTTTCACTGCGTCAACGCTAGCAACCGCTACGAAAGTAATCTCCTTAGGCTACATCGACTCCATCATCACGATGCGTCGACTCCAAACAGACTTCAAAAGCCGTTTTCAAGTGCACTTCAATGAGTGCATCGACGCTAGCCTCTCATGGCGTCGACGTAGGCTCAACTCCCCCCCCCATCAAATGATCTTCTTTAGATCAGTCGACACTATTTTCACAGTGTGTCAACACAGGGCCACTTCCCAGAGACCATTACAGATTCATCTTCAAAGGATGCGTCGACGCACCGCTCTTGCTGCGCTGATGCACAACGTGCTAGCTTGCAGCAGTTCAAGACGAATGGAAGCTACGTCGATGCAAGGGTCTTCTTGCGTCGACACACCTGAAGCACATGGCCAAGCCGTTACGGTACACTGATAGGTTTCGAACAGGGGTCCAAGTCAAAGACGCAAGCTTCAAAAAAGTCACGATTCAAGGTCTGGGAAAAGGTCCTAGGACAGAGAATTGTCATCTTCATCCTAAGACAGTCAGAACACCTTTTGTGAAGGAAGATCTGTCAGGTATCAGATTTGGGAAAGGCCACCTTTCAAGGTATCTACCTTTTTGCTGTGAGGCAATCAGAGTACGCCCCAGAAAAGCACCTAGGACATAGGACCGTCCTTCTCTACCATTAGCCAATGAGACTCTCTCACAAGAATCTTTATTTTATCTCTGACCAATCAAATACAGGTCTGAAGGAGGGAAAATGGTCTGCCATCTCTTCTATAAATAGCGGCTTTCTGCATGAAGAAGCTGCTACTGCTGCCTTAGAGAAGAAAAGAGCTGGAGAAAGAAGAAGAGAGCCCGTGCCTTAGCCGAAGATCTATGAGGAAGAAAAGAGAGAAGAGAAACCAGTGAGCAGCCTTTAGTTTTGAGAGCAGCCCTGAGCCTTCATGAAGAGATTCTGAGAAGAGGAAGAAAGAAAGGAGAGCAGCCCTCCGTGCAATTGGCCTGAATCTAAGAAGAAGGGAATTCAGATTTGAACAGATTTCAGATCTGCTGTCAACGCTTCAAGACTTCGTTCTAAAACTACAGTTATTTTTCTTCACTTTGTTTTTGAGTTTTCTTTTGAAACTTTGAATCCATCCTTCAGTGTGTAGTGTTGTGCTTACAGTAGTGTGTCCGGTGCTCTGTTTAGAGACCAGAAGTGGTACATGCTACTGTGCATCCATGTGAGTCTTGGGGAGTTGTCCCTGTGGTTTGTTGCACTTGCAGTACGTTTTTATTTTCTTTCTTTGGGGCTTGTCCCTGTGTGGAAGCTATGAATCAACAGGAAGTTGTGAATCAGTGGGAAATTGTGAATCAGCGATAAAGACTGTGTCCTCGTGTGGAAGCTATGAATCAGTGGTCAAGCTGTTCGTCAAGGGTGTTCAAGCTGTTAGTCAGCGGGAAGCCTCACCGGGTTTTGGTGAGGGGTGGATGTAGGTCTGCGGGTTTGCAGACTGAACCACCTTAAAAATCTCTATGCAATGGGCTGTGGTTTGTGTGATTAATCCTTCTCTCCTATCCCCAGTCACAGGATGATGGTGTGATGATTCATATGTTTGATGTCTTAGTCATTTAAGCTACCAGCGCACTCAACATTGTGTTCACACACATCCACGGGTTTCATAGATCACTACTCAAAGGTGCAGCTGATCTTTATGATGTTTCAATTTGTTTTCACAAACCAGTTTGCTCTTAACCATGGTTCATCTGATACCCAGTAAAGCCAAGCTTCATTCTAGTATTTACAAGTGTTCTTGTTAAATTACTTGTGCGCTTTGAATAAAGTTTCATTTCAGTTCAGGTTTGTCATATCCCCTAGGAACCACATCGTTCCATTTCTTTGTATTTCATTAAGTGATCGGTTAAGTTTATAATTGGGCAAAGTTTTTTTTAAAGGATGTATTCAACCCCCCTCTAGATCCGGTTGCACCCAAGGGACCCGACAGGGGGGAAGGTCTTGGATGACGGCAAGACGACCAGCAGGAGGTCAACATCCTATAGGTCTGGCTGAACCTAAGGGTCAGTTGGGGTCTTGGTGAGAAGACGCACGTGGTGTGGCCGAACACCTGATAAAAAATGGCTAGGTCTGACTAACCCATAAGTCAACTGGGATCTTAGTGAGAAGATGCCCGTGGTGTGGCCGAACACCTGATCAAAATTGGTTGGGTATGGTTAACCCGTAAGTCATATAGGGTCCGAGTGAGAGGATGCCCGTGGTGAGTTGAACACATTATCAAAAATAGCATTCCTATTATTCCTGGTTGGAGGAGATAGCGAAAATCCCATTAGTTGCTGGATACTAGACATAGGGCTAATAGATATCAATGTTGAACCAGTATAAATTCCTTGCATCCCTTGTGTGATTGCTTTTGTTGTTATATTCCTACTTATTTAGCTTCCATTGCACACAAGTTTCCACTATCATATAATGATCTGTTTTGATTGATCACTATCAATGTGTTTAAGTCATATTTCATTGCGATTACTTTTTAATAACTCATTCACCCCCCCTCTGGGTAGACAGCCATTTACCGGGCAACAAGGTTTATGTTAATTATTTATACCCATTTAATTTAGTTGCTTAGTTTAACTAAATTGATAAGAATGATTTTAAATTACCCTTAAATTATTTTATTGCAAGGAGTTTTATTTATTTATTTATTTATTCCCTCCATTAATCATTATCATATTAAATTGTTATTATATTATTTTTTCTCATTTATATATATAATTATTTATTTATTTAGCTAGATTGCTATATTATTGTTGAGTTGACCATTCAACGTTGTAGTTGAGATGGCATCAGTGTTAGAAAAAGGCGATAGTAAGATTATATATACATAGTTTACGTGCATGGTGCCGTAGCACTTATGTGTTGCATAAGCGCTTTACTGTATAGTTTGTCATTTAGTGCAGTCAACAAAGATATACTTTTGGCCAAGTTAAAAATGTAATATATATATATACCACCTTTTTTGAATGAAAGATAAAATTAAGGTGACCAAATTTTATCGTTTAAAGAAAGTAGATAAATCATCGTCTACCTATTCATCTAACCATTCTATTTTACTCTTTATATTAGACAAAGTGTAGCACCTAGATAAAAATAATAGAGAAATTGACTTTTTACAAAATAAATAACTCTATATGAAGGTCAAATGAAAAGAAATATCGTAGCCCTATATTTGAAGAGGGTCACTATATATATATATATACCAATATTTAAGAAGGCCAACATCACTTAAAGACCAACACATAGATAACACGTATAGGAGTTTTTCATTTTCCAAACAAAAGGGAATGGGCGCCCCCTTGCAAGGGCGCCATTTACATTGACTGGGTCAACCCATTTAATGGGCGCCCCTCCACATAGGCGCAGTTTAATGGGCGCCCCCTGCTTGGGCGCCAATTCCTAACAGGTAAAAAGGACCATTCTTCTAGAAGGGTTTGAAACACGAATAGCAAGCTTTTGCTGGCAATGGACCCTTAGCATTTGCTACCCCTAAAATTATTTCCCTCCATCGAACGAATAATAAGTTACTGCCAACATCCTGCTGCCGTTCTCCTCTCCACCTGCAGAAGAGAAGGATCTTCCTTCTTTTCTTTACGAGAAGAAGACGTGAAGGGCATCTTCTTCTTACGTTCTACTTCCTACTGCTGAAGCTTTGCTTAAGAGAACGTGAAGGGCTTGGCTTTCTTATTCTTTCTTCTACTATCACCTGTACCTCGTTATTCATGCCAAAAAGGTAGGTGTTCTCAAGATTTAGCCTAACTCGTAGCTAAAATAGGGTAACAAGCATGATTAGCACTAGTATAAATCCATTTTTCCATATAGCCTGTTACATATAGTCTGTTACATGGATTTTATGGAAACCGAAGCATGTTTGTAAATGGCGCCCAAGAGGCTGCCATCAATTAAAGGGCGACCAGCATTTGGGCGCCCATTCTTGAATGGGCGACCCAATGAAGGGCACCCATTCCAATTCCCTTTTCCTGTAATTAATAAACATCGTGTTTAGAATATTAATATCTATGAAATGAAACCCTAATATTCTTGCCTGAGCATGATCTTGGAATCCTAATATTTTTCTCTATCTATCCATGTCTTTACTTCCTGATTTTGTGAACGTTAGAAATTGTGAACAGTGTTTTGTGTCTCAGAACGTACCAGCCCGATGCGTAGCATCACACAGCATTGGGCGCCCATGCCTTGGGCGCCAATTCCTAAAGTAATGACGCTCCGTAGAGTCACCAATTAAATGATGACTCTTTGAGGGGGCGCCAATTAGTTTGAGACAAAAAAAGAAAAAATTGAAAATTGGAATATTAAGTAATGGGCGCCCCTATCAGCAGGCACCATTTAGTAATATAATGGCACCCACCTGGGCGCCAAATCTTGAAGGGATGTCCCCTGCCTCATAGAGGATTGGGCGCCCCTGTGGATAGGCACCATTTCATAAATGAATGGCACCTGTCTGGGCGCCATTTAATCAATAAATGGCACCTGTCTGGGCGCCATTTTCTTGAGTGATAGATTTCCATATTTTCTCGAGCTTCTGTCTAACCCACACCACGGGTTCTAGGCATTGTTATCTAAGTCCGTAGATACAGTCCCACGTTTCTGACATTTCTCGTACACCCCACAACTCACGATGATGATTAAACCCTTGATCACCTTGAATGCCTTGTCCAAGGAAACATGGTAGCATAGCCCTCACAGTGTGTTGTTTGGCATATGTGAGCTTGTTCTTCCCTGTACTTCTAGAATGAACGCCTCTCAGTAAGGGCGAAATTCCTAAAATAAATGGTTGCCAGATGGGCGCCAATTATGTAATTTGTGGCAGCCCTAGAGGCGCCAAGTCCACCTAGATTTTCGATATATCGTGTGTATTATGTCGTTTAGTCACAGTTCATCCTTACATGAAAAAATTAGTTCTTGAACTCTATTCCATGAAGTCCACCTTATGTTCTTACGATGCATAAATCCCTTTGGAATTCTATATTGGCTATAAACTAGAGTGAATGTCGAAAGAAATACATGACTCAATGCTGGCGTTAATGGGGCCCGATCTGGTCCTGGGAGGAGCACCTGAAAGTACTTGTGCCCATGGGAGCTATATTGATCACGGTGTTGGCATTGCACCGAAGTGCATGACTTGCTTGATATAAGGCATTCCACTCACTCTCTCATGACAATACTTGACATGACTTGTGTGCTTGACTTGACTTGTGTGGCCCGGAATGGGCGAGTACTTGCTTGATTGAAATAGCCAAATTCTAGTACACGTGCTTGATATTACATGCTTGAACATTGGTTCTTACTTTCCTGGAAAAGAATTGTGCAAACAGTTGATAGTACCTTCTTGATATCTTGAAATCATGCTATGTTCTTCTCAAAAATATCTTGATATCTTGCTCGTCCATCATGCATAGATATACATGCATTGTATGTAACATGTAATTACTTAAAGCATTGCTAGTTCTTGAGATATAAATCCTACTGAGCGTTAGCTCATCTAGTTTCATTCCAACATTTTTCAGGTAACTCGGATAGTGACAACCACACGAATGGGAATGAGACCGAGTGAACAGTGTAGAGCTACCGAATATCGAGCAGTCGCTGAGGCGTGTCTAGCCATGTCTTGTCGAGTCCTATATTATGTTGCTTTTTATCATCTAGGAAAAACTTGTTGAGGCTTGTAATCTTATGGTTTAATTTGGGTCATTATCATTATGGTTAATTGGATAATTGTCATCGTGGAAATACTGATATTTTTTTTGAAATTTAAATCTTAGTTATTATGTTTCCTTATCTTTTGTGCACTCTGTCTTTGTGTCAAATATCTTATTGCTCTGATTGACATGATTTATATAAACTCGTCGTGCACCCCAGGTATCTTCCGTTGTCACGCCCCGAGCCTTTATTACAGTAGAAGACTAACTCGAGGAACGTGAACAGTCGGCATGATAAGCTTCTTGCGAGAAAGAATGATCAGAGCACAAGACAATCACACATAAAAATACAATTGCATAATAATTTACTCAAACTCCAACTTATTTCATTAATAAGTGAAATATTCCAATACAATAACTTTTCAACCTTCTTCAATCCATCAGACTCAAGGAAAAAAGGAAAAATTACAAGACTCGATCTAAATAATATTGACTTTCCTAAGTCTTCACTCTCATTTTGATATGACTTTCATTCGCTCTCGGACCCGCTACTTGTATAACTCGAATCAGAATTTGAATCACTTCAATCTCCTGAAAAAGATTCGAAATAGGTAATGAGCACACTTGCCCAGTAGGTATCTTCGCATCAACATGAAGGCACTATTAAAGTGATTAGCATTTTAGCTCTAAGGAAATAAAGTGAAATCATGCGAATACAATAAATCACATGTAAATAACCAAGGTAACAAGACGATCATGTGAGATAGAATGAACAAGTATGAATTAGCAAGAATGTATCAAGAACATGGTATGACCTTTCATGAACAAGAATGTTTTGAGAATGTACTAGCAAACCACGTAATCATCACACAAACATCCTTTGCTTATGCGTAAGTATTTGGTGAATTTCTGTGGAATATCATGTAACAAGCAAGAAAGTCATGTACGTATATATGTTGTGCCTTGTGGATTTTCACTTCACGAGCCATAGGTTTTCACTTACTTATAAAGAAAGTACTCACAGTGCAATGCGACGCTAGCAGCATCATACCCCATGGTTTATAGTATGTTTCCGACAATCAGCCAAGGGGACTAGCATAGAACCCTTGAACATAATCAGTGCTCGATCGCATCTTCAAGTATAAATCAAGCTACTTCCACGTTTCAAGCAATAAAATAGGGCCAGTAATATAATAAGTTCAATAAGTTTCAATGAATGAACGCTTTAATTAAGAATGCGAGGGATCAAGAATGACTTAAAATAAGGTTATGCTCATGGAAACAATTTGACAGCATAACAGTACATTCCTTATCTTCCATAATTTAAAATTAAGTATCTTGAGCAATATGACAAGTCCTAGACCATCAATAATCAATCTAGGAACTTTGAAATATCAACCCTTAGGTCAAACCTCAGGTTAAAGTACTTAGGAATTGTGACGGTCAATTAATGGGCCGTTACATGAACATGATGGTCTATTATTGGGCCGTTAGATAGGGCTGAATCCAGAAAGAATACATTAGACTCAGTAAATGTGACGGTTGTATACTGGACCATTAGATGGGCCTGACGGTCAAGTAATAGGCTGTTACATTAACAAAATTTAAAACTTCGATAGTGCTTTTCTAGATAATTTGGGCTTTAATGGTACAACCAACTCGGTATCCTAGTGGGAATCCCAGGCTCGCGGAGAATTACGGAGACCTTGAAATAAGATTTCCTAGTCCATTGGAATGAATATCCAATAGAGAGGTCCTCAAGTTCAAGATGATGTTCCTATTGTGCAAAAGTGTGAACTAATGGTCATATACCGGAATATATGCCATGTACTTAGAGAAATTATCTCTATAGATGAGATAGAATGTGTAATGATGTGAAATCATGATAAACTCCATCAATACAACATTGAAATTCATAATTTAAATACAAACTATAGAGTTTTGGTAAATGAAACTAACATATGTTTAAAATAACTCAAGGTGCTTTAGACATGCAATTTCTATCATGCATCAATTAATAAACTTAAAGTCATGGAAACAGGTCAAAACTTGGATATCTAGACTTATTTATAAGCTAATTTGACTATTCTCAATTCTGTCTCGAATAGATAGAACACAGCACTCTTGCGGTCTAAGACAGGCGCGTCATATGGCTGTGATGATTTATCGTGGAGCCGTCAGAAGACTGTGACGCACTGATTCTTGTCCGTCAGAGATTACAGAGAACTTAAGTGTGACAGAAGGTCTGATGATCTATCGTAAGGCCGTTTGAGTCATGTGATGGTCTAACAATAATCCGTCAGAGCACTGCTGATAGTAAAAATAAAAGAACTTCGGTTTAAACCCTCTCATGCAAGAAGATTCAAAACAAATAACTACTTTAGTCATGATAAAATGAAGAATAGGCCATCTAGATGCATAGGTTTCAGTGAACTTATAGGAGAATATCTTTTATCTTTATTTTAGGCTAAAGACATGCATGTATGTATAGACCGAACTAAATCATGAAATTCATGGTCCATAGTGCATGAAATCAAACAAAACCAGAGGGCTTTTACTCATATCATGATATTCTTGCCGTTCATGAGATGACCTACCCCTTTCCTGGGCTTTCAACTTCCAATTCGGGACTACAAGACATGCCCTAGTTCTTCCCTTCCTGTGAATTTTTAGTAACTTCACGTTGCTCTAACTCCGTAATCCCTTGACCTATAAACGTGAAATTTGGAGGGTAAGAAGATGAAACTAAGGGGAATAAAAAGTTCTAAAGAAGCGAACTCTAAATACCTTGTTTAGGTGTTCTAATCTCCTGATCTTCAGCACCCCATAGTACAGTTTCTTGGGTTGATGTGATGAAACCAGTAACTTTGCAAGGTTCTAGCTCCTTGTGTAGTCGATCTCCTAGCACAAAATTTTGGGAGATGTTAGTCCTATGTATTAACAACAAAAAGTTCTAAAGAACTTACCCAAAATACTATCTCCTTACCTTAGTTCCATGCGAGCCAATGTAAGGGTCGCACAGGTCAAAACTAGGGTCTATTTATAGGTTCTAGCTAGGGTTTTGAGGATTAGATCGATTCTAGAGTCCTTAAAGCGACTTCTGAGAGTCTTTAACACGTTTACTAGTCCTCCCATCTCGATCCCTAAGAGACAGATTATCAAAAATCTAATCTTTTTGGTCATTCTTCAATTCACGGAACTGACAGAGCGTGACAGTCGACTCTTGGTGTGTTGCATGCATGTGGCGGTCGCACGATAGACCGCTACAGCTACTGTGCGTAGAATTCAACTTAATTCAAACTCTTTTATTTATTTTATCCACATAATTATCTATAAAATGATATTTATCCTTAAAATTCGTGAATAGGCTAAATAACCTTCTAGAATATGGGCCAAACTTAATGGGCTTGGTCCTTAAACCTTTTGGTTTTTATTTATCAAAGCTGGATTAATTATTCAACATACTTGGTCCTTATAATCAATTTAAGTTTTATAATTCCTAATAAATTCTAGAAAATTCTTAAAATAATCCAGAAATTATTTATATAGATTTTGGGGAACTACATCCGCGCTCGGGGCGTGACAATTTTGGTGGTATCAGAGCCTAAGTTTTTAAATTCCTAAGAAACCCAAGTCCAAGGATAGGTATACTCCTTATACCCGGTGAGATGGGTAAAGCCATGGGTTAAGTCTTATGTTGACATCCAAAATTATAATTTGAAACATGAAACTAATTTGATTGAAATCTCTTGTAGGATTATGGCCGCTGAAAGAGCACAATGGCACGAGATGCAGCGTACAGTGCAAGGTCTAACTCAGGCGCTACAACAGATGGCGCAGGGCGGAGCCAACAGCGGAGCTGGTGATCTCCATAGGGGTTTCCACAACATGAACCCACCAAGGTTCACGGGCTCGTCTGACCCCTAGGTTGCTGAGAACTGGTTGAAGGAAATCGAAAGAATTTTCCGTGTAATGCAATGCATGGATGAAGAAAAGGTTTTGCTGGCTACTTTCCAACTGGAGCGGGATGCTCGATGTTGGTGGGAATCCATAGAAGCAACATTCCCTGCTGGCTATGTCACATGGGCTGAATTTGTTGAACATTACAACAACAAGTACTTTTTCGAACGCATTTAGGAGAAAAAGGCCACGGAATTTGCCACACTGAAACAATGGACCCTGACAATGGCCGAGTATGAGACCCAGTTCTCAAGACTGTGCAGGTATCCACCCCACTTAGTGTGTACTAAAAAGATGTAGGCAAGAAGGTTCCTCAACAGGCTTTGGCCCCAATACATTACCCAGCTGGAACCGATGGACATCCAAGTCTATTCGGAAATGGTCCGACGTGCACAGTTGCTCGAGGACGCCACTGAATTATCTGATAAGATCCGAGGAAGGGGCAAGAAGGAGAAAGTCACAAGTCTTGGAAACTTCAAACCATTATTTAACAAGAAGCGGTCCGACAATAGAGGGGAGTCCTCTAAAGAAAAGAAATTTAAGAAAAATGACAAGCCATTCTCCATCACCGCACCTTCTAAAGAAGTTTGCAAGCACTGTGACAAGGTCAGCCACAAGGCCGAGGAATGCTGGAGGAGACTGGGAGCCTGTCTCCGATGTGGGAGTCGAGAACATCGAATCCCTAATTGCCCATTGTTCAATGAGCAAACCACTAAAGATGAGAAGCGTCAGGCAAAGAAACAAGGCCGTCTGCATGCTCTCCAAGAGACGGAACCGACGGAAGGTGGGATTGTGGAAGGTACACTAACTATTTGTTCTAAGACTACTAAAGTTTTATTTTATACCGAAGCAACTCATTCATTTGTTTCCAAGAAATTTGCTGCTTCATTTTCTAAGGAACCTGAACTATTAGACTTGGTCATCTGTACTCCTCTCGGGAGTGAGTCCGAGATTACATGTCAATACCCAAACTGCAAGGTTATGGTTAAAGGAAACAATCTACCTGCCAACCTGATATGCCTAGATATGAAGGGGTATGATGTCATACTTGCTGCCGACTGCCTATCCACACACTAAGCAACTGTAAATTGCCGAAATGGCAAGGTAACTTTTGTGGATTACCCAGAGCTGGTTTACATTAGCCCTCAGAATAGATCACCTCTTATCTCAGCTCTCCAAGCTAGCAAACTTATAAGTAAAGGATGTGTGGCTTTCATAGCATTTGTGATTGCTACGGAAGTCGAGGAGTCTAAACTTGAAGACATCTATGTAGTTCAGGATTTTCCTGACGTTTTTCCAGAAGAATTGCCCGGTGCACCCCCGGAAAGGGAAGTGTCATTTACAATCGACCTTGTCCCTGGTGCTGGTCCTATTTCCAAGGCACCTTACAGAATGTCCCCCGCTGAGCTGAAGGAGCTAAAAGAGCAGCTCATAGAGTTGTTGAAAAAGGGTTTCATCAGGCCAAGTACTTCCCCATGGGGAGCACACGTGCTATTTGTCAAGAAGAAGGACGGATCAATGAGACTCTGCATCGACTATCGGTAGTTGAACAACCTTACAATCAAGAACAAGTACCCGCTGCCGAGGATTGATGAGCTGTTTGATCAAATATCTGGAGCTAAATACTTCTCCAAGATTGATCTCCAGTCTGGTTACCACCAACTAAGGATCAAAGAAGAAGACATTCATAGAACTGCATTCTGAAGTAGGTATGGGCATTATGAATTTACTGTTATACCTTTCGGACTAACAAATGCCCCCGTAGCTTTTATGCAGTTAATGAACAGCACCTTTAGGCCACATCTGGATCAATTCATTGTGGTATTTATTGATAATATCTTAATTTATTCAAAGTCTGAAGAAGACCATGAAGTACATCTGAAGAAGGCATTACAGATATTGAGGGAAAATAAATTTTATGCCAAATTTAGCAAGTGTCAGTTCTGGCTCGAGGAAGTATCCTTCTTGGGCCATATAGTCTCGAAGAACGGAATTTCCGTGGACCCATCAACGGCCGAAGCCGTGAAGAATTGGGAACGACCAACGAATGCAACGGAGATTCAAAGCTTCTTGGGGCTAGTTGGTTACTACCGGCGTTTCATCAGGGACTTCTCAAAAATTGGTGTTCCTCTCACCAGGTTGACTCGCAAGGAAGTGCCTTATGAGTGGAATGAAGACTGCGAGAAGAGTTTCCTAGCTTTGAAGGATCTCTTGACAACTACTCCAGTCTTATCATTACCAATTGAACGAGAGAAGTATGAGGTATATATCGATGCTTCTGGTATTGGCCACGGGTGCGTATTGATGCAAAATGGAAGGGTCATTACATACTCTTCCCGATAATTAAAGAAGCACGAAGAGAACTACCCGGTGCATGATTTAGAGCTTGCCGCAGTAGTATTCACCTTAAAGATCTGGAGACACTACTTCTACGAAGAACAATTCATGGTGTACTCCGATCACAAAAGTCTCAAATATCTATTTTCCCAAAAGGAACTAAATATGAGGCAAAGGCGTTGGCTTGAATACATCAAGGATTTCGACTTCACAATCAAATACCATCCTGGTAAGGGTAATTCTGTAGCAGATGCCCTCAGTCGAAAGTCGAGAGCAATACTGGTCAACTGTATGATTCAAGAATGGAATTCACTGGAGAAATTTACAGAACTCAATGTAAGCACGGATAACAAGAATGGGTGTATCACTCTATCCCACATGAGTCTACATCCAGATTTGCTACCTGAAATTCAGAAGCTACAAGGAGAAGATCATGTACTAGTGGAGATAAGGGACAAGCTAGACGAGAGACTCGACTTCAAGCTGTCACCCAATGGCAGAGTGCTATTTCATGAAAGGACATGTGTACCGGACTGTCCCGAGTTGAAAAAGAAGATATTGGAGGAAGCTCATCGATCAAGATACACAATTCACCCTGGAGCCACTAAGATGTACCAAAACTTGAAACGAACTTTTTGGTGGCCTAATATAGAAAGGGAGGTAGCGGACTTCGTATCTTTTTGCCTGACATGCCAACAAGTGAAGGCGGAACATCGGAAACCCGCCGAAAAACTGCATCCGCTAGATGTTCCCAAGTGGAAGTGGGAAGACATCGGCATGGACTTCATCATGGGCTTGCCTAAGTTTAGGGACGGACATGATGGAATTTGGGTAATCATCGACCGTCTAACTAAATCGACTCATTTCTTACCTATCAAAAGTTGATGGTTGGTTGATATCCTTGCTGCCATATATACCAAGGAGATCGTTAGATTATATAGAGTTCCGGTGTCTATCGTATCTGACCGAGACCCGCGCTTCACTTCCCATTTCTGAAAAGGTTTAAAATACTCTTTGGGGATGAAACTCAACTTTAGCACTGCTTTCCATCCCCAGACAGATGGTCAGATCAAAAGGATAAACTAAGTTGTTGAAGATATGTTAAGGGAATGTATTATAGATTTTGGCGGTAACTGGCATGACCACTTACCCCTGGCTGAATTTGCTTATAACAATAGCTATCAAGCCAGTATCCAAATGGCACTGTTCGAGGCACTTTATGGCAGGAGTTTTCGATCTCCAATATGCTGGGATGAAGTCAGCGAAAAATAAATTCTAGGCCCAGATATGGTAAGAGATACAACTGAGAAGATACATCTCATTCGAGAAAGACTCAAGATAGCACAATCCAGGCAGAAGTCATATGCGGATAATAGAAGAAGAGATCTGGAGTTCCAAGCTGGAGACCATGTTTTTCTCAAGGTATCTCATGGCCGAGGTATTAGAAGATTTGGTGTTAAGGGCAAGCTTACACTGAGGTTTATTGGTCCATTCGAGGTGTTGGAAAGAGTGGGCGAGGTGGCCTACCACATTACCTTAGCTTGCCTCCACAACTATCAGAAGTGCACAATGTATTCCATATTTCTATAATGAAGAAGTATGTGCACGATCCATTCCAAGTCATCGACCACAATGACTTAGTGATACAAAAGGACCTTACCTACGAGTAAAAGCCGATGAAGATCCTCTACTGAGAAGTCCGAGTTTTGAGGAACAAGACGATCCCTATGGTGAAAATCTAATAGAATCAATGCTTAGAACAAGAAGCTACATGGGAAATTGAGGAGTCTATGAGAAGGAGATTTTCGGAGCTATTCTAGTCTGTAAGTACTCCACAACCAACATGTCTCCGTATATGCAGTTGAATTTGGGGACCAAATTATTTTAAGTGGGGGAGGGTGTAGCACCCCAGATAAAAATAATAAAGAAATTGACTTTTTACTAAATAAATAACTCTATACGAAGGTCAAATAAAAAGAAATATCATAGCCCTATACTTGATGAGGGTCACTATATATATAGACCAATATTTAAGAAGGCCAACATCACTTAAAGACCAACACATAGATAACACATATAGAGGTTTTTCATTTTCCAAACAAAAGGGAATGGGCGCCCCCTTGCAAGGGTGCCGTTTACATTGACTGGGTCAACCCATTTAATGGGCACCCCTCCACATGGGCGCAGTTTAATGGGCGCCCCCTGCTTGGGCGCCAATTCCTAACAGGTAAAAAGGACCATTCTTCTAGAAGGGTTTGAAACACAAACAGCAAGCTTTCGCTAGCAATAGACCCTTAGCATTTGCTTCCCCTATAATTATTTCCCTCCATCGAACGAACAATAAGTTACTACCAACATCCTGCTTCCGTTCTCGTCTCCACCGACAGAAGAGAAGGATCTTCCTTCTTTTCTTCACAAGAAGAAGACGTGAAGGGCATCTTCTTCTTACGTTCTACTTCCTGCGGCTGAAGCTTTGCAGAAGAGAACGTGAAGGGATTGTGATGTGACATGACCTAAGACCTATATTGCAAGCATTACAACGGACACGGCAATGTCACATAAGCGAACTCACTCGCATTGGGCACACTCGGGTCCGTAGGTGGACCGGCGATGGGGTGAGGGTCCGAGGATGGACCTGGAGGTTTCCAAGGGTGTGGCTGGCCTAGGGAGGACCCCTAAGGGCCTGGGGTTGCCAAATTCATGGATGGTCAGCACACCGAGGGCGTGGGGAAATTGGTCTCGCTCACAACTCACCCGCGGTGGACACTCATATAGTAGCAATTTGAGATCGGGCACTCAACTCGCCGACCGACGGGCAACTAGAAACGATACTAAGACAAGCAAAAGTAAAACCAGCAGAGGAAGTGTCCAGGGGCTCACCTGATCGGTGTGAAGACACCGATCTCGGTCGGAGACGAGGGCGAGCGAGGAAGCGTGGGCTTACCCGCACACCGCGCCAGAGAAGCTTCAACCTGAAATTTATGAAATTACACCACTACTCCCCATGCAAAGGGGTTGAACAAGGGGAAGGGAAGTCAATTTTACATCCAAACACTACCTCCCATAGGGAGGGGCGGTAAGCCGGCCAGGCGGGGAGGGGAAAAACTAGCTTAGAGGATTAAGACAAGAAATCTGCCGAATCTGACCACTCTCAGGAATAGGGGATAGACTGTCACTGTCGGCACCACTGCGGACTCCCCCAAACTCCGATTGCGACGAAACCAGTGGCAAAACATTCTAAGTTTATCTAGGAGGACGTCAAAGTTTTTGGAGAATTTCTGAAAGACAGCGTTGGTCGGGATAGAGGCGTGAACAGGGTCTCTGTTTCCTGGTTCTGGTAGCTTCTGCACCTCTGCAGCAGGAAGATGAGGCCGCCACGGACGCTCCCGAGCTCTGATTCAGGCGTGGCCAGAGTCGTTGGATTCTTGGTTGAGTCCTCTTCGATCGGAGACCAATGGCGATGCAGGAGGAGGTCAGAGTAGATGGCGAGGACCCGAACAGTGTCGGGATATCAGACTGATTCCAGAGGAAACTGATCAGCGCACCGGAGGGAGAAAATTTGGAACTCACTGCTTCGGATGCCGAACTGAGTGCCGCTTCTTCATAGTGGTAGGAGACTTGTAGTAGAAGATCATAGTCAAGCCCCGCTTCAATAACTTCATAGGAATGGCCATGGGAGCCTCTTCAAGTTGCTTCTGGTTGTCTGTCAGGAAGAAGTTATGCAGTCCGGTGACGACGGCTTCTCCGGGCAGCCACGAACTCAGACAGGGACTAGACCATTACCGTTGCGAAGAGGACTGGGAGACGCTTCCAACGGTATAAAGTACGCCCTCTGAAGCTTCTTGGTGATGTCGTGGCAGCCTCATAAAGTCACTGGTACTCTGCTGCCTGCGAGCTGGGAATAGGATGAAGGTGTAGGGTTGTGTGTATGATGGTGGGATGGCCAAGGGAAGCAAGGGGAAATGGGGAGGGTGATCAGGGTAGGAAGGGAGTGTTGGGGAGGGGTGAGGGGCAGCCAACAATGGAGGAAGATTCAAATTTGGCCTAGGGTTTGAACCCCTTCAGTCTTGGGGAGATGGAAGGGTGCTTGGGAAAGGGTAGTGGGTGGTTGGGGGTTGGGGGGTGTCTTAGAGATTGGTGGGTTCTCCCTTCGGACTAGGGGTGGAGTAAAGAGGTGTTGTGAGAAGCTGTGGTGACTATTGAATGAGGGGAGGAGAGAGAGAAAGTGGGTGGGAGGGGGAGGAGAGAGAAAGGGGAGGGGAGTTTCTCACTCCTCTCTAATGGCTTCTCACCAAATGAAACTCAATTTTCTAGACTCACAATAATAAATATTCATTAGCTTAAAATGGGGAGATGGGGGTCCTATTTATAGGGAATCCACATTTTATAATAAGTCCCTGACTTTAGGCCTAATGACAAATAACCAAGGGGGAAGGGGGCGCCCCTGGGCCTAGCCCAATGAATTGGGCCCAATAACCAAACTAGTCAACCCTATGACACTTAACTTAGGTAGATGACTCATTAACCTAGGTACTGGACTCAAATAAAAGGAAAATTACAATGATATGACTCAAATAAAATAAGAAAATTACATGCCAAGACTCAAAAAATGTGACGGACACAATAGAGTACTGCCAGTGAGCAATCGGAGCTGTGAAAAAATGTGAAGGGTGAGAGATGCCCCCATCATACCCCCGGGGTGCGAAGAACTCGACTCCGTCGAGTATCGGTCCACCGGGGAAGTGGTCCTCCAAAGCAGCTTCGGGCGAGCCACAACCTCCAAACTCAACCCTGCGTCAGCAATCAGGGGACAGTCCTTCATCCTCTCAAGGTGGCTCGGGCACACCCTCTTGTCGGTGCTGGAACCATGCTTGCCTAGTATTGCCTCTGTGTGCACACGTCGGGCTCTCAGGCTGATACGTGGTGGCTCTTCGAGTGTGTCTCTCACAAGGGTAGGGGTAGGCCCGAAACTCTCACTAGGATCCACCACGGTGTCCATATAGGGTGCCGGACCCGCCACGTGGGAAATGGGGTGAATCCCAAAACCCATTAGAAGGCCCAACCCATAAGTCGGGTTGCCAAGGCCACTCGGAACTAGGCAAGGTCCAAGTCCTCGTGCCCCCAAGTTGGATGTGACCCTACGGTAGAGCCACTCCAAAGTCACCATCGCCAAGTTGCCAACTTGGAATTCAAAGTGGCGTTCGCAAGGTTTTGCCCGCTTCTTGTGATTCTCACCGCTCGTTGTTTGTTGCTTGCTTAAATGCTCATGCCAAGTACAACGATGCGGTGTGAGT
Source organism: Amorphophallus konjac (assembly GCA_022559845.1). Classification (NCBI taxonomy): domain Eukaryota; kingdom Viridiplantae; phylum Streptophyta; class Magnoliopsida; order Alismatales; family Araceae; genus Amorphophallus; species Amorphophallus konjac. The sequence continues at coordinate 404,985,382 of CM040121.1, read as the reverse complement.
GGGAGATGCATGATATGCAAAGGGGGGCCAGGACAACCATATTTAGACCAATCATGCAGAGATGCCATAGAGACTTTGAAGGGTGTGGGAGGGCCGGGGCATCCATAGGTGTCCCTCTCATGCGTGGCTATGATGAGTGCCGGAGGACCCGAATATCTATGAATGCTCCTAACATGCTTAAGACTCATGATGAATGAAGGTGGACCATTACATCCGAGTATGGACCACTCATGTTTCCTACTTGACATGTGGGTGATATGAATGAATGTACCCGACTTATGAATCATGCCAAGTGGTTCGAGGTGCCAAGACATATGTTTTCCTAACCCAAAAATGACTTTGATTTGTTGGGGTATGGTTTGGCATTGGAGTTTCCATTCAAAAGGGTCGAAAGGGTCAAGGAAGGTGGACATCATGGGGAGAGGCACCTCCTTGTTCCTTAGGTGTATATCTTCCTTGGTCATAGCTACCCTTGTGTTGCCCGGGACTTGGGGGAGGTAGGCTTGGCCCAACATGGTGGGTGAGGGTAGGAAGGAGTGGGTGATAAGTGATGTGGGCAGATCACATGGATTCCCGGGTTCCCATTGGGAGGGGTCAAAAGGATCAACATAAGTGTACCCAGGGTAAATGAGCTCTAAGTTCATCTCAACATCCTCAAGGTCCTCACAATATGGTGGTGGATCCTCCTCCTCTAATGAAATAATTGGACTGAAGTTCTTAGTGGGTGGGTTGGCCATGAGAGGATGGCTTGGCTTTCTGCCCGATATGAGGGACTCCAATTTGAGGATAAGGTCGGGCTCATCGGGTGTGGGGAGGAATACAAGGAGATTGCTAGTGTAGCAACCAACGGTGCAAATCGAGGTGATAGATCCGACACATAGGTGTAGGAGATCAAGACTCCTAGGTTGGTTGGCCACTGTGGTCAACATGCCGGTCAACTTCATTTACCATGCTAAGCCCTTGAGAAGATCCCCTAATGTGTCCACTTGGTAAGATGATTGGATGGTGGTGTGATAGGATAGGGACACTATAGGGAGGTTTTGTTCCATAGGAGGGAAAATATGGGTCATAATCTTTCTAATTGGGCTCTCATTTAGCCAACTATCAAGGGGTTCTCCTAAGATGAGCTCGGCCCCAACTAGAGAGGGTGGTGTAAGGTGAAGACCACCGTGCGAGGTTTCTTCTTCTACTTGGACATGGGTGGTCTCCATAGGGGGGATAGGGTCTGGAGTGTTCAGCACTATGGGGTCGGATATGGGTTTCTCTACTAAGGAGGTGAGATGATCTTTTGAGGGTGGGGTGATGAGGGTTGGTGTATGGCACACCCGGGATGGAGGGTAAAGGGAAACTTGGTTTGGGATTGATAGGGGAAGTAGTGGAGGCCTAGGTTGGGGTAGTGTTGGAGTTGGAAGTGGAAGATGGGTTGGGTGGGCCTCGGTGGGGGTATCCCTTATGGGGGAAGGTGGAGGGGCGGAGGTTAATTGGGTGTGGGTGTGAATTGGATAAGGGAGAGTGGGTTTGGGGGTGGTGGCCGTCATGGGCCTAGGTGGAGGGGTGGACACGGGGTAAACTTAGGTTTGAATGGCGAAGGTTGGGTGAGTGACTTTGGAAGGGGGAGTGGTGGTCATCACGGGGGAAGCCGGGTCGGTTATGGGTCTCTTGCCCTTGGGATCAGCCGGTTTTTGAGGGTGGGAGTGGGGGCCAATTTGGTTTGGATATTGAGCGTTGTGGAAGGGGGTTTTGGTTGGGGTGTGGGAGCCCTTATGGGGTTAGGTGGAGAGGTAGATGCTGGGATCATTTCGGTCTTAATGGAGAGGACTTGGTGGCAAAGTGTAGTGATGATGGTTGAGAGGGGATTTGTTGGAAGTGGTGGGGGTGGAGACCTAAGGGTGGTCTCAAGTTGGCCGGGTGGGGATGGAGAAGTGGTAGTGCTCCTCGGATAGGAAGGGGAATGTCGGGGAGCATAGGTCTTTCTAAGTTCCTCCTTCATATCATCCCATGAGTGAATGGGCTCTTGCCTCCTAACCCTTCTTAATCCCTCTATGTGCTCCCACTTACTCTTGGCTTGACCCCGAAGTCGTCCCTTGGCTATGCAGACTCTCGCGGGTTCATATACCCAAGTCTTTTCAAAGTACCTTTCCATGGTAGCCTCCCACTTTAGATAGGCACTAGGGCTCGATCCATCAAAGCGAAAGTCCTCATCTAGAATGATGTCCAAGGGTGGCGAGTAGACTAAGTAGGAAGTGGCCATGATGAACGGGGGGAATAAATGCAATGACCCTAGGATAAGACTTAGTAGAGACAAGTCTAGAACTTGCTCTGATACCAATTGATGTGACACCACCTAAGACCTATATTGCAAGCATTACAATGGACACGGCAATGTCACATAAGGGGACTCACTCGCATTGGGCACACTCGGGTCCGTAGGTGGACCGGCGATGGGGTGAGGGTCCGACGATGGACCCGGAGATTTCCAAGGGTATGGCTGGCTTGGGGAGGACCCCTAAGAGCCTGGGGTTGCCCAAATTCATGGGCGGTCAGCACGCCGAGGGTGTGGGTAAATTGGTCTTGCTCACAACTCACCCGCGGTGGAGACTCACATAGTAGTAATTTGAGATCGGGCACTCAACTCGCTGGCCGACGAGCAACTAGAAACGATACTAAGACAAGCAAAAGTAAAACCAGCAGAGGAAGTGTCCAGGGGCTCACCTGATTGGTGTGAAGACACCGATCCCGGTCGGAGACGAGGGCGAGCGAGGAAGTGTGGGCTTACCCGCACGCCGCGCCGGAGAAGCTTCAACCTGAAATTTAAGAAATTACACCACTACTCCCCATGCAAGGGGGTTGAACAAGCGGAAGGGAAGTCAATTTTACATCCAAATACTACCTCCCACAGGGAGGGGCGGTAAGCCGGCCAGGCGGGGAGGGGAAAAACTAGCTTAGAGGATTAAGACAAGAAATTTGCCGAATCAGTCCACTCTCAGGAACAAGGGATAGACTGTCACTGTCGGCACCGCTGCGGACTCCCCTGAACTCCGATTGTTACGAAACCAGTGGCAAAAAATTTGTAGTTGACTTGGGAGGACGTCCAATGTTTGGGGGGATTTTTGAAAGACGACGTTGGTCGGGATAGAGGCGCAAACATGGTCTCTGTTTGCTGGTTCTGGTAGCTTTTGCACCTCTACAGTAGGAAGATGAGGCCGCCACGGACACTCCCGAGCTCTGATTCAGGCGTGGCCAGAGTCGTTGGATTCTTGGTTGAGTCCTCTTCGATCGGAGACCAGCGGTGACACCGGAGGAGGTCGGAGTAGATTCCGAGTACCCAAACAGTGTCGGGGTATCAGACTGATTCTAGAGGAAACTGATCAGCGCACCGGAGGGAGAAAATTTGGCACTCACAGCTTCGGATGCCGAACGGAGTGTCGCTTCTTCGTGGTGGCAGGAGACTTGTAGTAGAAGATCACAGACAAGCCCTGCTTCAAGAACTTCAGGGGAATGGTCGTGGGAGTCTCTGCAAGTTGCTTCTGGTTCACTGTTAGGAAGAAGTTGCGTAGTCCGGCGACGATGACTTCTTCGGGCAGCCACGAACTCAGACAGGGACTAGACCACCACCATTGCAAAGAGGACTGGGAGCCGCTTCCAACGGTATAAAGTACGCCCTCTTAACCTTCTTGGTGATGTCGTGGTAGCCTTAGAAATTCGCTGGTACTCTGCTGCATGTGAGCTAGGAATAGGATGAAGGTGTAGGGTTGTGTGTATGATGGTGGGATGGCCAAGGGAAGCAAGGGGAAATGGGGAGGGCGACCAGGGTAGGAAGGGGGTGTTGGGGAGGGGTGAGGGGCAGCCAACAAGGGAGGGAGATTCAAATTTGTTCTAGGGTTTGAACCCCTTCATCCTTGGGGAGATGGAAGGGTGCATGGGAAAGGGTAGTGGGTGGTTGGGGGTTGGAGGGTGGCTTGGAGTTTTGTGGGTTCTCCCTTGGGACTAGTGGTGGAGTAAAGAGGTGTTGTGGGAAGTTGTGGTGACTATTGAATGAGGGGAGGAGAGAGAGAAAGTAGGTGGGAGGGGGAGGAGAGAGAAAGGGGATAGGGGAGGGGAGTTTCTCACTCCTCTCTAATGGCTTCTCACCAAATGAAACTCAATGTTTTAGACTCACAATAATAGATCTTCATTAGCTTAAAATGGGGAGATGGGGGTCCAATTTATAGGGAACCGACATTTTACAATAAGTCCCTGACTTTAGGACTAATGACAAATAACCAAGGGGGAAGGGGGCACCGCAGGGCCTAGCCCAAAGAATTGGGCCCAATAACCAAACTAATCAACCCTATGACACTTAACTTAGGTAGATGACTCATTAACCTAGGTACTGGACTCCAATAAAAGGAAAATTACAATGATATGACTCAAATAAAATAAGAAAATTACATGCCCAGACTCAAAAAATGTGACGGACACAATGGAGTACTGCCAGTGAGCAATCGAAGCTGTGGAAAAATGTGATGCGGGACGGACATGCGACCTGGGACTCTAGCTCGTGATCGTCCCTATGCGAGGGAAGACGTGGACCGTGCGCGGTTGAGAAACCGACAGTGAGTCTCGGGTATCGGCCTTTCCGCGTTAACTCGGATCGAGTCACGGGACGGTACACTCAATCTCGCTCTCTCGCAGCGGTGATAATAGAATAACAAGCTAGAAACCTACACTCGCAGTGGCATTCAAAGCAATACAAGATAAGCAAATGCGATAAAGAGTGGGGAGCGAGTGTACCTCCACGCTCCGGGCGTGAGGAAGACGTTCCCGGCCAGTTACGATAACTCCCGGTAACAACAGTTAAAAAATTTAATTACAGCAGTAATTCCATTGCCCACTCCACGTGGGGAGGTAAAGGGCTACAAGTGGGGCCGGGAGGATCGACCCTAGGTTGATGGGAAGTAATCTGGAGGCGCGTACGGAACGAACTCGGCCTGCTGGTCCGACTCAGCACTATTCCAACTCGGTGCTGCGCCAACTCGGTGGCTGACTCACTGGACAGCAAGCAACGGTTTCCAAAGGAACGTCACCTTCCTGAGATCTTCCGGAGGCGCCGCTTGGCTGGAACGATGGTGGGATGTCCCTGATCGACTCACTGAAGGGGCGGTCGCTGAAGTTGACCTTTGATATTTATTACTGAATTTTCTCCCAGACTGAGTTGTGCTGGCTGAATTCGGATCTGCTCTGCACACCTTCACGAAAAGAATTCCTACGACCAGATCTAATGTCAGATTGATGCACAACAGGTACCGACGGATAGAGGACTCAGAAATATACAACATATATTTTTGTGGCTCCATCCACAGAACGGATTAAAAATAAAAATGACTGCAAAATGTCTTTTTTTTCTGACCCGGACTGACAGACACACAGGGCAGAGATGAATCTGCCTAAAACAGACCTTTGACCGAGGGCTCAATGATTTTTTTTGACTCAACTAAAATTATGGTGGAAGGGGGTATACGTGAGGAACAATAGGAAATTTTTATGGAGTTTTTAAAATTTTCTAAGTGGGTGGAGAAATTACAATAAGGAGACTCTGTCCCGTAGATCTGTAAAAGGGCAGATTACTGAGAGGACAAACAAAAATATGGGAAAATTATCAAATAGACTCCAAATGACACAAAATTTTAACTGGAGGTTAGGGGAGGTGAACAGAATAAACTCTCAAAATTAGGGCTCAATCAGACAACAAGAACGAGAGATACAATTTCAGAGAAGAGATTCTATCTTGATGGAGATAGAACTCCGATGACGGTGGCGGCGGCGCGACGGCGGTGCGATGGCGGCGGCGGTAGAAATAGAATTCAGAGGGGCTAAGGAAAAGATAGAAGGGGATCACACCCAAGATTTAGCAGAAATCCATCTGCAAGAGGGGGAGGGAGAGAGGAACAAGGGCACACCCTTCAATGGCTCAAGCCAATTTCCCTAATTTTCTTCATTAATTCTCTAATGACACTATACATAGGCTTATATAGAGAATGGCAAGGGGTGGGGGGCTGAGAATTTCGTGGGAAAGAGGCCATTTTCTTCTCCCATGTGGTCAAAAACCTAAAATAAATAAATTACATATGGAGGGGGCACTCCTTTGACTAGGTAGGTAAGGTAGGTGGCCTCCCTTTGACATTTTCAACCACTTGTCTCCCATGTGTCCAATTGACCTTCTAGATGCCACCTATGTCACGCCCCGAACCGATAATAGCGGAATGTGTAGTTCGGAACGTGGCAGTGATACAGTCGTGAATAATCAGAGCGAGCGAAATTACAACTTGGACAATGTGGGCCAATTTAACCTTTATTGATATTCAAATATTCTAATTACATACCTTGACTCAACTTACGTAAGTGAAGAAAGGACTCACTATTACACTGTAATAAAGAGAAAGGACTCAAATAACAGGACGAGACTCAAAGAAAGATACCGACACGATTCTCCATTTCGCTCATCACTCTTGCCCTTCCCCATCCGCTGGACTATCTTCAATGTCGTTACCTGAAAAATGTTGAAGATAGGCTGGTGAGCGAAACGCTCAGTAGGAATTATATCTCTCATCAAGCAAAATATAAGTGATTAACCAATTACTCATGTTCATGACAAATGCAATGCAGGAAATGGTATAACTTGAAAATCATGACAATTGATCTAACAGTAAGGATAAATATCAAGGCCAAAGGCAGTTACGAGCTCAAGAGAAATAGGGATGAATTTCCCATGCAGAGTCAAGGATAAGCTATCAGAATATAACAAGGACAGATACTTAGATGAACATAACTTCAGAATTGGCCAGAACATAATAGAGTTCCAATAAATATAAGCAATCTAGCATAATATCTAAGTTATCAGAATAATCGAGTAATAAATTATCAGAATTAACAGAATTAACAGAGTTTGCAGAATAACAGATATAACAGAATAGCAGAATATAACAGATGTACAGAGTTTGGTGCAATGCCACACCCAGAATTACCATGGTTTACAGAATTGGACTTCCGTCCTACCTGGCACTGAAAAATCGCGGACCCACAGCCCTTAATGTTTCAGAATCAGATTTGGCCAAATACAGAGTCAAAGGGTTATGTTCTCAAATTGATGACAAGAAGATTCCAAAAGGAGTAGAGTGTCAAGACTAACGGAAACCAAAGTGACATGGATCGGATCCCAGGGTTTTTACGGTACAACCAGCTCGGCTGCCTTGAGGGAATCCAAGGCTAGCGGAGACTTACGGAGGTCCCAATGACTAACTTGCCAGTCCGAAGGAACGGAATGTCCAACGGAGGACTCGTATGTCACTGAGAGTTGAGGTGTATAATGTGAACCAATAAAGAAAAAGGGGCTCCATCTACGGACGTGAGATGAGAGTGCCAAAAGACCTGCGGTATGGGTCAAAATCGGGAGAAAACGGTGAGAACATGAATGCGTTAATTATAGAATTCATGTCCATCCAATTCTATAATTAACTATAATTAAATAAAACTTATATTAATTAACGCCCATGAGTGACGTCATTTATTAATTAGCGTCTACATAGAGAGACGTTAATTTTATGATTTTTAACTTAATTTATTTAACAAGAATTCACGTCAATGTCTATTTAATTGAATAATTTTAAAAATATGCATTCAAAGAGACATTAATTTATATAAAATAATTTAGAAAAATAGAATATATGATAATTAGGAGAAAAATTTAAGGATTCCAAAAATATATTTTTTATAATTTTCTGTTACATATTTTAATAGATATCAATTTTTAAAGATATTATTACAAGATATATATATATAGATATATAGATATATAATTTGATGACCCTTTGTTACGTCGTCAAAAAGATCTGGCGACAATAGGCATGTCATCATTTCATTCACAAATTGTCTCAACTCCTAGTCCTCTCGTTTCTCGACGTAACTACGTCGGAATCGAGCCTATGATATACCGAAATGACGGGCTCGAAAAACTCTACCTAACCGGATGTTCAAAATAATTTTTCGTCGAGAGATGGGGGATCTTGAGATAGGAGGCATGGAAAATGATGCAACCACTCTCACTACCTCGGTCTCCACCCTAATAACACGCCCATAAAATTTCATGACCAAAGGTCACTCCGACGTGCACGAACAGATCGACAAAGTAAAAATCCATAACTATCACACTATAGTAACTACCGTGATTTCGTCTGAGTATCTTGATAAAACATATTAAGTTGTTTAAATAGTTAATGTTACTAGTTATTACACCACATAAAGGCACGAAAACGTTGCAAAATCCCCACATGAAAATTATTCTTACATAGAGACCATGTTAACTGTATGCAATATTAACAGGTTTAGGCTTGAGAGAGATCACCTACGGAAAATTAGAGACTATGAACTCAAACACAAGATATAAGCATGATGTTTATGATCATAAAAACATGTATTATCTTTGTTAATTGTGTTTAGCTGTCAGAGAGAACACCTACCCTTTTAGTCACTTGGGGTGATGAACAGTGAAATATCTGCAGATAACCGGTACCCTGTTTTGAACAGGGGATGGGGGAGAAGAAGACGCTCTCCCTCTTGATCAGCAGAAAGAAGAAGTCTCGGTTGTAGGTGCAGGAAGAAGGAGATGACGCTCCTTCAAGTCTCAGCCGCAGGAGGAAGAGCAGGAGAGGCTTCTCCTGGTGGCAACGAATGACAGCAAGTAGCTCCAGGAAGAAGATGGACAATGAAATGCCAACGCGAAGGAGTTTGCAAGCAGAGAAAAGAAGTGTCTCGGGGGTTTAGCGTGATTTTTATAGGGATGGGGATCCTAAACAGGGTGATCGAACCAATGTTAGAAAGGTTTGAATCCTTTCCGTGTGATGATAACCCCCTTGCCGTTTGTACAGCCGCTAACCAAGTTTGGCCATTGAAACCCTAACAGTCAGTGCCATGCATGTTCGAGCATGCATTTTAGGTTGGGTTTTCGGGTTGCATACGTGGGTTACATGGTTAGTTTGTAAAAAGGCTCACGTGGGTTTTGTGGTTTGGTCTACTGGCTTTGAGTTTATTTGAGCTACGGTGATCATGTGGTTTAATGGTTTGTGGTACATGGGCTTAGAACATGTGTTGGTTATCGGTTGCATGTTGGGCTTTATAACATGCACACATATGTGTGGGTTTTTGGGTTGGCTGTTAGGCTGGCCTAGTGGGAGGCTCACGTGGGTTCTCATGTGAACATAGGTTAGAAGTGTTGGCTACAAGTGGGCTTTGGGTTTTATTTGGGTAGCATGTAAATGGGTTCTTGGTGTTGGATTTTAGTCAATTGTTTCCACATATATTTATATATATAGTTGTCATTGAGAATTGTATTCATGACTTTCAACCCATTTGTCATATATGAGTCAAAATCTTTTGATTAAGGTTTCATAATTATATATTTAACTAAATGGGCTATCTTTATTGCGGTGCATTTATTTTTGGGCTGTTAAAATACTATAAGTATTAAAGCCCATTAAGCGTATAACTAAATATTTCTATGTCGATTTTAATTTATTTAGGAATTTTGTTCCTTAAATTATCAGGGGTGCTACAACCTAGGACTTTGACCAGCCCCACATGGACCCATATGGCTTATGTGGACCAATGGGGAAGGAGTGAGGGCCCCCTTGCTGGACCTACTGTCATTTTGCATAAAAACCCAAACAATCCATGGGAATGACACATTGGCTTGTAAAGCCTTACAATTGCACATATACTTTCCCAAGGATATAAAAGTAAATAAAAGGACTCAAATGTAAAATAAAAAGTCAGTGCTCGGCGTCGATTCCCATCAACTCTCCCCGGGTGGGAAGAACTCGACCCCGTCGAGTAAGGGGTACGGCTGCTCGAGTAGCTCCGGCGGATCCGTCACCGAACCTAGAAGCGCGGCGTACGCTCCACTCCAAGCAATCGACACCTGCTCATCCTGTTGTGCCCCTTAGGCACAAGCATGTGCTATTTAGTGTTGATGATTTGATGATAGCAATGCTAGTTTTATTTTGATGATAGCAACACAGTGAGTGCTTTATGAGATTGTGTTTTGATGATAGCAACATGATATATTGTCTGGAGAATGCTTAAGTGTGCTATGTCTGATTTGTTCTGTGGAGAATGCATGTATATGACTGATATATTGGTTGTGCTTGATTTCTGTTCTGTGCATTACTTTTCTGTCTGCATGTAGCTTGATGACTAGCAAGTCTATACACTGCATGGCTCGCATGGCTGCAAGTCTGCACACCGCAGGCTAGCAAGTCCATACACTGCATGGCTCGCACGGCTACAAGTCCATACATTGCATTCCTAGCAGACCATCAAGTCTATACACTGCAGGGTAAAGCCCAAAGTCTAGACATTGCTGCATTGCTTGCATTTCAGAGTCTATACATCATTCATGCATGTGCACAGTTCGTGGACAAAGTCTGTACATCGCAGCATGCATTCATTGTTAAAGTCTATACATACTTCAGCGTCTCGTTCATGCATTGTTTATGAAGTCTATACATTGGACTGTGTCTTTATGCATCATGTTAAGTCTATACATTGCTGGTGCGAGCAGTTAAGTCCATACATGGCTAAGTCTATACATTGGATGTGTCACAGACAAAGTCTGTACAGTGAGCGTGATGGGGCATCAGAGGTGATTTCCTTACACGGGTGGAGTGTATTTGTGTGTTATGGCTTGTATGAGATTGTAATTGTGTCATTTCTTTCATTTGGGCTCCTTGTAAGGCTTATATCAAGCCAATGGGCCATTTGTAATGTAGAGTCCATGGTTAGGTTGCCATTAGTAGAGTCCATAAGGAGTTTATTCCATATTGGGTCTTAAGGCCATCATTATGGACCTTAATAGCCACTTAGGCCCAAATAGGCTTCCCTCTCTCATGGGCCACCAAGGGTGGAAGAGTCTAGCATGGTTAGTGGGCTTGTAACATGGCATTTGACCACACTTGGCCCAAGGGAGGCCCATGAAGGGGGTGCCCCCTTCTTTGGCTCTATTAGGCTAGTTAGGTGTGAATTAGGTGAGGTTGGAATGGAATTAGTCCAAGTTTGAATTGGAATGGTCAAGATAGATTAAAAAAATTGTATTTGGTGTGTTATTCACACTTCATCTCAGCCATTCAATCCCCAACCCTTGATCCAAGGGTCCATATTAGATTTGATTGGAGTCATATATAACCATGTATTTTCATGAGAAAATCAATGAAAAAATTAGAAAATTGTTGAGTTGTTTGAAGCTTGGTGTGCCCCTCTCTCCTCCCTTGCTGTTCTTCCATCCCCAACCCCAGATCTAGAGTGTATATATCTCCCTTCATCCCCTCTCAACCTCCGGTGATCGTCTGTGCCGCCGCCGCCGCCGTTCGTGCCGCCTTCGAGCCGCCGTGGAATCATCATCAAGTTTCTGTCCTGCCGGACAGAGGTGTGGTTTGAGGATTCCTGAATCCAGCCACGAGTTCTGATCGATTTGAAATTTTGAGGGTTGGTTCCTATCTTCTAGCCCCTTCTCCACAAATACATTGAGGTTCAAAATCCACCGTTTCATATCTTTACCATTTCGTTCAACTCTCAATCTCAGATCTGTTCTGTCACTGTCTACAGTGATAGTAGCCCGGAGTTTCATGTCTTAGGTCCACTTTTTGATTTATTTTAGTTCTCCCTATTTTACTGGAGATTACACCCATCCACCCATTTATACAAAATTTTTCTCAATTTTTGGTTCATCCATTTCATATTTTCTAAAAATCGTTCTCAGTCCCAGCTACAGTTCTGTCCCCCTGATCTCAGATCCGACCTTTGTCCACTAAACAAATCACAGAAACTCATAGACACATCTAAACGGATCCAAACCACTTTTTCCGTCTTTCCAGCTCAATTTCCCACAACTTTTCTGAAGAACACAACCCCAGATTCGAACGTCTACCTCGCGGTCAAAGGCAATTCACAGTCAAGTTCTCTGCAGGCCTGAGTCTTCGGTTACTGTACAACAGGAGATTGAAAATTCCATAAGTCAAGATCCGAGCAGATCCAGGCCAGATCTTTAGGCCTAGGTTGAAGAACTTCAAGCTAGATTTCCAACGGCGCTAGTCTCGTGTCAATCCGACATCGGGGCTGATCGCAGCGCCCATTCTCGCCGGAGCGCGCGCCGAAATACAGAACCGGCAGATTTCCCATCGGGTTTTCCGACCGGTGCCGAACGGAGCCGCCGGGCCTCCGGCCGACGAACCAGCGTGCCGCCATCCCAAGGAGCGACCCTCCGGGCATCCACCACTACAGCGGTGCCACCGGGTCCCACACGGCCCCTCCGGACAGCACGTGGGCCCCACCGACACGTGTTCGGGTGTTGCGGAATCAACGCGAGAAGTCCCCCCGTCAACCCGAATTCGGTCCTCCCGGACCCCATTGTGTAGCCCTTTACCTCCCTGCGTGGAGTGGGCAGCGAGTTGCATTTCTGTAATATCCGTGTATAATTGTTCCGGGAGTACGACTTCGGCCGGGTCCGTCTTCCCCACGCCGAGCGCGTGGAGGTATCGTCTTCGCTCCTACACTTGGCCTTTCGCTTATTTCATATATGCTTGCTTATGCCACTGCTAGAGAGCATGATAGGGTAATTAGCTCACTTTCTATTTATATCACCGCTGCTGCGAGAGAGAGCGTTACCGTCCCGTGACCCGATCCGGGTACGAAAGAGAGAGCCGACCACCCTAGCTCTTGCCGGTTTCTCAACTGCGCACGTCCGACGCTTCCCTCGTTAAGGGACGATCGCGAGCTTGTCGTGTCCGTGTCTCTTCCCGCATCAATTTGGTATCAGAGCGAGTTGAGTCTAGGGTGTCTAAAGTCAAAAAAAAAAGTGCCATTTATGTCTAGTCATTAGTCGGTTTAAGTCGAGTCTAGGATCATCATTGTTTTAAAACACAAAAAAGAGTGTCTTTTCGCATTGCATCCCTTTACTCGGTATATCAAAAGGTGTTGTCCGAACGTTAGGCCATGCCTATCGGGAAGGCCGCACACTTGTGCGAGTGATCTTCGGATTGGTTATCTCCGCCACGTACCGAGTCTTGGTTTACGTCTAGGGTCCCTAGTGTGCATGCATTCCAAACTTGCATAGTCGGTCTAGTGTCTTGTCACCGTGTGTATGCATGTCCATGTCCACTACCCATGGCCGATCCCCAAGACCATACGTCCGAGTGGTCAACTTTTGTGGCCAAAATGAATGTCCTCATGGACCGAGCCTTTGGTTTTGCCCCTCTCATTATGAAAGCCGCTCTACCCAACGGGTCCACAACGGAACTCCATTTCACCGATAGGGAGTCGGATAATTGGGTTTCTCTTGACATCGTGGAGTCTCTCTCCAAGACAGGCGAGATTGTCCGCGATGGTGATTTTGCTTGTGTTGAGTTCTATAAGAGGATCGGCTCTGTTCTCTACACCGATGGCGCATGGTGCAGGATCGGCACACTTGCTGGTTCATGCATCATTTTAGGGCAAAAGTGGTTAGGAGAGAGAAGGGCCAATCTTGACTGGGACAAGAGGACTTGCACCTTATGCCCACCATACCTACCCGGTAAGATCACCCTTAGGGACCCCGTATGTCCAGCCACCCAGCCCCAGCGGCCCACTCCACCTTCAGATTCGCGCTTGGAGCCACCTCATCCCGAGCCACCCGTATTTCTAACGGGTACATTATACATAGCCGAGCCGCTTCTTAGTTGGCTCAAGGATGGCTTGGTCCCACTCCCTTACCCGTCTATGGACCCTACCCTACCTTTGGTGTCCATCAACTCCTACCACACAACTTTTCGGTCTAGTCACCATGTCGATACTTTGGATGACCTTATTATGGGATTAGATTCACAATGGGAGTTGACGCATCTTTTGGCCCGAGGTTTTGACCAACCCGCTAGTCTTAGCTTCACCCATCCGGCCTTAGGATCCATTACCTCCGTGTGGACCGTGGGGTGTGTCACCACGGAGATTCTTCTACTCCTCCCGATGCTGGCCGAGTCCGACTTCATTTCCTTTTGCCCGAGGGAGGAAGTTTATTTTCTTCACATGACCATTGTCCCGTTCACTATGACGGATGAAGGTGAGCATTCACACCTTCAAGAATTTCACGATTGGGACCGTGTCATGGAGGAACCCATCTCCCGGGGTCATACCTTCTTTGACCCTTTTGACCCCTCCACTAGTGAAGCTCCCGAGCTATCACATTCCCTCCACCTCTTCCAAGGAGTTCACTATTCCACCCATACCCCTCGGTCTAGTCGGCAAGCCGTCTCTACATCTAGGGATGATGACGAAGGTAGTTTTGGATCTCCTAGCCCTTCTTCACCCAAATCCCATTGGTCACCAATGCATGAGTGGTACATCTTAGGGTGTCTAGGAGTCCTCCCTTCCATCAACCATCGTGTACATCTAGTATATGCATGGCACATATTCGGGTGTCCTGGTCCGCCGTCACCCATGTACGGGTCGGACTAACAGTGTGCTTTTTCTTTGTGTGGTTTGTTTTGAGTGATTTGTTTACATGGTTTGTGTGTCGTTTGTTTGTCTGCATGTGTCTTGTGCAAGCTCGTTGTCGTTCTCTTATGAGTAAGAGGCGAGTGGACTCACTCGATGAGTATGGGATCGGTTCCACATCTATACCCGGATCAGTCACTTATAGAGACTCAGCGGTGATTCCTAGTGAGTCTTCGAGCTGCTTCCTTCCCTTTGAGAGTGCCCCACCCGGAGTGTCCACCTCTAGCCTATGGCAGCTTACGCATATCGAGTATATATGGAATGAGCAGGTGCCGATCACTTGGAGTGGAGCATACCCGCGCTACTTGGCACGGTGACGGATCCGCCGGAGTACCGGAGCAGTCATACCCCTACTCGACGGGGTCGAGTTCCTCCCACCCGGGGAGAATTGATGGGGCATCAGAGGTGATTTCCTTACACGGGTGGAGTGTATTTGTGTGTTATGGCTTGTATGAGATTGTAATTGTGTCATTTCTTTCATTTGGGCTCCTTGTAAGGCTTATATCAAGCCAATGGGCCATTTGTAATGTAGAGTCCACGGCTAGGTTGCCATTAGTAGAGTCCATTAGGAGCTTATTCCATATTGGGTCTTAAGGCCATCATTATGGATCTTAATAGCCACTTAGGCCCAAATAGGCTTCCCTCTCTCATGGGCCACCAAGGGTGGAAGAGTCTAGCATGGTTAGTGGGCTTGTAACATGGCATTTGACCACACTTGGCCCATGGGAGGCCCATGAAGGGGGCGCCCCCTTTTTTGGCTCTATTAGGCTAGTTAGGTGTGAATTAGGTGAGGTTGGAATGGAATTAGTCCAAGTTTGAATTGGAATGGTCAAGATAGATTAAAAAAATTGTATTTGGTGTGTTATTCACACTTCATCTCAGCCATTCAATCCCCAACCCTTGATCCAAGGGTCCATATTAGATTTGATTGGAGTCATATATAACCATGTATTTTCATGAGAAAATCAATGAAAAAATCAGAAAATTGTTGAGTTGTTTGAAGCTTGGTGTGCCCCTCTCTCCTCCCTTGCTGTTCTTCCATCCCCAACCTCAGATCTAGAGTGTATCTATCTCCCTTCATCCCCTCTCAACCTCCGGTGATCGTCTGTGCCGCCGCCGCCGCCGTTCGTGCCGCCTTCGAGCCGCCGTGGAATCGTCATCAAGTTTCTATCCTACTGGACAGAGGTGTGGTTCGAGAATTCCTGAAGCCAGCCACGAGTTCTGATTGATTTGAAATTTTGAGGGTTGGTTCCTATCTTCTAGCCCCTTCTCCAAAAAAACATTGAGGTTCAAAATCCACCGTTTCATATCTTTACCATTTCGTTCAACTCTCAATCTTAGATCTGTTCTGTCACTGTCTACAGTGACAGTAGCCCGGAGTTTCATGTCTTAGGTCCACGTTTTGATTTATTTTAGTTCTCCCTATTTTACTGGAGATTACACCCATCCACCCCTTCATACACAATTTTTCTCACTTTTTGGTTCGTCCATTTCATATTTTCTAAAAATCGTTCTCAGTCCCAGCTACAGTTCTATTCCCCTGATCCCAGATCCGACCTTCGTCCACTAAAAACATCACAGAAAATCATAGACACATCCAAACGGATCCAAACTACTTTTTCCGTCTTTCCAGCTCAATTTCCGACAACTTTTCTGAAGAACACAACTCCAGATTCGAACGTCTACCTCGCGGTCAAAGGAAATCCACAGTCAAGTTCTCTGCAGGCCTGAGTCTTCAGTTACTGTACAACAGGAGATTGAAAATTCCATAAGTCAAGATCCAGGCCATATCTTTGGGCTTAGGTTGAAGAACTTCAAGCTAGCTTTCCAACGGCGCCAGTCTTGTGTCGATCCGACATCGGGGCTGATCGCAGCGCCCATTCTCGCCGGAGCGCGCACCAAAATACAGAACCGGCAGATTTCCCATCGGGTTTTCCGACCGGTTCCGAACGGAGCCGCCGGGCCTCCGGCCGGCGAACCAGCGTGCCGCCATCCCCAGAAGCGACCCTCCGGGCATCCACCACTACAGCGGTGCCACCGGGTCCCACACGGCCCCTCCGGACAGCACGTGGGCCCCACCGTCACGTGTTCGGGTGTTGTCGAATCAACGCGAGAAGCCGCCCGTCAACCCGAATTCGGTCCTTCCGGACCCCATTGTGTAGCCCTTTACCTCCCTGCGTGGAGTGGGCAGCGAGTTGCATTTCTGTAATATCCGTGTATAATTGTTCCGGGAGTACGACTTCGGCCGGGTCCGTCTTCCCCACGCCGAGCGCGTAGAGGTATCGTCTTCGCTCCTACACTTGGCCTTTCGCTTATTTCATATATGCTTGCTTATGCCACTGCTACAGAGCATGATAGGGTAATTAGCTCGCTTTCTATTTATATCACCACTGCTGCGAGAGAGAGCGTTACCATCCCGTGATCCGATCCGGGCACGAAAGAAAGAGCCGACCACCCTAGCTCTTGCCGGTTTCTCAACCGCGCACGTCCGACGCTTCCCTCGTTAAGGGACGATCGCGAGCTTGTCGTGTCCGTGTCTCTTCTCACATCAGAGCGTCTCATTGGTGAAGTCTGTACACTCACCAGTTGAACTTCAAAGTCCATACATTGGACTGTAGCTTGCACGAGGCTAAGCCCATACATCGCTCAAGTATGTACAGAGTCCAACGTCTTAATTTGCGTCTCATGCATCGTCTCTCAAGCATTCAAAGTCTATGCATTGAAGTCGAAGTCTGTACAGCCATGCGTCTCAAGTTGCGTCTCATTGGACCGTCTCTCAAAGTCTGTACAGACTTAGTCTTGATCGTCTTATGCATGCATTACATAAAGTATGAACATTGGTCAAGTCCACACATTGTGCATTCTGACTTGAAGTCTATACAATGCTGCATTGGTCAAGTCTATACACTGCATTGTTGATTGTTGGCAAAGTCTGCACATTCTGTAGTTCAACGTCTGCATGCATGAAGTCTGTACACTGCATTGTCTCAACTTGCGTCTCACGCATCTAAAGTCTGTACAGCCTATTATTTCAGCCACCGTCTCATTCAGTGTTAAAGTCTATACAGACTTCAGCGTCTCGTTCATGAAGTCTATACATCGGACTGTTCATGCCTTCATCGTGAATTCTGTACATTGCATGCCTTCCACCAAGTCTATACATTGGTCGGTGGCAAGTCTGTACATTGGCTTCTCATTTGCTTCCAAGTCTATACATCACTGTAGCTTTCACGAGACGAAGTCTGTACATTGGCATTAGTTTTCCAAGTTTGTACATCCTTCTGTTGAAATTCCAAGTCTGTACATCGGACTGGTTGAGCAAGTCTGTACAGCGGTTGCATTCTCAGGTAAAGTCTATACATTAGGACTTTTACCTACATTCTGAACTGAACTGAGTAAGTCTATACATTCCTCATATCTTTTACCTACGCTCAGTTCAGTAAGTCTGTACACTGGGAACTTTACTGACGTTGCCTTTCCAAAGTCTACACACTGTGAACCTTGAAGTATGTACATCGTCCAGCTCTTTGGCAAGTCTACACATCTCAAAGTCTATACACTCGCTGTCTTCCATTGTTTCATGTCTGTACAGACTCTACTTCATTCAAGTCTGTACATCGTTAAGTTGCCTTTGTGCCGAAGGATGTCTAATATTCAGATGAGCTTGAAATTGACGACCAACAGAAGTGGCGTCACTTTTGATTCAAACGCCTAGGATGAAGGCGTCTTTTACATTGTGCATACTTTGATGCCATAGCCAAGTCTATTCACTCGTAGTGTGCATAATGCAAGTATGTACAGAGTCATATGCATTCCTTCATATTCAAGTCCATACAGTCAGTGTCTGCATTGCATTGCATTCATCAGTTGTGAAGTCTACACATCGAGTCGAAGTCTGCACATTGTTGAACGCTCATCAAGTCCATACACTGGCAACCTCTTACATTGCCTAAGTCTATACGTTGGATGCTGAATGCTCTTCAAAGTATGTACAACCATTGCCCTCTTATGTGAAGTCTACACATTGGGGCAAAGTCTGTACACTGCATTCGCCTTCACAAGTATATACAATGCATTTCATATTCAAAGTGTGTACAAGGTTTAGACTTAGACTGATAATTTGTTCTCTATCTGACAGGCACCCTTCGTGAAGCCTAATGAAGGCACGTGATCCGAGAATAAGGGGGGTGCCCAGATGAAGACACATGTACTGACAACCTGCTGGATGCTGCCACGTGGTCCGAATTCTTAGGGCGGGAAATGTGGAAGCCACACGCCCCTTATCCACCTGCTGATAGTATATAATAAAGCCTTCATCTTCAGATGGAGGTATATCGACTGAAGAGAGGCAAAGTCTATACATCCAGTCTGAGAGCAGTAGAGAGCCTTCGATCCACAGAGAGAAGAAGAAAAAGAAAGAAGAAGAATCAGGAAGAAGAAAAGAAGAGCAGAGAGTGAGAGATTAGCAGAAGAAGAAGAGAAATAAGAGAAAGAGAGAAAGAAAGAGAGACAGTGAGATCAAGAGAAGAAGAGTGAAGTCTGAAGATCTGTTTACTGGACCGTGGATCAAATCCAGGCCAGTCTGCTCTGTTGAGAGCTATATTGTGTTTTTCATTTACAGCTTTCTGTTGCTGTCTTGTCTATCTTCTGTTTTCATTTTATACTTTCTTCAAGTTGTTAGCCAGCGACTGCAGAGGTGGACTCCTCTGGACGGGTAAGCTGTAATCTCCAGCGGTTTGCAGAGGTGCATCCTCTGGACAGCAAGCTGTGAGGCTCAGTGGGCGAAGAGGATTCCTCGGACGGCACGCTGTGTTGCCCAGCGGATTGTAGGCAAGCTGTGATGCCCAGCGGTTCAAGCTGTGAGTCAGCAGTAAGCCACACTCCGGTTGAGTGTGGGGTGGATGTCGGTCTGCTGGACCGAACCACCTAAAAATCTATGTGCAGTGGTTTGATATCTTTGTGGTTTGGCGGTAGATGAATGCATATGATCGTTGTGGTTTGATTTCTCTATCTGTTGTTGCTTCCGTCAATTGATTAATCAGGCGCTCAATATATGCTTGTTTACTGGCTCAGCAGAAACCTTGATTAGCTTTTCAGATTGGGTAAATCTGTCTAGTTAGCATTCTAGTGATCTCACTGTGTGTTAGTTTAATTCCACAACTGCTCATTAGTCTTCAGGTTTGTCTAGTTAGCGAACTAGTATTTTTTAGTGAGCATAATATTTTAATTGGGCGAATTTTTTTTTAAAGGGTATATTCATTCACCCCCCCTATGAATACTGCACTGAACCCAACACTTGGTATCAGAGCGGGTTGCTGTGCATATGATCTAACAATCCGCAGCAGATCCTGCATTGTTTTGGTGCATTTCAAAGTGGGTCTCTTGAAATTGTGTTTTGCTTCATTGACTTGTGCTTTATTTTGATCATCTGGTTTTAGTGCATTTCGTGTCATTTGTTTTACTGTGCTGAATCTGTTTGCCATCTGTTCTAATGGCTCAACCTCCGGTTTATGATGGTTCTAACCTCGATAGCTGGCTAGGAGGCCTAAGTGTGTACATAGACTCCATTGGTCCAAATTTGTGGAGTCTTATATCTAAAAGTCCACACTGATTACCTCATGATGAGACCAAATGGTCTAAAGAGGACAGAGTGAAGGACCGTGAAAATACCATGATTCTTAATATCCTGAGAGCTGCTGTCAATACAAATATATATACTTTTGTTTCCAGGTGCACATCTGGAAAGGAGATTTATGACAGAATCACTTCTGCTCATAACGATCATCAGGACAGCTGCTTAATGGCCAACCGGGATAATGAAGATTCATCATCTCAGGTAAGCTCTGAATCTGAAGAACTTTCAATTGATGATCTATGGAATATAAATGAAGAGCTTACTGAAAGATGTGAAAAATTGAAATCTGAAAACAAAAAATTGAAAAAGAAATGTGATAAAGCAAATTTGAAAGCTTCCTGTGAAAACTGTCCAAATTTGAAACAATCTTATGATGCATGTATGCTAGATATTCAGAACCTTAAGAAACAAAATGATTTTCTAAAAATTGAAAAACAAACATGCTTGGATAAAATGTCAAAAATTGAGAATCAACTGAATGATCAGAAAAATGAGCATTTAAAAGATATGCAAGAGTTGATTGAAATAAATTCTGTAATAGACAAACTAAGGATTGAAAATGTTAAGAGTCAAAAGGAAATTGAAGATCTGAAGGCTAGAACAAATGAAATCAATGGGGAGGTTTCACATTCTTCTTTTGCTGAATTAAACTGTGATATGTGTTCAGCTCTAAGAGAACGAAATGAAGATCTTTATAATGAAAATGAATGGATGAAGAAACAAATCATCTTGTTTAAAGAAGATCACAGAAATTTGATTGCTGAGAAAATCAAAGTGGAGGAAAGAGAAGATGATTTGATTGAAAAATTGGAGCAAATGTCTAGAAGAGAAAGATGTGCTGGTAATGAAATTCATGCAAAAAATTTTGAGGAAGAAAACAATGAACTGAAGGATGAAGTTGAAAAACTAAAGCTATTAAACACTGGCTTGTCTAAAAGACTTCTCATAATAGAAAAAGGAAAAGCTATCCATGATGAAGAATCACAAATTTTGAACAATCTGGAACAAGAAGTTGAGAAGTATAAAATTGCAAATAAAGTCTTAAGTGAATGTCTCAATTGCAGTGAACAGGAGATAGTCAGTTATGAGCTTCATATAACATCTTTAGAAAATAAGATTCAGGAACTAGAAAAATCAGCATCCAATTCTGCCAAGAATGAAAGAAAAGTAAAAACTGTTGTGAAAAGGAAGGATGACAATTCAAGAAATGGGACAAGCTGTAGTCCTGATGTTAAAGAAACTACCAGCAACCAGCTATATACTACCTTTGTGCATAGTTCTGATGTAGCTAGTACCTCAAGGCAATCCCCAAAACAAAATGAAAATCAGAAGTCACCTTCAAAATCTGTCTTTCAGTTCAAAGCCCAGAAAATTGAAAAGCAAACAAAACCTGTTGAGAATAATCAGAAATTGAAAAGAAAGAGTCAAACAAAGAAGGCAAAGAATAATTCTGGTTATACTCTGAAATTTGTTAGCTCTACTGAATCTGATGGGTCAATGCAAAATGCTCATGCTTCTTGTACTCATTCACATGCATCTGTGAATTCATCTGATAGAAACCATGCCCCTAGGAAATCTGATGCTTCTTGCTACTACTGTGGTAGGCATGGTCATTATATGGATGACTGCAGTGTGATGAAAAGTGATGATATGATGCATGATAAATCTTTTTCAAATACTCATCACCACCCCAAAAGAAACATGTCTGCTTCAAACCAACACATCATTTGTTATAATTGTAACAAACGTGGTCATAAAGCTGTTGAGTGTTGGTTTAGGCCTTCATGGGGATACAATGGCTCAAGAGGTAAGCACCCAAGGTGCTTCGAATGTGGAAGGCATGGCCACACAGTCAAAGACTGTTGGCATGCTCAGGGAAGTAGATTCAATTCTAAATCTGTAAAATTTCCTACTCCCAATGCTGTTGATAAGAAGAAAATTGAATTCATGAAAAAGATTTGTTACTGCTTTAATTATGGAAAACCTGGCCACAAAGCTTCTGACTGCTGGATGGCAGGTTATGGAAAACAATATGTTCATGCCAACAATAGAAAATTTCATGTTAATGCACAAAGACTTCATGCTAATAACTGTGTGCATAACAAGAAATCAAAGCATGTTGCTTCCTGTTATTATTGTGGGCTATTTGGACATTCTATGGTTGATTGTTTTCTGATGGAATATGATGATAATTCTGCTAAGAAACTGTTCAGAACACCTGTCAGGGTAAATGTAGGACCCAAAGCTGCTTGGGTCCCTGCAGGATCAAAATGATCATAATGTTGCAGGTGTGCCTTGGGTCAAAGAATAAACAGGGGTTAACAAACCAAGGCACTCAAATGGAAACCCCATGATTCAACTCTTAAGGTCAGTTCTGAACTTTGTTTTAATTTCATCATCTGAAATTGTTATTCTGCTTGTTTGATTTTTGATGATCTCTTCATGTCTATGCATGTGTCTTGTGTTATTGCATTGCATGCTTGTTGTTAAATGCATAACTTGCACTGATTTTAAATAGGTCATTTAGTGTATATATTCGATGCATGTGTCCAATGTCTACATTCATCATTTGAATCAAGAAAATTATTCAATGCATCAAGACTACTTTGCAGTGCATTGTCATGCATAACCCTGGTATATCAAATAGTAAGTTACTAAAAGGTAGAGAAATCTGCCCGGAGGTTCTTACTATGTGAGAGATGGTCTTTGAGACCAGGTTCTCCGCCTAGTACCATGGGTCTTGTCTTCATGTAAAGCAGTGTACTGCATATCATGAAAAATTGAAAATTGAAAAGGAATGACTCATTGCATATCATTAAATCTGAAAAATCTGAAAAAGCATATAAATGTTCATGACTTGAGCGCATAAACATGAATTGATTGCATACTTGCCTCATGTATCATTGTTGCATAGTTTGCATGTAGAACAGTCTAGTGCATAGCATATTGTTGCATCATGGTGTCAGGGGGAGCTGAGAGTTCTGTTAAATTCATTGAATCCTTGCTACTTCTCACTGTCCCCACTCAATTCATTCATATTATTTTGACATCATATGTTATTAGACCTTATTGCCTATTGCTATCATTTCCCTAACCTTCACTGAACAACAGTAAAGCCTCTGGTTTAGTGAATTGAGTTATGGTTATTACAATTGTTCATTTATAAGAATCACCCTTATAAATTGAAAGGAACTAAAGGTTTAACCTTTATAAATTGAAGAGTTAAGTGTCTGCCTTCAGAATTTAAGATAAAAGAAAACTTTTATAGCTCTTAATCTTTGTCTCATGATTAAAAAAGAAAAAGTTTTTTTTACCTGAATGTGTTAATCTGGAAATATCTAGAACAGGCTAATAAGAGTGTGTACTGATTTTTAAACAATCACTCTAAAAGAAATAAGGGCAGCAGTAAATAAGATCATAAAAGTAATGAGGTGAACATAGTGACAGAGCAATGGCTGAATTGCACTGAGAAACTGTGATCTCCTCCAAAGAAGTAGGAGAATTCATATGTCATGAAGTGCTTCAGACTACCTTTGTTCATCAGGTCAAATCTATAGGGGGAGTCCTCACCAAGTAACTGGGGGTACTGGCCTCTGACCAAGGTGTGCCCTTAATGTCAAAGGTGAAGATTGTTCATTGTAGGCTTTGACCTGAAGTAGATCTTGTAGTTTATGCCTAGTAACTGGGGGTACCTGCCTCTGATCAAGGTGTACACCTAATGTCAACAGCATAAATACCACAGGTCTATTCACTTAGTTCAGGTTCTGAAAATTCAAAAGTGAAATACAAACTACTATAACCCTTTGAAATCAAAAGTCATTGAGTGAAAACTATTTTTCTCAATACATATTCAAGTTGCCTTTCTTGATCTTCCATGTTTAATCACAAAAGGGTATTATTTCTGACTTATCTATTAATACCATATGCCTTAGATTCATTGCTATAAATGGAATCAAAAACTCTTTTTCAGGAGTCAGCTGTTTTACTCTAGATTTATCACTGTTAAACCTGAATTTTTTGTCAAAATTGTATGTTGCTGATTCTTATACCTTAACTGTTGTTTATAATCAGGCTTATTCTCTGAACCAATGATTCAGCTGTTGTCTAGTGACCTTCCTACATTCTCTACCTTTGTATATATGTCCACATTCCTTCTCAAAGGGGGAGCAATTATTTAGGGGGAGAAACAGTTCAGGGGGAGTCATACATTCAGGGGGAGAATGTTGTGCCCCTTAGGCACAAGCATGTGCTATTTAGTGATGATGATTTGATGATAGCAATGCTAGTTTTATTTTGATGATAGCAACACAGTGAGTGCTTTATGAGATTGTGTTTTGATGATAGCAACATGATATATTGTCTGGAGAATGCTTAAGTGTGCTATGTCAGATTTGTTCTGTGGAGAATGCATGTGTATGACTGATATATTGGTTGTGCTTGATTTCTGTTCTGTGCATTGCTTTTCTGTCTGCATGTAGCTTGATGACTAGCAAGTCTATACACTGCATGTCACCGCAGGCTAGCAAGTCCATACACTGCATGGCTCGCACGGCTACAAGTCCATACATTGCATTCCTAGCAGACCAGCAAGTCTATACACTGCAGGGTAAAGCCCAAAGTCTAGACATTGCTGCATTGCTTGCATTTCAGAGTCTATACATCGTTCATGCATGTGAACAGTTCGTGGACAAAGTCTATACATCGCAGCATGCATTCATTGTTAAAGTCTATACAGACTTCAGCGTCTCGTTCATGCATTGTTTATGAAGTCTGTACATTGGACTGTGTCTTTGTGCATCATGTTAAGTCTATACATTGCTGGTGCGAGCAGTTAAGTCCATACATGGCTAAGTCTGTACATTGGATGTGTCACAGACAAAGTCTGTACAGTGAGCGTCTCATTGGTGAAGTATGTACACTCACCAGTTGAACTTCAAAGTCCATACATTGGACTGTAGCTTGCACGAAGCTAAGCCCATATATCGCTCAAGTCTGTACAGAGTCCAGCGTCTTAATTTGCGTCTCATGCATCATCTCTCAAGCATTCAAAGTCTATGCATTGAAGTCGAAGTCTGTACAGCCATGCGTCTCAAGTTGCGTCTCAATGCACCGTCTCTCAAAGTCTGTACAGACTTAGTCTTGATCGTCTTGTGCATGCATTACATAAAGTCTGAACATTGGTCAAGTCCACACATTGTGCATTCTGACTTGAAGTCTATACAATGCTGCATTGGTCAAGTCTATACACTGCATTATTGATTTTTGGCAAAGTCTGCACATTCTGTAGTTCAACGTCTGCATGCATGAAGTTTGTACACTGCATTGTCTCAACTTGCGTCTCACGCATCTAAAGTCTGTACAGCCTATTGTTTCAGCCAACGTCTCATTCAGTGTTAAAGTCTATACAGACTTCAGCGTCTCGTTCATGAAGTCTATACATCGGACTGTTCATGCCTTCATCGTGAATTCTGTACATTGCATGCCTTCCACCAAGTCTATACATTGGTCGGTGGCAAGTCTGTACATTGGCTTCTCATTTGCTTCCAAGTCTATACATCACTGTAGCTTTCATGAGACGAAGTCTGTACATTGGCATTAGTTTTCCAAGTTTGTACATCCTTCTGTTAAAATTCCAAGTCTGTACATCGGACTGGTTGAGCAAGTCTGTACAGCGGTTGCATTCTCAGGTAAAGTCTATACATTGGGACTTTTACCTACGTTCTGAACTGAACTGAGTAAGTCTATACATTCCTCATATCTTTTACCTACGCTCAGTTCAGTAAGTCTGTACACTGGGAACTTTACTGACGTTGCCTTTCCAAAGTCTACACACTGTGAACCTTGAAGTCTGTACATCGTCCAGCTCTTTGGCAAGTCTACACATCTCAAAGTCTATACACTCGCTGTCTTCCATTGTTTCATGTCTGTACAGACTCTACTTCATTCAAGTTTGTACATCATTAAGTTGCCTTTGTGCCGAAGGATGTCTAATATTCAGATGAGCTTGAAATTGATGACCAACAGAAGTGGCGTCACTTTTGATTCAAACGCCTAGGATGAAGGCGTCTTTTACATTGTGCATACTTTGATGCCATAGCCAAGTCTATTCACTCGTAGTGTGCATAATGAAAGTATGTACAGAGTCATATGCATTCCTTTATATTCAAGTCCATACAGTCAGTGTCTGCATTGCATTGCATTCATCAGTTGTGAAGTCTACAATCGAGTCGAAGTCTGCACATTGTTGAACGCTCATCAAGTCCATACACTGGCAAACTCTTACATTGCCTAAATCTATACGTTGGATGTTGAATGCTCTTCAAAGTATGTACAGCCATTGCCCTCTTATGTGAAGTCTACACATTGGGGTAAAATATGTACACTGCATTCGCCTTCACAAGTATATACAATGCATTTCATATTCAAAGTGTGTACAGGGTTTAGACTTAGACTGATAATTTGTTCTCTGTCTGACAGGCACCCTTCGTGAAGCCTAATGAAGGCACGTGATCCGAGAATAAGGGGAGTGCCCAGATGAAGACACATGTACTGACAGCCTGCTGGATGCTGCCACGTGGTCCGAATTCTTAGGGCGAGAAATGTGGAAGCCACACGCCCTTTATCCACCTGCTGATAGTATATAATAAAGCCTTCGTCTTCAGATGGAGGTAGATCGACTGAAGAGAGGCAAAGTCTATACATCCAGTCTGAGAGCAGCAGAGAGCCTTCGATCCACAGAGAGAAGAAGAAAAAGAAAGAAGAAGAATCAGGAAGAAGAAAAGAAGAGCAGAGAGTGAGAGATTAGCAGAAGAAGAAGAGAAATAAGAGAAAGAGAGAAAGAAAGAGAGACAGTGAGATCAAGAGAAGAAGAGTGAAGTCTGAAGATCTGTTTAATGGACCGTGGATCAAATCCAGGCCAGTCTGCTCTGTTGAGAGCTATATTGTGTTTTTCATTTACAGCTTTCCGTTGCTGTCTTGTCTATCTTCTGTTTTCATTTTATACTTTCTTCAAGCTGTTAGCCAGCGACTGCAGAGGTGGACTCCTCTGGACGGGTAAGCTGTGATCCCCAGCGGTTTGCAGAGGTGCATCCTCTGGACAGCAAGCTGTGAGGCTCAGCGGGCGAGGAGGATTCCTCGGACGGCAAGCTGTGTTGCCCAGCAAATTGTAGGCAAGCTGTGATGCCCAGCGGTTCAAGCTGTGAGTCAGCAGTAAGCCACACTCGGGGTGAGTGTGGGGTGGATGTAGGTCTACTGGACCGAACCACCTAAAAATCTATGTGCAGTGGTTTGATATCTTTGTGGTTTGGCAGTAGATGAATGCATAGGATCGATGTGGTTTGATTTCTCTATCTGTTGTTGCTTCCGCCAATTGATTAATCAGGCGCTCAATATATGCTTGTTTACTGGCTCAGCAGAAACCTTGATTAGCTTTTCAGATTGGGTAAATCTGTCTAGTTAGCATTCTAGTGATCTCACTGTGTGTTAGTTTAATTCCACAACTACTCATTAGTCTTCAGGTTTGTCTAGTTAGCGAACTAGTATTTTTTAGTGAGCACAATATTTTAATTGGGTGAATTTTTTTTTAAAGGGTATATTCATTCACCCCCCCCTCTAAATACTGCACCGAACCCAACACATCCCATATAGATTCGATATGCGCACGCTGCCATGGGAATGAGGCCAGAGGTGGACACTCTTGGGTGGGGTCACTCTCAAAGGAAGGAAGGCGGCTCGAAGACTCACTAGGAATCACCGCTAGTCCCTTATGTGACTAGATCCGACATATGAAGTAAAATCGATCCCGAAGTCTGACTAGTCTGGAACTTCAAAGGGACTAACAACGCAAGTCTACAAACCAACTCGACTCGATGTATGCACAAACACACGACATACAGACGAAACAAAGACTCACAAAGATCCTAAACAAACCTAATGTTAGTCCGACCTACGCATAGGCGATGGTGGACAAGGACACCGGAATATGTGCCATGCATACACTAGATGTACTCGATGGTTGACGAAATGGACGACTCCTAGACACCCTAAGATGTACCACTCATGCATTGGCGACCTATGGGATTTGGGTGGGGAAGGGCTAGGAGATCCAAAACAACCCTCGTCATTACCCCTAGACGTAGGTACGGCTTGCCAACTAGACCGAGGGGTATGGGTGGAATAGTGAACTCCTTGGAAGAAGTGGAGTAAATATGATAGCTCAGGAGGTTCACTAGTGAAGGGGTCAAAAGGGTCAAAGAAGGTATTACCCCATGAAGTGGGTTCCCCCATGACTCGGTCCCAAGTTAAGAATTCACCGTCATACATTGTGATCGGTGGGACGACGGTCATGTGTAAAAAATAGGATTCCTCCCTTGGGCAAAAGGGAATGAAGTCGGGCTCGGCCGACAAGGGGAGGAATAAGAGGATCTCCGTGGTGACATAACCCACGGTGCACTCGGAGGTAATGGATCCTAAGGCCGGATGGGTGAAGCTAAGACTAGTGGGTTGGTCGAAGCCTCGGGCCAATGAGTGCGTCAACTTCCATTGTGCGTCTAATCCCACAATAAAGTCATCCAAGGTGTCAACATGGTGACTAGACCGGAATGTGGTATGGAAGGAGTTGACAGGCACTAGTCGTCGGGTGGGGTCCATGGATGGGTAAGGAAGTGGTACCAAGCCATCTTTGAGCCAACTAAGAAGTGGCTCGGCTATAAAAAGCATACCCGTTAAAAACACGGGTGGCTCGGGCTTTGGTGGCTCCAAATGGGATGGCTCCGAAATAAGATCGGAAGGTGAGGGTGACAATGGAGCACTCTCGGGTGGTGAAGGTTATCCTCCTCGTGGAGAAGGGGTCCCTTGGGTGACACCGGGATGTAAGGCTCGGGCAGGCCTAGGCCACCCACTCGCGGACTCAACCCTTCCATCCGATCTACCGATGTGGTCAACACATCCAAGCATGTATCCAACCCATCTATACATGTAGTCAACCCTTACATTTGTCCCATAAGGGCTTCGAACATGGCGACCACTTCAACGGAACTAAGGGCTCGGGGTACGGCCATGGTTGCAAAGATGGGGTTGGATCCCCTAGGAATGGATATACAAAGCCATTTTTTTATTTTATAAGAAAAATGTTATGCCAACTAACACAAGCACCTAGACACGACTTAGAATGCGATGCAAATGCAAAGTTGAAATGAGACTCGACTACACACCTAGACACGACCAAGATTCGGTACGTGGCGGAGTTAATCGATCCGAAGATCACTCGCGCAAGTGAATCACCTCTCCAATAGGCGAAACCTAACGGTCAGGCGACACCTTTTTATATACCGAACAATGGTATGCGGATGCAACCTTAGACCGACTTAGACGATGACTAGATGTAAATGACACTTTTTTTTATTTTTGACCAAATACTACCCTAGACTCAACTTGGCTCTGATACCAAATTGATGCGGGACGGACACGCGACCTGCGACTCTAGCTCGCGATCGTCCCTATGCGAGGGAAGACGTGCACCGTGCGCGGTTGAGAAACCGACAGTGAGTCTCGGGTATCGGCCTTTCCGCGTTAACTCGGATCGAGTCACGGGACGGTACACTCAATCTCGCTCTCTCGCAGCGGTGATAATAGAATAACAAACTAGAAACCTACACTCGCAGTGGAATTCAAAGCTATACAAGATAAGCAAATGCGATAAAGAGTGGGGAGCGAGTGTACCTCCACGCTCCGGGTGTGGGGAAGACGTTCCCGGCCAGTTACGGTAACTCCCGGTAACAATAGTTAAAAATTTTAATTACAGCAGTAATTCCAATGCCCACTCCACGCAGGGAGGTAAAGGGCTACAAGTGGGGCCCGGGAGGACCGACCCTAGGTTGACGGACAGTAATCTGGAGGCGTGTACGGCATGAACTCGGCCTGCTAGTCCGACTCGGCACTATTCCAACTCGATGCTGCGCCAACTCGGTGGCTGACTCACTGGACAGCAAGCAACGGTTTCCAAAGGAACGTCACCTTCCTGAGATCTTCCGGAGGCGCCGCTTGGCTGGAACGATGGCGGGATGTCTCTGATCGACTCACTGAAGGGGCGGTCGCTGAAGTTGATCTTTGATATTTATTACTGAATTTTCTCCCGGACTGAGTTGTGTTGGCTGAATTCGGATCTGCTCTGCACACCTTCACAAAAAGAATTCCTACGACTAGATCCGATGTCGGATTGATGTACAAGAGGTACCAACGGATAGAGGACTCAGAAATCTATAACATATATTTTTTGTGGCTCCATCAACAGAACGCATTAAAAATAAAAACCACTGCAAACTGCCTTTTTTCTGACCCGGACTGACAGACACACAGGGCAGAGATGAATCTGCCTGAAACAGACCTTTGACCGAGGACACAATGATTTTTTTTGACTCAACTAAAATTATGGTGGAAGGGGGTATACGTCAGGAACACTAGGGAATTTGTGTGGATTTTTTAAAATTTTCTATGTGGGTGGGGAAATTGCAATAAGGAGACTCTATCTCGTAGATCTGCAAAAGGGCTGATTACTAAGATGACAAACAAAAATATGGGAAAATTATCAAATGGACTCCAAATGACACAAAATTTTAATTGGAGGTTAGGGGAGGTGAACAGAACAAACTCTCAAAATTAGGGCTCAATCAGAGAACAAGAACCAGAGATACAATTTTGGAGAAGAGATTCTATCCTTATGGAGACAAAACTCCGATGACGGTGGCGGCAGCGCGACGGCAGTGCGATGGCGGCGGTAGAAATAGAATTCAGAGGTGCTAAGGAGAAGATAGAAGGGCATCATACCCAAGATTTAGCAGAAATCCATCTGCAAGAGGGGGGGAGAGAGGAACAAGGGGACACCCTTCAATGGCTCAAGCCAATTTCATAAATTTTCTTCATTAATTCTCTAATGACACTATACATAGGCTTATATAGAGAATGGCAAGGGGTGGGGGGCTGAGAATTTCATTGGAAAGAGGCCATTTTCTTCCCCCATGTGGTCAAAAACCCAAAATAAATAAATTACATATGGAGGGGGCACTCCTTTCACTAGGTAGGTAAGGTAGGTGGCCTCCCTTTGACATTTTCAACCACTTGTCTCCCATGTGTCCAATTGACCTTCTAGATGCCACCAAGGACTTTGACCAGTCCCACATGGACCCATATGGCTTATGTGGACCAATGGGGAAGGAGTGAGGGCCCCCTTGCTGGACCTACTGTCATTTTGCACAAAAACCCAAACAATCCAAGGGAATGACACATTGGCTTATAATGCCTTACAATTGCACATATACTTTCCCAAGGATATAAAAGTAAATAAAAGGACTCAAATGTAAAATAAAAAGTGAGTGCTCGGCGTCGATTCCCATCAACTCTCCTCGGGTGGGAAGAACTCGACCCCGTCGAGTAAGGGGTACGGCTGCTCGAGTAGCTCCGGCAGATGCGTCACCGAACCTGGAAGCGCGGAGTACGCTCCACTCCAAGCAATCGACACATGCTCATCCCGTATAGATTCAATATGCGCACGCTACCATGGGAATGAGGCCAGAGGTGGACACTCCGGGGTGGGGTCACTCTCAAAGGAGGGAAGGCGGCTCGAAGACTCACTAGGAATCACCGCTTGTCCCTTATGTGACTAGATCCGACATATGAAGTAAAACCGATCCCGAAGTCTGACTAGTCTCGAACTCGAAAAGGACTAACAACGCGAGCGTACAAACCAACTCGACTCGATGTATGCACAAACACACGACAGACAAACGAAAGAAAGACTCACAAAGACCCTAAACAAACCTAATGTTAGTCCGACCTACGCATAGGCGATGGTGGACCAGAACACCCGAATATGTGCCATGCATATACTAGATGTACTCGATGGTTGACGGAATGGACGACTCCTAGACACCCTAAGATGTACCACTCATGCATTGGCGACCTATGGGATTTGGGTGGGGAAGGGCTAGGAGATCCAAAACTACCCTCGTCATTACCCCTAGACGTAGGTACGGCTTGCCAACTAGACCGAGGGGTAGGGGTGGAATAGTGAATTCCTTGGAAGAAGTTGAGTAAATATGATAGCTCGGGAGGTTCACTAGTGAAGGGGTCAAAATGGTCAAAGAAGGTATGACCCCATGAAGTGGGTTCCCCCATGACTCGGTCCCAAGTTAAGAATTCATAATCATTGTCATACATTGTGATCGGTGGGACGACGGTCATGTTTAGAAAATAGGATTCCTCCCTTGGGCAAAAGGGAATGAAGTCAGGCTCGGCCGACAAGGGGAGGAATAAGAGGATCTCCGTGGTGACATAACCCATGGTGCACTCGGAGGTAATGGATCCTAAGGTCGGATGGGTGAAGCTAAGACTAGTGGGTTGGTCAAAGCCTCGGACCAATGAATGCGTCAACTTCCATTGTGCGTCTAATCCTACAATAAAGTCATCCAAGGTATCAACATGGTGACTAGACCGGAATGTGGTATGGAAGGAGTTGACGTGCACTAATGGCAGGGTGGGGTCCATGGATGGGTAAGGAAGTGGGACCAAACCATCTTTGAGCCAACTAAGAAGTATCTCGGCTATAAAAAGCGTACCCGTTAAAAACACGGGTGGCTCGGGCTTTGGTGGCTCAAAATGGGAGGGCTCCGAAATAATATCGGAAGGTGAGGGTGACAATGGAGCACTCTCGGGTGGTGAAGGATTGTCCTCCTCGTGGAGAAGGGTCCTTGGGGTGACACCAGGATGTAAGGCTCGGGCAGGCCTAGGCCACCCACTCGCGGACTCAACCCTTCCATCCGATCTACCGCTGTGGTCAACACATCCAAGCATGTATCCAATCCATCTATACATGTAGTCAACCCTTGCATTTGTCCCATAAGGGCTTTGAACATGGCGGCCACTTCACCGGAACTAAGGGCTCAGGGTGCGGCCATGGTTGCAAAGATGGGGTTGGATCCCCTAGGAATGGATATACCAGGCCATTTTTTTTTATTTTATAAGCAAAATGTTATGCCAACTAACGCAAGCACCTAGACACGACTTAGAATGCGATGCAAATGCAAAGTTGAATTGAGACTCGACTACACACCTAGACATGACCAAGATTCGGTACGTGGCGGAGTTAATCGATCCGAAGATCACTCGCGCAAGTGAATCACCTCTCCGATAGGCGTAACCTAACGGTCGGGCGACACCTTTTTATATATTGAACAATGGTATGCGGATGCAACCTTAGACCGACTTAGATGATGACTAGACGTAAATGACACTTTTTTTGTTTTTGACCAAATACTACCCTAGACTCAACTTGGCTCTGATACCAAATTGATGTGGGACGGACACGCGACCTGGGACTCTAGCTCGCAATCGTCCCTATGCGATGGAAGACGTGGACTGTGCGTGGTTGAGAAACCGATAGTGAGTCTCGGGTATCGGCCTTTCCGCGTTAACTCGAATCGAGTCACAGGACGGTACACTCAATCTCGCTCTCTCGCAGCGGTGATAATAGAATAACAAGCTAGAAACTTACACTCGCAGCGGCATTCAAAGCTATACAAGATAAGCAAATGCGATAAAGAGTGGGGAGCTAGTGTACCTCCACGCTCAGGGCGTGGGGAAGACGTTCCCGGCCAGTTACGGTAACTCCCGGTAACAACAGTTAAAAAATTTAATTACAGCAGCAATTCCATTGCCCACTCCACTCAGGGAGGTAAAGGGCTACAAGTGGGGCCCGGGAGGACCGACCCTGGGTTGACGGGCAGCAATCTGGAGGCGCGTACGGCACGAACTCGGCCTGCTGGTCCGACTCGGCACTATTCCAACTTGGTGGTGCCCCAACACGGTGGCTGACTCACTGGACAGCAAGCAACCATTTCCAAAGGAACATCGCCTTCCTGAGATCTTCCAAACGATGGTGGGATGTCCCTGATCGACTCACTGAAGGGGCGGTCGCTGAAGTTGACCTTTGATATTTATTACTGAATTTTCTCCCAGACTGAGTTGTGCTGGCTGAATTCGGATCTGCTCTGCACACCTTCACGAAAAGAATTCCTACGACCAGATCTAATGTCAGATTGATGCACAACAGGTACCGACGGATAGAGGACTCAGAAATATACAACATATATTTTTTGTGGCTCCATCCACAGAACGGATTAAAAATAAAAATGACTGCAAACTGTCTTTTTTTTCTGACCCGGACTGACAGACACACAGGGCAAAGATGAATCTGCCTGAAATAGACCTTTGACTAAGGGCTCAATGATTTTTTTTGACTCAACTAAAATTATGGTGGAAGGGGGTATACGTGAGGAACACTAGGAAATTTTTATGGAGTTTTTAAAATTTTCTAAGTGGGTGGGGAAATTACAATAAGGAGACTCTGTCCCGTAGATCTGTAAAAGGGCAGATTACTAAGAGGACAAACAAAAATATGGGAAAATTATCAAATAGACTCCAAATGACCCAAAATTTTAACTGGAGGTTAGGGGAGGTGAACAGAACAAACTCTCAAAATTAGGGCTCAATCAGACAACAAGAACGAGAGATACAATTTCGGAGAAGAGATTCTATCCTGATGGAGATAGAACTCCGATGACGGTGGCGGCGACGCGACGGCGGTGCGATGGCGGCGGCGGCGGCGGTAGAAATAGAATTCAGAGAGGCTAAGGAGAAGATAGAAGGGCATCACACCTAAGATTTAGCAGAAATCCATCTGCAAGAGGGGGAGGGAGAGAGGAACAAGGGCACACCCTTCAATGGCTCATGCCAATTTCACAAATTTTCTTCATTAATTCTCTAATGACACTATACATAGGCTTATATAGAGAATGACAAGGGGTGGGGGGCTGAGAATTTCGTGGAAAAGAGGCCATTTTCTTCCCCCATGTGGTCAAAAACCTAAAATAAATAAATTACATATGGAGGGGGCACTCCTTTCACTAGGTAGGTAAGGTAGGTGGCCTCCCTTTGACATTTTCAACCACTTGTCTCCCATGTGTCCAATTGACCTTATAGATGCCACCTAGGACTTTGACCAGCCCCGCATGGACCCATATGGCTTATGTGGACCAATGGGGAAGGAGTGAGGGCCCCCTTGCTGGACCTACTGTTATTTTGCATAAAAACCCAAATAATCCAAGGGAATGACACATTGGCTTATAAAGCCTTACAATTGCACATATACTTTCCCAAAGATATAAAAGTAAATAAAAGGACTCAAATGCAAAATAAAAAGTCAGTGCTCGGCGTCGATTCCCATCAAAATGTGAAGGGCAATAGATGCCCCCATCAGCTTGGCTTTCTTATTCTTTCTTCTACTATTACCTGTACCTCGTTATTCATGCCAAAAAGGTAGGTGTTATCAAGATTTAGCCTAACTCGTAGCTAAAATAGGGTAACAAGCATGAGTAGCACTAGTATAAATCCATTTTTCCATCTAGCCTATTACATATAGTCTGTTACACGGATTTTACGGAAACCGAAGCATGTTTGTAAATGGCGCCCAAGAGGCTGCCATCAATTAAAGGGTGACCAGCATTTGGGCGCCCATTCTTGAATGGTCGACCCCGTGAAGGGCGCCCATTCCAATTCCCTTTTCCTATAATTAATAAACACCGTGTATAGAAAATTAATATCTATGAAATTAAACCCTAATATTCTTGCATGAGCATGATCTTAGAATCTTGATATTTTTCTCTGTCTATCCATGTCTTTACTTCCTAATTCTGTGAACGTTAGAAATTATGAACAGTGTTTTGTGTCTCAGAACGTACCAGCCCGATGCGTAGCATCACATGGCAATGGGCGCCCATGCCTTGGGCACCAATTCCTTAAATAATGACCCTCCGCAGAGTCACCAATTAAATGATGACTCTATAAGAGGGCGCCAATTGGTTTGAGAAAAAAAAGGAAAAAATTGAAAATTGAAATATTAAGTAATGGGCGCCCCTATCAGCAGGCGCCATTTAGTAAAATAATGGCACCCTCATGGGCACCATTTCATCAAATAATGGCACCCACCTGGGCGCCAAATCATGAAGGGATGTCCCTTACGTCACAGAGGATTGGGCACCCCTGTGGACAGGCGCCATTTCATAAATTAATGGCACCTGTCAGGGCACCATTCCATCAAATAAGGGCACCTGACTGGGCGCCATTTAATCAATAAATGGCACCTATCTGGGCCCTATTTTCCTGAGTGACAGATTTCCATATTTTCTCGGGCTTCTGTCTAACCCACACCACGGGATCTAGGCCCTGTTATCTCAGTCCGCAGATACAGTCCCATGTTTCTGATATTTCTCGTACACCCCACAACTCCAGGTGATGATTAAACCCTTGATCACCTTGAATGCCTTGTCCAAGGAAACATGGTAGCATAGCCCTCACAGTGTGTTGTTTGGCATATGTGAGCTTGTTCTTCCCTATACTTCTAGAATGAACGCCCCTCAGGAAGGGTGAAATTCCTGAAATAAATGGCTGCCAGATGGGCGCCAATTATGTAATTTGTGGCAGCCCTAGAGGCGCTAAGTCCACCTAGATTTTTGATATATCGTGTGTATTATGTGGTTTAGTCACAGTTCATCCTTACATGAAAAAATCAGTTATTGAACTCTATTCCATGAAATCCACCTTATGTTCCTACGATGGATAAATCCCTTTGGAATTCTATATTGGCTATAAATTAGAGTGAATGTTGAAAGAAATACATGACTCAATACTGCCGTTAATGAGGCCCGATCTGGTCCTGGGAGGAGCACCCGAAAGTACTTGTGCCCATGGGAGCTATATTGATCACGGTGTTGGCATTGCACCGAAGTGCATGACTTGCTTGATATAAGGCATTCCACTCACTCTCTCGTGACAATACTTGACATGACTTACATGCTTGACTTGACTTACGTGGCCTGGATTGGGTGAGTACTTGCTTGATTGAAATAGCCAAATTCTAGTACACGTACTTGATATTACATGCTTGAACATTGGTTCTTACTTTCCTGGAAAAGAATTGTGCAAACAGTTGATAGTACCTTCTTGATATCTTGAAATCATGCTATGTTCTTCTCAAAAAAATTCTTGATATCTTGCTCGTCCATCATGCATAGATATACATGCACTGCATGTAACATGTAACTAGTTAAAGCATTGCTAGTTCTTGAGATATAAATCCTACTGAGGGTTAGCTCATCTAGTTTCATTCCAACATTTTTCAGGTAACTCAGATAGTGACAACCACACGAATGGGAATGAGACCGAGTGAAGAGTGCAGAGCTATCGAATATCGAGCCGTTGTCGAGGCGTGTCTTGCCATATCTTGTCGAGTCTTATATTATGTTGCCTTTTATCATCTGGGAAAAACTTGTTAAGGCTTGTAATCTTATGGTTTAATTTGGGTCATTATCATTATAGTTAATTGGATAATTGTCATTGTGGAATTTTTGAAATTTAAATCTTAGTTATTATGTTTCTTTGTCTTTTGCGCACTCTGTCTTCATGTCGAATATCTTATTGCTCTGATTAACATGATCTATATAAACTCGTCGCGCACCCCGGGTATCTTCCCCGCTCGGGGCGTGACATAAAGCATTTCTATCTTGATTTTTGCATTTTCCACTTAGATTAAGTGTAATGTCCCGGGTTTTTTAGATATTTTTTCGGATGTGGATCCGTGAGTTTCGGGTCACTTTCGGAGGTCCCAGAGCGCGTTTTGTGGTTTACGGGTGTTTTTCCCGGACGAGCCTTCGGAACCCCGTACTGGGTGAACCGTTGTGTTCTCCTACTCCGGGACGGTACCAGTGCGTCGAGCATGTTCCGAGGATCGAGAAAATGATTTTTTTTCTAATTTTTTATATTTTTAGGATTTTTGGATTTTCTATAAATAACCCCTTTTCTTTTCCCTTTTTCCTTTCTTCTTCCTTTTCTCTTCTTCTTCTTCCCGTTGTAACCCCCGCGCCCGACCGTTGCAACCTTTCTCCCCCGTCTGAGCTCACGGTGCCCTCTCCCTCTCCGACTGTGGGAGGCGAGCTGAGGTGGCGGTGTGGCGACGACGGCGGTGGGGTGATGATCGTGGCGGTAGCGTTCTTGCGGCGTGGGCGTGGTGTTCGGGGTTTCAACGTGAACTCGAGATCGACGACTTTCCGGCAGGTTTTGAGCTTCCTCGAGGTAGGGGGTGGATCCTTG
Source organism: Amorphophallus konjac (assembly GCA_022559845.1). Lineage (NCBI taxonomy): Eukaryota > Viridiplantae > Streptophyta > Magnoliopsida > Alismatales > Araceae > Amorphophallus > Amorphophallus konjac. The sequence goes on along the minus strand of CM040121.1, from coordinate 404,946,996 downwards.
CTCTCTTTCTCGCATTCCCTGTGATTTCTAGGCCGAGTCGAGGTCGAGAGGGGTCTGATTTATGACGGGAGGGTTAAATCTATGTTTGGGGTTCGAGCGTCGGATCTCACATTTCTCGGGGTTTTTGACCGATCTATGGGTATAGAATCATGCTAGGAGGGTTGGGGATGAATTCCCCTTTGTTTCCCCATCATCGGGGGATGAGCGGGACGTGGATCGAGATTTTTGGCCGTTCCCGCGCTCGGGTCGGGGTTGCGGTCCTACCAGGGACCATTTTCTCCGTGGGGCGGCCCCCTAGGGTGCCGCTAGGCGTTTTGACTGTCGGTCGGGCTTAGCGGTCCCCAGGGGACCGCTACGTCTAGTAAGCCGTCTTGCGACTGACCGCTACCCCTTGGGTAGCAGCCAGCTGATGACCGTTTCCCTGGTCAGGTCAGAGCACCCTCGGGGTACGTGTTTTTGATAGTTATGGAGTCGTTGCTGGGTTGTGGTCACGGCTAGACCGTTTCCTGGTGTTTTGCAGTTAGAAGATGATCGCCTGGTGGCGGTAGCGGCCTGGCGATAGACCGCTAGCCAACCCCGTGGCTTGCCTGGTGGCGGCCATGGCATGGCCGCCTGGCTAGGCTTGGCGGTCTCGGAGAAAATTGCTAGGCTTGTTTAGCGGTCCAGGGATGGCCGCCAGTGGAGAGATGGTCCGGGGAGGACCGCCACTCCATTCCTTTCGAGCGGTGGTTTCCGTGAGTCAAAGTCTTACCTCCAGTGACCTGTCCACTAGACATAGCTTTCCTACGCACGCGTGTGCGGACCCACTTGGGAGTGGTGGAGAGCGTGACCCGGAGAGAGGCAGTTTTTAGGCTGGTTACCGTAGGTCCCCTCATCTTTGCAGCCTGCGTCCGGGCTGGGGAGAAGAACCAGCTAGAGGGCCTGACCTAGAGCGCATTATCTGTGTGTGCACACGTGGTTGGGGGCAGTCGAACCCGCACTGACGAGCGCGACCCCTGCTAGTCCTTGATCGTGGTACTTGTTGTGTGTCTCAGTCTCCGCTTGGGGCTATAGGGAGACACTGAGGCGCGGTGTAAGACGTCAAGGGATGCATCCGGCTTCACTTCTAGTGGGTGGTGCTCCTATCTTCTAGCAAGTATGGGCTCATTTTCAAGTCGGACCGAGGTCGGTTTGTTCAGTACGGTTAGTTATAGTGAGCTTTTTTGTTTATTTATTATTGCTTATTGCTTCTACTGTATTCCCCATAGGTAGCGTTACTTTTCGTGTTCATGAGTACCTTGTTGTTTCGTTCTCTCGTTGTGAGGTGGGCGTCCATGGGATTCCTACTGAGCCTATGAAATGAGGGTCACCCCTCTGTTTTCAGGTGAGGCGAGATCGTCGAGAGGTGCATCATAGTTTCAGCATGGTTCCAGTAGCCAGGGTTAGTCGCCAGTTGCCATAGCGGGGGTATGCCCCGTGTACTTGTACTTTTCTTTCCGTTGATTGTACTTATTATAGACATGTGATACTATGGACCTTGTAGCTGTTAGTGAGTATTTATTTAATTTCCTGCATTTTATTTAGTTCATCGTGCTAGCACTGCAGTTATGTTAGATTCTCGTGTACCCTCACACCATCCTTTAACCCTTCCGTGTCTTCAGGCTCGTGAGTGGTGGGCCGAGGTTCGAGTTGTGCCAGTTCCCTTCCTGTACTTGGATCTCGAGTCGTTACAGTTGGTATCAGAGCCAGGTTGTGGAGGTATATAAGAACCTAAAATGATTGTAGTGGTCCAGAAGGTCTATGAATGTCCTGTACAGTTGGCAACTAGCTTAAGGCTCCGTGTGTTATATTGATTCCACTAGTTGTTTTTGTTAATAGGGGTTATGGCGCCGAGAAGGAGGACTCGATCCCAGCAGGGAGAGTCAGGTGGGGGCCAGGAAGGGCAGACTAGAGCAACACTTCCGGAAGATGCAGCTAGAGAGGCAAGAGTTCCTAGAGCAGAGGAGTTCTTCCGGGGCATGTATCAGTATGTTCTTCAACAACAAGGGGGTGAAGTTGGCAAGGGCTCATCGTCTCGCGGTGGTCGTGGTCGGGTACTGAAGGAGTTTTTGTAGTTCCAATCGCCTCTTTTCAGTGGGCAGTCAGATCCTGAGATGGCCCGCGAGTGGTTAGATGACTTGGAGATGATATTTAGTTTTGTGGACTGTGCTGAGGACGAGAAGGTGATGTTGGCTAGCCATCGGTTGCAGGGGTCAACCCGGACATGGTGGACGTCAGAGTGGGGGGTAGTGTTCCAGTCTCGCCCTCTTCGACAGATCGCGTGGCGAGAGTTCGTCACGACTTTCAAGCGCGCTTTTTGTATGTCCTTTGTTCGATCGCAGAAGATGTGTTAGTTCTTAGAGTTGACCCAGGAGGATATGACAGTGATGCAGTACCGATCCAGGTTCATTAAGTTAGGGCGTTATGCGCCGCACATTATGACAAATGAGGAGCTGAAGATCGAGCAGTTTGTCAGGGGTTTGAGGCCAAATCTGAGGCATCCCCTGCTTGCGTCGGGTGTGACCAACATGGATACGGCTTGCAGAGCAGCAGCGGCATTAGAGGGAGATTTGCAGAGGACTCGAGAATAGTGCAGTGCAGGACAGACGCAGATGGGTTTTAGTCCGTCGACGGCCGTGCAGCAGCAGAGTACCGTCCAGCCCTTAGCAGGTAGTGTAGGGGCATCTCCATCTGTAGCATCAACAGTAGATTCAACATCTTTTGGCTCGAAGCTCAAGAAGCTGTTCAGGGATGCCGATTTTGACAAGAGGCGTCAGGATCGCAAGGAGTCGAGGCAGCAGTCAGTGAGCAGTTCAGTAGCCCGCACCGTACCAGCGTCAGGGCTCAGTGAGTGATTCTTGGGGCACGTATCCTCGGTGTGGCGATTCTCATCCAGGCAGACAGTGCCCGCTGCCTGTGATATGCTTTAGGTGTGACCAACAGGGGCACATGGCACGTGACTATCCTCAGAGAGTGCACCAGCCGCACGAGTTTCAGTAGCAACAACAGTTTCAGCCCCAGCAGTTACTACCACAGCCGTAGCAGTATCAGCAGTAGGGTCAGTTTCCGCAGTTGACACGATCGGCTACTGTAGGGAGCCAGAGATCCTGAGGCCAAGTTACGCATATGACTAGAGCGGAGGCTGAGGCGTCGTAGTTAGTGGAAGGTACTATTCCGATTATGGGTTGTGCGGCTCGAGTTTTATTTGATTATGGTGCATCCCATTCGTTCATTTCAGAGGATCTCGCTCAGAGTGCCGAGGAGACGGTGACTGAGGTGTCTTGTGACCTGGCAGTGGAGTTGCCTACTGTAGACACCCAATTTTGGCCGATAAATTGAGCATTTTCTTTGTTCTCCTAGTTGATGCCCCATTTGATCCTTAATTGGTTGATTTTCTGGGATTTCTCCCCTTCTTGGCCCAACATTTCAATTTCATGCCTTGGATCTCGTCTCAAGTTTGGTATCCCCGCGCTACCCGCTCTTATCGCTTTCTTACTCATAGCGCGTTGTGGATCTAATTGGAGCAGTTGTTATTTCTTGACATTTGATCATTTTAGCATCTACTTTGGATGTTTTTCTCACTTAACATTTGATTAAATGGCTGCCCAGAGGATATTTCTCTCTTCTTTTTAATCATTTAATGGGCCTTTAGTTATCGCGCTATATCGTCATAGCGCGTTCTTCATGAACGCGCTATGGTTGTATAGCGCGTTATCAGGCAGAGTCCTTTTCCAACCCGGACTCCCTTCTTTCGATCCAGAGTCCTTATTTGGTAAGTTGCTGATTGTGTTTCTTATCCAGAAAGGTTTCTAAACCTAGCAGGAACCTTTTCCCCTTCTTAATCGGCAAGTTTACCTCGATTTGAGCCGCCAAATTATCGGATTGAATCAAACTCCGACCTAGGGTTTGTGTTCGATCTTCCTCCTTTAAATTGAACCCTTTGGCCGTCGTTTATGGGGGATGCAACTCAGAGCATTAACGAGGAGGAGGATGCTCCTAATTCCAGATCAATAACTCCTTGCTTCTCGCACATCTAAGGGAGTATTTAAGGGCTATGCTTGTGTTCTTCCCCGTTCTTCTTTTCTTCCTCAATTCGTTGAGTTTAATCTCCGCATACATAGCATATTGATTTCAAAATTCTCATTTTGCAAAATACATGCATTCACACACATCATACCCATCTTTTGGCCCCTAATATAGGGTTTTAAAAAAAACCAAATCCCCAGGTAATCGAGCCCCCTTTTACATGCTTTTGATTAAGAATAGGGGCAGATTCTACTCAAATCTCGATCTAATGGGCCTTCTGTTTGTTGTTTATGATTGTTTACAGGCACTAGAGGATTGATACGTGTAGCCCTTGCACCTTGGCCGGCCTTGGAGCAAGGAAGGAACGAACCCAAATAAACCCCGCTACCTGTCTGATATCGCGCTATATGAAGATAGCGTGACCTGAAGAACACGCTAGGACGATATAGCGCGTTAATCTCCAGGCCCACGGCTGCCCCTCATGAATTTCTGAGGTATGTAACATGCCCCTGTCCTAATCTCTTTATTATTCGGCATGTTTCTAGCCTCAGTGGCGATCACGGATCTTAATTGTTGCATGTGAACACCCCATTTTTGTATCATTAATTTAGTTCTATATCTTGTCCAAAATCTTCATTATTTATCAATTCGGGGGTAGTTCTAAATTCAGAATCTACAAATTGGCGATCACGGTGGGACACTTTGTGCCACCACGTTCTTTCTGCTAGTTGCCTGCTTGTCAATCCGTAAGTGTGTGTGATTATTTGGCTTTTAGGGTTTCCCCCACCTCTGTCATTGGTCGCGCTATATATCCATAGCGCTTTCTAGCAGATTGCGCTATGGACATATAGCGCGTCTATCACCAGAGGATATTTCACCTACATCCTCTGTCGGGGTTCTGATTGCCATCTTCTCTGGTTGCATCATTGTACACTTCCTGTTGTATATTCACTTCTTTCATGTATTTTCCTTTTATTGTTCTAGTTTAGATTTTTCTTCCATAGCATTGCATTCATCTTTGCATTTGGTTTGAGAGACCTCCTCTCTCTACACTAGGATCCCACACACCCTCTTGGTAAAGGAAGGACCCTCCATTGAGCATTCCGTCTCTTTGGACTGGAAATTCCTAAACCAAGCCTCCGTAAGTCCCCGTACCCGTGGATTCCCTCACGGACGCCGGGCAGGTTGTACCCTTGAAATCCCAGGTTTTAGTTGGCCTATACGTGGTGAGAAAGTGTTCCTAGTTGGCATTGAAGTTAAATCACATTTGGAACCAGGTTCCACCCTTGAGTGATTACATCAATTTGTTGAAATTCATTAATTCACCAAGGTTCAAACAAATTAAGATCAACGGTAACCATCCCACTTGTGTGTTTCTTTGCAAATTATTTTGAACATTGATTGCATAATGGCTTACCATGATAAGAAAACCAACATGTTTAATTCAATTCATGAGGATGCACAACCGTGCACATCTTATAATCCTCAATCTCAATATGTTCATCAAAATTCTCGCCATATCTTCAAGGGACCACATTCTCATTTTTATGGTCATGCCCGGCCCATGGGCAATGTCCAATATTATGGCCCCCCTACTCAATTGCGAGCCACTACTCCTTCGGGACCGTCTCCTCCCAATGATGAGAAGGTCTCCCAAATCTTGCATGCATTAGATCATCTCACCCCTCAACAAATCCAAGCCCTTAAGGCCGTTGTTGAGGGTGCATCTCATTCATCGCATTCTTCCAATCCCATACGGGTGGCCCATCACCCACCTTCCTCTTCAATGCACAATCCTACTCAGGTGGCCCATCACCCATCTCTTCCTATTCACCCTCCTCCTCGGGTGGTCCGACATCCGCCTCCTTCTATTCCTCCTCCACCACGGCCCCAAGGCCCATTTATTCCTTGCAATCCGGCCCATCCGGGTTCTTCTACGGGTCGGCCCATTAATTCCCCTCCACGGCATTTTTATGCCACCCCTCCTTCAAGGCCTTGTCAACCCTCAGTTGCTCAAGTCACACCCCTCCAACAAACTCTTCTTGATAAAGTCATTTTAATGGAGGAACGATTAAAGAGGGTTACGAGCCCACGGCCCGCTCCTCCTACTCCAATCAATCCCCTTCATGCTGCTCTGAATGACATTACAAAACTGGAGAAAGAATGGAAGGATAGGAGAGGTGACTGCGGCATTGGCATTTCAAGCAAGCAAGAACCGGCAATTGAAGAATTCGAGGCGGCATATGACGATGAAGCTCCACAGGTACCCCTTCCGAGTTTCCTTCGCTTCCCGCTTCCCCCACTATCATTTGATGAACCCCCTGCTCAGGAGGAAGCCACCGTCCCTAATCCAACCCCTATTTCCGAGACCTCTTGGTGTTACGATGATGGGTCGGTACTTCAATCACCCACGCCGGCACATCTTGAGTCTCCTCCTCCTAACACCGCTCGCCCCGTTCGGCGTTTTCTCCGCACCAAACCTCCACCAATTACACCTCCACCAGTTATGCCAGCCTCCACACCATCGGCCTCCACCGAGCCTAACGTTGAACTTTCCCCAATTCAACCCTCTATTACACCTTTAACACCAAACCCAACTACCCCTACTCCACCACTTAACCTATCACCCGTGGCTAATCCTGAGCAGGATCAACCCTTTTTTGCACTCGAGCCAACCCAAACTGCTTCCGAGCAAAGGGAGAAGCTCGACGTGTTTGAACCTCCGCCTCCACTTATCCTTTCTCCAACGCCTTCCACTACACCCCCACCATCCACGAAGCCTCCCACCTCTGCTTCACCTCCCTTTGCTACTCGGAAGGGGAGCGCTGCTACAAACACTTGTGCCGAGGATGATCAAGAGCCGCGAAAGAAGAATTTGGCCACTGCCATGCAGTTCAAGATGCAAGAGTTCATTTGTCGAATGCCAATCCGGGTTATTGTGCCAAGCACGGCTGAAGAGGTCAAGCCGCCACTGCTCGCTAGAAAAGAATGCCAAGCGTTGATGCCACCCAAGGGCAGGGCAGGGCACCCCTTGTTCCAACTTTCAAATCCTGAATTTATTCTTCCATACAAGGGGCGAATGCCCATTTTTGTCAACATTCTTTATATGCCGCAATCAATGGGCATGGCAATGCTTCCTGTCCCAACTTCCCAACTCCCTCACATTATTACTCTCCACTCTTCAAGAGGGTTGTCATTTATTATTGAAGCTTCTTTCTTTGGGCCGATTGGCTATACACGTTCACTGCCGTGGAGGGGCAGTTATCTTGGTGCTAAGGGGCCTTCCACTCTTTTATCCACCTTCCATTCAACTCCACCCATATTCTCCTCTGTCATCGATTCTTCATGGGCCACTCCAGGGGTAAGGAGGAGGATCTCATCCTCTCTCCCTTCACATTCTTCATGTTCTTTGCATCTCATTGCATTCACGCATTCACTGCATTCATCGCATCCATCCTATTGCATGCAATTGCACTTCTTCTTTCCCAGGTTTTCGGACCCGTATCTTCCCCGCCTTCCGGCACCTCCGGATATCCCGCATTTCCCATCCTATTCATCTTCATTGCTCGGGCATTGTCCCCTTTCCAATCTCTTCTCAGGGCATCGCGCCCCTTTCCAACTCCTGCACCCGGACCCTCCGGATTTCTCCTTTATCCTGCTAGGGCATCGCGCCCTTTTTCATCTCATTCTCCTGGAATTTCTGGACTTCCTTCTTGGGCATCGCGCCCCTTTCCATCTCATTCCTCCGGAACCTCCAGATCTTTCTCTTCCCCTAGGGCATCGCGTTCCCCTTTCTGCTATTTCCCTGGCACCTCCAGGTGTTTTACCCCTCCTTTTAGGGCATGACGCCCTTCCTGATTTCATCCCTCCGGAACCTCCGGATTCTCCATCTTATTCTTTCTATCTTTTTCCAGGGCATGACGCCCCTTTCCATCTCATTCCTCCGGAACCTCCGGACCCTCCATCTTTCTTCCGATTCATCTTTCTGCTCCTCCGGGACATCACATCCTTCATTTTCTTCCTCCTCTTCCATCATCTTTTTTCCATATTTCTTCCCAGGGCACCGCGTCCCTCGATATCTTATCCCTCCGGAGCCCCGGATTCCTCCTATCACAATTCTCCTCCACAACCTCCGGACCCTCTGGATCCGCCTCTTTCCATCTATCAATTTCTTCTTCTGATTCCTCCTAATCCTGGGTCCGACCCAACTTCTTCCACATCCACTGCCTTGGGCATCTGCCCATTATCTCACTGCTTTCGAGGCTTTAGTCCTCACTCCTCCTTCTAATTCTCCGCTTCTTATGTAGACCTTTCGTGTGATCAGGGTCTCCACACCTTAGTGAGGGAGTTCTAGCCCTCGCCTCTCTTCCTTTCCTCCTTATTTCGTCTGAGTCTGGTCTTGGCATCACTCCTTCTTGTTAAGCCACTCTCAAACCCTTTTGCTTCCAATCCTTTTGACTGCCAAAGAGGACTATCCCACGATGATCAACCCCGCCTCTCGCAGCATTTATTTCAAGAAAGGTCGCAAGGTAACATATTGGCGTAAGTACGTATTGTTATGATATCATTATCTCATTACTTCACGCAGGATTTTCAAAATAAAGTGCTTCTTAACAAAATTGAAAGTGGTGTTTTAGACCTTTATCTTAGGCTTTTGTTTAAAATATTCCAAAAAGAGTCTTTAGGCTTGCTTCTGCAGCACTTTGGTTATAAGAACCCCGCGTTGGGAATTTGACATTCTCTCCCCGCTTGTCAAGAGCAACCCTTAGCTCAGCATTCCACACACTTCACGGCGTCCTTAGCTGGCTCCTTTAATAAAACACCGTTGCTACTTTGGCCATGCCATGAGAATTCCTGAAAGTCTTTTCTCTTCTTTATTCGGCCACGTGCAGGGGCAAGAGATTGACGGATGAGATGACCCAATCAGGGTAATCCCCAATACGAGAGGAGTCTCAAATAGGGGCAGTCTTGACCCAAGATCAATACAAATTTTCATGATATACATCTCGCCAAAAGGGGCTATTATGAAAATCAAGTCAAAATTTTGATAAATGCAAAATTATGAATTATGGCATGTCAAGAGTGGCAAAGTCCCTGCAGGGAAAACCCTGGTCGTATGCATGTCAAGGGTCTAAAAATCAAAGGCACAAAGTCCCGGCACAACAGACTACCTCTTTGAGGGGAAACACCTTGGAAGGAATTCAAGTCCCGACATCTCCCTCCTGCATAAAGCTTATCTCCAATTATTCTTCTCTCCTCCCTCTAAGACCGAATGTTTCTCGGGTATGGCCTTGGTAGGGGCACCGTTAATCAAGGGCAGTCAGTTATAGGGCGCCACCCTTCAATGCACGCCCAGCTGTGGGCAGTTTTAAGCAAAAGGGGAAGGAACGGAGATCCTTAGCCAGTGGTTTAAAACATCCATTGATGCTGCATTAGCAATGTCTAAACTAAAATTCCAAAGAAATTTGAATATTGCCAAAAATTCCAAAGAAATTTGAATATTACCAAAAATTCCAAAGAAATTTGAATATTGCCAAAAATTCCAAGAAAATTGAACATTGCCAAAAAAAAAATTTCAAATATTTTTCAAAATCCACATAAAAATTCAAATATTTTCAAAACTCATAAAAATTTACATATTTTCAAAAATTCCAAAAAAATTGCATTCTATTTCTGATGGCATCCTTTTGAAGAGGCACGCAAAATGAAGAGCAATCACACAAGCTGCAACAAGTACTAAGAACTGTCTCATTCCACTATAACATATCATAAGAGTACAAAATGAGGTGGATACAGCAATCTCTCTAGCTCTCCCCTCGACCCTCCTGGTCTCCCCCTCTACGTGAACTCTCAGCCTCCTCCTGTCCTCCCCGCGAAGACCTAGGAGGAGCCATCTGTCCTCGGGAAGCTGAAACCCTGTCACCCTGTGCTCCCCTCTCAGCATCTTCCCTCCTCTAGTGCTCGGAGGAGGTAACTAAATAATCGGTACTCGAGTAAGCTCGGGAGTATCCCTCGCGCTGGGCCCGCTCACGCCCTCGCCGATAACGATCCTCTGCGTCCTTCGCACGCTGCTCAGCCATTCCCAATCTGGTAATCAACTGTACTCTCTCCAGCTCACGCTCCACTCGCTCTCTGTCTCGCTCCTCCCTCTCCCTCTGTCGCTCGCTCCTCTCCATGCCAAGAAGGGCGCGTAGCTCTATCACATCTCGGGGAAGCTCCTCTGCATCTCGACGCCTCAGCTCTGCTTCTGCCACGCGCAGCTCCTGTTCCTGCATCCAAAATCTTGATCAATAATTGATAATTGATAAATCTCCAAGACTATGATTAAAAGAACAAGATTGCTTACTCTCTCCTGAAGGGAGGCCTCGGCTGCCTCCGCCCGAGCCACTGCACTGGCGAGCTGGCTCTCTAACTCGGTGTGGTCGCAGATGGGCTGAGTAGAGGATGACGCGCCGTGCGAGGATCGGACAAGCTCCAGCTCCTCGCGCTGAAAAGAAAGCATTATCATTAATTGAAATTCAAATCCAAATCATTCTGAATTACAAGTTCTTACCAACTCATCAACGGTATGCTGGAGATCCTCACGCTGCCGGATTGTGGAGTCGAGGAGTCCCTGTACCATGGCCAGTCTCCCCTCTGTATCAAATTGCAATAACACATGTTAATCACATATCGAATAATCAGGTTTTATAATGGAAGTGCAAATAAATTAAAAGCATACCTGTCCGCGAGCGCTCTGATAGACTCGGCTGCCATATGCCTGGGAGTAGGCTTGGAGATAGGCACCATCTGAATCCGCTCCCGCAGGGACTGCTCAGCCGCGCCTCTTCCAATCTGCCAACTGCTCTCGAGCTCACTGCCGCCAGTCATCTGTCCCCTGGAGGCCTCGAAAATGTCGCTCAGGTCGTGGGTCCGTCGCCTGGGTCGGGAACTCTACTACCGCCTGGTGGAGCCCTAGTGTCCTCATGATCAGTCTATGATATAGGGGCTCGACCAGGTTGAGGGCATGTAACCAGATCTCTCTCCCAAAGTATGGGATGGCCGCCTCCACCCAAGGCATCACCCCGATGTCCCTCTGATAGGGAGTCCAGACCACCTGCATAATTTAATTTATCATTGCCCTCGATTCCACTCATAATTCAATTCAATGTCAGAATTAAATCTTACCTCTATGTGGGGCATCATGTCTAGCGTCTCCTGAATATGGGTGACCTGGTCCTTCAGAGATCGGCCATCTCGTGTAGGGGTCCATCGTCTGGCCAAGGGCAGTAAATCTCCCCGATCCTCCCAAGCGCGCCTGAGGGTAGGAAGATATAGATAACTCCAAACCTGAAATGAAGCTCATGTGATCAATATAAGAGGAGTGCATAACTTAATCATTGGAGTTTAAGGCTTAGAGAAATACCTGAAGTAGAGGGTAGAACCCCCCGAGTGAAGACTGGAGTGAGGAGATGTCGAAGCTGTCAAACAAGTGGGCAAGGACTGCCGCACCCCACGCATATCGTCCCACTCTGTCTAGGTCCTCCAGTAAGGGTAGAAATCGACAGCTCACTGCGTCACCCTGGGTCGCTAGAAGCAGCTTGCCGATCAGCAGAATAAGGAACCTCCTCAACTGCATGTCTGCCTGTGGGCCTGCCTCAGTCGTAAAACTCTCTTTGGCTCCAGCCTCTAACCTCTTCTCATGAGCTGTCGAAGTCTCCCCCACCTCCCTCTGTGTGTGGAACAGGCCGAGACTCTCCTGCAAAACGATCCTCGACACTAGCGAAGTCCGGCCAATCCCCTCCAATTCCAAGCCTAGCAGTCTACGCGCCATCTCCCGGTAGTCGGGGTAAGTGTAACCCGTCACTGCCGATCCGCGCACCCGCAGCCCGGTGATGCGAGTGACATCCTCTAGAGTCGGGATCATATGACCCCAGGGGAAGAGGAAGGCCTTGCACCCTATGTCCCATCTGGCTTTCAGAGCCCTGATGAGCCCCACATCCACTCTCAGCACCTCGATCTCTAGGAACTCCCCGAAGCCCATTCGGCGGAGGCGGGCCCGTTGAAACTCCGGTAGTGCGGAGTAGGCGGCCCGAACCAATGTCCATGAAATCCGGGCACGGACTGCACCCTCCACACCCTGCACACAACATAAAAGCAAGAAGGCATCATTTTGTGTTCATCAAACAAAAGAAAAAAATCTGAAATAGAAAAAACTACCATGTTGTTCTTTGTCGCGCTATATCGACATAGCGCGTTCTTCAAGAACACGCTATGAAGATATAGCGCGTTCATCTTCTGTAGGTAGGGGGCGACCCCTCATTCCCCAATTTCTATCCATGGGCATTCTGCCCTACATTTTGATTTAGGGGGGTGGCTCCCCTTCCGTTTTCATCCATTTGAAAGAAAAAGATAAGAAAAATCAAAAGAAAACAAGATTAGGAGGGTTCCTTACCACTCGCCATTTTCGGGCCGCCCCGCCTCCAACCGGCTCTGTTGCTCCTTCCTCGGCCGCCGGGGCACCCTCAACTTCCTGAGCCTCGTCATTGGGAATGTCCATTTGGTCTCCCTCGAGCCTAGCCGAGACCGTGGCCTCCGAATCGGCGTGATCTTCTACTGGAGAGGGCGCCCGTTCTTCTTCCACGTGTGATCTTTGGCGGCCGCGGGTGGCGCGCCGTTTGGAGCGTCGGGGAGCGTCTCCCTCCATCGGATTGATGCGAATGGGGGCTGGGCTGGTGAGAGGGCGAGAGGGTGAGAGAGGGAGTAGGGAGAGGGAAAAGAGTGAGTTTGAAATAATAGAAGGGGGGGCGGTTTTTGAAAACCTGCGGGTAGATGACGCGCTATGTAAATATAGCGCGATAATCAAAGTAAAGGAAAAATGAAAATAGAAAGGGGGGGAGAAAATAAAAGAAAATGCAGCTTGTGGGTGAATAAAAATTTGAGTTCTCCTGCTTACACGTACTTGAAGTTGTTCTACTTGTGCTTAACATTGTATTTCAGGAAAAGAAAAAAATGAAGTGGCATGCCATCAGGTAAGTATTTCTTTGTCCCTTCTTTTATTGCATTACTATATGCTATTTATATTATTATATTATCTCAAGGACCGGCTGGTTCTCTGTATGTTTCGGGATCTGAGTTCCCCTCTACCAAAAACAGTGATGATCTAGAAACATGCAGTTAATCGTCGGATAGGCCGTTAGGTCAGACACATTTGGGGACGATGGACTTCATCTCGCGCGCCGTGGTTGCGAATAACTCTTGACCCGAGTCTGTTTGATTTAACAATATTATCCTTGAGTATCTTATATTTTATCATTTCTTGGCATTTGTTTTAAGTGATTTCTTTTATTTTTTTAACCCTGCACGCATCATGTCATTTTTACATCCATGAATGTCCAGTTTTCTTCTCGATTAAAGATCAATATGCTTTTGTCCTTGAACAAAGAAATTCAATTCCATTCCGAATTTGAAAGATTGCTCCCTGTTAAGTGCTGGATCTCGCTGGTCGATGTGACCCTTGCCTGGAATCTGCTTATCCCTTTTTAATCCAATCTCCTTCTTTTTGATCCACTCCTTAGCTGTGAACCGCACGATGGCATCGATAGATCCGCCGGGCTCGCGTCTATTCCACTAACTGAGTGAAATCTGTAGTTGCTACGCGCTACGGATGCCTCTTTTGTGCAAGAGGTTGATCAGCTCCCTTTTCTTTGTTCCGTGCCTATCATTCTAGGCAGGAGTCACCAGTGCTAGCTTGACTTTGTGGTTAGCTCGGAGTTTTCTGGATTATTCTTATCATTTGTCGGTTGTAATGGGTGTCTTTCTCCTTGATATCCACTTATCAGTCCGCTCCACTGCATTTTCATTTCATCTCCCCGTCACTACCACTCCGTGTTGTCTCCGTTTTGCCTCCGTTTCACCTCCGTTTCGCTCCCCTGCAAAGCGGAGATCAAGGAGGGGCATCTGTAGACACCCAAATTTGGCCGATAAATTGAGCATTTTCTTTGTTCTCCTAGTTGATGCCCCATTTGATCCTTAATTGGTTGATTTTCTGGGATTTCTCCCCTTCTTGGCCCAACATTTCAATTTCATGCCTTGGATCTCGTCTCAAGTTTGGTATCCCCGCGCTACCCGCTCTTATCGCTTTCTTACTCATAGCGCGTTGTGGATCTAATTGGAGCAGTTGTTATTTCTTGACATTTGATCGTTATAGCATCCACTTTGGATGTTTTTCTCACTTAACATTTGATTAAATGGCTGCCCAAAGGATATTTCTCTCTTCTTTTTAATCATTTAATGGGCCTTTAGTTATCGCGCTATATCGTCATAGCGCGTTCTTCATGAACGCGCTATGGTTGTATAGCGCGTTATCAGGCAGAGTCCTTTTCCAACCCGGACTCCCTTCTTTCGATCCAGAGTCCTTATTTGGTAAGTTGCTGATTGTGTTTCTTATCCAGAAAGGTTTCTAAACCTAGCAGGAACCTTTTCCCCTTCTTAATCGGCAAGTTTACCTCGATTTGAGCTGCCAAATTATCGGATTGAATCAAACTCCGACCTAGGGTTTGTGTTCGATCTTCCTCCTTTAAATTGAACCCTTTGGCCGTAGTTTATGGGGGATGCAACTCAGAGCATTAACGAGGAGGAGGATGCTCCTAATTCCAGATCAATAACTCCTTGCTTCTCGCACATCTAAGGGAGTATTTAAGGGCTATGCTTGTGTTCTTCCCCGTTCTTCTTTTCTTCCTCAATTCGTTGAGTTTAATCTCCGCATACATAGCATATTGATTTCAAAATTCTCGTTTTGCAAAATACATGCATTCACACACATCACACCCATCTTTTGGCCCCTAATATAGGGGTTTAAAATAAACCAAACCCCCAGGTAATCGAGCCCCCTTTTACATGCTTTTGATTAAGAATAGGGGCAGATTCTACTCAAATCTCGATCTAATGGGCCTTCTGTTTGTTGTTTATGATTGTTTGCAGGCACTAGAGGATTGATACGTAGAGCCCTTGCACCTTGGCCGGCCTTGGAGCAAGGAAGGAACGAACCCAAATAAACCCCGCTACCTGTCTGATATCACGCTATACGAAGATAGCGCGACCTAAAGAACACGCTAGGACGATATAGCGCGTTAATCTCCAGGCCCACGGCTGCCCCTCATGAATTTCTGAGGTATGTAACATGCCCCTGTCCTAATCTCTTTATTATTCGGCATGTTTCTGGCCTCAGTGGCGATCACGGATCTTAATTGTTGCATGTGAACACCCCCTTTTTGTATCATTAATTTAGTTCTATATCTTGTCCAAAATCTTCATTATTTATCAATTCGGGGGTAGTTCTAAATTCAGAATCTACACCTACCGGTGATTTCATGCTCACCCTGTATTGCCTTGAGAAGGTACCTGTGTGGGTCGATGGACGGAACTTTCTGGCCAGGCTTTATGCATTGCCGCTTTGAGACTTTGATGTGATTTTGGACATGGATTGGCTCAAGGCCCATCGTGACGTGGTGGATTGCAACTTGAAGAGGGTCTACTCCTAGCATCCTAGCAGACCCACCTTCTACTTCCAAGGTATTCGATCTTCCTCTCCCCGTTTTCTTATTTCGGCCATTAAGGGTCGTAGATTGCTTGATGCGGGGTGCTAGGGTTTTCTTGCTTCGGTGGTTATGGTTGATCAGTAGTGTCCAGAAGTGGAGGATATTCCGGTTGTGTGTGAGTTTTCTAATATTTTTCCCGAGGAGTTGCCAGGGTTACCACCACAGCGGGAGATCGATTTTGTGATTGAGGTGGTACCAAGTACGGCGCCTATGTCGAAGGCCCCTTACCGAATGGCATCGGCTGAGTTGAGAGAGTTGAAGGTGCAGTTGTAGGTGTTGCTGGCCAAGGGGTATATTCATCCTAGCTTTTCCCCTTGGGCTGCGCCCGTGTTATTTGTGAAGAAGAAGGATGGTAGTATGAGATTGTGTATCGACTACCGGCAGTTGAACTAGGCGACTGTTAAGAACAAGTATCTGTTGCCTCGAATTAATGACTTAATTGATTATCTTCAGTCGGCCCAGGTGTTTTCGCGGATCGATTTGAGGTCGGGTTATTATCAGCTGCAGATCCGAGAGTCTGACGTTGAGAAGAATGCATTTCGCTCGAGGTACGGGTAGGGGTGTTCATGGTTTGGTTTGGTTCAGTTTGGGGGCTTTTTTTTCCAAACCGAACAAAACCTCAAACCGAACCAAACCGAACCAAACAAATTCGGTTTGGTTCGGTTTGGTTCGGTTCAAACCAAATTTTTATATCTTATTATAATATATATGAATTTAAAATTTTATATATATAATAAAAATAAAAATACTTCTATTTTGTATGTTTATATGTCTATATAATTATGTTTTTAAATATTTTAATATATTTATGATATATAATATTAATAAATCTAAATAATAAATTCGATTTATTCAGTTTGGTTCGGTTTCACACGTTATGAAACCAAACCAAACTGAATTTAGGTTCAAACTGAACCAAACCGAACCTCAGTTCGGTTCGGTTTGGTTCGGTTTGAACCGAACTATGAACACCCCTAGGTACGGGCATTATGAGTTCTTGGTGATGCCATTCGGGCTCACCAATGCCCCCGCAGCGTTTATGGATTTGATGCATAGGGTGTTCCGTCCGTATCTGGACCAGTTCGTGGTCGTGTTTGTGGACGACATCCTTGTGTATTCGCGATCTGCGGAAGAGTATGTGTATCATTTGAGGGTTGTGTTGTAGACCTTGAGAAATCACCAGCTATATGTCAAGCTCTGCAAGTGTGAGTTCTGGCTTCGAGAAGTGCACTTTTGGGGGCATGTGATTTTGGATGATGGTGTTTCCGTGGACCCGGCCAAGGTCAAAGCTATAGTGCAGTGGCCGAGACCGAGTTCTGTCACGAAGATTCTGAGCTTTCTGGGGCTGGTCGACTATTATAGGAGATTTATTCAGCATTTTTCTCGCATTGTGGCTCCGATGACCAGGCTTACGCGGAAGGATATGCCGTTTGTCTGGGCGGAGGAGTGTGAGCGAAGCTCTATGGAGCTGAAGAGATTGCTCACTACCGCTCTAGTGTTGGTTTTACCTTTGGGATCGAGAGGTTTTGTAGTGTGTACAGACACTTCCAGGATAGGTTTGGGTGTCGTGCTGATGCAACACGGTAGAGTTGTGGCGTATGCATCTCATCAATTGAAGCCACATGGGGAGAACTACCCTACTCATGATCTTGAGTTGGCGGTAATGATTTTCGCTCTAAAGATATGGAGGCATTATCTGTACGGTGAGAAATTCGAGATTTTTACTAACCATCAGAGTTTGAGGTATGTGTTTACTCAGAAGGATCTTAACCTCGAGCAGAGGAGGTGGATGGAGTACATGAAGGATTATGATTTTACTCTGTCGTATCAGCCCGACAGGATGAATGTCGTGGCTAACGCCTTGAGTAGGAAGGTGTTGGTCAGTCAAATGTTGCTGCGGAAGTGGAGGTTATGGGAACATGTGATGGCCATGACGTTTAGGCTCAAGATCCCACGGGATCAGGCTTCGTCTATTCTCGCAAGCCTGACTGTCACGCCAACTATTCGTCAGTAGGTGACGGAGGCTCAGCGTGCTGACCCCGAGCTACCACGAATTCTATCGGTGGCCGAGGTGGAGTTTGGTGAGGATGGAGCTGTGAGGTTCAGAGGTTGGATATACATCCCAGCCGAGGAGTAGGTGAGGCGCACGGTATTACGAGAGGCTCATGGGAGCCGGTATGCCGTGCATCCGGGATCGACGAAGATGTACCAGAATTTGAAGAGGCAATTATGGTGACTTGGGATGAAGAGAGATGTTGCAGAGTTTGTGGCCAAGTGTTTGATTTGCTAGCAGGTGAAGGCAGAACACCAGCGACTTGGTGGTACACTTCAGCCCTTGGAGATTCTCGCGTGGAAGTGGGACCACGTGACCACTGATTTCATGGTTGGGTTACCGAGGACATCCAGTGGGCATGATAGTATTTGGTTGTTGGTGGATAGACTGACGAAGACGGCTCACTTATTGCCGATCAAAGTCAATTGGAGTGAGAATAAGTTGGCCCATCTATATGTGGAGCGGATCGTTCTGTTGCATGGAGTTCCTATCTCCATTGTGTCCGATCGTGATCCTCACTTCACTTCGAGATTTTGGAGGAGCTTCCAGAGAGCTCTGGGCATGGAGTTAGCGTTTAGCTCGGCTTACCATCCTCAATCAGACGGTCAGTCTGAGAGGACCATCCAGACTTTGGAGGACATGTTGAGGTCATGTTGCCTGGAGTGGCAAGGGAGTTGGACCCACCATTTGCCATTAGTGGAGTTTGCCTATAACAACAGCTATCATTCGAGCATTGGTATGGCTCCTTATGAGACGTTGTACGGGTAACCTTGTTGGACTCCGCTTGATTGCTTTGAGGTGGGAGAGCGTGTCCTAACAAGATCGGATTTGGTGTAGCAGTGTACTGAGGTGTACATTTACTCTGGCAGAAGATGTTGGCGGCGCAGAGTCGGCAGAAGAGTTATGCCAATCAGAGAAGGCAACCCCTCAGCTTTGTTGTAGGAGATCGGGTGTTTTTGAGGGTCTCTCCTATGAGGGGTGTGATGCGCTTCGACAAGCGTGGGAAGTTGAGTCCCCACTACATTGGTCCTTTTCCCATTGTCGAGCGTATTCGTGAAGTTGCTTATCAGTTGTAGTTACCCCCAGAGCTAGCTGCTGTGCATGACATGTTTCATGTGTCGATGTTGCGTAAGTATATCTCTGATGATTCCCATGTCTTGGAGGACTCTTTTTGGCCCGAGGTCACCCTAGACTTGTCCCTTCTAGAGTATCCTATCCGCATTGAGGATCGGCGTGAGTAGCGCTTGCAGAACAAGGTTATTCCCCTAGTAAAGGTGGTCTGGCAGCGTCACTCTGGTGGTGAAGCGTCGTGGGAGCGAGAGGAAGAGATGCGGCTGCAGTATTTGTTCGAGTGAGTCTTCTCCCCTGATCTTATGTTGTTCTTAATTTTGAGGATGAAATTTTTTTAAGGGGGGAGGGCTGTAATGTCCTGAGTTTTTCGGACATTTTTTCGGATCTGGATCCGTCAGTTTCAGGTCACTTTCGGAGGTCTCGGAGCGCGTTTTGTGATTTACGCGTGTTTTTCCCTCATGAGCCTTCGGAACCCCATATAGGGTGAATTGTTGCGTTCTCCTACTCCGGGACGCTACCAGTGCGTCGAGCATGTTCCGAGGATCGAGAAAATGATTTTTTCCTATTTTTCATATTTTTAAGATTGTTTGGATTTTCTATAAATAACCCACTTTTCCTTTCTTCTTCCTTTTCTCTTCTTCTTCTTCCCATTGAAACCCCTGCGCCCGACCGTTGCAAGCTTTCTCCCCCGTCTGAGCTCGTGGCACCCTCTCCCTCTCCGGCTGTGGACTACGAGCTGAGGTGGTGACGTGGCGACGACAGCGGCGACGTGGTGAACGTGGCGGTAGCATTCTCGCGGCGTGGGCGTGGTGTTTGGGGTTTAAACGTGAACTCGAGATCGGCGGCGATCCGGCGGCTTTCGAGCTTCCTCGAGGTAGGGAGACGGATCCTTGCCCTCTCTCTCGCATTCCCCACGATTTCTAGGCCGAGGCGAGGTCGAGAGGGGTGTGATTCACTACAAGAAAATAGTCCTCCAAGGGCACTTCAAAACTGCCCCCAAAATGGAGATAAATGCCCTAAAAACCTTTAGGGGTAGTTTGATTAGTTTTAGGGGCAATTTAAAATCTGCCCCTATTGCCCCGGTCCCTAAAGGTTTTTGGGGCACTTTTTGAAAAACGCCCCTAATTTTGTCATTAGAGGCACTAAAAAATTACCCCTAAATATTCTAACAGGGGAAATTTTGATGATCAAATGCCTCTAATAAGCATGTTTTAACGGTAATTCCTCCTTCAAACTGCCCTAAATAACCTATTTTAAGGATAGTCGTCTAAAAACACCTTTAAATAATAACTTAGAATAATATGTTTAAAGGGCATTTTCTTCCCCAAATTGTCTCAAATGATCAATCTGTAAGAACTCTAGTTTCTAAATATTACACCAAAATAACCATCCTAAAATATAAAAATTAGAGTCAACATTCCTAACATGCAATCAGTACATGGATCATATTCTTCGTAATTCAATGACATGCACAAACACCTACCATTATACACCACACATGCATATATAAACTATCCACCTTTTAACAGAAGCATAAATAAGACATGATAGTCATTGATAAAAACAATATCTTCATAGAGCTATATTATAAAATAAAATCATGAAAATATCCCAATTACATAATACATATAACATCCATGACTTGTAAATACAACTCAAGCTGTGGAACCTCAATTTTTCACTCTGCAACGAAAATATACAAACTCAACTCTTAAAAATAGATAACATAGTTTCCCCTTGATGCTCTTTAGGTACAAATATTTTCTTGCTAATGGACTAGTAAGGGAAGCCAATTGATTGGATGGTTTGGCATGCCACCATGGCAGTTGCATTCCTCTCTACCATACTCTTGGCCAACTTCTCTTCCACCACTTCTCTCTCAGTTTTATTCTCCCTTCTGCACCTTGGGCTTCACAGGCCTTGCGGGCTTGATGATGTTACCCACCTAAAAGAAGAAACACAATTGGCACAATGGTGCCAATGAATAATTCAGAACTAATAGATAATTTAAAATGAAGATGAATACAAAATATATGCAAAAAACCAAAATGAATAGAAAATATGGTATCCATTTGAACATGTATACCTCATATCTATGTCTGTGTCGTTCATCCACATACTTTACATTTCTATATCTAAAATAGAGAAAAAAGAACAGGAATTAATTATCTAATGAAAGGACCAAAACATATAACATCTTTTATTAAGCAACACATAATCTAATAGATGCATTCGCACAATCACAAAATACGGCCAGGAAAATAGTGAAGGCATAGGACTCAGTTTCAGACTCACAGGATCCTACATTGTGTCACAAATTTTTCGCTCTAGCTATCCACTCATCCAACATAGGCTCCCGTGCAATGCTGCATTTTCAACGAAAAAAACAACAGGCAAACTCCAAATTAGCATATCAAGACTAGTATAGCAATTTCTGCTTGGAAATCTTCATACAACATAAGATTAATTAACATTGACTATGTGGGAAAATGCATGTTTGGAAATTTTTCTTTTGGAAAGCAAATTTGTGGCACCATCCACCTTCATTAGGCAGGTGGCGGGTGGAAGATGGGATATACCTGATTAACTTCATCCAACAGCTTAAAAAAAATTTGTGCAAAGCTATAATATAAATGGCTAACGACAATAAGACAAACCCCATAAGGTTCAGCTTTTTCAAGATAGAGCAGTGTGCTTTTTGTTCCTACAAAAAGGATAAACAACACATTTTACACAAAATACAAGAATGGAGCATTGTGCAAATGCAAAGCACTAAAAAACTTAAAAAAAACTAGTACACACCCTTAACAGCAATGGTATATGCCAAATGTTAGACACATCATAGAGGGTGACAATGTTGGCTTCCTGCAGAAGAAAAGAATCTCTTCCAATTAGATTATGCAAACTTTAGAACACAAGTCAATGATAAAGGATGCAATCAAATATTTAGATTTTGGTACCGGAACATGGCAAAATTGTGAGAGCTTTTCCTTCGAATGGAAATCAAAGGACTACTAATGCAATCACGAAATACTTGAAATAACCAACAATAAAGAGAGACCTTAGAGCTCCGGCAAGCTAAAATATTTGGCGTCAATCCATGTCCTCTTAGCCCCCCCGAACACTGTGTTGAGTAGGTTTAGTTTTCTGCATGCATGCAATACAATAGGTCAAAACCAAACAATTGACTTCAACTTGAAATAATGTGCATACTATTACCGTCTCTCGGGCATATGAGATCACAGAACAAACCAATGGGATGAGAAATATACAGCCACCTAAAAGATTGAGTCTTACCTGCTCACCAACCACATTCAAGACTGGGACAAGACTGACATGGACCAAGCAGAAGTTGCCAAGACCTAGAAAAGAACATGCCATCTTGTGAAAAGGAATGAAGAACAAAATACAGATTTACATTTTCTCACATATGCATTGTCACAAGCATTTACCTACACAATATAAGAACTGACCCAAAGCTTCAATAAATGGCATCGATTCAATATCCCCTGTATCAAGAATGTCATTGTTGTTATGCCACAAAAGGATCATGGATCCTGAACACATGCTTACAAAACTATGGGAACTATTTGACGCAAGGCATTAACCATAGAAATGGGATATTAGGCTTTCTTGATGTGTTATAGAGATGTCACCTATAGTTCCACCCAGTTCTATGACACAAACATCAGTTGGGCCTTCTTTCCCATCCACAGGTATCATTGCCACACGTTCAATCCACTCTTGAATGGCATCAGTAATGTAGGGGACAACCTTGAAGACATGAAAAAAGGTAAACCTTTAAAGTATATTAAACATTCACATTACAACCTGGAAGAACATGATGGTGACAGCATCAAGGCAAACAACACCTAAAGGCAACAAACCTGGATAGTTTTCCCCAGATAATCTCCTCTTCTCTCCTTGTCAATAACAGATTGTATTCAGGAATGAACACAAAAGGAAGTATTATTAAAAAAAGCAAGATCATACAGAAATGAGAAGGGTATAGCAGCATTAGAAAAATTATATCCGTGTACTCATGCATCATACAGTCATAACATTCCTATGACATATGCATCATACAGTCACAACCTGGAAAACTCTACATTCATCATATAAACACAGCATTCTAAATATATATATAATCATGGATGAGCAAAATAAACTCATATCAGCAAATAAAATTTTTCATAGTTCAATGATAACGCATGGCCAATCAATTAAATCTAAGATAAATAGCTCTATTTTATATTGGGACAAAGTTGGGATTAGAGAGAGCTTAGATATTTTCTTCCCCTTCTTACAGTTTAACAGAAAAAGAACATACATTCAACCTGAAGTCAATTGATTTCAAACATGCTTTAGACTTAGCATCTAGTCTAGTAGGATCATTGATGACTGTAGTGGTTGTGCATATCTTTGCAGGTAAGCATCCTATGAAGCTCATTGAAATTGGTTGTAGCTTTGCTTAATATTGACTTCTAAATAGTGATCTTTATGATTATTGCCCTCAAAGTGCCATTTATGTTTCTTTTCTCCCTGACTGGTGTTAAAGCTTGAGTTTTAGAGTGACCATCAACTATCATGAAAGTCTAGTAAGGTGTTCCAGAATGATAATTCAATGCGGCATAAACTTACATATTTCTTGAGTGAATGCCTACGAAATATAACCTTTCAAAATGAGTCATGGTGAACCTTGAACCGTGAAGCCCGACCCCGCCCACCCCGGAATGAAGGTGGGGTGGTTAACCCTCTCATCACTCCCCCTGAAGTTCCCTTTCTTCGCAGGAGAGAGAGAGAGAGAGAGAGAGAGAGAGAGAGAGAGAGAGAGCAGGGTGGTGAGCAAGGTGGCAAATGAGAGTGCCATTACAGATAATGATCCCAACTTAAAGCTTCGACTAACACAATATTCTGAGAAAATAGACTTTTCTAGCTGCGCTCACTTGACAGTGGATCTTCTATACTTGGCTGTTCTCCCAAGTGATGTGGATAGTCTATATAGAAAATGAATTATACGGACTTTGATTGAGGGCAGTCATCAACATGGAGCTAGCCATCGTATCTTGAGAAAGTTTCCAACCACGTTGACTTTTGTATCTGTATCAGAGGTTGATATGTCTACGTGCCCAAAAGTGCATTTTGGTGCTCTTGTCAATTTCTTATGTATATCATTTCCATCACTGCAAAAATTAAAGTTATCATACAGCTCTCACTTCAAAATAGAAGACATGTTCTCACTACTACAAAATTGTCCTTCAATCAATGATGTTGACCTAACCGTTGATATTAGTCCTATCTTACGTACTCAAGTATCAATCTCCTCAGCAAGTTCTGAGAAATATCAAGCTTTGGGTGGATCACCATATGCAACGTTGCAGCATCAGTCAGTGGCATCTAACATTGCAAAGTTGACATTAGAAGGCCGAACTGATCTTGATGATTTGGACCTCTTAAATATATCTGCCCTATCTGGTTCCTTGTGCGTTGGCATATCCAAGCTTATACACGAATGTATCAATATTCACTCAATCATCGTATCTTATACCTCCTTAGGGATCAATTCAATTCTTATGCTTTGTTCTGAAAAAGAGTTTCCAGATACCTCACATGGGTTACATCACAACTATGAATATTCATACATAATTGCCTTTAGACTTCAACAGCTTCATATGGACGGTTGTAAAGGCATTGAAGCTAGGCACATGAAACAGCTAATGAGATGTCTATTCTTGTTGAAAAGTTTGAGCTTACGTGACACTTCCCTTACTGATGATTCCCTTTCAGTATATAGGGGCTCTTTGTTGGAGAGTCTTGACATTTCTGGGACTCTGGTTTCCTTTGCTGCTTTAGGTCATGTTGTAAGAAGAAACCTAGGTATAAGGATATTGAAAGTGATCGGATGCAAGAATGTGTATGACACTGGAGGCGTTGTTTTAAGATTTAATGGTGATGCAAATTGTGAAGATCTTTATAGTGAACTGAATCAGAAATATATGTTTCTTGGAAGAAGTATCGTTTGGATGGAGATTCAGTTCCTCTTCAATGACAAAAATCAAAAATGCATTGAGGGGAGTAAGGGCCATGACACTAGGACTTGGAACATCACTGGACTTGTCTCTAGTACCTGATATTTGCCCCTTTGAAAAGACTCTGATTCTAAAATTTCAGGTAATTTCTGACTGTGATCTGATATGTATTCTGACATCCTTAAGCCATCTGAAAGTTTTGGATCTCTGCAGTTGCCTGGGCGACTTGACATCAAAAAGCTTTCAAATTAGCATGACAAATCTAACGTCATTGAGGTTAGAGAGGGCAACTCCATGGATGACAAATGAAGATTTGGTCATCCTCACTGGGAGTTGCCCAAATTTGACAAAGCTCTCATTGTCTGGGAGTTGCCCAAACTTGCTGCCTCCCTTTGCCAGAACTATTGAGTAGAATGCAGAAAGATTTATCTTGCAGAACTAAACTTAGATGGTATGCACCAATTGCAAGTGAGAACACAAGCCAATATTTCTCTTTAAACACAATAAGTCAACAACTGGCATCAACAAATTTAAAAATCTATTTTATGATCTTTTAGGATGCTTTACCCAGTTTCATGTTAAACCAAACGACCCATGGTTTGGGCAGTTGAGACATCTTAAACCTCTCCTCTTCACTTGCAGCTTGCCTGGTTTGTGTCCCTCCCGCCTAATGCTTTATCAGAAATATTGCTTTGGAGTCTCCCAAAAGCTTGTTCCTAGCTTTTTCAAATGTAGGGAAAGTGGGAAGCCAATTCTACAAAATCAGATTGATAGCAAATTCTACATTTCTAAAATAGAAACTAATTTAGCTTATCATTGTTCCTAGAAAGTGTAAGATGGAGTATCACCCATCACGACACTGCCGACTCATCTGTTGCGCAAAAAATCGATGCACGTCTACAGGAACCAATGTTAGAGGCTACAGTTCCAGGAGTGAGGGCCACCTTATGACAACATCAACATTAAAAAACACAAATCAATGTTTAGGAATCAATCAACTTAGAAAAAGAAGAAAAATCTTTAGGAGATCAATAACATGGCTGCACATGTTGAATAAGTAAGAAACGTTTTAGTAACCATCAGTACATGAAGAATGCATAGCCTGCACAATGATCCAATCAACTCTGGAAAAGAGGCGTGGTTAACTGTTTACACAACTGATAAACTTTAAAAAATAAAACGACATGAAACCAAATAACTGAAATTATATCCAACCATGCAAGCCTGCATAGTTGATTTTTGTTATGGGTCCCTAGATTAGATTTAATCCAATTATCTTTAAAAAAGAATCAACTAAAGGTATCTTTGGCACTCCCATCTCATTGGAAGGACTTTTGCATATCTATGGGTTTCAGAAGTTATTTTGAGAGGATAGTATTAGACCTCAGAAGTTACATATGCAATTTTTTTTAACATTCAACTACAAACTCCAAATGAAAGCTCTCAAATTATGGAAAAGATGTGTCACCATCTAAATTTGATTGCCGACTAAATATTCTTCATGTTGGAGTCAAAGCCATAAGTGGCATCCAAATATTTTTTTTTGATAAACATGCCCCAAGACTCAAAGAACAAAGCTCATCGGCCAATAAAAAATATGGAAGAGGTTGCCCATCTTTATTCCACCATTAACATAAATCATTCTAACACACCTGTCAGAATTTTAATCTTTAGGACTGCCTCACAATCCACCTAAGGAGAAAAGCAACCTATGAACTGCCAGATCTGAAACTAACATGTCTTAGCTTTGGCATCATACCAGATTCAGGGAGGTACTGTAATGGCAGGAGATTGAACAAATTGCTTCTCCATCATTTCTATTTTCTCTCTTTCCTCTTTTTCCCCCTTCTATGTGGCCCATTTAAAGAAGCACACACAATATGTAATAACATGTTTTAATATAAGTTGTCATTGTCATCTATAATTTAGAAAACCCCTGATCCAGAAACAAAGCTGAAAAAGAGTGTCCAAGATGCATCAAAATATGAAGGCTAGTTTTGAACTAGAGTAGAATTGATACAATCCAATCCCGGTATGAATAGGATGTTTTGGATCAGATATGTCTAGTCTGTTGGATTTTCCATCCTCTCCCTTAGGGATTTACTGTTCCACGTGGATTATGAGGTCCACGTGGGGCATCGGTGCGTTGGCAGCCCATCCCGCTACATGGATTATGGGGTCCATGTGCGAAGCCCCTCATGTCCGCCCACAGCACGATAGTGTGGGGTTCTACAATGCCATAAGGAAATACGGTCCACCTTCACTACCAGCTCGAGCTTTTAGCACAACGGTTGGGGCATGATCCTGTAAACTGGTATCAGAGCGAGGTCGCGGGTTCAAATCCCCCAGGTGCCACTGGGGGGGAGATTGTTAGATTTTTCAACGTCTCCCTTTGGGATTTGCTGTTCCACATGGATTATGGGATCCACGTGGGGCATCGGTGCGTTGGCAGCCCATCCCGCCGCATGGATTATGGGGTCCATATACCAAGCCCCTCATGTCTGCCCACAGCACGATAGTGTGGGGTTTTGCAATGCCATAAGGAAATACGTTCCGCCTTCGCTATCAGCTCGAGCTTTTAGCGCAACGGTTGGGGCATGATCTTATAAACAAATGAACCAGATATTCAATTATCCATGAGATTATTAATGCCAGTGCAGTGAGTGAATTCTATTGATGCAAACTCATTCTAGACATATATCAATTAATACGCAGACAAATGATTCCATTCATGCATGCAGATAAATGATTCCATTCATGCATGCAGACACAAACACTCAATATGACTCACAAACACTCAATATGACTCCACAGATTCACAAATGTTAGTCTGTTAAGACTAGATGCAATGGTGGACACAAGGATTCAGAGGGGGGGTGCATGAATCCCTCTTTAAAATTTTACTCTTAAAACTAGGTAAATAAGCTCTATCTAGTTAACGATTGTGGAATCACACTTATTGACTTAGTTAACTGAAAGAGGCATCAACAGATATGCAATTAAAACATGATCCTAAGCATGCATCTAGCGAAATCAATGTAAACAATCAAACCACAGCACACAGAAGATTTTTAAGTGGTTCAGTCCTCCAGACCTATATCCACCCCACACTCCAACCAGAGTATGGATTCAGCTGATACACAGCTTAAACTGTTGGGCCTTACAGCTTGCCTACAACCTCTGACTTATAGCTTGCTCCACTGGGAAATACAGCTTAGCCACCGTTGATTCACAGCTTCAAACCACTGGGCCTTTCAGCTTATGCCACCGCTGACACACAGCTTGGAAAAAGAGATGAAAAAGAAAAATAGAAAACATATGGGTTCAGCATCAGAAAGTTGACAATAAAAATCGAAAGAGACAAGCTCACGCAGGAGCACTGTGTCTTGGATTTGATCCAAAGAACACAGAACAGAAAGATCCTCAGATCTTGTGGACTTCTGAATCACGAACTCTTCAAACCAGCACCTCTGCTTCGCTCTCTTACTCTATGTCACTCTATCTCAATCTACTCTTACTCTGATCTCTTTTTCTCACTCTCTTTCTCTATTTTTCGCTAACTTTCTGCCGCTCACTCTTCTTTTCTACTTCTCCCTTATTATCTTGTTCTTCTCTCTTTTTTTTGTTCTTCTCTGCGGGTGCTTTTATGTGGAGAACAGGGGCGTCGGAGGTAATTTTTTGAAGATGATGATGCTCCCTCCGTCAGATGACTCCACGTGGTAGGATCCCAACGATCTCCAAAAAGAATCGCCTGGTCGTGTGGAGGGAATGTTCCCGCCATAAGATGAGCGCCTTAAAGCATCCACGTGTCAAAGTAGGTTGTTAAGCTTTCCACATGGCATCCCCTAGATCACGTGCCCCAATTAATCATTTGCAAATGACTGTGCCAATGATTGGTCTTGACCTATTCGACCATGTTTCTGACTTGGCTGCTTCCAGAGCTTAAGTTACTCAAACCGGTTCGTACTTAAGTCCCTACAGTAGAGGAGGCATTTAGTCAAGCACCTGGCTTAATTAAGTCTATGAATTCAGACGATCATATAGAGAATATTCAAATGTTTTGACAAATATTCATGGATGCACAAGTCAACCGTGCAAGCTTAAGCATAAGCCAGACACATATTGACTTCAACATACCGAGCATATGATGCACAGACATTAACATGTTTGATAATATATAGGGAAGAGAACATACAACGTGCATTGACTTTAACACATGATTTTGTCTGTTGACACTGACCTTAACTGAAGACAATGCAAACTAACATAGTCTTGATGCAAATGACTAAGTCAGGTATCACAGACTTTATGAAGCAAAGCCAGCTAGCTTAGACCTTACGTACGAGGCAAGGCTAACTAGGATCGACCTAAATGCAAGATAATGCATGCTATCGTCGACCCTAGGATGCGAGACACAACACACTAACATCGACCTAGATGCATGACACTAACACCAACCCTTTATGCAACTAGCATCGACTTTAGTACGCACAAGGTGCAACTAGCATCGACTCTGAATGCAGTATGTGTGATGCTAGCATCGACCTGAGGTGTGCGTGAAATAGTGCACCGACCATAGTATACGAAACATGCAAACTATGCATCGACCCTAGTAAGACTAAGGCAGATATGCACTGACCTTGCATGTAGTCCAACAATGTATGCACCAACTCCAATGCACTTAAACAACATCAGCTAGCATCAACCTTAACTGTGTGAAAAACACAACTAGCACCGACCCTAGTTATGCATGATGCAACTGGTGTTGACTCTATATAAGCACAATGCAGTATACACACCAACTGTTCGACGAAATGTCAGGTACACAGGTTATTCAGTAAAATGACATGTACACAAACTTTTTGCAGATGCATTGACTTTTTGTGCACAATGTTAACTTTATTGACAGTATGTTAACCTGAAATGCATTTATATTGTATGAACAATATCTGGTATGAACAAATGAGCTCAAGCATGATGCATGCAGCATGTGTGCAGTAGAAATCATTTATACCGTGAATAATTCAATCAAGCACAGAATTCATATGGTCCAAACACCAATGACATCATACACACATGACTCATAATTTTGACATCATCAAAACACAGAATGCCAACAATCTCCCCCTTTTTTATGATGGCGACACTATGAGTCATATGAATCAACATGACAATGTAATAAGTCAAATGAACCAGATATTCAATTATTCATGAGATTATTCATGCCAGTGCAGTGAGTGAATTCTATTGATGCAAACTCATTCTAGACATATATCAATTAATACGCAGACAAATGATTCCATTCATGCATGCAGACACAAACACTCAATATGACTCACAAACACTCAATATGACTCCACATATTCTCCCCCTTTGACTTCATCAAAAAAAGAGGGACCTAAAATGGAGCAATTTATTAAAGTACGTGACCACACTATTCTCCCCCTATGGAAAGAAAATGCAGGACCTGATGCCTAAAGATGTGGCAAATACCAACAAAACACATTCTCCCCCTTGGACAAAACAGATGAAACTACAGATAATTCTCCCCCTTTGAGAAACAATGAATGCGGCCTAGACAAGATTCTGTTCGTCCCTTTAAAACAATGCAATGCAGCCATGTCACAGAGGAAACAAGGCTTTCAATAGGAAGAACAGATGAGGAGTGTGTCTAGAGAGAATACAGGAGGGAATGTGTGGAGATCAATCAAAACACAGAATTTTCAGAAATAATCACACAAGTGATCAAAAAATGGTAGTGACGGAGAGCAGTAATTTGAACAGATGTATCAGTGAATTTGCAAATTATCTAAGATGAAGAGTTTTTCAGTATGATACCAACTTCATAAATCAATATTTAGATTTCAGAGTCTTCCATTATAAGAGCTTATGAATTGACTTTGATTGAAAAGTATGGTTTAAGAATGATGTAACTAGAGTTCTTGAATAAGATTCAATGCTCATATCCGACACAATTCTTTAATAAAAATGAACCACTTGCTCATATAACATTCTACTTCAACCTTCTTCCATCTTAATCAGTTGAATTTCCATGACTCATTTAAGAGTAACACAAGGTAGTATTGAGATTAAACATTCATGATTATATCTGAATTTGAATGTTCTTACAGAATTTTTTGACGCATATATTTTTTAGATTTTTCTTATAAAGCATCAATTTATTTTTCAATGAGCAATTTTGGTTTAATCAACACCATTTTACATGAGGCACAACACGTCTTAGGTGAAATGACCCAGTTATTCAGTGTGATAACTGTATTGCTTCTCTATTTAGAGAACAGAGGTAGCATTAGAAGTATCTTTTACATGAGGAGACACCTTGGTCAGAGGCCGGAATCCCTAGTTATTCAATACAACCATACCATTGCTCTACCATATTTTCACATTATTTTCAATGATTTTTAAACAGAGTTAGCTATGGTACTTCATGACACAGTCCTTTGGACAGGTTTCTCAGTAACCAGAGCCATTGCTCTGTCCATAATTTTCTTATAAAATAGTTACATATAGATTAAATGTTTAAGAGCAATACTTACATTATGTATTTCAATTAGGATTTCAACTTTTCAGATTTCAGGAAGTCTTACATGAACATATATGAGACAACCAATTAAGGTTTATTAAAAGGATTGAATCAGATATTTTCAAGTCCATTAAGTTCAAACTTAAGAGTACATTAGACTTAAACCAATGCAAATTCACAAATATTCTTAAACATGTATAATGGAAGATTCCACATTAATGATAATTTCAAATTTATGAAGCAGTTCACATGCTGAAGTTCTCTTCAAATCTTAATTCAGTCATTATATGAACAGCAGCAATCATCGAAAGTGTAAACAAACAAGCATATAAAATGATGATTTCAAACCTCATGCTTGTTACAGAGTTTATCAAAGTGAATCAGGTAGATTTTCAGGAAGCTTAGTTGAAGAGCAGTAAACTGACAGAAATTTCAAGTTATGCAGTAGGAACTCTGAGGTTGAGATTAAACATAAGTTCTCCTTCAGCAAATTGAGGAGTAACAGATAGAATTTTCAGAATTCAGAGTTCGGATGGTATTAATAGAGAATCAACCAACAGAGATCATCTGATACCAATTTTTGAGTCAATGGTATTACAGATATGGCAAGATAAATCAGATAGGTGGATAGGAAGAATTCAAACAATGACAAAACTGAAGAATTTGAAATACTCCCCCTGTCTATATGCAGCGAGTCACTTCTTTTTGGAGTTTTCAAAAAGTGATATGCAATGCAGTTACTACATGTATGCATATGCAGTGACTTTCCTAAAAGCATTACATGGACACATGTGGCATGAAGACATGCAAGAGCTAGACAGACTCCCCCTGACTTTATGCAATATATGCAATGAAGGTTGAACATGTGATTTTATAACTCATGCTCATGATCATTCAGACTGCCCTATATACAATATGACCCATGGTACTAGGCAGAAGACTTGGTCTAAAAGACCACCTCACACATAGTAAGAACCTCCAGACATATTTCATCTGCCCTTTAGTAGCTTACCATTTGATATACCATAATGGTCATGCATGACAATGCAGTACTAAAGCAGTCCTATATGCATCAGATTTTCAATGACTGTATGTCAAACACATGTGAAGCAGACAATTGACATATGCAATTCACATATGCAATTCACGTATATGCGCAAATATGCAGACTATGCTCATAAGTTTCTAACCTCCTCTATGTGCACAATCAAGTGACAAGACATTAATGCATGCATATGAAAAATGAATTCAACATGTCTTCAATAAATATGTGCACACATAGCTCAATATATGAAGAAGCTCAGATTGTGCAGTGCAAATGACAAAGCAGATGCATGAAGAATTTGACTAATCATGATATGCTGTTTAAAACATATTCCTAAGATTTTCAACTAAACAAATGTGAAGAGTGCAAATATTACCTGAAGAGTACAAAAGTGGGGTTTTACCAACTAGAGTGCCTTGATTTATTTATCCCTCTTTATTCTTCAACCCAAGGCACACCTGCAAAATATCAAACTATTTTTCACAAACAGACACCCAAGATATCTTGGGTCCTGAAATGGCAGTGTCACCTTTGACCGGTGCTCTAAATAGTTTTTATGCTTGAGAGTCATCAAACTTCGTCAGATAACAGTTAGACATAGAATGTCCTAACTGTCCACAATAATGGCATGATGCAGTAGTTTTAGAATTATTTCTATGCACATTACTGTAATCATGGAATCTATGTGCATTTTCATAGAAATTTCTGTTAACAGAATGAGCATTCTATTTACTAAACCCAGCCAGCCAACAATTAGCAGCTCTATGGCCTGGCTTTCCACAGTTAAAATAATTAAAAGTCTTTTTCATGAATTCAGTTCTTTTCTTATCAAAATTATTGTGATGAATAGGGAGTTTATCAGATTTATAAATGGGTTTACTCCCCTGTACATTCCAACACTCAATGGCCCTATGGCCTGGCTTACCGCAATTGAAACATGTAATGAATTTTTCTTCAAAAACTGATTTATTCCAAAAAAACACTTTGATTTATAGGGAATTTAACACATTCAGATTTAAAGTTCTTTCCCTGAGCATGCCAACAGTTCTTGATTGTATGGCCATGCTTTCCACAGGGAGAACAAGAAGAAGAATTTCTTCTATGAGAGCCTAACCAGCATTCAGTAGCCTTGTGACCTAGCTTGCTACAATTGAAACATGTGATATGCTGGTTTATTGAAACAGATTTGTTCTTATTAAAACCACGATGGTTTGCTGAGAATTTAGCATGATATGACTGTGAGTTTTTCTTACCATTTGCAAACCAGCACCGTGCAGCAACATGTCCTACCTTACCACAATTAAAGCATGTGATACTCCTTTTCTTAGTGGCAAGAAATTTCTTGACATTAAAGTCCCTAGCATGCATTCTATTAAGATTTAGATCATCCTTTTTCAGCACAGAACAATCATCCATGAAGTGACCATGCTTACCATAGTAATGACAAGAACTATTAGATTTCCTTGTAGCATGGTTTCTATCAGATGAGTTTTAACATGCATTTTTCTGAAGTTCTGATTCTCCTTTTTATGTGTATGCATGTGTGTGTTCATTTTATTCTCAGCATGCACATTCTCAACATGAGGATGAATCCACTTTTTCTGCAAACTTTCATTCTTTCTACCCTTTTTAGTTTGTTTCTGATTTGTCTTAATAGTAGCTTGCTTAGGATTCTTCTTAGCAGTGAATTCAAAAACAGATGAGTTCTTGGTTGTCGAGTTTTTTGTTTTCTATTTAAATTTTCTGGGGTGCCAATTTTTTCAGGGAAACATTGGAAGTGCTAGCTCCTTCTGAACCTCGCACGAAGGTTGTATACAGTTGATTCATTATACCCCTTTCAATCCTAGAATCACAGCCTACCCCTTCTCTTTGTTTAGTTGCTTCATCATTCAAGGGATCTTTTGACTTCTCTTTACCTTTGAGAGTTTTTGACAGAGAGTCTTTTAGATCACAAATTTCATTTTCTAGAGAAGTAATATGAATCTCATAACTGGCAAACTCTTATTCACTGCAATTAATAGCTTCATTTAATACTTTGTTTGCAGTTTTATATTTCTCACTTTCTTGTTCCAGATTACTCAGTTTTTCATATTCTTCATTGCAAATAGTTTTTCCTTTTTCTAAAGCAAGAAGTCTTTCAGACATGATACTGTTAAGCTCCTTCAATTTCTCCATTTCCTCCATTAGCTTCTCATTTTGGACAAGTTCATTTATTAGAACCTGATCATTTAAGTTAATCCCCTTTTTAGATCAATTTTTGCCTCATCCAGATTCTTTTGCAGTTTAGAAAGTTTCAGATTAAGTTCTTCGTTCTCATCTTTTAATGAACACACTTGTTTCTTGTATGCATGAACATTAGATGAACATTCATCAAATGACTGTTTCAGTTTTAGATAGTTTTCACAAGAAAATCCAGAGTTATTTTGATCAATCTTTTTCCTCGGCTTTTTATTCTCAGATTACATTTTCTTAGATTTCTCTAGCAGTTCATCATACATCACTACCAGTTCATCAAATGAAATATCTTATGATCCAGAGCTTACCTGAGACGTTGTTTCTTCACTATGATCTCTCCAGTTGGCCATCAGACAAATGCGTTCTTGCTCCTGATGAATGGTAGTTATCTTATCCATGATTTCCTTTTCGGAACCACATCCTACAATACAAGGAAACATTTCAGTGTTAACTGCATCTCTCAAAATATTGAGAACTCTAGCATTCTCGCTATACTTTATTCTGTCCTCTTTACACCATCTGGTCTCATTCTGAGGTAATTTGTGTGGGCCTTTGATACAAGATTCCATAGATTTGGATCAATGGAATTCATGTGGACACATAGGCCTCCCAGCCAAGTACTGAAGTTGGAGCCATCAAACACCAACGGAGAAGCCATTGAAAACACTTATCAAGCAGATTTAAACCTATGAACTGAAAGCAACAATGCACCAGAAATAGCAGGAACCTCTGCAGATCATCAGATTTAGACAGTCAAAGACCCGCTCTGATACCAATTGTTAGTCTGTGAATACTAGATGCAATGGGGCACACAAAGATTCAGAGGGGGGGTGAATGAATCATTCTTTAAAATTTTGCTCTTAAAACTAGGTAAATAAGCTCTATCCAGCTAACGATTGCGGAATTACACTGATTGACTTAGTTAACTGAAAGAGGCATCAACAGATATGCAATTAAAACATGATCCTAAGCATGCATCTAGCGAAATCAAAGTAAACAATCAAACCACAGCACATAGAAGATTTTTAGGTGGTTCGGTCCGCCAGACCAACATCCACCCCCACACTACAACAAGAGTATATATTCAGTTGATACATAGCTTAAACTGCAGGGCCTTACAACTTGCCTATAATCGCTGACTTACAGCTTGCTCCGCTGGGCGATATAGCTTATCCACCGCTGATTCACAGCTTCAAACCGCTGGGCCTTACAGCTTATGCCACCGCTGACACACAGCTTGGAAAAAGAGATGAAAAAGAAAAATAGAAAACATATGGGTTCAGCATCGAAAAGCTGACAATAAAAATCGAAAGAGATAAGCTCACGCAGGAGCACTGTGTCTTGGATTTGATCCAAAGAACACATAACAGAAAGATCCTCATATCTTGTGGACTTCTGAATCACGAACTCTTCAAACCAGCACCTCTGCTTCACTCTCTTACTCTCTGTCACTCTATCTCAATCTGCTCTCACTCTGATCTCTTTTTCTCACTCTCTTTCTCTATTTTTCGCTAACTTTCTGCCGCTCTTCTTTTCTACTTCTCCCTTGTTATCTTGTTCTTCTCTCTTTTTTTTGTTCTTCTCTTTTTTTTCTTTTATGTGGAGAATAGGGGCGCCGGAGGTAATTTTCTGAAGATGATGATGCTCCCTCCGTCAGATGACTCCACATGGTAGGATCCCAGCGATCTCCAAAAAGAATCGCCTGGTCGTGTGGAGGGAATGTTCCCGCCATAAGATGAGCGCCTTAAAGCATCCATGTGTCAAAGTAGGCTGTTAAGCTTTCCACATGGCATCCCTTGGATCACGTGCCCCAATTAATCATTTGCACATGATTGTGCCAATGATTGGTCTTGACCTATTCGACCATGTTTCTGACTTGGCTGCTTCCAGAGCTTAAGTTACTCGAATCGGTTCGTACTTAAGTCCCTGCAGTAGAGGAGGCATTTAGTTAAGCACCTGGCTTAATTAAGTCTATGAATTCAGACGATCATATAGAGAATATTCAAATGTTCTGACAAATATTCATGGGTGCACAAGTCAACTGTGCAAGCTTAAGCATAAGCCAGACACATATTGACTTCAACATACCGAGCATATGATGCACAGACATTAATATGTTTGATAATATATAGGGAAGAGAATATACGACGTGCATTGACTTTAACACATGATTTTGTCTATTGACATTGACCTTGACTGTAGACAATGCAAACTAACACAGTCTTGATGCAAATGACTAAGTCAGGTATCACAGACTTTATGAAGCAAAGCCAGCTAGCATAGACCTTACGTACGAGGCAAGGCTAACTAGCATCGACCTGAATGCAGGGTAATGCATGCTAACGTCGACCCTAGGATGCGAGACACAACACACTAGCATCGACCTAGATGCATGACACTAGCACCGACCCTTTATGCAACTAGCACCGACCTTAGTACGCACAAGGTGCAACTAGCATCGACTCTGAATGCAGTATGTGTGATGCTAGAATCGACCTGAGGTGCAATACCCTGGATCTTTCAGATCCTTATCGGAGTGCTTTCGGATCGCTTTTGTGGGTCCTGAGTTGAGTTTTACGATCCGCGTGAGTTTTTCTCTCGTACAAGTTACGGAACCCTGTGGATAGTTTATTTCTCAGTTCATCGACTCGTGGATGCCGCAGTTGCGTTGTACTCTTTGAGAGGATCGTTTCGGCTATTTTTGCATATTTTTTTGAATTAGGAGATTTTCGACATAAAAGTTCAAATTTTGGAAATTAGGAAAATTTCCTAATTTCCTTTCTATTTATTCCACATCACCCTCTCTCATCCCTCATTTCTCACCTCTCTTTCTCTCTCTTCTCTGGGTCTCTCGACGCGGGGTGTACACCGTTGGCGAGCTAGCCGAGGCAGGAACGCGATGGAGTGATCGGGACGCGTGATGGGGCGACGGATTGAGCGTGGTGCGGCGTGATCTCTCGGTGGATTCAAAGCCGGCGCGGTTCGTTGTTTTGGTGGTTTTTGGTGCGGTTCAGTCACTACGGTGCACGGAATCATCGGTGGAGGTAGGGAGATGGAAGCTCTACTTCTCTGTTACGTTCCCTTGAAGTTTCACGTCGAACGGTGAGCGTACGAGTGGGTTTTGCCTTGTTAGGGTAAAATCATACTTTGGGATGTTCGCAGGGTTCGCCGAAAAATGGCGACGGTTTTTAGATCAGTTGGTATCAATCGAACCCCGGGAATGTCAGCGTTCTATATCCGCTGATTTCGTGTTGATTGGTTGTTATTTGGGGTCGGTACGAGCCCGGGAACCCCAGTGACTCAATTAGGGTCAATTTGGTGGAATTGCCCGTTTCAAGCCGTTTTTACGTCGTTTTGACCCCTTCCGGAGTGTGGAAGGTCGGTATTATCATTATAGTTGTTTCCCTCTTCGATCGGAATCGAACGGGGCGTGGAATCGGGTGTTAGGGCTCGGTTTGGCCGATTTTCCGCCGTAACCTGTCGACCGGACCGGATGGGCCGGTCGACCGACGGTTGCTCGTAGGAGCGTGTTGGTCCGGACGTTGGTCCGGTCGACCGACCACCCTGGGCAGGTCGACCGACCCTATCAGGTAGACCGACCCCAAGGGCCAGGTCGACCGGAATGCTATATTTTTGCCCGTTTTGAGTCCCGGTTGGTCCAGTTGAGACCCAATGACCGACCTATGGCCTCGTGAGTGTCCCGGACACCCTGTGAGTTCTGTGTCCGTGTTTCTGGGGTGTCGAGAGCTACCGTGTTACTTCGATTAACATGCCCGTAGGGATGTGTATCTCGGGCTTCGTGTTGCGCTCGATCGAGTCACCGTGTATCGATGTGAGTGCGGTGGAGTTCCCCCGCATGTGAGTGGCCTCCCTTGAGTTTCCGTCTTGAGGGGATGGTTTCGACGACTTGTATTCTACCTCGGTATTCGTGTTACCGTGGTTTTAGACCTAGTCAAGATTTTAAGTCGGTTGGCCTTGGCGGCCCAATCTTCATGTGTTTCTTCGCTGTAGCTCACCTTTCTTAGGCCGCTACAAGTCATTTTGACGTAGGTCAATGTTTTAGGGTGTTGTGACTCCTCTAGTTTGATAAGTAGTATGTGTACTACTTTGTGCTGAAATGTTTTGATGATTGACAAATAGTTGTTTTGATGATTAGCAACAGTATTGGTTGACTTCGTTGACTACATAGTTGACTTTGTTAACTTTATATTGACATTATGATGTGTGTATTTTGATGACTTTTATATGTCAGATAATCATATAAATGTTGTCTGCATGTTTACACTTAGACTTTGCGTTAGAGTGAAGTCGGTGCAATACCAAGTCAGTCTGCATTGAGTTCGTGCATAGAGTGCATTTCCAACACATCAAGTCCGTGCATGCATATATAAAGTCGGTGCAAGCCATATTGCTGCACATGACCAAGTCACTGCAAAGGTCATCCATGCATTATGCAAGTCGATGCATTGGTAGTTGTTGCACGAGACCAAGTTTGTGCAGGCTTAGCTCAAGGCACACTAAGTCGGTGCAACACTTCACGCTGCACGCTATCAAGTCAGTGCAACCCTTGCTACTGCACATGACCAAGTCAGTGCAAGCATCATTCAAGCATTAGTTCAGCACGCAACTAAGTCCGTGCATGCTTATGTCTAGGCACACAAAGTTCATGCAATACGTCTTAGCCAACTCGGTGCATAAGAGCTCATGCATTTAGTGTTTACACATTAAGTCTGTGCAAGTCAAGTATGTTGTAGAAGTAAGTCTGTGCAACATTTGCACGTCACATGATTAAGTCTAAGCAAGGTTGGTCACACACACACACAAAGTCCATGCATCTTATACTTTGGTCTGTGCATATCACGTTATTTGGAAGATAACGTAGGTATATGTCTTAGTCTTTTGCACATCCAGGATCGGTGCATTGCATCCATAGTCGGTGCACATTCTACATCTTGCATATGAAAGTCTGTGCATATCCTGCATTGCATAGTGACAAAGTTTGTGCAACTCTCATCTTTTGCATGCATAATGTCTGTGCAAGGTTGGTAATGGCACAAGCTGGTCAGTACAGCATCTGCATTGTGCACACATCAAGTCTGTGCATATTTAGTTCAAAGCTCTAATTAACTCTATGCATCTTTCTACTATCTTTCAGATTGTTTCAAGCTGACATTAAGTCTGACCTTGACAGGATATCTACTCAAGGAGTTTAATAAAGGCACGTGATCCAAGAATGGAGGAGGTGCCAAGATGATGCCACATGGCCTGACTACTCCAGATCTGGATCAGGCTCTGGGCGAGAATTGTGACGAGCACACGCCCTACCTTCTACTGCTTCCTATAAATAAGAAGAGTCTTCTTCAGGAGAAGACTGATCGTGATTGTGACATTGAGAGAACAAGAGCAGAAAGAGCAAGAGCCAACACGATCTAGAGAGAAGAAGATAGAGCAGCAGATCTGAGAAGAAAGTCTGAGAGTGAGAGATTTGAGAGTCTGATAGAGAGAGCTTTGTTTATCAGTTTCCTGGTTTAGAACCGAAACTGAGTTTGCTCATTGTTGAGCTACATTCCCATCGTGGGTTTTTCTGTTTCTTCGTTTGTTTTCCTTTCGTTTTTATAAACTCTTGTTCAAGTTGTTCGTCAACGGAGGTAAAGCTGTAATTCCTCAGCGAGCAGAGGTGTGGTATACTCTGGACGAGTGAAGTTGTAATTCCCCAGCGGTTGTAGAGGAGGATTCCTCTGATCGGCGTAAGTTGTAAGGCCCAG
Organism: Amorphophallus konjac; assembly: GCA_022559845.1. Taxonomy (NCBI): domain Eukaryota; kingdom Viridiplantae; phylum Streptophyta; class Magnoliopsida; order Alismatales; family Araceae; genus Amorphophallus; species Amorphophallus konjac. The sequence goes on along the minus strand of CM040121.1, from coordinate 404,906,631 downwards.
CGGTTTGTAGGGTTTTCACCCTGAAGCTGTGGATCAGCAGGTTAAGCTGTATATCAATGAGAAACCACACTCTGGTTGGAGTGTGGGGTGGACGTAGACCTCAGGTTTAAGGTCGAACCACCTTAAAAATTCACTGTCTACTGTGTGATTGCCTTGTGGTTTGTGCTCATTTTTATCTTAGTTTCATCTTGCAGTATATGAATGCTTAAGACCGCTTGTGTTCTGATCTTCTAGACCCGCTATGCTCAATTGTTTTTATTCTGCAACTATTTTTGCTGTAGTCAGTTTTTATTGGGTGATCGATCTATTCACCCCCCTCTAGATCATCAATAGAGTCTTCTCTATTGGTATCAGAGCATACCATCTTAGATTCATTTGACTCATCAGTTGATATCAAAGCCTAACTCTTCTCCAGGGATCAACGTCCTGAAGAGAAACGGCCATGGATGCAAGAGGGATGACGGCTGAAGGACATTTCACCACGAAGCCCCCATACTTTGACGGTTCGAACTACGCATACTGGAAGAATCGTATGCAAGTCTTTCTGAGGGCGAAAGACTATGAGATTTGGAAGGTGGTTAGTAAAGGACCATTCGAGCTGCATCCTAATGAGGATGTATGGACGAGAGAGGAGATCAGGAAATCTACTCTCAACTGGAGCGCCATCAATGCCATTCAGTGCGCTCTACATCCCATGGAATTTTCAAGAGTTTCTTCGTGTACCACAGCGAAAGAGATGTGGGATAAGCTGGAGGTTATCTACGAGGGAACCACTCAAGTAAGGGAGACCAAGGCAAACTTGCTGGTCTCAGAGTATGAAGCCTTCAAGATGAAGCCCAGCGAGACCATCACCGAGATGTACGCGCATCTTACCCTCATCACCAATGGTCTCAGAAGTCTGGGGAAAAACTATTCTGATTATGAAATCGTGAGGAAGATTCTTCGGTCCCTGACTCCAATCTGGCACACGAAAGCTATTGTTATAGAGGAGTCAAGGGATCTTCAGAACATGAAGGTAGAGGAGTTGATTGGCTCGTTGATGACCTATGAGATGAATCTTCCCAAGATCGAGGAGCTGGAGAAGAAGAAAAAGCCCATTGCCCTGAAGGCCAACTCCAGTAGATCAAGCAGATCCAGCCACAGTGGATCATCGAGCAATCAGAGCGTCTCTGGGTCAGAAATTGAAGGACATCAGCTTGCAATGATGACCAGAGAGTTTAGAAGATTTTTGAGGAAAGAAGGAACAAATTTCGGTCGGAGACAGTATGGTGGCAGGAGACAAACGAGGTATAAATCTAACCCTACCAAGAAAATTGACACTAATGTTTGCTATCATTGCAGGGAGGCCGGCCACATGAAGGCAGACTGTCCGGAGCTCCAAAAGCTCAAGGAGAAGTCAAAGAAGAAAGCTCCCAAAGGAAAGGTGATGGTGAGCACATGGAGTGAAGAGGACGAGGGCACATTAAGCTACACATCTGAGAGCGAGGACAAAGAAAAGCCCATATGCCTGATGGCAAAAGATGATGAAGAAAAGGAAGAAGACTCCGATGAGGTATCCTCTCCATTTGAGCATTACACCATTTCTGATTGGGAAGATGCCTATAGAGACTTGCTAGATAAAGTTGGTGGCATTAGAAAGGAGAACAGACACTTAAAGAAAAAGGTTAATTCTCTGATGAATGACAAAACCATGTCTGACAAAATTGCATGTTTACAATCAAAGAATGATAGGTTGAAAAGTGCATGTTCTGAATTTGATGATCTGAATATTGATTTCATTAATTCTAGAAATGAAAATGAGTCTCTGAAAAATGTGATTGATGATTTAAAATTGAAACTGCAAAAATTTGAAAACGAATGAAAATTTCTAGTGAAAAATATGAAGTTGTCTTGTGTGTCAATGCTGAGTTGCAGAAAATAATTGAAAGATCAGAAAAAGAAAATGCTGACAAAAAGAAAATCATTGAGAATATGACCCAAGGCATTGAGAATTTGAATGCTCTGTTGGGGTCTAAAGTGAATTTCAGAAAAGAGGGTCTCGGGTATAACCCCACAGCTAAAAAGAGTTTAGCAATGAAAATAATTTCATTTGTAGCTGAAAAGGAGAAGAGACCTCTCATTAAAATGTCCAATGTAAATTCTGTTGTTAAAAATGTTAATTGCAAAATGCCCAGTGCTCAGGACATGGGCAAGCAGAAGATAGGTGAGTCTAGCCATGATAGCACATACTGCCCTACTCCTCAGGATATAGTTCAGGTTAGGGGTCAACCTTCACGTACACCTAAACCCCAGGCTAGGGTCGCCAAGTCTCCACCAACTGTTCAGAAGAAGATTCAACCCTCACCCATGCAGAATTTAGATGGGTCTAGGGTGCAAGGGAGACAGAGTCCAGCAAGAGGTCAATCCAGCCAATTCTACCAACCCAGAGTCCAGACCTACCATCGTGTACGGCCACAACAATTCCATAGGTCTGGATGGAATAGAGTTCAAGAGAGGTCTAGATATCAGTCATATCCCACATAGACATACAAACCTCAGGCTAACAATTGGGTTAGGCAGTCTAGAACATGGGTTCCCAGAAAACAAACCACCTATAGTCATCCTAGGACCAACATCGGTCACAATCTCCTGAATGCTCATCGGCCTAGGCACTGGCACAAACAAAATCAATTTGCTAAAAACAATGGTGCCAGTACACTGAACAGGAAAGGATGGACTAAGAATGCTAATGCTGAGAAGAAGAAAAATGACAAAAATAATGTTGAGAAATCCACTAAACCAACAATGTTCAAACAAATGTGGATTCCTAAGGATTTGTTGTCTTGTTTGAGTAGCTCTTCATCTACTCTGGAGCCCAAACATTTTTGGGTTCCAAACTTTTCTCCATGACTGTGATCGCAGGTGTGCCTGGCAGCCAAGCACAACATGTGGTACCTGGATAGTGGCTGCTCCAGGCATATGACAGGAGACAAGGCTAAATTTTGCATGCTGACTGAGAAGAATGGAGGCCTTGTAACCTTCGGAGGAAATGCTAAGGGTAAAATCATCGGGTCAGGTAAGGTAGGTAAGTGCACTACCTGCTGCGTTGAGGAAGTTATGCTGGTTGATGGTCTTGCGTACAATTTGCTCAGCATCAGCCAGCTATGTGACAAAGGGCAAAGAGTTGTTTTTGATTCCCAATGCTGCAGAATTTATGAACCTGATTCTGATGTAGTTAAATTTTTTGGTAAGAGAGTAAATAACATCTACATGGTAGATTTAGATGATATTGCTCACTCTAATCTATGCCTCACAGCTAATAAAGATGATTTAGCATTTCTGTGACATCGTAGATTAGGACATGCTAGTTACACTGTCTTGCATAAATTGAATAAACATAGCATGGTTAGAGGACTCCCTGAAATTTCATTTAAAAAGAAAAATAAAGTCTGTAATGCATGTACACAGTCCAAGCAAAGTAGGAAGTCATTAAAGTCAAGAACTGAAAACATGTCTTCCAAACCTTATGAACTGATACACACGGACCTTTTTGGACAAACTAGATCAGTCAGCCTATCAAGAAGGAGATATGGGTATGTATTAGTGGATGACTTCTCTAGATATACTTGGGTCTTTTTCATTACACACAAAAATGATGCATTTTCTGAATTTCAGGAGTTCTACTTGAAAATAAACCAAAAAATTATAAAAATTCAATTGAAAATATTCTGTCTGATCATGGAGGTGAGTTTGAAAACTCACAATTTGATGAATTGTATAGGGTCAATGGGATTACTCATCAATTCTCCTCACCAAGGACACTAGAGCAAAATGGAGTGGTGGAGAGGAGGAACCGGACACTTGTGGAGATGGCCCGTACACTCCTAGTTGAAGGAGGCCTACCAAGAAAGTTTTGGGCAGAGACTGTCAACACTGTATGCCATGTAATTAACTGAGCCATGGTAAGGCCGTTCAATCAGAAAACACCTTATGAGATTCTAAAGGGTAAGAAGCCTTTGATTGCTCATTTCAAGGTCTTTGGCTGTAAGTGTTTTATACATGTTAACGATAAAAGAGATCTTGATAAATTTGAATCTAAAAGTGATCTAGGAATCTTCCTTGGATATTCTGAAAATACTAGAGCATATAAGGTGTACACCTTGAATTCTAAAACTGTTGAGGAATCTCCACACATTATCTTTGATGAGTCTTTAAATAAGTCTGATGATGGTCTATGCAGGAAAGAAGATGATGGAGAAATTCGGAAGGAAGAAAACTCTACAGACCAATCAGAAAATGAAGGAGAACCTGAAGAAAACAATTCAAAAGAGCCTGTTGTTACGGGGGAGGTAAATGAAGGTCAAGGTAACCAAGTTATCAATATCAGATTTCTAAGAGATCATACAGTAAATAATGTCATTGGTAACTTAAATGAACCCCCTGGGACTAGAGGCTACTTTAGAGCACAGCATGAATTAAATGCATATGCATTGGTTTCTCATGTAGAACCCAAATCCATTGACAGTGCCCTCAATGATGTGCATTGGATCAATGCCATGCACGAGGAGCTTAATCAATTTGACAGGAACAAGGTGTGGCATCTGGTCCCACCTCCTGATCATGGGACTGTCATAGAGACAAAATGGGTTTTTAGAAATAAAACTGATGAGCTAGGTAATGTAGTTAAAAATAAAGCCAGACTTGTTGCTCAGGGGTACAATCAAGAATTCGGAATTAACTTTGAAGAGTCATTAGCCCCTATAGCCAGGTTAGAGGCAATTAGAATACTTTTGGCTTATGCATGCTCATTAGGAATAACTCTCCAGCATATGGATGTTAAATCTACTTTCCTCAATGGGGAAATAAAAGAGGATGTCTTTGTGAGACAACCTCCTAGCTTTGAATGCTTAGATTTCCCTAATTATGTTTATAAGTTGAATAAAGCTCTTTATGGCTTGAAGCAAGATCCGAGAGCTTGTTATGACAGGCTCAGTAAATTTCTTACCGAGAAGAAGTTCTCAAGAGGTGAGATTGACCAAACGCTGTTTACAAAGGTAAGTCATCCTGACATACTCATTGTTTAGATTTATGTGGATGACATTGTATTTGGGTCAACTAACCCCAAATTGTGTAAGGAATTTTTTGATTTAATGACATAAGAATTTGAAATGAGCTCAATAGGTGGGCTAAAATTATTTCTTGGACTGCAGGTGACACAGACCAAGGATGGAACATTCATCACCCAATCCAAGAACATAAGGGATCTGCTGAAGAAGTTCAAATTTGAGAACCTCAAGGATATTGCAGCACCAATGGGTACTTCAACAAGTCTTGATGAAGACCCCAAAGGTAAAACAGTGGATCAAAAGTTGTATCGAGGTATGATCGGATCCCTTTTGTACCTTACTGCATCTAGGCCTGATATACAATTTGCAGTGTGTTTATGTGCTAGATATCAAGCTAGTCCTAAGGAGTCTCATTTTAGTGCAGTGAAAAGGATCTTTAGGTATCTGTCAGGCACCTAAGAGCTTAGTCTTTCATACCCTGCTAAGTGTGAGCTGGAGCTTCTAGCATACACTGATGCAGACTATGCTGGGTGTCGGATAGATAGGAAAAGCACTAGTGGTTATTGTCAATTCCTAGGTGGCTGCCTAGTATCTTGGACTTCAAAGAAGCAACACACAGTTGCCTTGTCCACTGTAGAGGCAGAGTATGTCGCTGCAGGGAATTGCACTGCTCAAGTACTATGGATTAAGCACCAACTTTTAGATTATCAGATAAATTTGGGATGTATTCTAATTTTATGTAATAATACTAGTGCTATCTGCCTAACTAAGAATCCTGTTCACCACTCTAGGACTAAGCATATTTAGATTAAACACCATTTTCTTAGAGATGCAGTGAGCAAGAGTGAAATTGAATTAGTCTTTGTTGAAACTGAAAAATAAGTTGCTGATATTTTTACTAAACCCCTTGGAAATGAAAGATTTAAATATCTAAGAAGAGAACTGCGGCTTTGCAAATTTCAGCATGAAAATGACTAATTTCATTCTTGAATTGTTTCCTGAAATGCTTGATATCATAGTGTCTGCCTGTCTTTGAGCTTTGAATGAAAGCTATTTGATGTGTGAATGATTTCTCTTGCACTGAGTATATAAGTTGTTGCACGTCCTGCACAAATAATCCCTGAAGTCGATGCATGGTTGTACATACAGTCGATGTATTGAGCTAGCACTTGTTTCCCATATTTGCCTTGCATAGAGTTCAAGTCGATGCATGTTTTACACATAGTCGATGCATGTTTTCACCTGGTGTATAAGTTTTCAGCATGTAGTCGATGCATCTTATGTTTAAACAGCATGAAAGTCGGTGCACCTTATGTTCAAGTTGCATGTAGGTCGGTGCATCTTGCATATTACATACGTCAGAATCGGTGCATCTTAAGTCAATACATCGTGATGTCAGGGGGAGTGCAGTTGAGTCTGATCTTAGTTCAAGTTCTCTTATTCTCTCCTCCTTCTCGGAAATCTTTATCTCATGACATCATTCACATTCAGTCTATTCTTGGAAACCTTGTGAGCTGCTCTTATGCTTCATTGTCTACTTCTATCACTCGGATTGGCTAACAATCTTGTAACTAGTTCATTACTTTGAGCATCAGGCACCTCAATTCCTTTAAGAATCACATGTGTTTCTTGAATGAACTAAAGGTTTAATTTTAATAGACTATAGAGTCAAAGAACTGCTCTTCAGAAAACAAGGTGGTAGAAAACATTTATAGCTCTTAACCTTCGTCTCATAATTTCAATGAAAAGGTCTTTATTGTATCTGAACTTTTCAGACTTAGTGAAGTCTAGGCTGGGAAAACCAGAACAAGTATTGTTTTTGAAAAAGTATCTCTAAAAAATTATAAGGGCAGCATCAATAAAATATTTAATGAAAAAGAATTGAATAAAGTGGCAGAGCAATGACTGAATTGCACTGAGAAACTGAACCCTCCATCAAGGAAGTGGAGAGGACCTTATGTCATGAGGTGTTTCATGTTATCTCTGTTCACATGGTCAAATCTATAGGGCTAGTTTCACTGAGTAACTAGGGGTACTGGCGTCTGATAAACATGTACCCTTAATGTCAAAGGTGTAAATCATCTTGGTAGTTTTTGATCAGAGGCGGATATAGGAGTTTATGCCTAGTAACTGGGGGTACCTGCATCTAACCCACGTGTACACCTAATGTCAACAGCATAAATGACCCTTATCTGTTCACTAAGTTCATATTAGAAGTGGAAAAGAAATGATGTAACCCTTCGAGTGCAAAATGTTCTGAAACATCAATTAGTTCATCTCAATACAAATTCAGGTTACTCTCCTTGATATTCATTGTTTCTGAAATAAGTAAGATATAGTCTTGACCTAGTCTGTATAGTCATGTGACTTAGGTTACTTGCTATAAACGGACACTATGACCATATTTCAGAAACTCAGTGATTTGACTCTACCTTCTATAACCGTTAATCCTGAACTTACTCAAGAATGCATACTGATTGATTCTTATGAATAAAAGTTGTTCATGATCTACTTATATTCCAAACCATTGCATAGAATGTTATCTAGTCTATCTCTTCTACCCTTCCACTATCTCCTTTCCTCCTTATTTACTGATGGCAAAGGGGGAGAGTTTATTGTCTCCCTTTTCCTTCCTTATGACATAGGGGGAGAGATTGTTGCATTCTGTTGGCAAAGGGGGAGTAAGTATAAAAGTGAGTCAGTCTATGAGAGTTTGTAATGATGTTTGAGAGAAGGGAAGAGAGAGAGAGAGAGTCAAAAATTCAGGGAGCATCTTAAAGGATTCATTCAGGGAGAAAGTTTGTGCATAGTGTCTGCACTTGCATGCATGTCATCTGACTGTGATTAATGTCTCATCAAAGTACATCATTTCATTATATTCATTCTTTGGGTTGCCATCATCAAAAAGAGGGAGATTGTTGGGACTCCTCTGGTTTGATAAGCAGTATGTGTACTGCTTTGTGCTGAAATATTTTGATGATTGACAAATAGTTGTTTTGATGATTAGCAACAGTATTGGTTGATTTCGTTGACTGCATAGTTGACTTTGTTAACTTTATATTGACATTATGATGTGTGTATTTTGATGACTTTTATATGTCAAATAATCATAGTAATCATCATGTGATGCAGAATTAAGGCAGGTGAAAAATCCACAAAACAAGCAAGCCAAGGCTCAACAAACGGACGGCGACGGCGCCAGGCTTTGAGGTTCCCTCCTGCGAGTTTGTTCTATGGACATCCCAGGGGGGGCTCCTGTGCCCCCCCACCCCCTCATGTTCCTTTGGTCACTCCGTTACCTCGCTCATTTGTGGAGGTTCTCTCTTCATCCATGCTGCCGCCGGTGATCAACAATGATGTTCATGAACCAGCGACCACCGACAATGGAGAGCCGGCAATGTTTTTTAGCAAAGAAGAGATCTCGCAATCACTGAAGCCTTTTGAATATACTCTGGTTGCGCGAACCCCCCGTGGCAGGCCTCCGTTTCCTGAAATCAGAGCGCACCTGTCTGCTCGCTGCGGCTTCAAAGAAGACTTCATCTTGAGCGCTCTTGACCCGCGACATCTTCTTCTTCGATTCAAGAACCACGAGGACTATTTGAATCTTCTTCTGCGGGAATCTCTATTTGTACATGGCCGCCTATTCAGGTTTTTTAAGTGGTCAATGGAGTTCTCTCCTTTTGCTGATTCTCCGATCCTCCATGTCTGGATTTCATTCCCAGGGCTTCCTGTTAATCTTTACTTGAACCAATGCTTCGATCGATTGCTGGGAATATTGGCTGTGTGTTGAAGATAGACCCCTCCACGCTTAACTTATCATCTACAACTGTAGCAAAGGTCTGTGTTGAGCTTGACATCTCCAAACATAATCCTTCTCGCATTTGGATTGGTCTTCCTGGGGGAGGAGCTTGGCAGGATATTTGTTACCCCGAACTTCCTAAATTCTGTTCTATTTGTGGCCGCATTGGTCATAATGTGGATGATTGCAAAGCAAAAAAAGGTCTGCACCGGCCCTTTAATCTTGATACTTCAAATATTCGTAGGCAGTAGGCCCACCCAAATAAAGCTAATAATCAGTGGCAGCATGTTCTTCGTAAACCTGTAATGATCATTGGTAACAATATTGACACAGCCGAGAAAATTATAGATCTTCGCTTGAAGTCTCACACAATTGCAGAAAACAATATTACTCAGCAGCAGCCAGCTTCTATGGTAAATTCATCCCCAACTGAGGACAATACTACGGAACAAATTATTATTTCAACTATAAAGGACAAGCAGGAATCCACTTCTTATTTCGATTCAAAAGATGGTATGAATGTTTCAACTGATAGTCAAGGTCCATCTATCACTACCTCGGGTGAATTTCAGGAAATGGCCTTGGTGCCCATCTCTCCTCTACGGGACCACAGCCATATGTCTCAGTCCATGATATTTCCTCCTGAGGAGCTCCCTTCATTCCAAAATGTTCATGTTGATTCTCACTCTGAGCAGCCTGGGGCTGTAGTCCACCATTGTCCAGAAGCATCTGGTGCAGTTGAATTTTCTCTATTAGCCATCAGACAGGACATTGCAAGGTCAGCTGCTATTAATAATGCTCGGGTCATGCATAAGGAGCAATCTGGAGTCATCACTAGATCTATGCAAAGGGTAGGCTCCACGGGTAATCTCCCCACCCATTCCAACCAATAATGTCCATTCTTATTTGGAATATCCGTGGTATAGGGAATGACATCTCCCAGGGCCGAGTCAAGTTTTTTATGAAAGCTCACAATGTTATTTGTATCATTCTTTTGGAACCCAAAATTCATGCTAACAACCTGGACAGAATCTGCAAAAAATTGGGGATGGATAAAGGCCTTACCAATAATGATGATGTTGCCCACATTTGGGTCCTCTGGAAAGAACCACTGGATTTTTCTTCTGTTTACAAGGATGATCAACAAATTACTGTTCTTCAAACATCTGCTTCACTTCCACAGCTTCACCTGACTTTCGTTTATGCCAAATCTTCTAGTAGAGAAAGGCAGTCTCTCTGGTCCTCTTTAGTTAACTGTCACTCCCAGATGACTGGCCCTTGGTTAGTGGCTGGGGACTTTAACTGTGTTTTGGATATTGATGAGAAACTGGGAGGTAATACTCCTAACCTCACTTCTATGAATGACTTCAAGGACTGTATTCAGAGCTGTGAGCTTCTTGATGCTGGATACTTGGGGTCCAAATATACTTGGCATAATAATCAGTCTGGCAGCAGAGGTATATGGGCTAGACTTGATGGAGTTTTGATTAATGCTGATTGGCTTAACATTTTACCTATATCTGTGGATCACCTATCCAGAGAAGCATCGGATCATGCTCCTTTATTGATCAAGATGCCCTCTGTTAGAAAATTCAAAAGTAGATTTATTTTTCAGAAGATGTGGACTCTGCATGAGAATTTTATCCGGGATGTTCAACTGTGTTGGAACACCAGTCCTCTAGCTACCTCCCCGATTACCACTCTATATCTAAAACAAAAATACCTCAGGAACATGCTTGTTGGTTGGAACAAAAATACTTTTGGCAATGTACATATGAATCTTGTTGCTTCTGAAGATCAGGTTCTCAAGGCTGAGCACTCTTATGACCTGGACCCTTCATCTGCTAATCTTGCTACCCTGAACAGAGCTAAGACTATCCTCTCCAACAGTCTGCTTCAACAAGAAGTTTTTTGGAGACAGAAATCCAGAATAAAATGGTTACAGGAGGGTGACAAAAATACTAAATTCTTTCATATGACCATCATGGCAAATAGAAGGAAGAATACTATCTCACAGCTCAATTCTTCTGATGGCAATCTGACATCAGATCATGAACAAATGAAGGCCATTGCAGCTAACCATTTTAAACAGGCCTTCACTTCACAAAACCATCACATTTATGAATCTATTCTTAACTGCATACCTTCTATGATTTCTCTGTCTGATAATGAGGACCTGTGTGCTACTCCAACTGAGTCAGAAGTTAGAGATGTTGTGTTCAAGATGTCCCCGGATAGTGCACCTGGGCCTGATGGGTTTTCAGGTGCCTTCTATCAGAATGCTTGGTCCATCATTGCAAAAGATATTGTGGCAGCTGTTCAGTTTGTTTTCAACACAAAATGCCCACTGCCTAGAAGTGTCACCTCGACTCTCATTGCTCTCATTCCAAAAGGGAATAGTGCAACTGACATCTCTGATTTTAGACCAGTTAGCTTGTGCAACTTTTTCTTCAAGATTGTCTCCACTATACTCAATAACAGACTGGCGGGCATTCTTCCTAAGATCATATCTAGTCAGCAGTCAGCCTTTGTAAAGGGGAGAAATATTGTTGAGAACATTGCTTTGGCCCAAGAAATGGTGCAGGAACTTGGTAGAAAAACTAGAGGGAATAATGTCATTTTCAAACTTGATATGGCTAAGGCCTATGATAGAATAGAATGGGATTTCCTCTATGCAGTGTTGAAAAGATTTGGATTCAGTTTGGAATTTATCTCTCTCATTGAAATCTTAATCAACAATTGCTGGTTTTCAATCCTATTGAATGGGGATACTGCTGGATTCTTTAAATCTTCTAGGGGCATCCGTCAAGGGGACCCCATTGCTCCTTCCTTGTTTATTATTGCAGAGGAAGCTCTCAGCAGATTCTTGCATGATGCATATGCTTCTGGTAAAGTTGAATGGTTTCTAGGTCCAAGGGGTTGTCCCACTATTTCCCACCTACTTTTTGCAGATGATACTCTCATTTTTAGCAAAGCCACTTCAGCCTCTATTAGGAATTTATGTCAGCTTCTAAAGATTTATGAGCAGGCTTCAGGTCAACTGATCAGCATTGGGAAGAGTGGATTTTTTATCCATCCTAATGTAAAAGATTCTATTTCCAATAAAATTCAGGAAATCACTAGTTTATCTAGAAACTCATTTCCTCACAAATACTTGGGATTCCCTCTGATTCTTAGCAAGAGGAAAAAACTCCATTTTGATGGCATTCTGTCCTCTATTCAGAAGCGTATTCATGGTTGGTTGGCCAAGTATTTATCTCAGGGAGCCAAGCTGTGTTCTGACTACTATCCCAATCTATTTTCTGACTTCCTCACCTCTTCATAAGGGCATTCATCAATCTTTGGAGAAAAGTTTTGCTACTTTCTTTTGGGGTTCATCAATCCATGGAAACAAGAGCCATTGGAAATCTTGGTCGTCAATCTGCAAACCAATCTCCCAATGTGGTCTAGGTATCATGTCTCTTCGGCATATGGAGATTGCAATGAGAGTCAAAATGCTCTGGAGAGCCCTACATTCTGATTCTCTATGGGCTGTTTACTTTAGAACAAAATACATTCGTGGAGGCCACCTCTCTACTGTCCAATTCAGAAACATGACAAGTTTTGCCAGGAAAAGTTGGTTACAAGCTAAAGACTTAATTCTCAAGCACAAATTAATTATTCTAGGGGATGGTACCACCACCAGTTTTTGGAATGACATTTGGATTGGCAAACAACCCATATCCTCATATGTCCCTGCTGATTCTATTCAGAATTCTAATATGTCAGTCAAGGATTACTACTCCCAGCCTAATACTACTATTTATACAATGCTTGACAGCTTCCTCCCATCCGACATCAGTTCTGCTATTCAGAATGTCAACCTTACTCAGGACAAGGATAATGAAATTTGGAGTTTATCTTCCTCTGGTGACTGCACAGTGTCCTCGATTTGCAAGAATGCCCTTTCTAATCCATACCAGCATTACACTAAATGGAGTAACATATGGCTTAAGTGGCTACCACCCAAAATCTCCATTCATCTATGGAAGCTTATGCTTGAATGTATCCCCACTGATGACAGAATTAAGGCTGTTGGTATTCCCATATGCTCCAAATGTCATTGCTGTAAAAATTCAGCTGAAGAAGATTCCAACCACTTATTCACCTCCAGTGAAATTGCTTCCTACATTTGGTCTTCTCTCCAAGCCAAGGGGATTCCTATTCATGGTAACACTACCGACAGACTCATCTCCAACACTATTCAGAAGCTCAGCCGCAGTTCCAAATTTGATTGTTTCACTCTCTCCTTGCATGGATATGGTTTGTGGGAGTTATGGAACACTAGAAATGCTGCCAAATATGATGGGAAAAAGGTGGCTAAGCACAGTCTTCTATACAAAACCATTGCTCAAGCCATGGAAGTCACTTCTTTTTCTAATCTTAAGGAAAACTCACACAATAATCGGTAAATTTTAGAAAATTTTGGCTTCCAAATTGCTGACAAAGGCTGTCCACCTATTAAAATCATCAAATGGGCTTGTCCCCCATGGCCTTTCAATAAATTAAACACAGATGGTGCTTGCAAATCTACAGGCAACTCAGGTGGTGGTGGGGTTATTCGGGACCCTAATGGCAATGTTCTATTAGCCTTTACGCACTTCTATGGCAATTCTAATAGTCTCATTGCAGAAGCTAGAGCTCTCAGTGATGGTCTCAAATATCTTCATACTATATCTGATCGACCTGCATACATTGAATGTGATTCCAAGGTTCTAATTCAAAGCATCAACCGGGAAATCCCCTGTCCTTGGATTATTCTCACTTATGTTAGGGACATATGGCGCACCATCTCCACAGATGATACATTATCACACATTTACAGAGAAGCAAATACTGTTGCTGATACTTTGGCATCGTTAGCCTATAGCACTAAGTGCAATTCTTTTTTTGTTCGCCATGAGCTACCTAACATTGTCAAAGGTGCTGCTCGATTAGATAAGCTAGGAATGCCTAGCCTTCGCATAATGTAACTATTCTATTCATTTTGCTATCAATAAAATTTACCTCCTAGTTTTGGGTAGTGGAGTGGTTTTCTCCTTTTGTAACGACCTGAGAATCCGATTACCGGGAAGGCCCGATAACCCGAGACTCGTACCGCCACCCACGAGTCCGAAGACTCGGAAGGGTTAGAAGGATGGTGTGGAAACTACACAAGTGTCACAAGTAATTGCAGAAATTGAACAATTATAATATTAAGCAGGAAATAAATTAGTAATTTACATGGTCCACAATAGAAAAAGAATAACAACAACAGTAGTCCACAACTAGTATAGAGACAATAAAAGTACAGCTACACGGGGTATACCCCGGCTCTGACCTCTAGCACTACCTCTGGGCACACGCACCACGCTGCACCCCAGACGCGCTCCCCTGGGGCGGCGCCTCACCTAAAACACGGAGAAAACACGCAGGGAATGAGTCTCGGAACAAGACTCAGTAGGGATCACTCGAACCCTACCTCGTAAAATGGGAAACCACTACGCTAGCGGTAGGAGAGTATCTCGAAAAGGAAAGCCCTACACTCTACACAACAAAGACCCTACGGCACGCAAACCGGCACACGTGCCCCGGTGAGACAACCGAAGCTCAACGGTCGACCCGGTAAAACCCGAAGGTCAAAGCCACGAAACTGATAGTCTGACACTCCGTACTCGACAGGAGTACCTTCCACTAGAAGCACAGCCGGTAGCATCCCCTGACGTCTGACACCGCACCGCAGGTGAACTGCCTGACGTGGTAGCGCCTACCCAAGGCACGAACACCGAACAAGTAATCACAAACAAGTGACTAGCTGGGGTCATGCCCGTCGACGTGGGTCCAACCGCCCCCAACCACGTGTGCACACACAGACCGCGCGTCCCTGGTCTGGTCCTCTGACCGATTTTCCCCTCAGCCGGACTCTGGCTGCAAGACGTGGGGCCCGACGGCAACCGGTCCACAAATCGCCTCTAAGGGTAAGCCCGTACACCACTCCCTGGTGCGATCGGTACCGCGTACTGGTAGGCTACGACTAGTGGAGGGTCACTGAAGGAGTAGACTCTCAAGTCATGGAAAACGACGCCCGCATCCGACGACGCACGGGGACCACCCCACGCACCGGCCCCGTCGCACGGTGGCCACAGTCGAACTAAAAACGAGGTTGCAGCCCTCTCGGGGCAACCAGGCGCCTGACGGTCCACCCCGGGACCGTCACAAGGCTATAACGGTCTAGGCGAGACCGTTACACACACACTTGGCGGTCTAACGCAGGCCGTTACACGGCCTGAGGAACACAGAGGGTAACGCGCCTGGCCCAGCGCGTTATACGCGCCTCACGCCCCTCTCGAGAAAGCAAGATGTAACGCACCTGCCCCAGCGCATTACACGAATGTAACGCGCCTGGCCCAGCGCGTTACGCGCCCCTCACACCTGGGGTAACCCAGGGAGTAACGCGCTCGCCCCAGCGCGTCACTCGGATGTAACGCGCCCGCCCTGGCGCCTTACACACGCAGACCCCCAACGGTCAAAAACCAATGGTCGGAAAGCCCCTGACGGCCCAGCCTAGGCGCGTCACATACAAGTGGTGGTCAATCGTGGGACCGTCACAGTCCCTGACCCCCGAAGGCTAACCAAAGGGCATGTGACGGCCCCCCTGAGGCGCGTCACATCATGTGACGGTCCCTGGAAGGACCGTCACACGCACCCGATGGCGAGAACGGCGGGAAAGCCCAAAAACTTCAACCACGCCCCCATGCCTCCACCGGAGAGGGGGGAAATCAAAGGGAAAGACCCCTGGGGACCCCTAGCATGATTCTAGGTCATCAAAACGTGAAATCATGCATCAAATCCATAGATCAGGCGAGCTCTCCCCAAATCATGGAAAAACCCCAACGTGCCCAATCACACCCCTCTCGGCCTCCCCTCGGCCTATAAACCACGGAAATGAACGGCGGGGAGCTAGGGAACGTCGCCCTACCTCAATGGAGCGAATGCTCTGCCGGATCGTCCGTGAATCGTGAAGAACGCTTTGGAAAACCCTCGTTCTTCAAGCTTCCCACGAGCACCGCACGTCCCCACGATCGCCTCGCCGCCGCCCACGTCGTCGCGCCGTCGCCCCACCGCTGTCTGCAGCCGGAGAGGAGCTCGCCGCGGTCGAATGGGAGGAAGAGAGGGAGAGGGAGAGGTCACGGTGGGGGGAAACGGAGGAGGAAGAAGAAGCGGAAAGAGAAGGTGGGGGAGAGAGAGAAAATAGGGGAGTATTTATAGGAAAATTCAAAAATTCTGGAAAATATCAAAAAATAAAAAATTACATTTTCGGAATCCTCGGGATGCACCGATCGCAACGGTACCACTCGTGCCCAGGTGAACAGTCCGGTTCACCCGCAGCGAGGTTCCGAAGGAATTGCCGAAACACACACCGGAAATCGGAAAACACGCGTGGAAAAGCCGCGGAATGCCTCCGGGCCTCCGAAACGACTCCGGATCGCGCCGATCCGAACACGAAAGATGTCCAAAATAAAATTTCAGACACAACGGAGCTGGACGCTCCGAGAAACCAGATCTGGGACCCACGAAGAAGGATCCGAAAGGTCTGGGATATTACAGCCATCCCCCCTTAAGGAATTTCGTCCTCGAAATTGGGAGCAACCCAAGGGGAAAGAAGAGGAAGACTCACTCAAACAGGTAAGGGAACTGCTGACGCATCTCATCCTCACGTTCCCAAGAAGCCTCACCACCAGAGTGTCGCTGCCACACCACCTTTACCAAGGGGATGACCTTGCTCCGCAGGCGCTGCTCTCGCCTATCCTCCACGTGGATCGAAAACTCTGGGAGAGAGAGATCTGGAGTCACCTCAGGCCAAACAGAAATCTCGAGCACATGAGAGTCATCGGACATATACTTCCGCAACATCGAGACGTGGAACACGTCATGCACCGACGCCAACTCAAGGGGTAACTGTAACCGGTAAGCAACCTCACCGATGCGCTCCAAGATCACAAAAGGACCAATGTAGCGGGGACTCAGCTTCCCACGCCGTCCAAAACGCATCACCCCCTTCATCGGAGAAACTCTCAAGAACACACGATCGCCCACGGTGAACTCGAGAGGCTGCCTCCTACGGTCAGCATAGCTCTTCTGCTGACTCTGGGCCGCCAACATGTTCTGACGAACCAGGTGCACAACATCCACACATTGCTGCACCAACTCTGGTCCCGTCAAAACACGCACACCAACCTCAAACCAATCAAGTGGAGTACGGCAAGGACGCCCATACAGAGCCTCATAGGGAGCCATACCAATGCTCGAATGATAGCTGTTGTTATAGGCAAACTCCACCAATGGTAGGTGATGAATCCAACTCCCCTGCCACTCCAGGCAGCAGGATCTCAGCATGTCCTCCAAAGTCTAAATGGTCCTCTCAGATTGACCATCCGACTGAGAATGATACGCCGAGCTAAATGCCAACTCCGTACCAAGAGCTCGCTGGAAACTCCTCCAGAATCCAGAAGTGAAGCGCGGATCCCGATCTGACACGATCGAAACGTGAATCCCATGCAACGGCACGATCCGCTCAACATACAAACGAGCCAACTTGGACACGCTCTAGCTGACTTTGACCGGTAACAACCGAGTCACCTTCCTCAGCCTATCCACCAGCAACCAAATACTGTCATGCCCACCCGGGGTCCTCGGTAACCCCACCACAAAATCCGTGGTCACGTGGTCCCACTTCCACGCTGGAACATCCAAGGGCTGGAGAGTACCTTCTGGTCGCTGATGCTTCACCTTCACCTGCTGACAGATCAGGCACCTGGCCACAAATTATGTGACATCTCTCTTCATGCCAGGCCACTAGAACTGCCTCCGCAAGTTTCGATACATCTTTGTCGCACCCGGGTGTACAGTGTACCTACTCCCATGAGCCTCGCGTAACACCGCACGACGAATCTGCTCCTCCGCTGGGACGTACAGCCTGCCGTGAAACCTCGCAGCACCGTCGTCGCCGAGTTCCACATCAGCCATCGCCAAAATCTGGGGCAACTCAGGGTCCGCATGCTGAGCCTCTGTCACCTGATGACGGATAGTAGGAGTGAGTCAGACTCGCAAGCACTGCCAACCCTGGCTCCTGGGGAATCTTGAGCCTGAAAGATACTTCGGGCACTTGTTCCCAGAGCCTCCACTTCCTCATTATCAAGGCACTGACCGTGACCTTCCGACTCAAGGCATCGGCGATGACATTCATCCTGCCCGGCTGATAAGACAGGGTGAAGTCATAATCCTTCATGAATTCCATCCAACGCCTTTGCCTGAGGTTCAGGTCCCTCTGCGAGAACACGTACCTCAAACTCTGATGGTCAGTGAATACCTCAAACTTCTCACCGTACAGATAATGCCTCCAGATCTTCAGCGCGAAGATTACCGCCGCCAACTCAAGGTCATGGGTAGGGTAGTTCTCCTTATGGGGCTTTAGCTGCCGAGATACATAAGCCACCACTCTACCATGCTGCATCAACACAGCTCCCAATCCAATGCCGGAAGCATCTGTACACACCACGAAACCTCCCGATCCAGAAGGCAAAACCAACACCGGAGCTGAGGTGAGCAATCTCTTCAGTTCCCTGAAGCTCTGCTCACACTCCTCAGACCAGACGAAAGGCACATCCTTCTGCGTGAGTCTAGTCATCGGGGCCGCAATGCGAGAAAAATTCTGGATAAACCGGCGATAATAGCCCGCAAGCCCCAAGAAACTCCGGATCTCCGTCACTAACCTCGGCCTCGGCCACTACATTACTGCCTCGACCTTGGCGGGGTCCACGAAAATGCCATCACCAGAGATCACGTGCCCCAGAAAGTGCACCTCGCCGAGCCAAAACTTGCACTTACTGAGCTTCGCATATAACTGGTGATCTCGCAACGTCTGCAGCACCACACCCAAATGGTACGCGTGCTCCTCGGTAGACTGCGAATAAACAAGGATGTCATCCATGAAGATGACTATGAATTGGTCCAAATACGGATGAAACACCCTCTGCATCAAGTCCATGAAGGCTGCTGGGGCATTGGTGAGCCCGAACGGCATCACCAAAAACTCATAATGCCCGTACCTCGTACTGAAAGTAGTCTTCTCCACATCGGACTCGTGAATTCTCAACTGATAGTAACCGGACCGCAAATCAATCCGCGAGAACACTCGCGCAGACTGAAGCTGGTCGAACAAATCATCAATCCGCGGCAACGGATACTTATTCTTAATGGTCACTTCATTCAGCTGCCGATAGTCAATGCACAGCCGCAGACTACCGTCCTTCTTCTTCACAAACAACACGGGCGCACCCCAAGGGGAAAAGCTAGGACGAACGTACCCCTTGGCCAGTAGCTCCTGCAATTGCGCCCTCAACTCCCTCAACTCAGCGGGGGCCATACGGTAGGGAGCCTTCGCCAAGGGTCCCGTACCAGGCACAACCTCGATCACAAAATCGATCTCCCGCTGGGGAGGCAATCCAGGCAACTCCTCGGGAAAAACGTCGAGAAACTCACACACCACCGGAATGTCCTCGACATCCGACTCCATCCGGTCAGACACAACCACGGACGCGAGAAAACCCCGACAACCAGAAACAAGCAACCGACGGGCTCGAATAGCAGAAATGAGGAATCGAGAAGAGGTGGAACGGATACCTTGGAAATAGAAGGTCCGCTTGCTCGGATGTTGGAAGTAGACTCTCTTCATTCCATAATCCACCACCGCTCCATGAGTCTCGAGCCAGTCCATGCCTAGAATCACATCGTAATCCCGAAGCTGCAACGCATACAACCTGCCTGGCATACTCCGCCCATCGATCCAAACCGGAACCTGATAGAAGCAATACGGAGTGATCATAAAATCACCCGAAGGCAACTCCACTGCCAAATCATAGGACAACTGGGTCACCGGCTCCTCGATGCTCAACGCGAAATCCTCCAAAATAAACGAATGAGACGCGCCAGAATCAAACAAAACTCGAGCCGCACAACCCAAAATCTGAACGGTACCTTCCACGAGCTGCGACGCCACTGCCTCTGCCCTGGTCATGTGCGTGATCTGGCCTCGAGCTCTCTGTCTGCCTCCCACACTAGCTGACCTGGGTAGCGGCGGATACTGTCCCTGCTGCTGCTGCCTCTGCTGCTGGGGAACCTGCTGCTGCGGCGGCCTTTGAGGACAGTCACGCGCCATGTGCCCTGGCTGGTCACACCGAAAATAGATAATCGGCGCCGTGCACTGCCTGCCTGGGTGGAACCCACTACACCGTGGACACGGTCCTCGCGACCCACCAATTGATCCCTGACGCTGCAAGGGGATCGGCTGCTGTACACTGCCCGATGAAGCTTGCCCCTGATCCTTAGACTTCTTCTTGCCGAACCCTTTCTTTAAAAACTTCTTGACCTTCATGCCAAAGGACGCAGATCCTGTTATCGACGCTGCCTGTGCTGGCACTCCTGAACCACTCATCGCATGCTGGAAGGAACCCTGCTGCTGGGTAGCCGACTGCTGGCTGCGACCTGATAAAGACTGCCCTTGGCTGATCGGTCCTCGGGTCCTCTGCAAATCCATCTCCAAAGAAGCCGTAACACGAGACGTTGTCTCTAGATCAGTGGCCCCGTTCGCGATCAGATGGTGCCTCAGCTCCTGCCTCAAATCCTGAACAAACTGCGCGGTCTTCACCCTCTCATGCTCCATGATGTGAGGTGAATATCGACCCAGCTCGACAAATCGGGGCCTGTACTACAACACGGACATGTCGCCCTGCACCAGCTCCAGAAACTCCCACATCCGCTGCGTAGCAATAAAATCTGGACAGTACGTACGCTCGAAAGCACTGACGAAGTCATCCCACTTGACCTGCTCAAGTGGACGAAGCTGAAAGGACGTCTTCCACTCGAAAGACCACCACTTCTGAGCCGTACCCTGCAACTTGTTGTAGGCCAACACCACTCTGTCCTCGGCAGAACTCTTCACAGAACTGAACACCCGCTCCATCTCATCAAGCCAATCACGAGCCGCATCAGGGTCTGCCTGGCCGCTGAAGTAAGGCGGATGGAACTGCAGAAAGTCCCTCACTGCTCGGCCTGGCCCACCCCTAGCTGACGAGCCCTCACCAGCCTCTCCACCGAACTGCTGAGACATAAGTTGGTACATGCCACGGAAGAAATCCTCGGCCCCCGGAACCCTAGCAGTAGCCGCGGCCTCGGTAGCTCCTAGTGGCGCTCTGCTATGCTCCTCCTGGTCCCCCTGGACCCCCTGCTGGATCTCATGACCTCCAGCCGACTGCCCCTGCTGAGAGCGAGTGCTTCGCCTCGGCGCCATGCTCGCTCCTGAAGCAAAAGACAGAAAACATGAAAATGGCATGGTCAAGAAAAACACACGATGCCCGATGCCAGTGTCAACTATACATCATTGCTGTGGACAAGTGGACCACTACAATTACCTATGATTCTCATGTAATTCCACAACCGCGTTCTGATACCAGCTGTAACGACCCGAGAATCCTATTACCGGGAAGGCCCGATAACCCGAGACTCGCACCGCCACCCACGAGTCCGAAGACTCGAAAGGGTTAGAAGGATGGTGTGGAAACTACACAAGTGTCACAAGTAATTGTAGAAATTGAACAGTTATAATATTAAGCAGGAAATAAATTAGCAATTTACATGGTCCACAATAGAAAAAGAATAACAACAACAGTAGTCCACAACTAGTACAGAGACAAGAAAGAAAAGTACAGCTACACGAGGTATACCCCGGCTCTGACCTCTGGCACTACCTCTGGCCACCCGCACCACGCTGCACCCCAGACGCGCTCCCCTGGGGCGGCGCCTCACTTGAAACACGGTGAAAACACGCAGGGAATGAGTCTCGGAACAAGACTCAGTAGGGATCACTCAAACCCTACCTCGTAAAATGGGAAACCATTACGCTAGCGGTAGGAGAGTACCTCGGAAAGGAAAGCCCTGCACTCTACACAACAAAGACCCTACGGCACGTAAATCGGCACACGTGCCCCGATGAGACAACTGAAGCTCAACGGTTGACCCGACAAAACCCGAAGGTCAAAGCCACGAAACTGATAGTCTGACACTCCGTACTCGACAGGAGTACCTCCCACTAGAAGCACAGCCGGTAGCGTCCCCTGACGTCTTACACCGCACCGCAGGTGAACTGCCTGACGTGGTAGCGCCTACCCAAGCCACGAACACCAAACAAGAAACCACAAACAAGTGACTAGCTGGGGTCACGCCCATCGACGTGGGTCCAACCGCCCCCAACCACGTGTGCACATACAGACCGCGCGTCCCTGGTCTGGTCCTCTGACCGATTTTCCCCTCAGCCGGACTCTGGCTGCAAGACGTGGGGCCCGACGGCAACCGGTCCACAAACCGCCTCTAAGGGTAAGCCCGTACACCACTCCCTGGTGCGACCGGTACCGCGTACTGGAAGGCTACGACTAGTGGAGGGTCACTGAAGGAGTAGACTCTCAAGTCACGGAAAACGACGCCCGCATCCGACGATGCACAGGGACCACCCCACGCACCGGCCCCATCGCACGGTGGCCACAGTCGGACTAAAAATGAGGTTGCAGCCCTCTCGGGGCAACCAGGTGCCTGACGGTCCACCCCGGGACCGTCACAAGGCTGTAACGGTCTAGGCGAGACCGTTACACACACACTTGGCGGTCTAACGCAGGCCGTTACACGGCCTGAGGAACGCAGAGGGTAACACGCCTAGTCCAGCGTGTTACACGAATGTAACGCGCCTGGCCCAGCGCGTTATACCTGCCTCACGCTCCTCTCGAGAAAGCAAGATGTAACGTGCCTGCCCCAGCGCGTTACACGAATGTAACGCGCCTGGCCCAGCGCGTTACGCGCCCCTCACACCTGGGGTAACCCAGGGAGTAACGCGCTCGCTCCAGCGCGTCACTCGGATGTAACGCGCTCGCCCTGGCGCATTACACACGCAGACCCCCAACGGTCAAAAACCAACGGTCGGAAAGCCCCTGATGGCCCAGCCCTGGCGCGTCACATACAAGTGGCGGTCAATCATGGGACCGTCACAGTCCCTGACCCCCGAAGGCTAACCAAAGGGCATGTGACGGCCCCCCCGAGGCGCCTCACATACGGTCCCTGGAAGGACCGTCACACGCGCCCGACGGTGAGAACGGCGGGAAAGCCCAAAAACTTTAACCACGCCCCCATGCCTCCACCGGAGAGGGGGAAATCAAAGGGGAACACCCCTGGGGACCCCTAGCATGATTCTAGGCCATCAAAACGCAAAATCATGCATAAAATCCATAGATCGGGCGATCTCTCCCCAAATCATGGAAAAACCCCAACATGCTCAATCACACCCCTCTCGGCCTCCCCTCGGCCTATAAACCACGGAAATGAACGGCGGGGAGCTAGGGAACGTCACCCTACCACAATGGAGCGAATGCCCCACCGGATCGTCCGTGAATCGCGAAGAACGCTTTGGAAAACCCTCGTTCTTCAAGCTTCCCACGAGCACTGCACGTCCCCACGATCGCCTCGCCGCCGGCCACGTCGTCGCGCCGTCGCCCCGCCGCTGTCTGCAGCCGGAGAGGAGCTCGCCACGGTCGAATGGGAGGAAGAGAGGGAGAGGGAGAGGTCACGGTGGGGGGAAACGGAGGAGGAAGAAGAAGAGGAAAGAGAAGGTGGGGGAGAGAGAGCAAATAGGGGGGTATTTATAGGAAAATCCATAAATTCTGGAAAATACCAAAAAATAGAAAATTACATTTCCGGAATCCTCGGGACGCACCGATCGCAACGGTACCACTCGTGCTCAGGTGAACGGTTCGGTTCACCCGCAGCGAGGTTCCGAAGGAATTGCCGAAACACACACCGGAAATCGGAAAACACGCGCGGAAAAGCCGCGGAACACCTCCGGGCCTCCGAAACGACTCCGGATCACGCCGATCCAAACACGAAAGATGTCCGAAATGAAATTTCGAACACAACGGAGATGGACGCTCGGAGAAACAGATTTGGGACCCACGAAGAAGGATCTGAAAGGTCCGGGATATTACACCTTTCCTCTGGAAAGGGGTGCATTCTCCTACATAACTCTAGGCAGGGTTTTCGCAAAAATATATATATATATATGTCAAATAATCACATAAATGTTGTCTGCATGTTTACACTTAGGCTTTGCATTAGAGTGAAGTCGGTGCAATACCAAGTCAGTCTGCATTGAGTTCGTGCATAGAGTGCATTTCCAACACATCAAGTCCGTGCATGCATATATAAAGTCGGTGCAAGCCATGTTGCTGCACACGACCAAGTCGCTACAAAGGTCATCCATGCATTATGCAAGTCGATGCATTGATAGTTGTTGCACGAGACCAAGTTCGTGCAGGCTTAGCTCAAGGCACACTAAGTCGGTGCAACACTTCACGCTGCACGCTATCAAGTCGGTGCAACCCTTGCTGCTGCACACAACCAAGTCAGTGCAAGGGTCATTCAAGCATTAGTTCAGCACGCAACTAAGTCCGTGCATGCTTATGTCTAGGCACACAAAGTTCATGCAATACGTCTTAGCCAACTCGGTGCATAAGAGCTCATGCATTTAGTGTTTGCACATTAAGTCTGTGCAAGTCAAGTATGTTGTAGAAGTAAGTCTGTGCAACATTTGCACGTCACATGATTAAGTCTAAGCAAGGTTGGTCACACACACACACAAAGTCCATGCATCTTATACTTTGGTCTGTGCATACCACGTTATTTGGAAGATAACGTAGGTATATGTCTTAGTCTTATGCACATCCAAGATCGGTGCATTGCATCCATAGTCGGTGCACGTTCAACATCTTGCATATGAAAGTCTATGCATATCCTGCATTGCATAGTGACAAAGTCTGTGCAACTCTCATCTTTTGCATGCATAATGTCTGTGCAAGGTTGGTAATGGCACAAGCTGGTCAATACATCGTCTGCATTGTGCACACATCAAGTCTGTGCACATTTAGCTCAAAGCTCTAATTAACTTTGTGCATCCTTCTACTATCTTTCAGATTATTTCAAGCTGACATTAAGTCTGACCTTGATAGGATATCTGCTCGAGGAGTTTAAGAAAGGCACGTGATCCAAGAATGAAAAAGGTGCCAAGATGATGCCACGTGGCCTGACTACTCCGGATCTGGATCAGGCTCTGGGCGAGAATTATGGCGAGCACACGCCCTACCATCTGCTGCTTCCTATAAATAAGAAGAGTCTTCTTCAGGAGAAGACTGGTCGTGATTGTGACATTGAGATAACAAGAGCAGAAAGGGCAAGAGCCAACACGATCCAGAGAGAAGAAGATAGAGCAACAGATCTGAGAAGAAAGTCTGAGAGTGAGAGATTTGAGAGTCTGAGAGAGAAAGCTTTGTTTATCAATTTCCTGTTTCAGAACCGAAACTGAGTTTGCTCGTTGTTGAGCTACATTCCCATCATGGGTTTTTCTGTTTCTTCGTTTGTTTTTATTTCATTTATATAAACTCTTGTTCAAGTTGTTCGTCAGTGGAAGTAAAGTTGTAATTCCTCAGCGGGCAGAGGTGTGGTATCCTCTGGACGGGTGAAGCTGTAATTTTCCAGTGGTTACAGAGGAGGATTCCTCTGGCCGGCGTAAGCTGTAAGGCCCAGCGATTTGTAAGGTTTTCACCCCGAAGCTGTGGATCAGCAGGTTAAGCTGTGTATCAGCGGGAAATCACACTCTGGTTGGAGTGTGGGGTGGACGTAGACCTCGAGTTTGAGGTCGAACCACCTTAAAAATTCACCGTCTACTGTGTGATTGCCTTGTGGTTTGTGCTCATCTTTATCTTAGTTTCATCATCTAGTAGATGAATGCTTAAGACCGCTTGTGTTCTGATCTTCTAGACATCTATGCTCAATTGCGTTTAAGTGTTCTTGTTCGTCCTACAGCAGCTTGATTTTATTCCGTAACTGTTTCTGCTATAGTCAGTTTTTATTGGGTGATCGATCTATTCATCCCCCTCTAGATCATCAATAGAGTCTTATCTATTAGTATCAGGGCATATCATCTTAGATTCATTTGACTCATCATTGGGCGGTTAGTGTGGCGGTTGTCTCTTGGACCGCCTAGTCCGTGTGGCGGATCTATATTAGACCGCTTTGGTGGTTTGACTGAATAGGTCAGTTCAAGGTTGACTGGGTTTAGCGGCCTAATCCTTGACTTCTACAGTCACCTAGCGGCCCATTCTATGACCACCAGCGTATGTTTCTGCGCTTAATTCCTACGTGTCGTTTCCTGATGTGTTGGTTTCCAAGTGCCTCGGCTTGACCTCGTGGTTTGCCCATTGTCCCGTAGATATGAGGGCTATAACCATGTTATCAGATAGCCAGGCGTACCCTACTATTGGGTAGGTTTCTGTATCGCTTCAGAGTCATTATTTAGGTCCTGGTCAACCCTGTGTGACACAGTGGTTGACAAGTAACCTTGCGTGTGTCTCGACTATTCTGAATAGCTCGAGACAGTGGTTCTGAACGCCTAGAGGTACTATCTTACCTCAGTTTGCGTGTCCAGGTGCTTTGAGGGTCTTGATGATCCCTCAGGTCTCCGTAAGTCATTTTATGTGAAGGTGTCGTTTCCTCTGGCTTAGGATTAGACCGATTGGCGGCTTGTTCCGTCGTTGTGCAACGATGACTCCGAATCATGAGACTCAAGGATCGTTGCATTGGTAGGTCTAGTTGCCCTATCCTGAGTCTGTTGGCAGTTGGTGAACTGCCTTTGTGCTTCATAGTACGTGAGACAGTGCTTTCTTGGCCTATTTGTACACCAGCACTCGTGTTTCCGAGTCTTTGTATCTAGTGAGCCTCCACTAGTCGTAGTCCGACGACGTTTAGCGTCGATCCCACCTGGGAGAGGTGGCGGGGTAGTCCCGTTTTATGATTTGTAAGCTAGTTTTCGTGAGTCTCTGCTTAACAGTAGCGTCCTGCTGGGGGGGAAAACTAGCTAGAGGCATGACTCTAGGCAAGAGTCGGTGTGTGCACACGTGGTTAGGGGCGTTTGGACTGGCACCGACGGGCGTGACCCTGACAAGTCACTCGTTACTGTAGTTCCTATTCTGGTTTAGAGAGTATCTCAGTCTCAATCGTTCTCGGCGTCGTAGCGAGATACTTGCGGCACAGTGTAAGACATTAGTGGATGCATCTGGCTGTTCTTCTAGTGAGGAGGTGCTCCCGTCATGTGACACGTGACTCTCACGTTTCTCGGAGTCTATTTTCCCCTTTCGAGTTAGTCTGACCTTGGCTTCGCCCGAGTTCAGCTTCCCCTTCCGAGTTAGTCCGTTCTCGGCTCTACCAAGGATAGCTCGGTGTCGAACACACGACGTTCTAGTCGTGTATGCGTCAGAGTCTGTTGTTTGTCTAGGTCTTTTCTTGGCTTTTTACCTGTTTTAGTAGGCCTTGGGCCTTGTGCCTGTCGACGGATCGGTAACTCCTGACTTTGTGAGATCAGGGTTCGCCCTTCTGTCGCTGTTTGGAGTAGCTTAGGGAACCGTGCTTTGCCCGATAGTAGTGTTCTCATTCTTTACGGCTTCATTTTTCCCTTTCCTTTTAGCTGTTCTACTCCTTCTGTTACGGCTTTCTTTTACAGCTTTCTAGTGGTAGTTTTCCTGCTTTACTACTACTGTTATTTTAGCTGTTGTTCCGTGTTACTGCATGTTTTTCAGTGGGGATCCACGTGACCCCTACTGAGCTAGTGACACGAGGCTCACCTCTACTTTTCAGGTGTGGTCGTCTCTGCTTCCTTCGCGGTTCCTGGTGTGGCGTGCTCGTTGTTGCCAGCGGTACCTGCGTCGGGCTTCCCCTAACCTTAGTGTACGTTTTCTTTTTGTTGGACTGTACTTGTCTTTCCTTTGGTCTGGACTCTGGTATAATTGTTAACTTTAACTATTACTTAAAAAGTAATTTTATTTCTGCTACTTTAGCAAACCTGATTAATAAAATTTAATTGCTTATTGTTATATCTGCGACTTTAATGTACTACACGACATTCCTTTTATCCCTTCGGAGCTTTACAGCTCTTGGGAGGCTTCACGGGTTCCAAGTGGTATCGGGTCTACTCGGTAGTCCTATCGGGTACATCCGGTATCCGGAGTCTGGGTCGTCACAGGTGGTATCAGAGCGTGGTTGTGTGAAGTACATGGGAATCCGAGATATACAGTGTCTAGAGTCTTGAAAGTCCAGTATAGTCCTTTGCTGGCTTAGGTTTTACGATTCCTTGTCGCCTTGTTTCCCGTAAGTTGTCTTGTGTGTGCGGTGTTAGCACTGTGCGAGATAGTTTTGCTCTCGTCGAGATGCGACAGAATGCTCTTTTTCGTCCTGGTGTTTGTCTTGATCATGCTGTACTTGGCAGAGTTCGCCGATAGGCGTGAATCTGCAGTACATTGTTCTAGATTTTTTAGTGGCTTGTTTAGGTGGCTGATGACTTTTAGCGTTGGTGTGATGGCCATGCACGTTCTTACGTTGTTTTGGTCATCCCAGCTTGAGTCTGTGCAGCTCCTGAGGTGTTTTACTTCTGTTGCTTCTGTTGAAGTGATTATTTTATTGCCTCGATTGAGAAGATGCTCAAGCGAGACTAGAATTTTCCTTCCTGGTGAGCTGCTATTAGTGAGCTTGATGCTTCTCATCCTGTTTGGTGGAGTCTTTTTTCGAGGTAAGCCTTGGAAGTGCGGTCTTAGTGAGACCTTTGTCCTGTGTCTACTTAACAGTGGATAATATTTATTCTGAGTTTGATCTACTCTTTGTTCTGCGATTGTTTGGCTTTGGGCCTAATCTTTTGGTGCGGACACACACCGGTGGACTAGGACACGGCGGGATCCGGATAGCTCGCGGAGGACGTGGACGCATCGGCCGAGCCTTCACCTTCATTTCTCATTTGTTTGGCCTTGTTGGGCCCTATTTGGAACTTGTAGATAATTAATGGGTTGTAATAGTGTGTAAAGGCTAATGGGCCTATGGTCTTGTAATGGGCTAGAGTAGTGGTCTAGAGTTATTGGGCTTTTCTATTGGGCTTTTAAAAGGGCCAAGTGTGAAAAGGCCCATGGGCTAGGTATGAATGGGTCAAATGGGGTTAACCAATGTGAATGGGCCAAAGTGTGAAAAGGTCCATGAGTTTGGTGTGCTAGGTGTGAAAAGGGCATAGTGTGAACATGGATCAAGTGTGAAAAGGGGTATAATGTGAATGGGTTCATAAGTGTGAATGGGTCACAAGTGTGAAAGGGTTAATCTAGTGTGAAAGGGTTAATCTAGTGTGAATGGGGCAAGGCTAGTGTGAATGCATGGGTGGCTTGGTGGCTAGTGGAAAGGGGCACCCCTTTCTTGGTCCAAATGGTGGCTTGCCACCTTCCTTGACCAAAGGAAGGTTACTTCCACCTTCCCACCTCTCTTGGATGACCAAAGACCAAGCCCCCACCCCTCCCACTTGTCTAGGTCGCAGTCCCCCCTCTCCCCCTCTCCCCATGCCATTTTCTAACCCCCGCCACCTTCCTTCCCTTCTATATAAACCCATGTATAGTGTCTTGTAAGAGTTAATGAGAATTTTGAGATTTGAATGAAGAGTGTTCTTGTGAAGAGAGTGATTCTCTTGTGTTATCCCTTGAGTGTGATGCTCAAGATATAGTTCCTGCGACGGGATCTAGTCGGGGTGCGACTCCCCAAGCCGAGGTGCGATGCCGAGGCAACCGTTATCGTCTGTTCCTGTGCTGTGCTGCTTCCGCCCATCCGGAATTCTTTTCTGAATCCCGAATCACCCACCGCCTCATCCTCTTCAGATCCGGTCCTGCTAAAATTACCAGAGGTGCTTTTGCAAGTCAGGAAGACGTTGGCGCTGGTTTTGCGTCGATCTGAGCACTAGATCGCTGGAAACAATTCGTCTTGTGAAGTCGCGCAGATCTGCCCGAGCTTGCTGTCCAGATCTGAAGTTTCTTGATTCCAAAATTCTACAGATCTACTCCCAAGCTTTTTGGAGCTCTTCGAGGTCGTAGGATTTTGAGTCCTCTTCGCGTTGCCACCAAGCTCGTGTCGATCCGAGTTTTGTGCTGATCGTGGCGAGATTCTAGTGGGACTGTGCAGACCACTCTGTGCAGATCCGACCCAGAGAAAGAGGCGACTTCCAGAAGCTGCCACGCCCTCCCCTTTGTAGATCTGACCAAACCCCTTGGTCACATCCTTCCCCAAGACGTCGCCAACGATCTGCAACAAACAGTGCCTCGTTTCGACACCGGGAGCCATTTTTCCAGTAATTAATTATATTTTATGCAGTTCTGTGAGCGCCAAACCAGAGGCTGAGAACTATTACTGCTGCGCCCAGATCTGGTAAGATCTGATCGCGCCCTTCAAAGCAGAGAAACGTCATCCTGTCGCCGACGTTCTCCAACAAACGGAACTCTGATCGGGCATTGGATCTTGGCGTACCGGCCTCCACAAGCTCGCTGTTCAGGCTGACCAGCGCGGGCAGAACCAAGTCGGCTTCCAATCGGCTCACCTGATCGGCCCCGACTCGCTTCCCTCGCCTCCTGCGAGTGCGGCCCGTTAACCCGGATTCCAGCAACCTCAAAATTACATTTGTAGCCCTTTACCTCCCTGCGTGGAGTGGGCATTAGGTTCTAAAATTGTACGATTATTATTTGTATGTATTGGGATTGTCAGATTCGACCGGGGTTTTCTTCCCCACGCGCTAGTCGTGGAGGTACGCGCTTCGTTCCTATATCACATTGCTGGTTTAGTATATTTTCTATCATGCTACGTTTGTGAGAATAGGGCCGTTAGCTAGCTACAAATCACCATGATTGTGAGTTGAGAGCGCCCGTTCCTTAGCTCCAATCGAGCACCGTGATCGGACTGCATTGCCCTAGGCGACAATGGTTCCTTAACTGCTGCGATCCCATGTTTCCCTCGCAAGAGACGATCGTCAGGCTAGAGTGAGTCACTGTTGAGAGACGTCTCCACCCGGAGAACACCACGGTGGTCAGCCGCTCGGCTTGTCTTTAGCGTGTTAGTGCTGGCCGCACTCGAGTGGGTCGTAGGTCTTAGCCCGGTCACGTCATCGTCCCGCATCATCTTTGTGTTGAGAGCTATTATGCACCATGTTTATCGTGCCGTGTCTGACGGCTGACGTGTTGTGAAGGCTCATTTATTGTTTCAGGACGTGAGGATAAGCTGAGAATAGCCTTTCTCTGTGCTTTGTGCTGAAGCCGGTACTCTCCTTCATTTGCACTTAGGCAACGTGTGATTGGTTGCTCGCAGGATCAGTACTTGTGGCGTGATACATTGTGATTTTCTTGAATTGCGATGGCGCCGAGTGTGTGCTGAGATGCGGATATCGAGGTATTTCTGATGCCTGTGTGCGTTGTATGAGTGCGTAGCGGAAGTGTGTGGGCTGATAACCCACAGGTCGAGGATCGTTGGTTGTAAGATTCTGACCTGTCGAGAGAATTATTCTTCTCGATGTGATTTTATCTTGCCATCGTGTGCCTTGATGTTGTCCTTACCATGCTGTTGCTATTGGAGGTCTTCTGGTGTTGGCACTGGCATTTGTGAGTGTTAGGGAATCTGTCGGCATTTCTGCTGATTGAGTACCCTCTGCTCTGCAATTCGTTCTTGGGTGTTATGCTCTCGGGACGTGATCATGGTCCTTGAGATGCGTTTCCCAAGATTGTCCTTCTTGTTGTCGTGGGTCTTTCTTTGGTAAGTTGTTCGATGCATGGCTAGTCCTTCGTGGTCGTGTGCTCAGTTGTTATCGTGCCTTGATGTGACCCAGCTTGCGGCTGTGTACCGCGGTTCTGTGTTCAGTACGGAGCCGGGATCCTGCAAGTGTTGTTGTCGTCGTTGTCGTTTTGTCGTTACTTCCCTGTGAATCTGTCTTAGCATCATATGGACCATGATCTTGTCGGTTAGTTGTGATGTACTCTTATTTCCTGGTAGAGTTAGCATGCGACTCGATCAGATATAATATCTGAGTGAGGACTGACTTGATTGTGCTTGTGGTCCGGTGCTATCGTTGGCGTCCTGTGTGCCAGGTTTCGTGGTTGCCTTTGGCACTGGAGCCGCTGTGTCGAGCTGTCAGCTGGGAGGACTATGCTTCCTTTGTTTAAGCTGATGCTTGTTGTGTCTGTCATTTTGTTTTATCGATATCTATCGTCGTGGCATGGGTCATGTCTCCTTTCCTGTGAGACGTAAGCGACGTTGCCTTGTTTCGGAGGTGTCAGGCTTGTGTTCACTAGGGTGTCGTGCTCGATCCAGAGCGTGTACTTGTGATTATGGTCTGACAAGTGTTCCTCTGAATGGTATTTTTTGATATTCGTGTTGTTTCAAGTTGTGTTTTAGGGTTTGTTCTTCCCTGCTTCTTCTTGCTAGCTCCTTAAATTTCGAAGATGAAATTTCTTGAAGGAGGGGACGCTGTAATACCCTAGACCTTTCGGATCCTTATCTGAGTGCTTTCGGATCGCTTTTGTGGGTCCTGGGTTGAGTTTTACAATCCGCGAGGGTTTTTCTCTGGTACAAGTTACGGAATCGGGTGGAGAGTTTATTTCTCAGTTCATCGACTCGTGGATGCCGCAGTTGCGTTGTACTCTTTGAGAGGATCGTTTCGGCTATTTTTGCGTATTTTTTTGAATTAGGGGATTTTGGTATAAAAATTCAAATTTCAAAAATTAGGAAAAATTCCTAATTTCCTTTCTATTTATTCCACTTCACCCTCTCTCCTCCCTCATTTCTCACCTCTCTTTCTCTCTCTCGTTGTCTCTCCTCTCTGGGTCTCTCGGCGCGGGGTGCACACCGTTGGCAAGCTGGCCGAGGCGGGAACGTGATGGAGTGATCGGGACGCGTGATGGGGCGACGGATTGAGCGTGGCGCGGCGCGATCCCTCGGTGGATTCAAAGCCGGCGCGGTTCGTTGTTTTGGCAATTTTCGGCACAGTTTAGTCACTACGGTGCACGGAATCATCGGTGGAGGTAGGGAGACGGAAGCTCTACTTCTTTGTTACGTTCCCTCGAAGTTTCACGCCGAACGGTGAGCATACGAGTGGGTTTTACCTTGTTGGGGTAAAATCATGCGTTTGGGGTGTTTGCAGGGTTCGCTGGAAAATGGTGATGGTTTTTAAATCAGTTGGTATCAATCGAACCCCTAGAATGTCAGCGTTCCAGATCCGCTGATTTCATGTTGATTGGTTGTCATTTGGGTCCGGTACGAGCCCGGGAACCCCGGTGACTCAATTTGGGTCAATTCGGTGGAATTGCCCGTTTCAAGTCATTTTTGCGTCGTTTTGACCCCTTCCGGAGTGTGGAAGGTCGGTATTATCATTATGGTTGTTTCCCCCTTCGATCAGAATCGAACAAGGCGTGGAATCGGGCGTTAGGGCTCGGTTCGGCCGGTTCTCCGTCGTAACCGGTCGACCGGACCAGATGGGCCGGTCGACCGGCGGTTGCCCGTAAGACCGTGTTGGTCCGGCCGTTGGTCCGGTCGACCGACCACCCTGGGCCGGTCGACCGACTCTGTCTGGTCGACCGACCCCAAGGGCCAGGTCGACCGGAATGCTATATTTTTGCCCGTTTTGAGTCCCGATCGGTCCGGTTGAGACCCAATGACCGACCTATGGCCTCGTGAGTGTCCCGGACACCCTGTGAGTTTCGTGTCCATGTTTCTGAGGTGTCGGGAAGTGTCGTGTTACTTCGATTAGCGTGCCTATAGGGATGTGTGTCTCGGGCTTCGTGTTACGCTCGATCGAGTCACCGTGTATCGGTGTGAGTGCGGTGGAGTTCCCCCGCATGTGAGTGGCCTCCCTTGAGTTTTCATCTTGAGGGGATGGTCTCGGTGGCTTGTAGTCTGCCTCAGTATTCATGTTACCGTGGTTTTAGACCTAGTCAATATTTTAAGTCAGTTGGCCTTGGCGGCCCAACCTTCATGCGTTTCTTCGCAGTAGCTCACCTTTCTTAGGCCGCTACAAGTCGTTTTGACTTAGGTCAATGTTTTAGGGTGGTTAGTGTGGCGGTTGTCTCTTGGACCACCTAGTCCATGTGGAGGATCTATATTAGACCACTTTGGTGGTCTGACTGAATAGGTCGGTTCAGGGTTGACTGGATTTCGCGGCCGAATCCTTGACCGCTACAGTCACCTAGCGGCCCATTCTATGACCGCCAGCGTATGTTTCTCTGCTTAATTCCAGCGTGTCGTTTCCTGATGTGTTGGTTTCCATGTGCCTCGGCTTGACCTCGTGGTTTGCCCATTGTCCCGTGGATGCCTTTTGATGTCCTATGAGGGCTATAACCATGTTATCAGATAGCCAGGTGTACCCTGCTATTGGGTAGGTTTCTGTATCGCTTCAGAGTCATTATTTAGGTCCTAGTCAACCCGGTGTGACCCAGTGGTTGACAAGTAACCTTGCGTTTGTCGTGACTATTCTGAATAGCTCGAGACAGTGGTTCTAGACGCCTAGAGGTACTATCTTACCTCAGTTTGTGTGTCAGGTTCTTTGAGGGTCTTGATGATCCCTCAGGTCTCCGTAAGTCATTTTATGTGGATGTGTCGTTTCTTTTGGCTTAGGATTAGACCGATTGACGGCTTGTTCCGTCGTTGTGCAACGATCTTGACTCCGAGTCATGAGACTCAAGGATCATTGCATTGGTAGGTCTAATTGCCCTGTCCTGAGTCTGTTGGCAGTTGGTGAACTACCTTTGTGCTTCGTAGTACGTGCGACAGTGCTTTCTTGGCCTGTTTGTACTCCAGCACTCGTGTTTTCGAGTCTCTGTGTCTAGTGAGCCTCCACTAGTCGTAGCCCGACGACGTTTAGCGTCGATCCCTCCTAGGAGAGGTGACGGGGTAGTCCCGTTTTACTGTTTGTAAGCTAGTTTCCGTGTGCCCTTGCTTCACAGTAGCGTCCTGCTGGGGGGGGGGGGGGGAAACTAGCTAGAGGCCTGACTCTAGGCAAGAGTCGATGTGTGCACACGTGGTCAGGGGCGTTTGGACTGGCGCCGATAGGCGTGACCCTGACTAGTCACTCGTTACTATAGTTCCTATTCTGGTTCATAGAGTATCTTAGTCTCCGTCGTTCTCGGCATCCGTAGCGAGATACTTGCGGCGCAGTGTCAGACATCAGTGGACGCATCTGGCTGTTCTTCTAGTGAGGAGGTGCTTGTGGAACGCACTGGATTTCGTTGGACGAAAATATCGTGGTATCGGTGGTTATATCGATTCGAGATCATCTGTCCCACCGGGCGTGCCAGCTTGTGGAACGCACTGGCATTCGAGTTCGTGAAAGATATCGGGGTGTTCTTTTTATCAGTTTATCGGTTTATCTAGTGCGAGGGCGTGCCAGTCACCTAGGTGACAATGTGTTCGGGCTTCAGGACTGGAGTGGTCCGAAGCCCGGGGTGCGCTCCGTCTGACTAATCAGACGATTGTGGGTATCGGGTCGGGATTGGAGACCCGCCGTGCCATAAAGGCTACGACGTTAATTACATCCCCTCAGAGAGGGGAAGACCTCTGATTAATAGCCAAGAAAAGGGGCCAAATGACCTAAACATCAATTTTTCATTAAAGCATGCGAGTTGGGTTGACATGATTCAGACCCTCCGCATCGGTATGCAAAATGGTGTTCAAAACCATACAAATACTTGCTGCGAGTGCGGCAAATTTAATGCAAGTGCGGGATTAGATCCCTGTATATATATATATCAGTCACTAACGGACCATCCAGTGTTCGGTCGAGAGTCCATATTTGAAGCATCGAAGGTAACAACAAAGACATTCGGATATCTATCGTAGGTACGGCACGTTTCATGTGGGTGCGGGATCGGATCCCAGAAGAAGTGGGTCAAGTTGATGAACTACCGGCCCAAGAGGTGCACGGATCATGACCATGTCGGGGATCCCGAGGTCAACATCCGATACCACGGGGCATCATTGCATAGTCCGGCGGAGCGGGTTGTTAAGTGTAAAGCCAAAACTCGATAACGTGCGCCCTCGTACGCGGATCGACCTGCGCGGTCAAGTCGTGGGGGTCAAGGGGGTAGCGCCCCTTGCGGGGGTTTCCGGGGGCAGCGCCCCCGGAACAAAATTTGGATTATGGTGGAGGGGAAACTTTTGATTAGTTTTATTCATTAGTTTTAATTCTTTTCTCTCATTTGATTAAGCATTTTCTCCCTTTCAGGCATGCCGGTTTAAGGAAGCAACGGGGACGGGGCGCGCCGAATTAGTATCAAGAGGAGGGTGCCGTTTTAGAGTCCAAAGGAGGAAGTGGGGGCGCCGTTTTAAGGTGAACATGGAGATGGAGAGGGGGGGGCGCCGTTTTTAGGTGCTCACAGGAAGAGATGGAGAGGGCACGCCGTTTTTAGGTGCTCACAGGAAGAGATGGAGAGGGCGCGCCGTTTTTGGGACTCAAGGAAGGAGGTGGAGGTAGGGCGCCAGAATAGGATGCTACAAGGGGAAGGGCGCGCCGGTTTAAGGATACTACAAGGGGGGGCAGAAGGGCGCGCCGGTTTAAGGTAGGCCAAGGGGCGCGCCGGAATGGGCCCAATGAGGGGGGGCGCCGGTTAAGGCAAAGAAGAGGAGGGCACGCCGGTTAAGGTCGCGTCGGAATGGGAAGACAAGGAGTTGAAATGGATGCGCCGGGACAAGGGGGAGGTGCCATAGGGCGCGCCGGGTAGAGGCTCCCATGGGGCGCGCCGTTTTAGCGTTCAAAGGAAATGGGGGTTACGAGAATGGGGTTAAATCGGCGCGGTGAGTAGTGACCGCGTCGGATTAGGCCACGCCGGGACAGCTTCAAAGAGATTTTATTTCAACCCATTTATGCTCTGTTTCTTGTTTCTTTAAACTGTAAGTCGGTTTATTGATTAGTTGTTCATCTTATGGATGGATTATGTTTACGGAAAGAAGATTTAAGTGTTTTAATTGTTTATTTAGGCGGATTAGCGTGATGATTCAAGTGTTTTGTTCAGGGGGTTCAATTCACAGAGTTTACTGTGCGTTTCTTTTCTTTCACCCGTGGGCAAGTTCTATGATACGTTTATTCATTGTTCTTGGTGTTCTTGTATGTTCTTGACCCTGACGAAAATCGGGCAGCACCTCCCCTAGATCGGGGCTTGTCGGAGAGAAGCGAAGGCCACCAAACAGATTGCTCCGGGGTGACCCTCAAAAATCGGAGTGGCCTTACGGCGGTCCGAACCCATGTGTGAGTGTGGAGCGCTCGAGGGCTAGCCTTCAAGAGCGACCATGACTCACGGGCGATGAATCTTCAACGCGGGACAGATGTTTGCCACGAGGGCATGAATGTTCATCCGGTGACAGGTTCCCTTGAGGGACATGCTATGGACAAGCAAGCCTCGAAGGGCCCTGGACGATTAGAGAGGGGGGGAAGAGAGGTGTAGATCAGAATGGAGAAAACAGAGCCACCGCGAGCTGAGTATTGAGGGGGATTGGGGCATCAAGATCTCCCAAAGGGGAGTTTTCCTTTCATTCCACAACAGACCGAACTCCGGTTACATTGAAAGGGAATACGAAGACAAAGGGCTACATATGAAGATCACCAAAAGGAAATCAAAGGGGCAGAAGGGAATGCAAAGACAAAAGGGGGGAACAGAGCTCTCTTCCCCTCACCTCTCCTCCTTTCTTTCACCCTTTTCTCTCTTCACTTCACTCTCACAGGAACACTGGCTTCGGGCTTCAAGGGATTTCTCTCAGAAGAAAGCTTCCGCTTTCCAGGCTTCCCAGAGTTGTCCCTCCTCTCCAACCGATCAAAGTTCCCCGTGGTGGGCTTTTTATAGGGGCCAGTGGCCCTGTCGAAGGGAGCGGCTCCCTTTATTTTCTTCCTTATTTCTTCTTCTTTCCATCTTGCTTCGCCTGCAACGCCTCTGCCGTGTCGCCGTGTCGAGTGCCGTTGTCATAGACATTACCTCTGCCGAGGCCACAGTGTGACCGGGAGGGGGGGCAGAGGCATGGCCTCCTCCTCTGCTGGCATATCCACCGCGAGACACGCCGCTTTCATCATTTGCAGGAGCATGGGCGGCCGACGGATGAAGTGAACGTTCGGTGGGATGGGGCTCGGGAACTTCCATTCACGGCATATGCTCGGTTGCCCAACGGATCGAAGCAGACATTTAACCATTTTAAGCAGTTCGTCGACGTGCTGTTCGCAGCAAACAGGGGACCGTATTGATGACGGGATGGCTTCACTGCACGCCGGAAGCGCTTCAGAGAATAAGTTTAGGGGTTAAAACGGCGCCATATTCAAAGGGGCGCCGTTTTAAGCATCAAAGGGGGAGGCCTCGAGCGCGCCGTGTAGCTAAACAAAAGAAGGGGCGCGCCGTGTAGCCAAACAAAAGAAGAGGGGCGTGCTGTTTTAAGGCGCGCCGTTTTAAAGCCCCCTCATGCCGTTTTAAGCACTAAACGGATTCTTCTCGAAGTCGCGGCCATTTTACGGAATGTCGACATTCCCGGAAGGTTCCGGTTGCTATGTATGACCTCTACAATGTTCCGTTCGCAGCCTTTGGGGCCCGGTCCCAGACTCTACGTGACTTTCAATGCACGTCAGGCTGTGTCGGAGTTCCTGACTCTTCTTCGATTCAGCTCTAGGCACGGCCGGCTGTAGAGTTGTGGCCATATCTTCTGCCCGAGGGGCTCCCTCATCGGCTAGCGGACCACCAAGCGAGTCCTCATCCTGATCGGGCGAGGCATGAGGTTTATTCAGCATTTCCGTCTTCGGCTCGCTCTCGAGTGTCGAGACGTGCATGCCGTATGATCATCATCGACATTTTTTGACGTCCACAGTGCTCCCATCACGTGACACATGACTCTCGCATTTCTCGTAGTCTGTTTTCCCCTTCCGAGTTAGCCTGACCTTGGCTTCGTCCGAGTTCAGCTTCCCCTTTCGAGTTAGTCCGTTCTCGGCTCTATCGAGGATAGCTCGGTGTCGAACACACGACGTTCTAGTCGTGTATGCATCAGAGTCTGTTGTCTATCTAGGTCTTTTCTAGGCTCTGTGCCTATTTTAGTAGGCCTTGGGCCTTATGCCTGTCGACGGATCGGTAACTCCTGACTTTGTGAGATCAGGGTTCACCCTTCTGTCACTGTTTGGAGTAGCTTAGAGAGCTGTGCTTTGCCCGGTAGCTGTGTTCTCGTTCTTTACGGCTTCGTTTTTCCCTTTCCTTTTAGCTGTTATACTCCTTCTATTGCTGCTTTCTTTTATAGCTTTCTAGTGGTAGTTTTTCTGCTTTACTACTACTGTTGTTTTAGCTATTGTTCCATGTTACTGCGTATTTTTTAGTGGGGATCCGCGTGACCCCTACTGAGCCAGTGACACGAGGCTCACCCCTACTTTTCAGGTGTGGTCGTCTCTGCTTCCTTCGTGATTCCTGGTGTGGTGTGCTAGTTATTGCCAGCGGTACCTGTGTTGGGCTTCTCCCGACCTCAGTGTACGTTTTCTTTCTGTTGGACTGTACTAGTCTTTCCTTTGGTCTGGACTCTGGTATAATTGTTAACTTTAACTGTTAATTAAAAAGTAATTTTATTTCTGCTACTTTAGTAAACCTGATTAATGAAATTTAATTGCTTACTGTTATATCTGCGACTTCAATGTACTACACGACATTCCTTTTATCCCTTCGGAGCTTTACAGCTCTTGAGAGGCTTCACGGGTTCCAAGTGGTATCGGGTCTACTCGGTAGTCCTATCGGGTACATTCGGTATCCGGATTCTGGGTCGTCACATGAGGTGTGCGTGAAATAGTGCACTGACCTTAGTATGCGAAACGTGCGAACTATGCATCGACCCTAGTAAGACTAAGGCAGATATGCACTGACCTTGCATGTAGTCCAACAATGTATGCACCGACTCTGAATACTAGCAGAAGGTGTACCGACCTGATATGCATACTATCAAAGTATGCACCGACCTTGTATCGCACAAGGGTAAATGTGCACCGACCTTGTATCACACAAGGAAGGTGTGCACGGACCTGGTTTAGTGCAAGGGTAAAAACTGCACCGACCTTCTTTATGATTAATGCAGATGTGCACGGACCTTATATATACACAAGGCAAATGTGCACTAACTTGATATGTTGTAGAACAGAGAATGCACTGACCATCTGAAGATGCACCGACCTTAGTCATGCGAAATGACAATATGCACCGACTCCAATGCACTTAAACAACATCAGCTAGCATCGACCTTAGCTGTGTGAAAAACAAAACTAGCACCGACCCTAGTTATGCATGATGCAACTGGTGTTGACTCTATATAAGCACAATGCAGTATGCACACCAACTGTTCGACGAAATGTCATGTACACAGGTTATTCAGTAAAATGACATGTGCACAAACTTTATGCAGATGCATTGACTTTTTGTGCACAATGTTAACATTATTGACAGTATGTTGACCTGAAATGCATTTATATTGTATGAACAGTATCTGGTATGAACAAATGAGCTCAAGCATGATGCATGCAGCATGTGTGCAATAGAAATCATTTATACCATGAATAATTCAATCAAGCACAGAATTCATATGGTCCAAACACCTATGACATCATACACATATGACTCATAATTTTGACATCATCAAAACACAGAATGCCAACATGGTCTAAAGATCCATGATCTTTTCACTTTCAGGAAAATGAAAGGATCCATCCAGTATCTTTTGATAAAAACTAAAATTATCTGCATTGATAAAAGGTACTGTGTGGATAAGATTGATCGAATATATAGAAATTTTAAATCTTCAGAAGAAATCCATCCGAGTGAAAAATCATCTTCTGCTTCAAAGAAAAGTAGTCAACGAAAATTCAAGCCAGATGAAGCCTACATTTCTGATAAATGAAGACACCTGATGCAATTTCTATAACTTAAGAACTGTTGCTCAACATTGATTCCATATGGAAACATAATTCATGCATTTGTCATCAGGACTCTTGCTTTAAGAATTGAGCCTAATATGTGAAGCATGACGTGGTGACACGTGATTCTGGCAAACCAAAATAGATATATGATACAAATGATTGAATGCAACGGGCACCGTCCTGCTATTGTTGATTATGGATGAAGTAATCAAGTATGAATGCGAATGCATGTAAAGAACCAATACATTATAAAACACTTTTTGGTTGAAAATCCAAATACCTAAAAATTTAAAAAGAATAGTTCTGACCCAAGTCACCAAGTTAGAGTTCTCAAAAAGTCAATTCATAGAAAATTTGCAAATTGAGGATGAAATTTTATGAGAAATTGTAGAAAGGATCATTAATTTTAAATACATAAAAATATAGTTTAAAAATAATAATATGAATACATAAACTATATGACATAAAATTAAATTCTTTTTAGTGTGAAATTCAATTGCAAAAAAAATCGTGGTTTTTGAATTCACCAAGATAAAAAAAAATTTAAGAAAACTTTAGTTCTTGAAAATATGGTCAAATAAGAACAAAGAAATGCAATTAAAACATGTTATTTAAAAAGTCTTGCATGTCTTTCTTTTGACAATTCTTATTAATACAACAATTAACATTTTGCCTATTTATGTATGCACAGGCCAATGTGCATGCACGAAAAGGAGGAGGCCCGATTCCTGCTTCTTTTCTTAAAAATGAGTCATCTGTTACCCTTCGTTTTCTAGGTTCTTAAAGGCAAGGAGATCAAGTAGTTGCTGTGGTGTTTGGCAGAAAACAAAGTTCAGTATCAAGCAAAAATAGGGTCACTGAGGAGGCTGGTGAAGAAAGGTAGATCTCATGTGAATGAAGCATGGCCAGCATATGAAAAGTCCGTAGAGAAATCTGAACATTTATTCAAACATCTAAGTCCACTATAGAACGAGGTTATGAAGAAAAGAAGCTTGATCATGAAATGACATTTATTGGTTGAGTACAAGGTCAGTATAGTTGGAAAAATCAGATCATGGGCAGACAATTCGATGAGGATATGAGGTTGATTATGACTGGCAAGAAGTAGGAATCTTCAGGGACCAGGCAATGCAGATTGAATCTTGAGTCCCTAATCCAGTCCAATGTTCCAACCAGGAGCTCTTTTATAGGGTAACTTCTTGCCCAGAGAACTATAGATTCACTTTCCTGCAACAAGATTTATTGGATGTTATCTACATAATAACAAGATTTGAGATATGCAATCATGACCCAGATTGATTCAGGTCTGGTAGATCCCATGCCACTCCCAATTATTTGAAGTCTGTTGTGCCCCGGTCTGTTTTGATGAAGATTTTGTGTGAAAATGTCATGAGCTAAGTTTATATGATTTGCTTTGATACATACTCGATGAATGTAGGGTTTTAAGGATAAACTGAATGTTTGATCAATTTGAGTCTTGTATTGCACTGACCTGCCCAACCTTTGAACAGACCCAATCTTTTGTGCTTCTGTGACGACCTAGAGCGCCAGATACCGATATACCGATAACATCGATACACCGATACCAGGAACTGGGGAAGCCACCCAAGAGGCTGATGAGGCCCCTGAAGGGTTAGTGAAGTTCGTTGAGGGGATGCATAACGAATTGTAATCACAAGCGCGCATTTTAGATTCAACATTTAAAAATTTAGCAGGAGAGCGGAAGCAAATTAAAATAAACAAGTGCTAAATATATATACTAGTCCGGAGGCACAAGAGTGCAGTCCAAAAGTACAACTACACGGGGCATACCCCGGCAAAAGTACACAAGAGAGCCCAACAAGGCAACTCGTCTACTGCTGGCAGCTAGGCACGGTCTCCGGGCACACGGAAAACACCGGGAGACGATGGGTGCGGCTCACCTGAAAGAAGAAGGGTGAGTCACAGCCAGACTCAGTAGGGGTCACGCGGATCCCTACCTCGCACTAAACAAGCATACATGTAAAAATAAAGGCAATTAGAGCATGCATTGAATTAAATAACAGGTAATGGCATGAATAACTAATCACAATAAAGCTATAAAATCTAACTAAACAGATATAACAGTTAATACATGCCAATAACGAGTAAGTCTAAACGACTGAAACTAAATCTACCAGTAGAATATGCCTCAACTAATCCAAGCCACAGGGAGTAGGACAACCACCGGGAATAGAAACCAGATGCGTCCACTGACGACTTACACTGCGTCTCAAGCACTCGCAGTCGGCAACACGATAAGCTGAGCGCGTAAACAGTACCAAACCAAGTGACCAGTCAGAGTGACACTCGTCAGTGTCAGTCCACAGCCTCTGACCATGTGTGCACACACTGACTCTCGCCTGAGCCAGGCCCTCTAGCTAGATTTCTCCCTTGGTAGGACGCTACCATTGGCGAGGAGCCCACGGTACTAGCTTAAAAACCGTGTGATGGGAAACACCCCTCCGCTATCCCCAAGCGGGTCGGTACTCAAAGACCTTAGGGCTACAATAGTGGTTCCATTGCAAGGAAAGAAAAGCTACTCTATTGGGATTTATAAACATGCCATTATATTATAAAATAACTCAACATGGCATATAAACATTTCGGGAAGCATTAAGAATAGGCCGGCAGCTTTTTGAAACTAACAGGCGTGTGGTGGTCTGCTGCCACCGCGTTATGGGTGTGTGACGGTCGGGGAAGGGCGCGTTACATCGGCTGTGACGCGTCCGCCCCTGGCCATTACAGCCATCGAAGCTCCAGCTCAAACTGATCAAACGGGATGTAACGCAC
The DNA here is from genome assembly GCA_022559845.1 of Amorphophallus konjac. Lineage (NCBI taxonomy): Eukaryota > Viridiplantae > Streptophyta > Magnoliopsida > Alismatales > Araceae > Amorphophallus > Amorphophallus konjac. The sequence continues at coordinate 404,863,067 of CM040121.1, read as the reverse complement.
TCACGGTGGCGCGTTACATCACCCTGACGGCCGGCCGACAGGCCGTCAGGTCCACCCGAGACCAAAACTAACGCTAACAGTTTTTAAACGTTCAGAAAATGGTGTAACGCGCTCGCCCAGGTGCGTTACAACCTCCTAACGGCTGCCTGACAGGCCGTCAGGCCAACTGCCTCAACGGGTCAACGGAATTCAACGAAAATGTAACGGTCGGGAGCCTGACCGTTACACTCACTGTGACCGCCTCCAAAGGGCCGTTACAGTGACGTAATGCGTCCCCTATGGACCGTTACAGATGTGACGGTTCCTGGAAGGACCGTCACACTGTCTGGGTTACGGACGGGTTATGTTTGAAAACTGTTCCCTCTCGGGCGACCGGAATCGCCGGGTAACGACGAAAACCCATAAAACCTGTCAAACCACACGTCCTAAACAACATAATACCAACAAAATAACAACATGCAACGCCTACAATGGCTTAAACATGAAGAATGAAGCTTAAACCCTAAACATGGAAAATAACCAATATGCATGCCACATGGGTTTAAACAAGAAACCAAGCTATAGGAAATGATCCTAGCGTGTTCAGGATTCCATCCCCCTACCTCGTGCGAGTCGAAACGGCCGATTAGGCCACACGCAAGAGGAGGGTACCGCCTAGCCTCCACGCTCCGTCTTGTCTCCACAGGCCACGAACCGCGCCAAGGTGGGCGTCAACGCGTTCCTCTCGACGCGAGGATTCCACCGGCGTGCTCCGTGCCTCGAACCGACGTCGTCTCGCCCGAATTCCCTAGGAGAGGGGGAGAGGCGATCGGACAAGAGAGAGAGAGAGAGGGTGAATGAGAGATCGACGAGGGGAGAGAGAGAGGGTGAGGGATTAAAGGAAAAAAAATAAAGTTAATATATATAATATATTTATTATATATAAAAACCTTATTATTTCCATAAAACCTCAATTAAATCCAATTAAATCCAGAAAAATACCAGAAAAAATTCCTAAAAATCCAGGAAAATAGCCAAAAATTCCAGAATGAGTTCTAGATCCGAACCACTAAGGATCCACCAAGGCACGGGCCTCACAGTCCCTCCCTCCTAAAAAAAATTTCACCCTCGAAATTTACAACAAAGGATAAGGAGGAAACTGAGAAACGAAATTATACCTCACTCGAATAAGAAAGGAAAAGGCTGACGCATCTCATCTTCACGCTTCCAAGTAGACTCATTACCAGAGTGACGCTGCCAAGCAACTCTTACCAGAGGGATAACCTTATTTCTCAATCGCTGCTCACGACGGTCTTCAATTCTGATAGGAAACTCTGGCGTAGACAAATCAGCGGTCACTTCGGGCCAAACAGAGTCATCAAGGGCATGGGATGCATCAGACACATACTTCCTCAGCTGAGAGACGTGGAACACATCATGAATAGCTTGCATAGCCGCTGGTAGTTGCAATCGATAAGCTACCTGACCCACAACTTCAACAATAGGAAACGGGCTAACATAACGTGGACTAAGCTTTCCACGCTTCCCAAACCTGGAAACACCCTTCATCGGAGATACCTTAACAAAAACCATATCTCCAGGCTCAAACTGTAGTGGGCATCTGCGTTGATCTGCATAGCTTTTCTGTCAACTCTGAGCCATCAACAATCTCTGCCTAATCAAACGAACCACATCAGAACACTACTGTACCATATCAAGTCCCGTTAAAAGTCTATCCCCAATATCAAACCAACTCAGAGGAGTACGACAAGGATGATCATACAGTGCCTCATAAGGAGCCATGCCAATACTGGAGTGAAAACTGTTATTATAAGCAAATTCAACAAGTGGCAAATATTGACTCCACGAACCTTGCCAGTCAAGGCAACACGATCTCAGCATATCTTCCAGAGTCTGAATAGTCCTCTCCGACTATCCATCTGACTGCGGATGATACGCTGAACTGAAGGCTAACTCAGTGCCCAAGGCTTTCTGAAAACTGCGCCAGAAGTCGGAGGTAAAACGTGGATCACGATCTGACACAAGTGAAACAGGAATTCCATGCAGTGGCACTATCTTCTGAACATAAAGCTCGGCCAACCTCTGCACATTCCAAACAACCTTTATTGGCAACAATCTGGCAGTTTTTGTCAATCTATCAACAAGCAACCATATACCATCAAAACCTTGTGAAGTTCGAGGTAAACCCACCACAAAATCTGTAGTGACATGATCCCATTTCCACATTGGAATCTCTAATGGCTGAAACAATCCACCTGGCTTTTGATGTTCGGCTTTAACCTGCTGACAAGTCAAGCACTTAGAAACAAATACAGCCACATCTCTCTGCATACCTGGCCACCAGAACTGCTTCTTCAAATTCTGATATATCTTGGTGACACCTGGGTGAATAGCAAAGCGGGATCCATGGGCTTCACTCAGAATTGCAAATCTCAAAGAATCATCGGCGGGAATATACAATCTGCCACGGAAACTGACAACCAGCTTGTCACGCCCCGAGCGCGGAAGGTACCCGGAGATGCGCGACAAGTTTGTATCAATCATGTCAATCAGAGTAGTAGTGTATTCGACACAAAGACAGAGTGCGCAAATATAAAGATAACCCAATCCATTTATTCCTTTAATAAGAATATGTCTATTACAAACCCTTGCAAATACTAGACTCAATAAAAGAAAGGTACAACTCTTGACTCAAGAAAAATAGAGAAAAGATATGACTAATTGACGCTTGAGTAGCTCTAACTCTTTCACTCTTGACCATCCCCTTCAGATTGAGTTCCCTCATCGTCGGACTTACCTGAAAAGTATGGAAACACTGAGTGAGCGAACGCTCAGTAGGAAATTATATCTCAAGAACTAGCAATGGGTTTAAGTAATTACATCTTTCATGAATGCACTATAGCTATGCATGCTCGCAAAACGACAAGATAGAGAGAGTGTATAACAATAAGATAGCGATGAACTTTCAAGAACTTATATCAAAAGATATCAAGATATTCAAGCAAGTAGACTCATCATGTTATGTTGGAATTTGGCTATCATGGTTCAAGCACGCAAGTATGCAATTACCCTTTTTCGGGTCACGCAAGTCATGTAATATCAAGTCAAGTACAAGTACAAGATTTGTGGAATGTTCAATCAAACTAGTCATGCACTTCGATATAATGCCAATACCGTGATCAATCAACTCCCATGGGCACAGGTACTTTCGGGTGCTCCTCCCAGGACCAGATCGGGCCCTATATGCGCAGGCATTAATCATGTATTTTAACATCCACTTTTGTATATAGCCAATATGGAATTTCAAGGATAAAGCTTGTAGACATGTAGGATAGACTTTGAAAGAATAGAGTCCAAAAATATGACACTTGACATAGTTAGGCGATAATAACGGTACAATCACGATTATCGATAAAACTAGGTGGAATTGGTTCCCTAACTTGGGTACCATGACAAATAAGTATGGACATTCTTTATATAGAATTGAGGTCCACAAGAACATCAAGTTTAATATAGAATTGGGGTCTACAAGAACATCATAACAATGTTGTTATAGAATTGGGGTTTACAAGAACATCATAACAATGTCATGCTTTACCCCGTTCATTAAGATAATTCTCATATCATACACATGGCATGACATGAGGGCCGGTATACCATGTTTCTATAGAGTGACATGGCAAAGATTGTGTAATGGGTTTTTATGGTACAACCAGCTCAGTCGGCCTTGAGGGAATCCAAGGCTCGAGGAGTCTTACGGAGGTCTCTATGACTAACTCGCTAGTCCAAAGGAACGGAATGTCCAATGGAGAGCTTGTATGTCACTGAGAGTTAAGGGGGTAACGTTAAAACATCATGAAACGTGGGACTATATTCACGGAGTGGAAATATAGTGCCAATATATATATACATAAGTATGAAACCCTCGGATAACAGAAACAGTGAAAAAATAGTTTTACAGGAAAATAACGACTTTAGTTAAGTCATTAATCACGTAATTAACGCCTTACATAAGGGCGTTTCTTGAGCTTTTGACGACTCGTGAGGCAGTCGTCCAAAATATATTTCAATTTTTACAGAATTTCAATATTTCAAAATTTTTAACCAAAACGCGCCCTGGACAGGGGCGTTACCTCTCAATTAGCACCCTGGTCTGGGGCGTCAGTTCAGTAGGAGGCGACCTAGACAAGGTCGTGAATTCAAGAATTTACTAATTTTCAGATAATAAAATTTCAGGAAAAAAGGTACATGATCATGACAGGAAAAATAGCAGGATTTCACAGGTATACTCATGCAATATATTAGATTCATTGTTACATAGATATTAAATTTTAAACGTGGGTATTTATTAATTACATGCAATTGACGACTTCTGGGCAGGGCGTCAAAACAATAATTAGCGCCCTAGTGTGGGTCGCTTCTTTAAATTAGCGCCCTTGTCAAGGGCGTTTCTTTTTGAAATTACATAGAAACCATCTGAAACCACAATAAAACTACATGCATGCACGACCGATGATATTATTAAGATCTTAAGCTAGTTTGGGCTACGATCTTGAGAAAACCTACCTGATGATCTGTGTGAAGACTCGGTTAAGATTTGTGAAGAGAAAAGGACTCTCTGTTAGCAACAGAGTCTTCTGATTATCGGAGGAAGAAGAAGAAGATGATGATGAAGAACTTCACGTCCTTCCACTATATGGGCGTTCCTTCTAGATGCAGACAACCTACAGGAGAATAAGATGAAGAACAATTAATATTCTTCATAACTAAAACCGTAGACAGGGGAAGAAGAACATTACCTGTTCTTCACGTACGCAGCAGCAGAGCTTCCTTCGGCCAACAGCTCGCTAGGGTTCGACAGAGAGGGTTATTTATAAGGTTTTGGGAATCCTAATAGAGTTAGAATTTGATTAAGGGTAGTATTCCCTTGATAGAGTCCTTACTATATTCTATCCTCGACCTAGTTATCCAGAACTTGCTCTGGATAGTCTCCTGGGTCGATCGAAACTCGAACAGAATTGACGTCTTTAGTAAGGGCGTTGAATTTAAATTGACGCCTTTGACAATGTCGTTTCTTGTGAAAAACGCACCCAGGTGGAGGGCGTTACATTTACTTCCCTTTTTTTTTATTATTTTGGCCGTTTGATAATTGACGCCTTATTGTTTGGGCGTCCCTTTTTAATTAGCGCCTTATCTAGAGGCGTTTCTTAATGAAGTAGCGCCTTGACCAAAGGCGTTATTTCCATTCTGTCATTTTATTTATTCTTTTTGATGTTTCTAATTCATTTATTTAATACTTTATCAAATTTGATTAATTTGGGGTTTTTATTTCCTTTTATATTTTTTTTCCAGGGTTGCTACACCCTCCCCCACTTAAAAGAATTTGGTCCCCAAATTCAATAGTATATATATGTGGAGATTGTAGAGTATATACCTTAAAATAATTCTGGAAATCGCTTCCTCATGGATTCCTCGGTCTCCCATGTGGCTTCATGCTCGGAACTCTTATTCCATTGTACCTTTAGCATGGGAATAACCTTATTCCTTAGGGTACGTACTTCACGATCTAGTATCTTTATGGGCTTCTGTTCATATGTGAGATCCTTCTGGATAACTAAGTCTCCATGTTCAATAATATGTGATGGATCATGCACATACTTCTTCAACATAGATATGTGGAATACATTATGCACTTCAGACAATTGAGGAGGCAATGCGATGCGATAAGCAACCTCGCCAACTCTTTCCAATATCTCAAAAGGTCCGATGAACCTTGGTGTAAGCTTGCCCTTATCACCAAATCTCCGTATGCCACGTCCCGGCGATATCTTGAGAAATACATGATCTCCGATTTGGAACTCAAGATCTCTCCTTCTCGTGTCAGCATAAGTCTTTTGTCTAGACTGAGCTACTTGCAGTCTTTCTCTAATCAACTGTATCTTCTCTGTGGTATCCCTCACCATGTCTGGACCCAATAGTTGATTTTCTCCAACTTCGTCCCAGCATAAGGGTGATCGGCAACTCCTTCCGTATAAAGCTTCGAAAGGTGCCATTTGTATACTTGCCTGGTAGCCATTATTGTATGCAAATTCCACCAACGGCAAGTGATCATGCCAGCTTCCATCGAAATCAATGATGCAAGCTCTGAGCATATCTTCAACCACCTGATTAGTTCTCTCGGTCTGACCATCCGTTTGAGGATGAAAAGCTGTACTAAAGTTAAGCCTTATTCCCAACGAATGTTGTAGTCCCTTCCAAAAATGAGAAGTAAAACGGGGATCTCTGTCAGACACGATTGAAATAGGAATACCATGTAATCTGACTATTTCCTTGATGTATAATGCAACCAAAACATCAACTGACCATCGGCTCTTTATTGGCAAGAAATGCGCCGATTTAGTCAATCGGTCAATAATAACCCATATTCCATCATGTCCTCCTTTTGATTTAGATAAACCCATAATGAAATCCATACTAATATTCTCCCACTTCCATTTGGGAATATCTAGAGGATGTAATTTTCCAGCAGGCTTTTGGTATTCCGCCTTGACCTGTTGGCAAGTGAGACAGCGTGATACATAGTCTGCTATTTCCCTTTTCATGTTGGGCCACCAAAAATTCCTCTTCACATCTTGGTATATTTTGGTTGATCCTGGATGAATCGTGTACCTTGATCTATGAGCTTCATCTAAGATCTTCTTCTTTAACTCGGGACAATCCGGTATGCAAGTTCTATTCCTGAACATTAATCTTCCTTCACAAGTTATTTGGAAATCAGATTGTCCTTCCAGTTTGCCTTTGATCTCTACTAATATTGGGTCATTATCTTGAAGCGCTCGTATTTCAGATAATAGGTCTGGATGAATGCTTATATGAGATAATGTGACACATTGAAAGTCTGTGTCCATGCTTATATTGAGTTCAGAGAATTGCTCCAGCAATTTCCATTCTTGAATCATACAATTGGCTAACAGTGCTCTCGGCTTTCGACTAAGGGCATCTGCTACATGGTTACCCTTTCCGAGATGATATTATATATTGAAGTCGAAGTCCTTGAGATATTCTAGCCAACGTCTTTGCCTCATATTTAGTTCCTTTTGTGAAAAGAGATACTTGAGACTCTTGTGATCAGAGTATACAGTAAACTGTACTCCATAAAGATAGTGTCTCCATATTTTGAGTGCAAATACCACCGCGGCCAATTCTAAGTCATGGACGGGGTAGTTCTCTTCATGCTTCTTCAATTGACGAGAAGAATAAGCTATAACCTTTCCTTGTTGCATTAAGACACATCCGAGGCCAATGCCAGAAGCATCAGAGTATATCTCGAATTGCTCTCCTTCCATTGGTAAAGCTAAGACCGGAGCTGTAGTTAGATGATCCTTGAGATTTTGGAAGCTTCTTTCACATTCCTCACTCCATTCATAATGGATCTCCTTGCGAGTTAACCTTGTAAGCGGCACGGCGATCTTAGAGAAATCCTTGATGAATCGCCTGTAATAGCCGGCAAGACCTAAGAAACTTTGGATCTCGCTAGCATTGGTCGGTCTTTCCCAATTCTTCACAGCTTCAACCTTTGATGGATCTACAGATAATCCATCCTTTGATATCACATGTCCGAGAAAAGTTACTTCTTCAAGCCAGAACTCACACTTGCTGAGCTTGGCATATAATCGGTTTGTCCTTAATATTTGTAATGCAATCCTCAAATGCTCCTCATGCTCTTCCTTAGTCTTGGAATAAATTAATATATCATCGATGAAGACCACCACGAATTGATCTAAATAAGGTCTGAATATGCTATTCATCAACTACATAAAGGCAGCAGGGGCATTTGTTAGTCCAAAAGGCATAACAACAAATTCATAATGGCCATACCTGCTTCTGAATGCAGTCTTATGAATGTCATCATCCTTGATTTTTAGTTAATGATATCTCGACCTGAGATCAATCTTTGAAAAATACATGGATCCAGATATTTGATCAAATAATTCATCGATCCTTGGCAGTGGATATTTGTTCTTGATAGTGAGATGATTCAACTGTCGATAATCGATGCATAGCCTCATGGATCCATCCTTCTTCTTCACAAATAGTACAGGCGCTCCCCACGGGGAAGTACTCGGTCTAATAAATCCTTTCTTAAGAAGTTCCATCAATTGCTCCTTTAACTCCTTGAGTTCGGCAGGGGACATCCTATAAGGTACCTTAGAAACAGGTCCAGCACCAGGGACCAAGTTGATGGTGAAGGCCACTTCTCTCTGTGGGGGTAATCCAGGCAAATCTACTGGAAACACGTCCGGAAATTCTTACACAACGGGAATATCTTCTATCTTAGTTTCCTTAGTCTCCTTAATGGTGACAAAAGTAAGGAAAGATACACATCCTTTCTTTATTAGCTTGCTAGCTCGGAGAGCCGAAATAAGAGGTGACTCGCTCCGACTCTTAGGGCTAGAATAGACTAGTTCTGGAAAGTCCTTGAAAGTAACCTTGCTATTGCGGCAATTGACTGTTGCCTGGTATTTGGATAACCAATCCGCTCCTAGTATGACATCATACTCCTTTAGATCTAAACATATAAGATCAATAGGGAGATTCCTACCCTGAACCAATACTCATAGTTTTGGTAATGGTGAGTGATATCAGTTTCGTTACCAAGAGGAGTAGACAAAACTAATTTTATCCATTCCGGTTCTAAGGGTAACGGATCAGCAAACTTTTTGGAAATAATTGAATGTGAAGCACCCGTATCAAATAAGACATATGCAGACTTGGAACAAACTTTTCAATATACCTTCTACTAGTCCGCCTTCTTCTTCTTCGGTCTCCTTAATTGCGTGAAGATGAGCGTTCTTGGTTACCGGGCGCTTTCCGTCACCGGCTTGATCATTAAGTAATGGGCAATCGGGAATCTGATGCTCACGGCTCTCGCAACGGAGACATGCTCCAAGTTTCCTCCAGCACTCTTCGGCTTTGTGACCAGCCTTGTCACAATGCTTGCAAACTGTATTTGAAGGGGTAGTGGTGATAGAGAAGGGCTTGGTCTTCTTGGACTTCTGATCTTGTGAAGAAGTACCTCCATTACTAGGCCTCTTCTTGAAGTTGGGTTTAAAGGAACCTGAACCTGTGACTTGTTCTTTCTTATCCTTCCCACGGATTCTATCTGATAGCTCCGTGGCATCTTCTAACAATTGAGCTCGGCGTACTATCTATGAGTAGACCTGAATATCCATTGGCGCCAGCTGGGTAATATATTGGGGCCTGAGCCCATTAAGGAACCTCCTAGCTTTCATCTTCTCGGTGCTAACTAAGTGCTTAGCATACCTAGACAATCTAGAGAATTGTGCCTCGTACTCCGCCACCGATAATGACCGTTGCTTGAGTGCGGCAAATTCGGTAGCTTTCTTTTCTTGAACTCGGTCTGAAAAATATTTATTGTTGAAATGTTCAACAAATTCTTCCCAAGTAATTTGGTCCAGATTTATAGTGGCTCCGACTGCCTCCCACCAATATCTGGCATCTCTCTCTAACTGAAAAGTAGCTAATAAGACTTTCTCTTGATCTGTGCATTGCATAACACGGAATATACGCTCCGTCTCCCTGATCCAGTGCTCTGCGTCATCTGGATCAGTAGATCCCATGAATTTGGGAGGGTTCATGTTTTTAAAGTTCTGGTGGAGACTCCCGGTTCGCTGTGCACCTCCATGGGCTACATGTTGCAGCACCTGGGTCATTCCTTGGAGTGTACGCCGCATGTTGCGCCATTGAGCACGTTCGGCAGCCATTATCCTACAATTACAATAGCTATATCAGTGTGCAATTTCGTTAAGGCTCTTAAATTTTTCCATGTTAACTCCACCCTTGGTTCTACCCAATCTCACTGGTTAATGGTTTAAACCTATCCTTGGACTTGGGTTTCCTAGGAATTGAATACCCTAGGCTCTGATACCACAAAAATTGTCACGTCCCGAGCGCGGAAGGTACCCGGAGATGTGCGACAAGTTTGTATCAATCATGTCAATCAGAGTAGTAGTGTATTCGACACAAAGACAGAGTGCGCAAATATAAAGATAACCCAATCCATTTATTCCTTTAATAAGAATATGTCTATTACAAACCCTTGCAAATACTAGACTCAATAAAAGAAAGGTACAACTCTTGACTCAAGAAAAATAGAGAAAAGACAGGACTAATTGACGCTTGAGTAGTTCTAACTCTTTCACTCTTGACCATCCCCTTCAGATTGAGTTCCCTCATCGTCGGACTTACCTGAAAAGTATGGAAACACTGAGTGAGCGAACGCTCAGTAGGAAATTATATCTCAAGAACTAGCAATGGGTTTAAGTAATTACATCTTTCATGAATGCACTATAGCTATGCATGCTCGCAAAACGACAAGATAGAGAGAGTGTGTAACAATAAGATAGCGATGAACTTTCAAGAACTTATATCAAAAGATATCAAGATATTCAAGCAAGTAGACTCATCATGTTATGTTGGAATTTGGCTATCATGGTTCAAGCACGCAAGTATGCAATTACCCTTTTTCGGGTCACGCAAGTCATGTAATATCAAGTCAAGTACAAGTACAAGATTTGTGGAATGTTCAATCAAGCTAGTCATGCACTTCGGTATAATGTCAATACCGTGATCAATCAACTCCCATGGGCACAAGTACTTTCGGGTGCTCCTCCCAGAACCAGATCGGGCCCTATATGCGCAGGCATTAATCATGTATTTTAACATCCACTTTTGTATATAGCCAATATGGAATTTCAAGGATAAAGCTTGTAGACATGTAGGATAGACTTTGAAAGAATAGAGTCCAAAAATATGACACTTGACATAGTTAGGCGATAATAACGGTACAATCACGATTATCGATAAAACTAGGTGGAATTGGTTCCCTAACTTGAGTACCATGACAAACAAGTATGGACATTCTTTATATAGAATTGAGGTCCACAAGAACATCAAGTTTAATATAGAATTGGGGTCTACAAGAACATCATAACAATGTTGTTATAGAATTGGGGTTTACAAGAACATCATAACAATGTCATGCTTTACCCCGTTCATTAAGATAATTCTCATATCATACACATGGCATGACATGAGGGCCGGTATACCATGTTTCTATAGAGTGACATGGCAAAGATTGTGTAATGGGTTTTTATGGTACAACCAGCTCAGTCGGCCTTGAGGGAATCCAAGGCTCGAGGAGTCTTACGGAGGTCTCTATGACTAACTCGCTAGTCCAAAGGAACGGAATGTCCAATGGAGAGCTTGTATGTCACTGAGAGTTAAGGGGGTAACGTTAAAACATCATGAAACGTGTGACTGTATTCACGGAGTGAAAATATAGTGCCAATATATATATACATAAGTATGAAACCCTCGGATAACAGAAATAGTGAAAAAATAGTTTTACAGGAAAATAACGACTTTAGTTAAGTCATTAATCACGTAATTAACACCTTACATAAGGGCGTTTCTTGAGCTTTTGACGACTCGTGAGGCAGTCGTCCAAAATATATTTCAATTTTTACAGAATTTTAATATTTCAAAATTTTTAACCAAAACGCGCCATGGACAGGGGCGTTACCTCTCAATTAGCGCCCTGGTCTGGGGCGTCAGTTCAGTAGGAGGCGACCTAGACAAGGTCGTGAATTCAAGAATTTACCAATTTTCAGATAATAAAATTTCAGGATAAAAGGTACATGATCATGACAGGAAAAATAGCAGGATTTCACAGGTATACTCATGTAATATATTAGATTCATTGTTACATAGATATTAAATTTTAAACGTGGGTATTTATTAATTACATGCAATTGATGACTTCTGGGTAGGGCGTCAAAACAATAATTAGCGCCCTAGTGTGGGTCGCTTCTTTAAATTAGCGCCCTTGTCAAGGGCGTTTCTTTTTGAAATTACATAGAAACCATCTGAAACCACAATAAAACTACATGCATGCACGACCGATGATATTATTAAGATCTTAAGCTAGTTTGGGCTACGATCTTGAGAAAACCTACCTGATGATCTGTGTGAAGACTCGGTTAAGATTTGTGAAGAGAAAAGGACTCTCTATTAGCAACAGAGTCTTCTGATTACCGGAGGAAGAAGAAGATGATGATGATGAAGAACTTCACGTCCTTCCACTATATGGGCGTTCCTTCTAGATGCAGGCAACCTACAGGAGAATAAGATGAAGAACAATTAATATTCTTCATAACTAAAACCGTAGACAGGGGAAGAAGAACATTACCTGTTCTTCACGTACGCAGCAACAGAGCTTCCTTCGGCCAACAGCTCGCTAGGGTTCGACAGAGAGGGTTATTTATAAGGTTTTGGGAATCCTAATAGAGTTAGAATTTGATTAAGGGTAGTATTCCTTGATAGAGTCCTTACTATATTCTATCCTCGACCTAGTTATCCAGAACTTGCTCTGGATAGTCTCCTGGGTCGATCGAAACTCGAACAGAATTGACGTCTTTAGTAAGGGCGTTGAATTTAAATTGACGCCTTTGACAATGTCCTTTCTTGTGAAAAATGCGCCCAGGTGGAGGGCGTTACATTTACTTCCCTTTTTTATTATTATTTTGGCCGTTTGATAATTGACGCCTTATTGTTTGGGCGTCCCTTTTTAATTAGCGCCTGACGCGGCGGCAACGTGGAAGACGGATCGTCGGCAGCTCCAGGACACGGACGGGACGGATAGGTTGCTACCTCACGCAGCTCGGCCTCACGCCGGACGGTCTCACACCGGGCGACACTCGAATCTCACAAAAATGAGAAATGAGGGAAGGGAGAAGAACAAAGGGGCAAAAGCTCCTTAAACTCAATCTTTCATTCATATGGTTCATTATACGTAACAAGCATTGCCTTCCTTTATATAGGAGAAAAGCTATAACAACAAGACCCTCTAACTTTTACTAATTTTATTTATGCCCTTAGCCTAACAAGACAACCCACCAACCAATATTTGACTTGTGGGTTTTAACCAAATAAAATATAAAAATTACACATGTGTTTATTTGACTTAGACTAGCCTAATAAAACGAAAAGAAAAATACATGTAGAGATACATGTATACATACACACATACTCGATACGTAGTATAACACCATAGCCGTAGGCCGAGTCTTCAAGAAGGATCTCCTCCGAGCCATAAGCTCGGTGTCGGGGCAATGCGGCGTCGGCTCCGAGTAGTGGGCCCAGTAGTGGACCCGGTGTCCCCACCAACCCTCCCGGGGCGGCTGGAACTCGACTCCGTCGAGTAAGGGGGGACACTGCTGTGGTAGTGCTCCAGCAGATCTGGATCGAGGCGCTGGAGATCTTCCCGGCTGATCCAGGAATCATCAGAAGGTGGACGGTCCCGCCAGCGGACAAGGTAGCGCTGGTACACCTTGCTCCGTGTAGTGGTTACCTGCTCATCCAGTATCCTCTCAATGTGCTCGCGCGGTACTCTCGAGGCTGTGGGACGCACAGGGGTGGGCTCACTCTCAATGGGAGGAGAAGGCTCGAAAGGGTCACTAGGAATCGCTGTGGGTTCCTTGTAGGCCACTAGATCTGCCACATTAAAAGTCGAGCTAATCCCATATTCGGGAGGTAAGTCCACAACATAAGCATTGGAGCCAATCTTCCGCAGAATTGGGAAGGGTCCATCACTACGGGCTTGCAACTTTTTAACGGCTCCCGAGGGGAGTCGTTCGGGTCGGACCCGTACCATAACCAAGTCACCTTCTTGAAATTCATGGTGACGCTTATGCGAATCAGCCAATTTTTTATAAGTCTCATTACTGAGGTTTATTTGCTTGCTAATTGACTCATGCAGACTTTGGACATGCTGTGCAAACTCCTCAGCTGACTTGGACGATCTAGACTCGAGGGGAAGGGGAATGAGATCCACAGGTTTCCTAGGTTTGTATCCATGCACAACCTCAAATGGACTCATACCGATGGACCTATTGACCGAGCTATTATATGCAAACTCGGCCCTGGGCAAAAGAAGGTCCCAAGTGCCAGAATGATCCCCTACGAGACACCTCAAGAGATTCCCTAAACTTCTATTGACGACCTCGGTTTGCCCATCAGTTTGAGGGTGATAGGCAGTGAAAATTTCAGCTTAGTGCCAACGAGGTGCCAAAGTGTCTTCCAGAAATAACTAGTGAACCGGACATCCCGGTCAGACACTATGGTTTGGGGAAGACCATGCAGACGGACGACTTCATCGAAGAATAAGTGGGCTACTCTAGATGCATCAGATGTTTTGGAACATGCAATGAAGTGGGCCATCTTAGAGAACCGATCAACTACCACAAAGATGGAGTCATGTTTATGAGCGGTACGAGGTAGACCAAGGATGAAGTCCATGCTGATGTCAACCCAAGGTCTATCAGGAATGGGGAGAGGAGTGTAGAGACCAGTGTTTTGTTTGACCTGTTTGGCCATAGTGCATGTCCGACACTGGGCTACAATCTTGGCCACATCCTTCTTCAGGCCAGGCCAATAAAAATGCTCCTCCACAGAATGGATGGTCTTGTTGCGGCCAAAGTGACCAGCAAGACCTCCAGCATGTATTTCCCAAATCAAAAAGTCCCAAACAGAAGTCCTCGGGACACAGAGTTGCTGCCCTCGAAATAGAAAACCATCCTGGAGTAGATAGTCAGAAAAGGCTGCCGAGGGTCCAGCAGATAAGGCAGAGTGGGCAGGTCCAAAATCAGGACACTCTCCATAGAGCTCCTTCATGCGGTCGAATCCAGTGACCTCTACCCGAACAGTGGAAAGAAGGGAGACCCTTCGACTCAAGGCGTCGGCCACCCTATTTTCTTTTCCAGCCTTATGTTTTAGGACAAATGTGAAAGACTGGAGAAATTCTACCCACCGACCATGCCTTGGGTTTAAGCTCTTCTGAGAGCTAAGGAATTTCAGAGCCTCGTGGTCCGAATATAAGACAAACTCTTGAGGTAAGAGATAGTGTCTCCAGTGTTTGAGGGCTTGGACCACGGCATAGAACTCATTATCATATGTGGAGTATCGAAGCTTTGCATCAGAAAGCTTCTCACTGAAATAAGCCACAGGGTGGCTTTCTTGGCTAAGTACTCCTCCTATTCCTACGCCCGATGCATCACAGGATATCTCGAAGACTTTGGAAAAGTCTGGCAGGCGGAGGACAGGGGCTTTGGTCATAAGCTCCTTTATGGCAAGAAAAGCATGTGAGGCGGCTTGGGTCCACTCAAAATTCCCTTTACAGATGCAGTCTGTAATGGGTGCCATAATGGTGCTAAAACTCTTTATGAAGCGTCTGTAAAAGGTGGCTAGCCCATGAAAACTTCGAACGTCGTGGACGTTTTGGGGCTCAGGCCAGTCGACCATAGCTTGGACCTTAGATTGGTCCACAGATACTCCGTGACTCGAAACCACAAATCTGAGGAAACTAACCCGGTCGGTCATGAATTCACATTTCCCAAGGTTGACATACAGGGTTTCTCTCCTCAAAGTTTGGCAGACTTCCCTCAAATGATGGATGTGGTCCTGAGGGTTGTGGCTATAGATGAGAATGTCGTCAAAGTAGACGACAACAAAGCGACCAATAAGGGGACGAAGGGCTTCTGTCATAAGTCTCATGAACGTGCTGGGGGCATTGGATAGCCCGAACGGCATGACGAGCCATTCATACAGACCTTCTTTTATTTTGAAGGCCGTCTTCCACTCATCCCCTAGTCGGATTCGGACCTGGTGGTAGCCACTTTTCAAGTCAATCTTGGAAAAGATGGTGGCCCCACTCATCATGTCAAGCATGTCATCTAGGCGAGGAATGGGAAACCTATACTTGACAGTGATCTTGTTGATGGCGCGGCTGTCAACACACATTCGCCAGGTACCATCTTTCTTGGGTGTGAGCAAAGCAGGGACAGCACACGGGCTCTTGCTCACCCTGAGGAAACCCTTTTGGATAAGGTCTTCGACAATCCTTTGGAGCTCAACATGCTCCCTGGGGTTCAACCGGTAATGGGGGAGGTTGGGGAGGGTGGACCCGGGGACAAGGTCGATAGCGTGTTGTACATCACGCATGGGTGGGAGTTTAGAGGGCAAGTCCTCGGGGAAAATATCTTCGAAGTCCTGCAAGACTGTCTGGACTTCGGGTGGAACTGAGACTCGGGACTCCTCAGGTGTGATGGTGATGACGACAGCCCAAACGGGGGCACCCTCGGCAACCTCTCTAGTCAGCTCACGGACACCTATGAAGCTAAGGCGCCTAACAGGGTCATGACTAACCTTGGGGGCCTTAGGAACGGGCGTGATAGGTGTAGGGGAATAGGGAATGAGAAGTTTCCCTTCATTGGGAGTTTGGGGACTCTCCGGAACCTTGGGAGTCCCGGTGGGGGTGGAGGAGGTGGAGCTCTTACCCGGAGTAGAAGTGGGACTCTTACCCGAGGTCACCTTTGGGGGTGTCGGGTACAACTGGATCTTCTTCCCATTGTGGGAGAAGGAACATTGGTTGGATCGACCGAAAGTTGTGAGGTCTACATCATAGATCCACGGTCGTCCTAGGATGATGCTTCCGACCTTCATAGGCACTACATCGCACAAAATCTGTCCTTGGTAGGACTGAAATTGTATGGGAATGACACATGTAGTGGTGACTGGGATCGAAGTGTCGTCAACCCACGCCACGTTGTAGGGCCTAGGATGAGGGTGTATAGGTAGACCTAGACGGGAGACAAAGTCTGAAGAGACCGCATTGATACAACTCCCATTGTCAAAGATCACCTTGCAGGGTTGGGTTTTCACCATGATGTAGGTTTGGAAGATGGAGCTTCGACGCCAGTTGTCCTCCTGGGGGTGTGTTAGGATGCAGCGAACTACACCTAGTCTACCCTGGCTAGAGCTCTCGGCAATATCTCCCACTTGCATGTATTCGACATGCGTTTCATCAAACCCTGCATCCATTTCCTCAAACTGGGCTATGAGGTCAGGATCAGCCATATATCTCTCAGTGTCTTCTCCTTCCTGAGGTGGAGGCTCCATAGGCTGAGGGTCGGCGATGACCAAGGCTCAGGTGGGGCAGTTGGTGGCAATGTGCCCTAGGTTGTGGCACCTAAAGCAACGGACTCCTGAGATGGGGGCTGGTTGGGAAGTGCCAGGGGCGGGTCCCTTTCCTTTGTCATCCCTTTTATCAATCGGTGGAGTATACTCCAGCCTGGGCAATGCAGCGGGTGCAGGTAAGGGGTTCCTTGTGAAAGGAATGGTAGGGGCAACGACCCGTAGCGGGGTAGCCGTAGGGGCATAAGAAGTGGAGGGGCCAACTCTCTCGGTGTAACGGACCATGGGGTTCCGAGACTCAGGTTGGCGGTAGGTGGGAACCCGAGGTGGGGCCACTCTTTGAAATCGCTCAACATCTCGGGCAACCTGGTAGGCGTGCTCGAGGGTGTTGACCTCTCGCAAGAAAAGCTCCCGTTGGATGCTCTCGTGTAGGCCAGCCCTAAATCGAGAGAGAGTTACAGAGGCGTCTTCCATGACTTGGCTCCGAAGGAAGAAGTCATCGAATTTGGCGATGTACTCGTCCACGGACTTTCCATCTTGGGTGAGTTTCTGCCACTGGTCTAGAAGACGCTGATGGTAGGAGGGTGGCAGGTATTTCTCCCTCAGTTTCTCCTTCATTTCTTCCCATGTGTTTATGGGTTCCTCTCGTCTCCTGGCTAGGAGATTCTCCACATTACACCAGTAGGTCTTGGCTTGACCCAAGAGTTTCATTTTGGCAAACCTCACCCTAGTGGCAGGGGCCATGCGGTGATGCCAATCAAAATATTGATCCATCCCGGCCTCCCACTCAAGGTATTTGGCTGGTGTGAGGGACCCATCGAAACTGGGAGCGTCAATTTTGACGTTCCGTAGGATGATCTCCTCATCATCGTAGTCCCTCCTTCGAGGTGTACGATCCTCTTGTTCTCTACCTTGGGGAGCCTGATTCGGGCGGGCTTGCTCTCTATCCTCCCTAGAATTGGCTACGGGATTGCCGTGGCCATTCACTCGTCCTTCCTCTCCCTTTAGTCGATCCTCTAAGGCTCGGATCCTCTCATCTAGCTCTGCTCGTAGTTGGCCTATGGATTCTTCAAAATGGGTCAGAAGGTTATGCTCAAGCTGAGCCAACATAGCACTCACGCTCTTCTGATCCATCGTTGGTTGTAGTGTTGAAGGGCGCTCTAGACGGCCAGATGAATTCCTAGACCAACGTGGCATGCACGACCTTGGACCTAGATGATGCAGTCCTGGGACCGATAATTAGCAAGCTATGACCCAAATTTTGTTGGCTAATTGGCAAAGGGCCAATTTGAAGGGACTGGTCAGGGAAAGTTGCTCGCCCGTAGGCAAAGTAGTTTGTGGAACTACCTCCTGACAGTTAGGGTGCCCTAATGTGACAGTCTAGGGCCTAAAGGATAGGTGCAAGCAAGCACTCTCTCACCGTCCACAACGATGCACTCAGAAGACTGGCTGCATGGATCGGACCCTCTCTTACTTCGTCGCGCGGCAATTGAAAAGATACTAAATGAGCAAGTTTGGAGCACGTACCTAGCTGACTGAAAAGTCTAGCTCCGACTAGAGACGAGGGCGAGCGGGGACGTGCGGGCCCGCACGGCGTCGACGAAGCTTGAGCGGTTACAAAGCATTCATTCCACGCAGGGAGGATTGAATTATTACAAATCGCTTAAATTTCCCGCGCAGGGGAACAAATCAGTCTAAATTCTCCGCGCAGGGAGACTCTTGGGCACTGACACTCCGTAAATTACGGACTGTGTGTCGGCGACCGGACGACTTAGACGCCGATCGATCCGCAGTTGTGGACTCGGATGCCACAATTACCAATTTAATCAAGGGGTATAGATATAGATATAAGTATATATATAATATAATATATCTAATATATATTAATCAACTTTTTTTTAATATCTCTCTTCTTCTTCTTTTTTGACCTTACCCCAATCTTCTTCTGCGTGTGTCTCTCGCCTGTGACTAAAAGTCACCAAAGGAGGCGGTCAACACGGGGGAAGGGGGGGGGAGAAGCCAGCACCGGCGGGCATTGGTCCGTACGCGGGGGCGAACCGGTGGCAGCCTGGCCGGGCGGGCGCGGGGGTGCCTGCGGGCGCAAGCGGTGAGGCGGCAGCGGCCGTGGGCGCAGGTGCAGGGCCCGATGGCGCGGGCTCGGTGCGGCCGGGTTCGCGGCGAGCGCGTGGCCGGCGCGCAGGGGTCAGGCGCGCAGGGCGCGTGCCGGACGGCGGCGGGGCGCGCGCAGGCGGGGGCGCGCTCGGGCGAGGGCGGGCCGGTGCGGGCGCGGCCTGGCGAGCCGTGCGGTGCGGGCGGGCGCGCTCGCGGGTGCGCGGGCTCGGGCGGGCCCTGGCTGGGCGCGGGGTGCCGGGGCGGGCCCGGCGGCGTCGCGCGGTGGCGGAGGGCGGAGGGGCCCTGGCCGTTGCGGCCAGGGGAGTTTTTGAAAGGGGCACGGGCGACGATGCCCGGCCCCTGCGAACAGAGAAGGAAAAAAAATTTTTTTTTCTTTTAAACTTTTCTTCGAACCGAGAGAGAGAGAACAGAACGCAGGGGGGTTTCCTTTTTTTTTCAAAATTTTTTTTTTCACCTCTTTCTTCTGCTTTGCGTTGAGAGAGACAACTGAGAGGGAGAGAAAGATGAACAGAGAGAGAACCGAGAGAGAAAAAAAGAAGGAGTGAGAGAATATGATTTTTTTTTCAAATTTTTTTTTCCACTCCTTTCTCTCAACCGTGAGTTTCTCTCTTTTTTTCTTTTCTTTTCTTTTCTTTTTTTTCACTTCTAATAATTTAGAGATAGAAAGAGAGAGACGTCGGGGACGTCGGGGGAGGCGCCGTGTTAGGCTCTGATACCAATTTGACGCGGCGGTGACGTGGAAGACGGATCGTCGGCAGCTCCAGGACACGGACGGGACGGATAGGTTGCTACCTCACGCAGCTCGGCCTCACGCCGGACGGTCTCACACCGGGCGACACTCGAATCTCACAAAAATGAGAAATGAGGGAAGGGAGAAGAACAAAGGGGCAAAAGCTCCTTAAACTCAAGCTTTCATTCATATGGTTCATTATACGTAACAAGTATTGCCTTCCTTTATATAGGAGGAAAGCTATAACAACAAGACCCTCTAACTTCTACTAATTTTATTTATGCCCTTAGCCTAACAAGACAACCCACCAACCAATATTTGACTTGTGGGTTTTAACCAAATAAAATATAAAAATTACACATGTGTTTATTTGACTTAGACTAGCCTAATAAAACGAAAAGAAAAATACATGTAGAGATACATGTATACATACACACATACTCGATACGTAGTACAACACCATAGCCGTAGGCCGAGTCTTCAAGAAGGATCTCCTCCGAGCCATAAGCTCGGTGTCGGGGCAATGCGGCGTCGGCTCCGAGTAGTGGGCCCAGTAGTGGACCCGGTGTCCCCACCAGCGCCTTATCTAGAGGCATTTCTTAATGAAGTAGCGCCTTGACCAAAGGCGTTATTTCCATTCTGTCATTTTATTTATTCTTTTTGATGTTTCTCATTCATTTATTTAATACTTTATCAAATTTGATTAATTTGGGGTTTTTATTTCCTTTTATATTTTTTTTTCCAGGGTTGCTACACAGCTCGTCATCAAATTCAACATCATATCTTGATATAACACGAGCCAAATCAGAATCAGCTTGCTGAGCTTCTTGAATCTGTTGATATAAAGAAGAACCCAAAGTCAAGGTAGCACAAACCGCTGTCCTCGGGTCGACAGGAATATCCACGCTGAACACCTCACTCGGAAGCTGTTCCCAAAGTTTCCATTCATGAAGCAATAAATGACTGACTTGCACCTTCCTGCTCAGAGCATCAGCCACAACATTCATTTTACCCGGCTGATAGGAGAGTGTAAAGTCATAATCTTTCATGTATTCCATCTATCACCTCTGCCTGAGATTCAGATCTTTCTGGGAGAATATATACTGTAAAGTCTGATGATCAGTAAAAATTTGAAACTTTTCACCATACAGATAATGTCTCCAGATCTTTAAGGTAAAAACAACTGCAGCTAGCTCCAGATCATGCGTAGGATAATTTTCTTCATGCTGCTTCAATTGCCGAGATGCATAAGCAATAACCTGACCGTGTTGCATCAGCACTGCACCCAAACCCACTCGAGAAGCATCTGTGCAAACCATAAATCCACCCGAGCTGGAAGGCAAAATCAACACTGGAGAAGAAGTCAAGAGCCTTTTCAATTCAATAAAGCTATCCTCACACTGATCCGACCAAACAAAAGGTACATCTTTACGAGTCAGTCTAGTCATAGGTGCTGCAATCTTTGCAAAATCCTGGATGAATCTTCGATAATACCCAGCCAAACCTAAAAAGCTTCTTATCTCTGTTACAGTTCTCGGTCTCTGCCAATTCAGAACAGCTTCAATCTTTACAGGGTCCACTGCTACTCCGTCACCAGAAATCACGTGGCCAAGAAAATGAATTTCCCGAAGCCAGAATTCACATTTACTGAACTTCGCATAAAGCTCGTGATCTCTCAGAGTCTGCAGAACGATCCTCAATTGCTACACATGATCTTCGTTAGAAGCAGAATAAATCAGAATGTCATCAACAAAGATCACCATGAACTGATCCAGATATGGACGAAAGATACGCTGCATTAGGTCCATGAAAGCTGCTGGGGCATTAGTCAAGCCAAACGGCATTACCAGAAATTCATAATGACCATATCGAGTGCTGAAAGCTGCCTTCTCCACATCAGATTCCCGGATTCACAATTGAAAATAGCCAGACCGAAGGTCAATCCGTGAAAAGACAATAGCAGACTGTAACTGGTCAAACAAATCATCAATCCTGGGGAACGGATATTTATTCTTGATAGTCACCTGATTCAGCTGTCTGTAATCAATACAAAGTCTCAGGCTTCCATCTTTCTTTTTCACAAATGGCACTGGAGCACTCCACGGAGAAAAATTGGGGCGAATATAGCCTTTTTCCAGCAATTCAAGTAGCTGTGCGTGCAGTTCTTTAAGTTCAGCTGGAGCCATTCGGTACGGTGCCTTTGCTAATGGGACTGTACCATGAATCAGTTCGATCACCATTTCAATCTCTCGCTCTGGAGGCAAGCCTGGCAACTCGTCAAGAAACAGATCAGGGAACTCACAAACAACAGGAATATCACTAACGTCCTGTCGTGGTTTCTCAACAGCAACCACAGAAGCTAAGAATCCCTGGCAACCTGCACTAAGCAACTTATAGGCTCGAATAGCAGAAATAATCATACGAGAAGAACGGGATAGAATACTTTGGAAATAAAATGCCGATTTCCCCTGTGGCTGAAAATAAACCTTCTTCGATCTGCAATCAACCATAGCTCCATATTGCTCCAACCAATCCATACCCAGAATGACGTCATAATCTGCCAGCTGCAACGCATACAATCTCGCCGGCAACTGACGATTATTAATCATGACAGGAGATTCTTCCAAACACAGAGGCGTGATCATAAAATCTCCAGAACGCATCTCAACATACAATTCACAAGTTATCTCTGATGTCGGCTCCTTAATGCATGCAATGAAATCCTCAGAGATAAAAGAGTGAGAAGCACCAGAATCAAATAAGACACGAGCTGAATTACCATAAAGCATAATCGTACCTTCTGTTGTGTCCCTGTGATTTTGATGATAGCAAACACTATAAGTCATCATCTGTTGGAATCTGCATATAAATCTGTTTGTGTTGCATATGCATGTTTCATTGAACATCTTATCTGAATTACATAACCAACGAACAGGCTGAGGCTGTATGGTGTGTGCATTGGTGCATTTCATAGTTGTTGATGCATTTCATAATTGCAGTTCATCTGGATTGTTTGATGTTAGTCTGCTCAATGGGTGATGCTGCTATACCCTTTCAGCATTGTCTAGACAGTAGTGGGTCGACCCCCCTTTCCTGATGGGTCGACCCCCCAGATCTGTTAGTCTATACAACGCCATTTTGTTCTCTCCATGTCTACACTCTGCATTTAGGCAAAGTCTGCACATTGGTAGAGTCTGTACATCGCCTTCTCATTTCTTCAAGTCTATACATCCACAGTTGAACCTCAAAGTCTACACATCGCCTCAATTCTTCAGAGTCTATACATCTTCAGTGCATGAGTGTCTTACAAGTCTATACATTACCTTTGGGCATCCAAGTCTGTACATTGGGCTCTTCATTCAAAGTCTGTACAGCACCATGTACATATTCTTCAAAGTCAATACATTACACTGTAGATGCATCGAAGGGAAGTATGCACATCGGACTGTTCATGAGAAGTCTATACATTAGAAGTGTGTACATTATCCAGCTGCCTTGATCAAGTCTGTACAGCGAGCAGTGTACTTGTGTCTCAAGCTATTCTCCAAGTCTATACATCGCTTCAGGCACTCCTGTGCAAAGTTTATACATTGTCTCTTTTACCTACGTTGCTCGAAACAAAGTCTATACACGGCTGGATGATCAAGTCTGAACATTGGCGGCTTTCCCTACGTTCTGGCCAAGTCTACACATCGTGAGCTTGGCTTCTGCTTCAAGTCTAAACATTCGTTTCTAAGGTAAAGTCTATACATTGGCTCAGGGTCTTTAAGTCTGTACAGAGTTCAAAGCCTATACATTGTTCACTCAGCTTCTTCAAGTCCATACATTGGTCGGTGGCAAGTCTGTACACTGGTCGAGCATTTAAGTCTGAACATTCACAAAGTCTACACATCGGCCCTGTAGCATTGTCTAGCCAAAGTCTATACATCGGCACTATAGCTTGCATAGCTCAAGTCTGTACATTGGGCTTCCACGTGAAGTCTATACGTTGTTCACTCAGCTTCTTCAAGTCTACACATTGGTCGGTGGCGAGTCTGTACAGAGCACTGTTTCAGGCACTCAAGTCTATACAGAGTCTTCATCTTCGGAAGTCTGTACATTCATTTGGGAAGTCTATACATTCATTCATCTGAAGCATCATCAAGTCTGTACAACGCTGCTTTGCCAAAGCCTGTACATCGCAGCTGTGTTAAAGTCTGTATAGCCAGTCTCTTGCCAAAGTCTATACATCACAATGTCTGTACTTCACTGTGTCAAGCCTCCCAATGTCTGTACATCACTGTGTCAAGCCTCCCAAGTCTGTACAACCACTGTCTCACTTGGATTCAAAGTCTATACAGTGGTCTGTCTCTATAAGCGTCTCAAGCTGCAAGCCTGTACAGAGTCTGGCAGTCTATAGTGCATCGTCTCTTCAAGTATGCACAACCTTGGTGTATGCATTTTGAAGTCTAAACATTGTGGGGCTTCGAATCTTCAAGTCCATACATCCATGCATCATGGGTCGACCCCTTTCTTTGATGCGTTGACCCTCCAGACTACCAAGTCTATACATCAGCCTTTGCATTGTAAGTCTATACAACGTGCATTGTTCAAAACAAGTCTGCACAGTCAGTGTCTGTTGGCATCACGAAGTCTATGCATTGCTTGTGCATCATAGCCTATACAGTGTCTCAAGTTGGCTAAGTCTATACACTCTCTCACATTGTACACACTTGCTTCATTGTTGTTTCTAAGTCTATACATCGGTTGGGTCGTTAAGTCCATACAATGCATATGTTCATCAAAGTCCATACATTGCATTGTCTTCAACCAAGTCTATACATTCTGTTCCTTTGATCAGCAAGTGTATACACACTTCAGCATATGTACATCCCCTTCAAAGACGAAGTATATACATCCTTCCAAGCATTCAAGTCTACACACTCGTTGTTAAGCCTTTGCATCAAAGTCTATACAGCCTGTGGCTTGTACATCAACTGAACGTTCTTCAGCAGAGTATATACTCTTCAGAAGTTAAAGTATGAACATCCTTCTGTGAAGACTGTATACACTCAGTTATCCTTCAATCCTATACACTCGATATCACATTCAAGTCTATACACTCAAGCTGCATCTTGCCTATACACACTTTGTTAATAGCCTGAACCAAGTATATACATCCAACTGATATCTTTTATGTCTGTGTGATAGGTACTGTTCGTAAAGACTATGAAGTGCACGTGATCCGAGGTTGGCACCTGGCACGTGATCCGAGGAAAATGCCCTAAATGCTGCAGCTATAAATACAAAGCCGCCTCCATCTGGAGCAGCGAGATCAGAAGAAAGGAGCATAAGAGATCAGTAGGAAGAAGGATAAGAGATCAGATAAGAAAGAGGAAGAGTGTGATCGAGATAGAAGATAGAGCTGCAGAAAGGCAGTGAGCAGAAGAAGAAGAAAGAAGAAAGAAGAGACAGAGAGAGAGCCTGCGAAAGAGAAGAAAAAGAAGAGTGGGAAGAAGAGAGAGAGCTAGAGCAAAGGAAGCCTCAACTGAAAATCAGTTCCTGCTGGACCGTGGATCAAATCCAGGCCAGCCAGCTCCTGCGAGAGCTTTTGTGCATTTTATTCTTCCAGCTTTCTATTGCTGCATTTTTGAATTTCCTTTTAACCATTCACCAGTTGTTCTTCCGATTCTCTAGTGTGAGGTAGGGTGTCCCTCCGATTGGGAGGAAGAGAGGTCCGAGACCTCTAGTTTGCAGGTGACTTGGTGTCACCTGTGCTTCCCTCTGGGTTTCAGAGGAAGAGAGACTTAGGTCTCTAGGTTCCCCTCCAGTTTGAAGGAAGGGAGGATTGGTCCTCCGATTCTGGTCTTGTGGGTTGCAAGACTAGGTGTCCCCTCCTAGTCTGGAGGAAGAGAGACTTGCGTCTCTGGTTTCCAAGTGGCTGGGAGTCACTTGAGGTGTCCCTCCGGTTGGGAGGAAGAGGGGAGGTTGTTCCCCTGGTCAAGCTGTGTGACAGTAATTTGTTACAGACTGAGTCTGCAGTTTCTAGCCTAGCTAGTGGAAGCCTCACTCCGGTTTGGAGTGAGAGGTGGACGTAGGTCGTTGGACCGAACCACCTAAAAATCTTGATGTTCACTTGTGGTTTATTTTTCCTTATATGTTATTTTCTCTGATGTGCTCATTAGATGCTTGCTTAGGATCGTGTGAGGGCTAATAGATTTGTGTTGTCTTATTGAGTTCCTTCTAAGTATTTTCAGCACTTTTCATCAACTACTCTTAATTCCGCATACGTGAGCATTAGAGTTTTAATTGGGCGATATTTGGAGCAGGATACATTCACCCCCCCCCCTCTGTATCCAGGCCTTGCATCCTATCAATTGGTATCAGAGCGTAGGTCTCTGACTGAACAGATCCAACGATCTGCAAAGGATCCTGTTGTCTTTGGTGTATTTCTGAATTTACTCTCTGCTGCATTAATCTGCTTGCCGATTTAATCAATGGGGTCTCCACCGGTTTTCAATGGTTCTAATTCTAACTCATGGGTTACCAGTTTCCATAACTATGTGAAATTGATGCATCCGGATTTGTGGAAGTTAATTTCACAAGGTCCTCATATATTACCAAGGAAAGAGTCCAAATGGACTGACAGTCACAAATCAAAACATGGAGAGAATCAGAGAGCCTTGAATCTAATGAAAGAAGCTACTGACAAGGCTCTATACTCTTGTTTTTATGACTGCAGGTCCGCTAAGGACATTCTGGATCAGCTAAAGCTAGCTCAGAGGAGAAATGAGGACAACTGCCTGATGGCTGACAAGAGCAACCAAGGCTGTGATCAAGATGAATCAGAAGAAAATAAAGAAAAAGATGAAGATGAGGTATCTTCTAAATTTGAAAATTATGATATAGATGATTGGATTAGAGCGTACAGTGATTTGGTTGATTCTTACAAAAAATTGAGAAAATGATATAAATCTCTGAAAAAGAAGTTGAAGAATCATGAGGATGCTAAATCTCAAGGTGAAACCCCTGAAATTCTGAAAATTGAAAATGACATATTTAGAAGACAGTTAACAGATTTTGATTCAATTAGTTCAGATTTAGATCATTTGAAATCTGAAAAATAAACTCTTATGAAACAAATTGATTTACACAAAAAGGAGAATCAAGAGCTTGTTTGCAAAATTGCTGAACTAAAGGAGAAGCATAGTTTAACTGATGATGGTCAGGCTCATAACAATGAAGTTGTTCAAATTGAAGAATTGGTGAGAAATTTAGAGTGTCTCAACTCTGAATTGGAAAACGTGAAATCTGAAAATAAAACACTCAAAAACCAGCTCAAAGAATCTGAACGCAAATCAATAAATCTTGAAAAAGAAAATAGATTGATTTCTAAAAAATTAGAGGCTGATAGAGTAACAAACTCAGAGATTCAAAAAAATCTTGACAAACTTCAATCTGAAAAACAACAAGAAAAGTTTTATGAATGTCAGTTTTCTTCAGATGAATGGGCGCTTGATGATGAACTCCTAGAGCAGAACAATAAGTTGAAAGAGGAAATCAACAAACTGAAACATCTAAACACCCAGCTGACAGATAGGCTAATGACAGTGGAAAGAGGCAAGTGTGTGAGCGTGGATAATTCTGATAGGTTGGTGAATGCTGAACAAGAAATTGAGAGTCTAAAAACCATCAACCTAATGTTGAGTGGAAATGCCAATTGCTGTGAAGAGAAGATAGCTAATTATGAGCTCACTATCACATCCCTTCAACAAGAAATTGATGATCTTAACAAGTCCCTATCTGAAGCTGACAATGAAATAAAATTAAAACATGAAGTTGAAAAACTCAAAAGTCTGAATGATGCCTTGCATCAACAAGTCATTTCCTGTGAAACAGATCTGTCCAAATATGAAGCTAATATTTGTGGCTTAAATTTTGAAATTCAAGATTTAAAGAACTCCTTGTCAAAATTGGTCAAGGGAAAGGACAATTTGAATAAGCTTCTGGGAAAGAGTGATAACTCTTAAAGAGAGGGGCTGGGTTACAGTTCAACAAACAAAAGGATCAATAGCATTAAAGCTTCAACTGTGTTTGTAAAATCTTCTGATCAAACCACAACTGCTGGTTCTTCTGTTTTTCAATTTACTGCACAAAAATCCACTGTGAAACCCAAAACTGTGGAACAAACTCCAAAACAGAAAAATGGTGAAAATTCACAGAAAAATGAAAAAGACACTCATGTTGCTATAAAGAAGGCTACACACAATTCACATGATCTCTCACACACTCATATTAAAAAGGGGTCATGTTATTATTGTGGGAAAGTAGGACACATAATGGAAGATTGCAGTTTGATGTTAAAGGATGAGCATGCTAGTGGAACATTACATTCTAGAAATTTTTCTGATAGAAACCATGCTACTAGGAACCCTGATACTTCATGTTATTATTGTGGTAAGTATGGCCATCTCATGAGTGAATGTTTTATCATGAAAGAAGATAATAAACTGCATGCCAGGTCTTCCATTCATTTTCATGGTCCATATGGATCTGAACACAATTCTAGTCAGCACATTGTGTGCTTCAACTGCAATAAGCTCGGGCACAGGGCTGCTGAGTGCTGGTTTAGATCCACTTGGAGTAAAAATGGTTTTAAAAGTAAGCAAACCAGATGCTTTGAATGTGGGGAAAATGGGCATACAGTCAAGGACTGTTGGTATGTTCAAAAGAATTCTGTTAAACCCCATTTTGTCAAATTCCCTGCAAAACCATTTGTGAAAATTTCATGCTATAACTGTGGGAAGCCAGGCCATAGATCTGATGAATGTTGGCTAAGTAAGAACAAGCATCAAACTGTTCATGCATACAATAGAAAAACTTATCAACATGTTTATAAACATCACCCTGCTGTTAATATGCATCAGAAGAACCAAAAACCAGCCATTTCATGTAGATACTGTGGAAATTTTGGACATTCTATGGATGACTGCTCACTGATGAAATTTGATGATAATGTTGCTATGAAATTGTTTAGAACACCTGTTAGGGGTAAGACAGGACCCAAAGCTGCTTGGGTCCCTGCAGGATCAAAATGATCAAATACTTTGCAGGTGTGCCTTGGACTGAGGAATAAAGAGGGGTAAATTAAACCAAGGCACCCAAGATGATAAAGCCCCATTCAGGTAAATTCTGAAAACTCTGTATTCTGAATTTGTGTGATCTGAATGCACTGCATATCATGATAATTCTTTTGTGCATTGTCTAACTGAATCTAATTGAAAAATATGAAATGCTCATGGAAATGATTACAGTTTATCTCTGAATGAGCATAAATTGTAAAATTGTGTTTCAGTGCTTTAATTGCATATCATGCACTCTGTAAGGGGGAGTTTGACTAATGCTTGCATATCATGATAATCTCATTTGCTGTATGCATACATGTAGTTAGTTGCATTGCATCTCCTTGCATTAAAAAAAAATCTAAAAATTTAAAAAGAAATGACTCATTGCATCTAGATAGGGGGAGCATGATTAATCCGTCCAGTTGTGTCTTTGTCTGAACTCTTCATGTCCATCGATTTGATTCATCTTGTCATATCTGTAGTGTCAGTGATTCCATCATCAAAGTGGTATCAAATGATCTTTCTTGACTGGTTCTGAAGTTGTTCATACTCTGAATTTATACCTTTTTGGTTTCTGTCTGCCTCTCCTAAATCTGCTGAAGGAGAGCTTCACCTCTATTCAGTCAACTTTGAACTTCCTTGCTCAAGAGCAGCTCCTTTGCTACAAATCCTCAGAATCCATGCTGTCTGTTGAATATTCTCACTTGAATTACTGAGCTGAGATATGAAGTAAACCTTCAGCCTGAATACTACTTCATAAATGTTAAAACATCTTTATGAGGAACATTCCATTATACATGCTTAAGAACATTTGTTAACTGGAATTGGTTTAAGTCTTATGTACTCTTGGTTGGTCACAAGGAACTTGAAAATATCTATTTCAACCTCTTAATAAACTTTAATTGTCTGCTTCATGTAAATTCATGTAAGACTTTCTGAAATCTGAAAAGTTGATATCCATGTCTACGTTGACTGAGATATATAGTGTATGTGGTTGTTCCTAAACATCTAATTTGTTCTGAATCTATTTTGAGTAAAAGTATGGACAGAGCAATGACTGTGGTTACTGAGAAACATGTCCAAAGGATTGTGTCATGAAGTACCATGGTTAACTCTGCTTAAAGAGATGATTGGAAATAATTGTGAAAATATGGCAGACCAATGGCATAGTTGTATTGAGTAACTGGGGATTCTGGCCTCCGATCAAGGTGTATCCTCATGCCAAAGATACTTTTAATGCTACCTCTGTTCTCTAAAATGGAAGAAGCAATACGGTTGTCACACTGAGTAACTGGGGATTCTGGCCTCTGATCAAGGTGTCTCCCCACGTCAAAAGGTGCTGATAAACCAAAATTATTCATTAAAATTATTTTTTGAATATGTGTAAATCAATTTCTGAAAGAACAATTAAAATTCAGGTGCATTCACTTATGTTTCTCTTAAAGCTATCATGGAAAGTAAACTAAGTAAGATGGAAGTTGGTTGAACTAGAATCTTATATGTGCTTGTAGTTCTTTTTTATTAAGAGTTGGTTCAGATATGAGTACAATTTCTCTTTGAAAAATTTCGGTTTACATCATTCTTAAACCACATCTGACAATCAAGGTTTCATAAGCTTTTATAATGGAGGAATCTAAAAATTCAAATTCTGCTCTATGAAGTTGGTATCTTGCTGAAGTGTTCAATATCTCAATTCTCACTAATTGTTGAATCTGCTCATCCTATTGCTCTTTATCACTGTGTTTTGATTCACACTGGTTCTCATATTTGAGAGGCACTTCTCTCAATTTAACTTGTGCACTTGCAGTCTTTGGATAACCAGTGTTCATCCTTGTAGTGTGCTAATGAAAATCTGTCCTCCTCACTTTTTTCACTGTGATTACAGTCTGTGGTAATTCTTGGATACCCATGTGTTTTGCTGATAGGTGCTCTTCACCTCTTTCACTCAATCTAATCAGGGGGAGTTTCCATGTCATGTTGAGTGTTTTTCATAAAGAGGGAGATCTAGTTAGCAGTTTTGAGTGTCCCTGTGCTTTTGTTGATATTCTCCCGACATCTCATTTGGTTTCATCCATCAAATCGTTTCTGATAAGGGGGAGCTTAGTCAAAGGGGGAGTTCTTAATTCACTCATATTACGCAGTCTTATTCTTCCTTCTTCAATTCATGTCTTTTTGCTGAAGTCAAAGGTGGAGAAATAATTTGATCAAGTCAATATGACTCATAGTGTTGCCATCATCAAAAAGGGGGAGATTGTTGTGTCCCTGTGATTTTGATGATAGCAAACACTATAAGTCATCATCTGTTGGAATCTGCATATAAATCTGTTTGTGTTGCATATGCATGTTTCATTGAACATCTTATCTGAATTACATAACCAACGAACAGGCTGAGGCTGTGTAGTGTGTGCATTGGTGCATTTCATAGTTGTTGATGCATTTCATAATTGCAGTTCATCTGGATTGTTTGATGTTAGTTTTATCAATGGGTGATGCTGCTATACCCTTTCAGCATTGTCTGGACAGTAGTGGGTCGACCCCCCTTTCCTGATGGGTCGACCCCCCAGATCTGCAAGTCTATACAACGCCATTTTGTTCTCTCCATGTCTACACTCTGCATTTAGGCAAAGTCTGCACATTGGTAGAGTCTGTACATCACCTTCTCATTTCTTCAAGTCTATACATCCACAGTTGAACCTCAAAGTCTACACATCGCCTCAATTCTTCAGAGTCTATACATCTTCAGTGCATGAGTGTCTTACAAGTCTATACATTACCTTTGGGCATCCAAGTCTGTACATTGGGCTCTTCATTCAAAGTCTGTACAGCGCCATGTACATATTCTTCAAAGTCAAGACATTGCACTGTAGATGCATCGAAGGGAAGTATGCACATCGGACTGTTCATGAGAAGTCTATACATTGGAAGTGTGTACATTGTTCAGCTACCTTGATCAAGTCTATACAGCGAGCAGCGTACTTGTGTCTCAAGCTATTCTCCAAGTCTATACATCACTTCAGGCACTCCTGTGCAAAGTTTATACATTGTCTCTTTTACCTACGTTGCTCGAAACAAAGTCTATACACGACTGGATGATCAAGTTTGAACGTTGGCGGCTTTCCCTACGTTCTGGCCAAGTCTACACATCGTGAGCTTGGCTTCTGCTTCAAGTCTAAACATTCATTTCTAAGGCAAAGTCTATACGTTGGCTCATGGTTTTCAAGTCTGTACAGAGTTCAAAGCCTATACATTGTTCACTCAGCTTCTTCAAGTCCATACATTGGTCGGTGGCAAGTCTGTACACTGGTCGAGCATTTAAGTCTGAACATTCACAAAGTCTACACATCGGCCCTGTAGCATTGTCTAGCCAAAGTCTATACATCGGCACTGTAGCTTGCATAGCTCAAGTCTGTACATTGGGCTTCCACGTGAAGTCTATACGTTGTTCACTCAGCTTCTTCAAATCTATACATTGGTCGGTGGCGAGTCTGTATAGAGAACTGTTTCAGGCACTCAAGTCTATACAGAGTCTTCATCTTCTGAAGTCTGTACATTCGTTTGGGAAGTCTATACATTCATTCATCTGAAGCATCATCAAGTCTGTACAACGCTGCTTTGCCAAAGCCTGTACATCGCAGCTGTGTTGAAGTCTGTACAGCCAGTCTCTTGCCAAAGTCTATACATCACAATGTCTGTACTTCACTGTGTCAAGCCTCCCAATGTCTGTACATCACTGTGTCAAGCCTCCCAATGTCTGTACATCACTGTGTCAAGCCTCCCAAGTCTGTACAACCACTGTCTCACTTGGATTCAAAGTCTATACAGTGGTCCGTCTCTGTAAGCATCTCAAGCTGCAAGTCTGTACAGAGTCTGGCAGTCTACAGTGCATCGTCTCTTCAAGTATGCACAGCCTTGGTGTATGCATTTTGAAGTCTAAATATTCTGGGGCTTCGAATCTTCAAGTCCATACATCCATGCATCATGGGTCGACCCCTTTCTTTGATGCGTCGACCCTCCAGACTACCAAGTCTATACATCAGCCTTTGCATTGCAAGTCTATACAGCGTGCATTGTTCAAAACAAGTCTGCACAGTCAGTGTCTGTTGGCATCACGAAGTCTATGCATTGCTTGTGCATCATAGTCTGTACAGTGTCTCAAGTTGGCTAAGTCTATACACTCTCTCACATTGTACACTTGCTTCATTGCTGTTTCTAAGTCTATACATCGGTTGGGTCGTTAAGTCCATACAATGCATATGTTCATCAAAGTCCATACATTGCATTGTCTTCAACCAAGTCTATACATTCTGTTCCTTTGATCAGCAAGTGTATACACACTTCAGCATATGTGCATCCCCTTCAAAGATGAAGTATATACATCCTTCCAAGCATTCAAGCCTACGCACTCGTTGTTAAGCCTTTGCATCGAAGTCTATACAGCCTGTGGCTTGTACATCAACTGAACGTTCTTCAGCAGAGTATATACTCTTCAGAAGTTAAAGTCTGAACATCCTTCTGTGAAGACTGTATACACTCAGTTATCCTTCAATCATATACACTCGATATCACCTTCAAGTCTATACACTCAAGCTGCATCTTGCCTGTACACACTTTGTTAACAGCCTGAACCAAGTATATACATCCAACTGATATCTTTTATGTCTGTGTGACAAGTACTGTTCGTAAAGACTATGAAGTGCACGTGATCCGAGGTTGGCACCTAGCACGTGATCCGAGGATAACGCCCTAAATGATGCAGCTATAAATACAAAGCCGCCTCCATCTGGAGCAGCGTGATCAGAAGAAAGGAGCATAAGAGATCAGTAGGAAGAAGGATAAGAGATCAGATAAGAAAGAGGAAGAGTGTGATCGAGATAGAAGATAGAGCTGCAGAAAGGCAGTGAGCAGAAGAAGAAGAAAGAAGAAGAAGAAGAAAGACGAAAGAAGAGACAGAGAGAGAGCCTGCGAAAGAGAAGAAAAAGAAGAGTGAGAAGAAGAGAGAGCTAGGGCAAAGGAAGCCTCAACTGAAAATCAGTTCCTGCTGGACCGTGGATCAAATCCAGGCCAGCCAGCTCCTGCGAGAGCTTTTGTGCATTTTATTCTTCCAGCTTTCTGTTGCTGCGTTTTTGTTTTTCCTTTTAACCATTCACCAGTTGTTCTTCTGATTCTCTAGTGTGAGGTCGGGTGTCCCTCCGATTGGGAGGAAGAGAGGTCCGAGACCTCTAGTTTGCAGGTGACTTGGTGTCACCTGTGCTTCCCTCTGGGTTTCAGAGGAAGAGAGACTTAGGTCTCTAGGTTCCCCTCCGGTTTGGAGGAAGGGAGGATTGGTCCTCTGGTTCTGGTCTTGTGGGTTGCAAGACTAGGTGTCCCCTCCTGGTCTGGAGGAAGAGAGACTTGCGTCTCTGGTTTCCAAGTGGCTGGGAGTCACTTGGGGTGTCCCTCCGGTTGGGAGGAAGAGGGGAGGTTGTTCCCCTGGTCAAGCTGTGTGGCAGCAATTTGTTGCAGACTGAGTCTGCAGTTTCTACCCTAGCTAGTGGAAGCCTCACTCCGGTTTGGAGTGAGGGGTGGACGTAGGTCTTTGGACCGAACCACCTAAAAATCTTGGTGTTCACTTGTGGTTTGTTTTTCCTTATATGTTATTTTCTCTACTGCGCTCATTAGATGCTTGCTTAGGATCGTGTGAGGGCTAATAGATTTGTGTTGTCTTGCTGAGTTCCTTCTAAGTATTTTCAGCACTTTTCATCAACTGCTCTTAATTCCGCATACGTGAGCATTAGAGTTTTAATTGGGCGATATTTGGAGCAGGATACATTCACCCCCTGCTCTGTATCCAGGCCTTGCATCCTATCACCTTCCACCAGATGGGATGCAACCGCTTCAGCTCGAGAAATATGGGAAACCTTGCCCTTTTGCTTCTTGGATCCGGCTAAAGACTGCAGGGAAGATGCTGAAGCTTGAGAATAAAATTGCTGCTGAGGTTGAGGTATTGGAGGAGGTCTGAATTGCGACTGCTGAGGCTGAGAAAACAAAGGAGCCTGCACCGGCTTCGGCCTCAACGGGCAATCTCGAACAACATGACCAGGCTGGTCACAGCGAAAACAAATAACTGGAAGAGAACACTGCTGACCCTTATGGTGACCACCGCATCTCCGACAAGTCCACGGCTGACTGACAGTGGAACTCTGACGACTTTGGGAAGAAGGTGTTGTCGGCTGCTGAACAGTACTCGCACCAGGAGATTCTTGCTGAAAGAACTTCTTCTTCTTCTTGAACTTTTTAAACTTGGGCTTAGAAGAGGAAGAAACACCGCTAACCTCTGACGCGACTGAGGGGACTCCTGCCACTGGCGGTCGGTAAGTATGCTGAAACTACATCACCGGCTGAACCAACCCCATTTGTGGATACCCTCCAGGTCTCGCCATCTCCAGCTCAAGTGCCACAGCTGCCTGGCACGCACCATCTAGATCAGCAACTCGACTCTCAATCAAGGGCAACTTCAACTCTAGCCTCAACCCTCGCAAGAACTACTGAGTCTTCAAAGCTTCATTAGCTAGCACATGGGGCGCATACTGACCCAATTCCATAAATTTATTCCGATACTGAAGCACGGTCATATCGCCTTGGAATAATTCCATGAACTGGTACATCTTCGCCATCTGCAAGCAGGTAGGAGTATAGGCACGCTCGAAAGCTGCAACAAACTCTGCCCAAGTGATCTGCCGAAGGGGCCAGGAATGAAATGCAATCTGCCACTCGACTTTCCACCACGTAATGGCTGCACCTTGGAGCTGAAATGCGGCAAGCATAACCTTCTCATCTTCCGCGCACTCCAACGACAGGAACACGCGCTCAATCACATCCAGCCACTGCCTCGCTACCTCTGGATCAGGCTGTCCGTCCAAAGCAGGGGATTGAACATAAGAAATTCTTTCAAAGCCTTGCCTCGACTACCAGGCACTTCAACTTGAGGAGCAACGACTGGCACTGGAGGAGGAACTACAGGAACAGCAGGAACAACGGGAACTGCAGGAGGTTGAGTAGAACCACTCTCTTCTCTAGGCGCATCTCTAGGAGCTCGAGGAGGTCTTCCTCGACGAGGTGGCATATTGCACTGCCGAAAAACATAAAACGACAATAATTCCATCAATCATACAGAAAACAACCTAAGATAGCAATAGACAACACGAAGGACTAGCTCTGGACAAATATAAATTCCTATTCCTTATACAACTCCTCAACTTCGCTCTGATACCAACTGTGACGACCCAAAGCGTCAGATGCCGATATACCGATAACATCGATACACCGATACCAGGAACTGGGGAAGCCACCCAAGAAGCTGATGAGGCCCCTGAAGGGTTAGTGAAGTTCGTTGAGGGGATGCATAACGAATTGCAATCACAAGCGCGCATTTTAGATTCAACATTTAAAAATTTAGCAGGAGAGCGAAAGCAAATTAAAATAAACAAGTGCTAAATATATATACTAGTCCAGAGGCACAAGAGTGCAGTCCAAAAGTACAACAACACGGGGCATACCCCGGCAAAAGTACACAAGAGAGCCCAACAAGGCAACTCATCTACTGCTGGCAGCTAGGCACGGTCTCCGGGCACATGGGAAACACCGGGAGATGACGGGCGCGGCTCACCTGAAAGAAGAAGGGTGAGTCACAGCCAGACTCAGTAGGGGTCACGCGGATCCCTACCTCGCACTAAACAAGCATACATGTAAAATTAAAGGTAATTAGAGCATGCATTGAATTAAATAACAGGCAATGGCATGAATAACTAATCACAATAAAGCTGTAAAATCTAACTAAACAGATATAACAGTTAATACATGCCAATAACGAGTAAGTCTAAACGACTGAAACTAAATCTACCAGTAGAATATGCCTCAACTAATCCAAGCCACAGGGAGTAGGACAACCATCGGGAATAGAAACCAGATGCGTCCACTGACGACTTACACTGCGTCTCAAGCACTCGCAGTCGGCAACACGATAAGCTGAGCGCGTAAACAGTACCAAACCAAGTGACCAGTCAGAGTGACACTCGTCAGTGTCAGTCCACAGCCTCTGACCATGTGTGCACACACTGACTCTCGCCTGAGCCAGGCCCTCTAGCTAGATTTCTCCCTTGGTAGGACGCTACCATTGGCGAGGAGCCCACGGTACTAGCTTAAAAATCGTGTGATGGGAAACACCCCTCCGCTATCCCCAAGCGGGTCGGTACTCAAAGACCTTAGGGCTACAATAGTGGTTCCATTGCAAGGAAAGAAAAGCTACTCTATTGGGATTTATAAACATGCCATTATATTATAAAATAACTCAACATGGCATATAAACATTTTGGGAAGCATTAAGAATAGGCCGGCAGCTTTTTGAAACTAACAGGCGTGTGGCGGTCTGATGCCACCGCGTTACAGGTGTGTGACGGTCGGGGAAGGGCGCGTTACATCGGCTGTGACGTGTCCGCCCCTGGCCGTTACAGCCACCGAAGCTCCAACTCAAACTGATCAAACGGGATGTAACGCACTCACGGTGGCGCGTTACATCACCCTGACGGCCGGCCGACAGGCCGTCAGGTCCACCCGAGACCAAAACTAACGCTAACAGTTTTTAAACGTTCAGAAAACGGTGTAACGCGCTCGCCCAGGCGCATTACAACCTCCTGACGGCCGCCCGACAGGCCGTCAGGCCAACCGCCTCAACGGGTCAATGGAATTCAACGGAAATGTAACGGTCGGGAGCCTGACCGTTACACTCACTGTGACGCGCCTCCAAAGGGCCGTTACAGTGACGTAATGCGTCCCCTATGGACCGTTACGGATGCGACGGTTCCTGGAAGGACCGTTACGGATGCGACGGTTCCTGGAAGGACCGTCACACCGTCTGGGTTACGGATGGGTTATGTTTGAAAACGTTCCCTCCCGGGCGACCGGAATCGTCGGGTAACGACGAAAACCTGCAAAACCTATCAAACCACACGTCCTAAACAACATAATACCAACAAAATAACAACATGCAACGCCTACAATGGCTTAAACATGAAGAACGAAGCTTAAACCCTAAACATGGAAAATAACCAATATGCATGCCACATGGGTTTAAACAAGAAACCAAGCTATAGGAAATGATCCTAGCGAGTTCAGGATTCCATCCCCCTACCTCGTGCGAGCCGAAACGGCTGATTAGGCCACACGCAAGAGGAGGGTACCGCCGAGCCTCCACGCTCCGTCTCGTCTCCACGGGCCACGAACCGCGCCAAGGTGGGCATCAACGCGTTCCTCTCGACGCAAGTATTCCACCGGCGTGCTCCGTGCCTCGAACCGACGTCGTCTCGCCCGAATTCCCTTGGAGAGGGGGAGAGGCGATCGGATAAGAGAGAGAGAGAGAGAGGGTGAATGAGAGATCGACGAGGGGAGAGAGAGAGGGTGAGGGATTAAAGGAAAAAAATAAAGTTAATATATATAATATATTTAGTATATATAAAAACCTTATTATTTCCATAAAACCTCAATTAAATCCAATGAAATCCGAAAAAATACCAGAAAAAATTCCTAAAAATCCAGGAAAATAGCCGGAAATTCCAGAATGAGTTCTAGATCCGAACCACTAAGGATCCACCAAGGCACGGGCCTCACAGCTTCACAGTCTTGCACCGACCCAACCATGGGGTTAAGTTTGAAATGTTTGAGGAATTCATTTGCTATGCTTTAAGTTTGAAATGAATGACAATTTGAAAGTGCTGGATCAATTGTGGAGTTTTTCACTCAATTATTCAAGGCCATGGTATGAATAGATGTCTAATTGGATTTCAATGTGGATGGATTGATTTGGGTAGAAATCAGGTTTTGTTATGGCTATCTGACTTATAAGTGCATATATGATTGATCTTGATACTTGTTTCATGAAATGTGGAGTTTCAATTGGCTTTATTAAACTTTTTTTGCTGTCAGAAAAAGTGTCGACCTTAGGGGTCGACACTTATTCTAACACTCTCTGCCTTGCGTTAAGTCTGTTAACACTGGCAGAAAGTGTCGACTCCTAGAGTCGACACTTTCTCCAGGGTTCTGTTAACTAGCAAAGTCAGAAGCCTCATGAAAAAGTGTCGACTCAATGAGTCGACACTTTTAGGTAAGTTTGTCTTAATCTGTGAAAACAGAACCTTCGGGAAAAAGTGTCGACCTCAAGAGTCGACACTTTTCACCACAAATGTTGTTTTGTTCACAGGCCAGAACGCTTGGGAAAAAGTGTCGACTCAATGAGTCGACACTTGTTTCATGTGTATTATTTTTATGTGTTCTGGCAGAACACTCGTGAAAAAGAGTCGACTCTATGAGTCGACACTTTTTCCGAGCGTCCCGATTGTGAATTCCAGATCTGTTTCGAACCAACTTAAAAGAGATCCGATTGTCTTGGTTGATTACTATAATGGCCTTAGAGCATTCACCATCCTTTGTTTGTGGTATGAAGAGGCTTTGGGAAGGGCTTTTATGTCTTAATGTCTTGTTATCTCATGAGTATATATCGCCGCCCCTTGGTCCGATCAGAAGAGTACCTTGAGCATTCTAACGTGTTATCTTCTTGCAGGTTGAAGAGGAGAGGAAAAGGGCTTTGCACTCTGCTGGAGGAGAAGGAAGGTAGCGTCGAGGTCGTCCCCTCATGAGCCCGAGCCAAGATCTGGAGGCCGCAGTCGTCGTCCTCCTCATCCACTGCTTCGGGCGCTCTAATCTTCAACATCGGCTTCTTCCATCTCTCGGTTCTATCATTCTAGTGCTACCTTCTCTAATCTCCATGTTTGGTTAAGGATTTATGGGGAAGATCATGTTGGTTATCATATCTTATGCTTAGATTTCTATTCTCAGACTGGGCTTTGTAATTTCTATCTTATTTTCATCTTTAGACGATTTCGGAGCTTGCTCCGAGTGTGTGTGGGGTTTCTCATCGTCGAGCGAGAACCCACGTGTGTGGGCCGTCATGCCCGTGTGTGGTGGTTGCTGCCTTCGTGTAGCGTGCTTTAGTGAAATCCTCTCGAGGTGAGAGGGGTGGACGTAGGACAGCACTTGGTGCGTCCGAACCACCTAAAAATCACTGTGCCATAGTTTGCTCTTTGTGTGGTTGTTGATATTTCCTATCCGTTCGTATTACGAGTGTGAGTCGGTGAGACGAGAGTTTCATTAACTGTCCGCTTGTTCATTATTATCTGAGTTATTATTTTTCTGTGCTGAGAAGTTGTGAGGGCTTGCTTGCTAATCATTCATATATTTCAATCAAGCTTAATCTAGGGTTTATTTACCATCTCTATGGTTTGCCTTAATTAAGTTTAAATTTGTCGAAAGGGTGGGCAAGTCACCCCCCTCTCAATTGCCTCCTAACCGGGCCTACAAAGTCGATGAGTGATACAATAGCCCAATCAACATCAACATACATGGACTGCAGCCAATTATAGTTGCAAAACTTTAGAAGATGAATGCAATCAAAATGATAATGTGTGACATGTTCTAAATTCCAATAGTGCATTCTCTACATAAAAGAGGAGTAGCAACCTATCCTCGGTAACACCTCTTTCTTTCATTTCCTGCATGACCAAGTTTTTAACACCCAGGGTTCAGTTTAATTTGTTGTGGATTCCTACCATGCGGGGAGCACCATTATGTTGGATGTTGTTGGGTATACCTATGGCATGTCCACTGAGTACTTGACGTTGTCGAAGGTAATTGAAAGAGGAGTGAATGGCAGCACCATGCCCTTCTTCTTGTTCTCTTGGCTCCTTATTTCTGAACTTCCTTATGCAATTATGTAAATTAAGTTGCTTAGATGATGCTGCACTCGGGACCCTATTCAAACAGGAATGATTTATGGGCAACATAGATGGGAAGAGAAGAGAAGAGCAGCTTCTGTCTAAAAAGGGGAGAGGGAGAAAGAGAAGAGCAGAGAGTGGGAGAAGGAAAACCATACCACTGCTTTGTTGGAGAAGAAGTTGAGGAAGGTGGGCACTCCACGGTTGCCGACGTATGCTTCTGCCTCGATGTTCAGGTGCTCGAATCGGACCTCGATCGTGGGGTTATCGATCCCAACGCTGGCAGCGGATGACAAATTAAGCAAATTAGAACGGCTCAGGAAGCAATCAAAGGTCTGATCGATCGCCATGGAACTGATCTGTGACAAGGGTTTAGGTGTGGGCTATGGGGGGAAGGGAAGGGAAGGTGCGGAGTGTGTGTCTAAACTACTCACCGCTCCATCCGATTGCGGAGCTTGAGGTGGAACTTCTTGTTGTCCTCCTCAGCATTCTTGACCAGCTTCTCCAGCAGGTTCTGCCTCTCCTGGAAGCCCAGGCCCTGGATGCCCACCTCTTGGATCTCGCCGGCAACGCCGGTGAGGATCCCCTTCTTTAGCCGGTCGTAGGTGGGCAGCTTCTCAAGGACCTAAAAAAGACCTGGCGGCTCCTGCGACTGCTGAGGAATAGTGAGGGGAGAGAAGTGGGCGGGCGAGAAGGGGGCAGGGAGGCGATGAGGCAGAGGGGTGGAGGATAATACACACCGGAGGCCTTGAGTAGGCGGAGAGGTGGAGGGAGAAGATGAGGAAGAGTTCACGATGGGAGGGGGTCAGGGAGGTGAGAGGAGGTGGGGGGTGGAGGAGAAGATGGATTGAGGAGAGTCTGCGTCCGAGAAGGAGGGAGGGGTGGTTACGTTCGCGCAGGAGTTCGATTGTGGCGTGCGGAGAAATTCTTCTGGGGCATTTTTAATAGAGTAGTATTTTTTATAATCATTTTGAGGCACTTTTAAAATGCCTCTGTATAGGGTTTTAAGTAAAGAGTAAAATTAAAATATTTTAGAGACAATATTAAAAATAAAATGCCTCTATTTATAATAATTTAGAGACAGTTTTAATAGATGTCTCTAAATGAACTATCCCTATATCTATAATTTTTTGTAGTGATTTATGCCGGGAGGGTTAAATCCATGGTTGGCGTTCGAGTGCCAGATCTCACATTTCTCATGGTTTCGACCGATCTATGGGTATAGAATCATGCTAGAAGGGTTGGGGATGAATTCCCCTTTGTTTCCCCATCATCGGGGGATGATCGGGGCGTAGATTGATTGCGGTCCTACCAGGGACCGTTTTCTCCGTGGGGCGGCCCCTTGGGGGGCTGCCAGGCGTTTTGACTGTCGGTCGGGCTTAGCGGTCCCTAGGGGACCGCTACGTCTGGTAAGCGGTCTTGCAACTGACCGCTACCCCTTGGGTAGCGGCCAGCTAATGACTATTTCCCTGGTATGGTCAGAGCACCCTCGAGGTGCGTGTTCTTGACTGTTGGGGAGCCGTTGTTGGGTTGCAGTCAGGGCTGGACCATTTCCTGGTGTTTTACGTTCAGAAGATGACTGCTTGGTGGGGATAGCGGCTTGGCGATAGACCGCAAGCCAACCCCATGGCTTGCCTGGTGGCGGTCATGGCATGGCCGCCTGGCTGGGCTTGGCGGTCTCGGAGAAGACCGCTAGGCTTGTTCTGTGGTCTAGGGATGGCCGCCAGTCGAGAGACGGTCCGGGGAGGACCGCCACTCTGTTCCTTTCGAGCGGTGATTTTCGTAAGTTAGAGTCTTACCTCCAATGACCTGTCCACTAGACGTAGCTTTCCTGCGCACGCGTGTACGGACCCACTTGGGAGTGGCGGAGACCGTGACTCAGAGAGAGGCGGTTTTTAGGCTAGTTACCGTAGGGCCCCTCGTCTTTGCAGCATGTGTCCGGGCCAGGGGGAAGAACTCGGTAGAGGGCCTGACCTAGAGCGCATGGTCTATGTAACGACCCGAGAATCCGATTACCGGGAAGGCCCGATAACCCGAGACTCGCACCGCCGCCCACGAGCCGGGAGGGCTCGGAAGGGCTAGAAGGAGTGTGGAGGCACAAAGAAATAGGAAATAAAGCAGGACAACTCAACAATTAACAGAAATAAATAAACAACTACAACAGAGTCCAGTCCAACAGAAAGTACAGTCTAAAGCAGTAAAGCGTACCACATGCCAAGTCAACACTCGGCCCGGCAAGCTGGCAACTAAGGACCTCCGCTCCGCGCCCTCGAACCGCGAGGAAGAACCGCTACACCTGAAAAGCAGGGAATGAGTCTCCAAAACAGAGACTCAGCAGGGATCCCGCGGAACCCCAACCGGAAACAACGGCGGTAGCGGAAAGGAAGCTACAACTACAGCAGGAACAGCAAACCGGTGGCCGGTCAAAAACTCGGCACTACAGCTACACCTACTGTACCAGAAGGCACACCTCGATCACGCAGTCGAAGCTACCGAACCACACTAGTACCACCTACCGAAGCAAGAACACACGGCAACCACGCCGTAAAGGCCTGTCCCTCGGACACAGCCGACCTGGACACGCTGTCCAAGGTGCAACCCCGACCATCCGATCGCGGGTACCGCACAACAAGACCCAACCTCGGTAAAGCCACTAGCATTAGACCCTTGGCGCGAAAACCAACACACGCGCCACGGCGAAACAACCGAACTCAACGGTCAACACGACCGAAAACCCGAAGGTCGAAATCACGGAAACTGATAGTCTGTCACTCCGTACTCGACAGGAGTACCACCCACTAGAAGCACAGCCGGTAGCGTC
Organism: Amorphophallus konjac; assembly: GCA_022559845.1. NCBI lineage: Eukaryota > Viridiplantae > Streptophyta > Magnoliopsida > Alismatales > Araceae > Amorphophallus > Amorphophallus konjac. The sequence goes on along the minus strand of CM040121.1, from coordinate 404,819,426 downwards.
CCCTGACGTCTTACACCGCACCGCAGGTGAACCGCCTGACGTGGTAGGTCCTACCCGAGGCGCGAACACCGTACAAGTAACCACAAACAAGTAACTAGCTGGGGTCACGCCCGTCGACGTGGGTCCAACCGCCCCCAACCACGTGTGCACACACAGACCACGCGTCCCTGGTCTGGTCCTCTGACCGGTTTTCCCCTCAGCCGGACTCTGGCTGCAAGACGTGGGGCCCGACGGCAACCGGTCCACAAACCGCCTCTAAGGGTAAGCCCGTACACCACTCCCTGGTGCGACCAGCACACGCGTACTGGTAGGCTACGACTAGTGGAGGGTCACTGAAGGAGTAGACTTTCAACTCAACGGAAAACAACGTCCGAATCCGACGACGTACGGGGACCACCCCACGTACCGGCCCCGTCGCACGGCGACCACAGTCGGAGAAGGAACAGAACTTGCAGTCCACGGTCACGCACGCAGCCTGCGCGAAAGTCAAGAAAACCCAAGTGACGCTAAGTCACTGGACTCTGGACAGTCCTCTAGACACACTACAGCCAACGGTCCTTGAGTCGCAAGACTCGGGGTCAAGACCGTTGCACGCAACAGCACAAGGCCGTCGATCTAGCCCAATCTCTAGGTCCAAAACCACGATATCACGAATACCGAGACAACACACGAGTTGCCAAGACCATTCCCTTGAGAAGGGAACGCAAGGGACAAAGGCCACTCACACGGGCCACACGGAAAACACAGAAGCACGATTCCCAAGGCAGCACACAAGCCGCCACGACGATTTCCCATCTTGAAGCAAGCGGGAAACCTCCAGCCCCAGGCCGGGTAACTGGACTCGCAGTCCAAGACCAACCACGTGGCCCACATGGGAATCGCCTTCCAAAAAAAACTCACGGCATGCGGGGGAGACCCCACCGCACCCACACCGATACACGGTGACTCGATCGAGCGTAACACGAAGGCCCAGCACGCGAGAAGTCACCCGGACTCTCAACCCTACGGGCACGCTAAACGAGATAACACGGTCCTCCAGACACCCTCAAAACACGGACACAGAAACCCACGGGTGTCAGGGACACTCACAAGACCGCAGGTCGACCACTGGGTCACAACCGGGTCGACTAGGGATCCACACATTGCGGGACAAGGCGGAGAACACAAAAACTCGCCTCGGAACAACACAAAGCCTGACGGTCTAACCCTAGACCGTCACAGGGCTGTAACGGTCTAGGCGAGACCGTCACATCCACCTGGCGGCCTAACGCAGGCCGTTACACGGCCCGAAGAAACACAGGATGTAACGCGCCTGGCCCAGCGCGTTACACGAATGTAACGCGCTTGCCCTGGTCCGTTACACGCCTCACGCTCTCAGCGTGAAAGCAGGATGTAACGCGCTTGCCCCAACGCGTTACACGGATGTAACGCGTCTGGCCTGGCGCGTCACACACGCTGCCCTCCCCAACGGATAAAAACGGCTCTGACGGCCCACCCTGGGCGCGTTACAAGCATGTAACGGTCCAGAGGGCACCGTCACACCCCCAGCCCTCAGCTGGGCAACAGGGAATGTGACGCACCCACCCTGGGGCGTCACAAGGCTGTGACGCGCCAGCCCTGGTGCGTCACACGCCTGACCCGAAAACCAACGGAAGAGACTCTAACGGTCTAGCCCTGGTGCGTCACAGCACCTAGCGGTCTATCGTGGGACCGTCACACCCACAGACCACCAAGGGCCAACAGAAGGGGGATGTAACGGCCCTGCCCAGGCGCGTTACACCAAGTGACGGCCACTGGAAGGACCGTCACTTCCTTCCGAGAACGCTACGGCGGGAAACGACCCAAAACTCGTCCCACGCCCCCATACCTCCACAAGAGAGGGGGAAAACAAGGGGGAAGCTCCCCAGAAGCCCCTAGCATGCATCTACGGCCTCGGATCGGCCAAAAACGCAATGAAACGGGAGATCGGCCCACAAGCCCTAAAACATGGGTTTTGCCCAAAAACCCCGATTCCACCCGCTCGGCTCACCACGGCCTACGAAACTCGCGGAAAGGAAGTGCACGAGCTGGGGAACCATCACCCTACCTCCACCGAAGATTTCGCGCCCCGAGCTCGCCGATCCGCGAAGAAACGCCGTGAAACCCTCGCCGGCTCGCGACCGCGCCACGAGCTCCCACGCGCCTCCACCGCCTCGATCCTCGCCCGCGTCCTCACCCGCGCCGCCTCCGCCTCGCCCCCGCCTCGCTCCGTCGGCCGCCGGAGAAGAGAGGGGAGAAAGAGGGCGTGAGAGAAGAGAGAGAGTGAGAAAGAGAGAATGAGAGGGGGAGAGAGGAAAGGGTTAGTATATATAGGAAAACCCGAAAATTCGATAAATTCAGAAAATTACGAAAAATTACCTCCGCGATCCTCGGAAGGAACACAACGCAGTGGTACTGTCCCGGAGTCGGAGAACGCCACGGTTTGCCCTGCAAAGAATTCCGAAGGCACATCAGGGAAAAACACGTGTAAAGCACAAAATACACTCCGAGACCCACTAAAATGATCTGAAAAATATCCGAAAAATCCGGGGCATTACAGCCCTCCCCCCTTAAAGGAATTTCGTCCTCGAAATTCAGGACCTAGAACGACGTCCTAGAGGAAGAACACTGAACCAACTGACACGCTGTCAGGGCCCCCAGCACAGAAAACCTCGATTCTCACGAAAACACGGATCCTGAGGAACACAGCCAGACTCACAATCACACACAACACCTCGCTCCTCGCGCCGAGCACACCGGCCACAGAGCAGGCATATACCAAAGGACACAGTCCGGCATCACCTCAGACAATGCGAGAATCAACCATGGCACCGCAGCCACAATCTCGCTCACCGAGGAAACACAACCCTCGCCACGAGAAACAGCTACTGATTCATCCAATGGTCAGCAGACAAATGGCACATCAGCTTTACAACCAGCTGACAGGTCACACGCCCTCCTCGAGGGAGCAACCAAAATAGAGCCTCCACCAGCTCAAGCAGTCCTCTCCGCAGACCGCAATCAGAACATCGGCTCAACACCAAGAAACACCCCACACATGGCAAGCCGAAAGCCGGACACAACACCGTGCCAACTCTTGTCAAAAGACAAACTTCGACAAAGCCCAGATCCCAACCGGAAAGGCACATCGCAGAAACGACCATCAAAGGTCTCGCTGGCACACGGCTCTCGCCACGCTCGAGCCCCAACAACCAGCATCTTCTGTCTCTGAAAAGACCATCCACTGGTCACCAACTGCTCGCCAACTCGACCCTCTCGGGAAGCACGACGAAACCAAATGACAGAACATGGCGTCTTCAGTCATCACCCTACGGGACTCAGACTCATAGGGAACCACCCCATGCTAGTCACCAAACCAGGGATAACCTTGCGACACCAATGTCCTATCAGGGACCACCAATCCGACGCCAAACTCACAAAAGGCCTCCGCCCACAGGCGTCACTCTTCCATCTGGTCTCATCAAATCCTTCGATCAATCCAAGTGGACACCTGCCAATCCCGATTCCGCCCTTACCACAGAGCCACGGGACACCACCTGAACAGTGCTCACGGGTCCCTAAGCAATAACCATCTCACCGTCACAATCCGACAAGATCGTAGAACCAACAGGAACCCACAGCCTGGCAGAGACCACATCCTCAAAGCACGATCTCATCCGAGGGCACGACTGGGAACACAAGTCGGACACCAAGCCACCGACTCCGACCATCACGTCCTCGACCTCCGTCAGGCGACATCCTCAACAACCTCATCCAGGTCCAACACCGACGCCTGACACAGCTTCCAACACAGGAACAGGGTACTCATGCGGCACCCTGCCAGTGCCAACAACCACAAAACCTCGAGCAACGGCACGGCAACAACACGTTTCACACCAAGGAACCAATCCTCCGATGCTGAACGCGAACTCAGGAATCCACCCGTAGCAACCAACGCTACGATCCTGAACTAGTGGGTCACAAGCCCACCACGCTTCCGCTGCGTACTCAGATCCGCGCACACAGCCGAGAAAGCAAACGCCGCCCAACCAGCGCTCGTCCTTTCGGAACAGCACCGGCACCCTCACACGACAAGGGAATGGGCACGACTTCTCACAGGCAACCACCCTGCCAAGACAAGGAGCACGTCTCGCACGGACTTCATGGCACACAAGGCCAACCAATCCGAACACACAACGCAAGACGACGATCCTTAGCCGAACGCAATCTCTCCAACCAAAGGAGAAACCAGCGCACTTCGACCAACGGAAGAACTCCACGCTCGACCTGACCTCGAACCTCGCGCACGCTGGAAACAGCACCATCCAGCACCAAGGAAAACCATTGCTTCCATCAGGTCAGCGCCTCCGACACACTCGACGAGTGTCACGTCGGACTACAATCACATCACCTCTCGATGCACCAGCGCTGCAATTCCTCGAACTGCAACACGGCGTGCCAAGAGCCGCATCACGAGCCATAACGACAACCGCCGACGCTCATCCTCGAGTCCCGAACTCACCGCGGAGCCTTCCCATCTCAAACCAACTCCAGGGCGAACACAACCCATCCACTGACAGAAGCACAGGAGCAAAGACTTAACGGGACATCTCTGCCAAATCCTGCCTCGAAATCAGCAGAACGATCAGGACCGACACGTCATTTCTGACGCCACAGAGCGCGACAAGAACATCAGGCTCGACGAAACAGCAGCCCACCGAGAAGATCCTCCGCTCACCCGAGCACACTTCCCGATCAGAACGCCTCAGGAGCTGGACAAACCTCAAGCTGGAGTGGCCAAAATCAACAGCAGCTCCCTCGAAGCACGCTCACGGCCACTTAACCACGAACAGTCCGCACCAGACACCTGACCACGCTGCAGGTTCCTCGAATGCAGCACCGCGAGCTCACACCTGCTAGCAACCTCTGCCCAACTCAGCACAACCAGGGCCACCACCGATGAGGGAGAAGGCTCTCGACCTCGATCCTTAGACCCCATGCTGGCACAAAAGTCGCGGACAGCAACCACCTTCACAGTGCCGCACAGCGCACTCAAGCTCTCAAGCGAGAAACAAGGCGAAAAACAAGCACAAAACCCTAAGCCAGCTGCCAACTGTACTGGACCTTATGGACTCTGATCACTGCAATATCTCGAATTCCTATGTACGTCCACAACCACCGCTCTGATACCAGCTGTAACGACCCGAGAATCCGATTACCGGGAAGGCCCGATAACCCGAGACTCGCACCGCCGCCCACGAGCCGGGAGGGCTCGGAAGGGCTAGAAGGAGTGTGGAGGCACAAAGAAATAGGAAATAAAGCAGGACAACTCAACAATTAACAGAAATAAATAAACAACTACAACAGAGTCCAGTCCAACAGAAAGTACAGTCTAAAGCAGTAAAGCGTACCACATGCCAAGTCAACACTCGGCCCGGCAAGCTGGCAACTAAGGACCTCCGCTCCGCGCCCTCGAACCGCGAGGAAGAACCGCTACACCTGAAAAGCAGGGAATGAGTCTCCAAAACAGAGACTCAGCAGGGATCCCGCGGAACCCCAACCGGAAACAACGGCGGTAGCGGAAAGGAAGCTACAACTACAGCAGGAACAGCAAACCGGTGGCCGGTCAAAAACTCGGCACTACAGCTACACCTACTGTACCAGAAGGCACACCTCGATCACGCAGTCGAAGCTACCGAACCACACTAGTACCACCTACCGAAGCAAGAACACACGGCAACCACGCCGTAAAGGCCTGTCCCTCGGACACAGCCGACCTGGACACGCTGTCCAAGGTGCAACCCCGACCATCCGATCGCGGGTACCGCACAACAAGACCCAACCTCGGTAAAGCCACTAGCATTAGACCCTTGGCGCGAAAACCAACACACGCGCCACGGCGAAACAACCGAACTCAACGGTCAACACGACCGAAAACCCGAAGGTCGAAATCACGGAAACTGATAGTCTGTCACTCCGTACTCGACAGGAGTACCACCCACTAGAAGCACAGCCGGTAGCGTCCCCTGACGTCTTACACCGCACCGCAGGTGAACCGCCTGACGTGGTAGGTCCTACCCGAGGCGCGAACACCGTACAAGTAACCACAAACAAGTAACTAGCTGGGGTCACGCCCGTCGACGTGGGTCCAACCGCCCCCAACCACGTGTGCACACACAGACCACGCGTCCCTGGTCTGGTCCTCTGACCGGTTTTCCCCTCAGCCGGACTCTGGCTGCAAGACGTGGGGCCCGACGGCAACCGGTCCACAAACCGCCTCTAAGGGTAAGCCCGTACACCACTCCCTGGTGCGACCAGCACACGCGTACTGGTAGGCTACGACTAGTGGAGGGTCACTGAAGGAGTAGACTTTCAACTCAACGGAAAACAACGTCCGAATCCGACGACGTACGGGGACCACCCCACGTACCGGCCCCGTCGCACGGCGACCACAGTCGGAGAAGGAACAGAACTTGCAGTCCACGGTCACGCACGCAGCCTGCGCGAAAGTCAAGAAAACCCAAGTGACGCTAAGTCACTGGACTCTGGACAGTCCTCTAGACACACTACAGCCAACGGTCCTTGAGTCGCAAGACTCGGGGTCAAGACCGTTGCACGCAACAGCACAAGGCCGTCGATCTAGCCCAATCTCTAGGTCCAAAACCACGATATCACGAATACCGAGACAACACACGAGTTGCCAAGACCATTCCCTTGAGAAGGGAACGCAAGGGACAAAGGCCACTCACACGGGCCACACGGAAAACACAGAAGCACGATTCCCAAGGCAGCACACAAGCCGCCACGACGATTTCCCATCTTGAAGCAAGCGGGAAACCTCCAGCCCCAGGCCGGGTAACTGGACTCGCAGTCCAAGACCAACCACGTGGCCCACATGGGAATCGCCTTCCAAAAAAAACTCACGGCATGCGGGGGAGACCCCACCGCACCCACACCGATACACGGTGACTCGATCGAGCGTAACACGAAGGCCCAGCACGCGAGAAGTCACCCGGACTCTCAACCCTACGGGCACGCTAAACGAGATAACACGGTCCTCCAGACACCCTCAAAACACGGACACAGAAACCCACGGGTGTCAGGGACACTCACAAGACCGCAGGTCGACCACTGGGTCACAACCGGGTCGACTAGGGATCCACACATTGCGGGACAAGGCGGAGAACACAAAAACTCGCCTCGGAACAACACAAAGCCTGACGGTCTAACCCTAGACCGTCACAGGGCTGTAACGGTCTAGGCGAGACCGTCACATCCACCTGGCGGCCTAACGCAGGCCGTTACACGGCCCGAAGAAACACAGGATGTAACGCGCCTGGCCCAGCGCGTTACACGAATGTAACGCGCTTGCCCTGGTCCGTTACACGCCTCACGCTCTCAGCGTGAAAGCAGGATGTAACGCGCTTGCCCCAACGCGTTACACGGATGTAACGCGTCTGGCCTGGCGCGTCACACACGCTGCCCTCCCCAACGGATAAAAACGGCTCTGACGGCCCACCCTGGGCGCGTTACAAGCATGTAACGGTCCAGAGGGCACCGTCACACCCCCAGCCCTCAGCTGGGCAACAGGGAATGTGACGCACCCACCCTGGGGCGTCACAAGGCTGTGACGCGCCAGCCCTGGTGCGTCACACGCCTGACCCGAAAACCAACGGAAGAGACTCTAACGGTCTAGCCCTGGTGCGTCACAGCACCTAGCGGTCTATCGTGGGACCGTCACACCCACAGACCACCAAGGGCCAACAGAAGGGGGATGTAACGGCCCTGCCCAGGCGCGTTACACCAAGTGACGGCCACTGGAAGGACCGTCACTTCCTTCCGAGAACGCTACGGCGGGAAACGACCCAAAACTCGTCCCACGCCCCCATACCTCCACAAGAGAGGGGGAAAACAAGGGGGAAGCTCCCCAGAAGCCCCTAGCATGCATCTACGGCCTCGGATCGGCCAAAAACGCAATGAAACGGGAGATCGGCCCACAAGCCCTAAAACATGGGTTTTGCCCAAAAACCCCGATTCCACCCGCTCGGCTCACCACGGCCTACGAAACTCGCGGAAAAGGAAGTGCACGAGCTGGGGAACCATCACCCTACCTCCACCGAAGATTTCGCGCCCCGAGCTCGCCGATCCGCGAAGAAACGCCGTGAAACCCTCGCCGGCTCGCGACCGCGCCACGAGCTCCCACGCGCCTCCACCGCCTCGATCCTCGCCCGCGTCCTCACCCGCGCCGCCTCCGCCTCGCCCCCGCCTCGCTCCGTCGGCCGCCGGAGAAGAGAGGGGAGAAAGAGGGCGTGAGAGAAGAGAGAGAGTGAGAAAGAGAGAATGAGAGGGGGAGAGAGGAAAGGGTTAGTATATATAGGAAAACCCGAAAATTCGATAAATTCAGAAAATTACGAAAAATTACCTCCGCGATCCTCGGAAGGAACACAACGCAGTGGTACTGTCCCGGAGTCGGAGAACGCCACGGTTTGCCCTGCAAAGAATTCCGAAGGCACATCAGGGAAAAACACGTGTAAAGCACAAAATACACTCCGAGACCCACTAAAATGATCTGAAAAATATCCGAAAAATCCGGGGCATTACAGTCTATGTGTGCACACGTGGTTAGGAACAGTCGGACCCGTGCTGACGAGTGCAACCCCAACTAGTCCTTGTTCGTGGTACTTGTTGTGTGTTTCAGTCTCTACCTAGGGCGTTTAGGGAGACACTGAGGCGCGGTGTAAGACATCAGGGGACGCATCCGGCTTCGCTTCTAGTGGTTGGTGCTCCTATCTTCTGGCACGTACGGGCTTGTTTTCCCGTCGGACTGAGGTCGATTTGTTCGGTCTGATTAGTTATAGTGAGCTTTTTTGTTTATTTATTATTGCTTGTTGCTTCTACCGTATTCCCCCCAGGTAGTGTTACTTTTCGTGTTCATGAGTACCTTGCTGTTTCGTTCTCTCATTGCGAGGTGGGGGTCCGCGGGATCCCTACTGAGCCTATGAAATGAGGCTCACCACTGTGTTTTCAGGTGAGGCGGGGTCGTCGAGAGGCGCATCAGAGTTTCAGCGTGGTTCCAATAGCCAGGGTTAGTGGCCAGAGCTGGGGTATGCCCCGTGTACTTTTCTTTCTGTTGACTGTACTTATTATGGACACGAGATACTTTGGACCTTGTAACTGTTAGTGAGTATTTATTTAATTTCCTACATTTTATTTAGTTCATTATGCTAGCACTGCAGTTATTTTAGATTATCGTGTACCCTCACACCATCCTTTAACCCTTCTGAGTCTCCGGACTCGTTGATGGCGGGCCGAAGTTCGAGTTGCACCGATTCCTTTCCGGTACTCAGATCTCGGGTCGTTACATGAAGTATGGTCTAATATTTCGCCCATCTATGGTTATATTTGTTTAATATTTTTAATTTGATGGATTAGACGAAGTTCCATCTATCTCAATTTTTATCGTTTTCTTCTTAGACAGAATATCATCTAACTCATCATCTATCATGAGTTAGATAAAGTTTCGTCTAATGCATTTTCAATATCGTCTATGTCTGTTTTTGTCATTTTCTTTTTAGATGAGGTATCGTCTAACTTATCTTTTGTTAGACGATGTATCGTCTAACCTGAACTTTTGTCATTTTTCCTTTTAAACTAAGTATCATTTAACTCATTTTTAGTTAGATGATATATCGTCTATCCTGAGTTTCTTGTCGATTTTCTTTAGATGAAGATTCACGTATCAACTCTTCGCATCGTCTATTCTATCTGACTTAGACGGTGTATCATCTAACTATCTTTTTCACTTAGAAGATGTATCGTCTAACCATTCGTCTATCCTAGGAAGTTATATGATGTATCGTTTAATCCTTTATCTATCCTAGGGACTTAGACGATATATGGTCTAGTCTTCCATCTATCTTTTTTGTGATAGACAAAGTATCGTCTAACCTTTCATTTATCCTGAAGACTTAAACGGAGGATCGTCTAACTTTGTTCCTTGTAGTTTTAGTCATTAGATAGAATATCATCTATGTTGAGTTTGATTAGATGATGTATCGTCTATCACTTAACTTTTTGTTTGTTTATACGATATTCAATTTATTTAAGTTTATCTAGATATTCAATTAATTTTGATTTAAGTTTATAGAGACTTGAATTAGGTTAAACATATAATTTTATTTTGTAAGATTGGGCTAAATAATTATTTATTTTATCATAATCTAAAATAATAAATTTGTGAAAAAAATTTCAATAGATTTCAAACAAGTATTGACGATTTGTCGAGTCCACACAATTTCCCGACCATCCGAGATACACGCTTGGACCCTTCCACACACGTTTCTCGAACCTTCGATCCATTGTTTTAAAATCCGACCCAAATCTTGAGACAGATTAGTTAGTGGGTCACAAATCAATAGTTTAACCGTTTAAGTTGGCCTATGACCCATAAAATTAGAACCACTTAGATCAATATTATATATCATCATAGATTTTTAATATACCTTAAGTTAGAAATATGAATGATACACTCACCGGCTAGGGTGGAATACGCCATCCCCCCTGGTTAAGGCGAATGGCATATTCGCCATTACCCTACCCCATTATTAAAGGAGCTCTTAAATGATAAGGCGAGTTATAATTGTAAAGAGAAGACTCCTCATGTTTCATATTTTTTATGTTAAATTAAAATCTAAATTTATGATAGAATCTTAGAAAATAGGAAATATGTCTCAGATTTGATTGGGTCACATTAGTTTTACTGAATTAGACTGAGTTAGCCTAGTTATACCGAGTTAACTATGTTTGACTGGATTTAAGATCTAGCACTATTTTGAGATCCGTGAGTCTCAATTTGGTAGGGCGTTAGGCATTTTATGGGATAACTCAACCTGCTTAAGTTAGTTAAGGGTTAATCTATTTTTAATTTGATAAGAAAATAGTTAACCCAGAAATAAGGAGGTGGGCTAACTTACTTTTAATCCAGTGTGATTTGATAGGTACTGAATTAACCCAGTAATAATAATGGCTAAATTGTCATATTTGTCCCTCCTTTTTTATTTTTTTACTCACGGATATGTGTTCACTTTAAAAAATTTTAACCTAGAAATTAATCTAACTAAATAAAATTTAAAATGTAAAAATATCATTAATTAGGGGTTTAAGTTACTACTTATCTTCATTTTTTAAAATATATTAGTATATTCAATAAAATGAATATAGCTTAAGAATATTTTTAATAAATAACATAATTAATCTCATTAAATAAAATTTAAAATGGTGAAACGTCATTAATTATCCGTTTAGGTTATTGTATATCTTAATTTATTTTTTTTATTTTTAAATATTTTATAAAATGAATATACCTTTAGAGTAAAATATTTTTGATAAATAACATAATTTATCTCGTTAAATAAATTTTAAAACATTGAAACGTCATTAATTATCGATTTAGGTTATTATATATCTTAAAATTTTTAATTTTAATTTATTTTTAAGTATTTTTGATATATTATATAAAATGAATATATCATGAAAATAAAATATTTTTGATAAATAACAAAATTATTCTTATTAAATAAAATTTAAAACACAGAAACGATCATTAAATACGAGTTTAGGTTACGGTTTATCATATTTTTTATTTTATCTTATTTTTAAAATATTTTTAAAATATTTAATAAAATTATTTTATTATAAAATTAAAATATTATTTAATAAATAACATCATTATTCTAACTAAATAAAATTTAAAAGTTAAAAATATTTTAATTATTATTTAATATTGATCTAAATAAAGAGGAGAGAGAGAGAAGGGGAGAGAGCATTTATTAGAGAGAGGAAACATTTATCCAGGGTCAGGAGGTTAACCCTCCAAATCCAGGAATAAGTTTAATTAATCTGATTAAGTTTAAATGATAAATAAAATATAAAAAATTTAACTCTGAGTTAACCACCCTCGATCAAAAGAGGGGTTATCCGTTCAGCGACCAGTCCGGGATATGTTTTTATCTATCTGCGCGCCGCGATTTTGGGCGAGGCTTCACCGTCCTTCACACGCGTGGCGAAATTACACTGGGTAACAACATTCCGGATAGTGCACAACACACCCCGTTTCTTACCGGCAGTATACACACGCAGACGGCAGATCACACTCGTCCCTCCTCTCGTGCGGTGCTCTCCCACCCCTGCTCCCTGCACCCGTTTCCTCCGGCTCACGTCAGCAGTAGCCGCGGGATAACAAAAATCGTGGACCAAAACAATCTCAAATCTCAATCCGCCTCGATCACAACCGTCCATTTTGTAAACGGTCTCACTCTCAAATCCGCCAGCTGTCCCCCGATACACCCTGTCTTTAAGCGTTAGTGACTCCCAACGGCTATATTGCCAGTAAAAATAGAGATGGAATCTACCCAATGGAAGTTACCCACGTGTCATACGGTCTCGTCACTCCTCTCCACGCCTGTACCGTATATTATTGAATTTCCCAAAAACACCCCTCTCTCTCTCTCCTCACCCCCTCTCTCTCTCTCTCTCTCTGCGCGGCGGAAGCCAACCGCAGGAGGAGAGAGGCAGGAGGCGAAGAGCGGGAAGGAAAAAGCGTCTCTGTGAGCAAGGAAACCCTAGCGGCGGCGGCAGCAGCAAGGATGGGGAAGCTCCTCTGCGAATCATCCCCGGCGGTGGCCGAGACTCTGAAGCCGTCGCCTCCCCTCCTCACGTGGCAGGATCCGTCTCCGATCCCGCCGCCGCCCCTCTCACTCGAGCCAGCCGGGACGCCGGATCCGGCGCCCCTCAACCCCTGGGACGACGTCAGGGGCCTGGAGGACCTGCAGCGGCGGTCCTTGGAGAAGCTGTACGCCCGGGGTGTCTCCTGGAGGAACAAGGACGACGCGGCGGCGCCTGGGGCGACCTTCCGGCTATCGCACGGTGGAGACGTGGAGGCGGACGGGAACTGCCTCTTCACGGCGTCGCGGAGGGCGATGGGGCTGACGAAGGTCGGGGCGAGGGAGCTGCGGCAGCGGACGGTGCGGAGGTTCCTGGAGGACCGCGCCGCCGACGGCCGCGGCGAGAGGGAGGCCATGGACGCCGCGATTCGGCACCTCTACTCGCCAGATCTGATGGCCGGATGGGGAATACACGTGGTGCAGGAGGTCAAACTCCTGGCCCGGAAGGCCGATCGCGAGGCCCTCGACGCCGCGATCCAGGAACTTCTGGATCTGGGACTGCAGAGGTATATCACCAATTCTGGAACCTAGACTCGTTCCTCTTTGTGTGCGATCTGCTTACATTTGTCCCCCACATTTCTTCTGGTCTTATTTTTCTTCGTTCTGAAAAAAAAGAAAAAGAAATGAAATTCTCTATCTCTATGGGGTTATTGCTTCCGTCCCAAACCTTGTAGTGTTGATTTTCCTCCGTTCTCTCATAAGATTCGTCATAATTTAGTGTGCGTACGATCTTGGTCTGTTCTACGACCAAACAGGGAAAACGCAGCAGAGTCCATCTACAAGGAGAGATGCATCCGGGTGGACGATGCACCGAGCTGGGCCAAGTATATGTACATCTCCGGCTCCCCCGAGGACGAGTTCGACATCATCACCCTGCAATACACCGAGGACGGCTTATTATCCATAGACGAAAACCGAGGGGGGCACGCTGCTGCCTTCGGGGATGACATCGCCATCGGGTGCCTTGCTACAGAGTTCGGGCGCCAAATCTTTGTGGTGAGTTGGGGAAAGGAGCAAAAGCATTCGCCCCTCCTCGTCCTCCTTGCTCGATCTATCCTCCGTTCCATGAATGGCGCCGGCGGCTAGCATTGTAGTCCCACGGAAGCTGCAATTTTTAAACGCATCAGCTGAATGCTCATATCTTTGTAGTCATGCTTATCAGCACCATTTGATTGATATAGTTCAGCAGATTTATGACTCTGGCGAAAGATTGGGCTTTTTATTGATGTCACGTTGCAATCTGTTGTTTATAATATGATGCAGGTTCAAGCCCATGGAGTGGATGCAATGGTGGACGAGGAGCACAGCATCTTCTTCCTCCCACATCACCCGAGGGGTCATATTCGGGAGCCTCCATTTTTCCTCTTCATGAAAGGGACAGGTAATGAGCCAGTATGATTATGAACGGTTCTATTCTATTGCATGGTTTTATAGTATTATGAACGGTTCTTTCTATCTAGGTCCTAGTTAAACAAAACAAAACCCACTCTATTTATTACATGATCTTTTTCTTTCATCACATCATACGGGTACTACTTCTGCCTAATCGACAAGAGCTACAAATTCCTCATTGCCATGGCTTCTCCTGCCCAGTGGTGTTTGATTGCCAGGCATATCTTATGCTGTAATGCCATAGTCATGATTTATATCAAATCCTTTTACCAATTTTTCTTTATCCGTCGACAAATGCTGTATGTGTATATATCTGCATTCCTTTTGGCCGGCAGCATACATAGCCCAATAGTTGTCATTATTACCTTAATCTGCTCAAGGCCATCTTTTTTTTTTTTTTCCATTCCCAGGTTGGTGCGGCGCTGGAGCTGATCATTATGAGCCCTTGATTGCTCAGCCCATTCCCCTTCTTTCTCATGAGAAGGCTGCCTTTGTACTCTGAAGGAGACTCTTCATTGCTCGGTTTTGAGATTTAGAGGTGACCAAGTAGTAGTATTGTGCCAGAATGGTGGACTGATGGTGCAGATTCTTTCCTTATTTGTTTTTGGGATGAAAGGAGATTGGTCCCATTGCACACTTCCTGTTCATCAAGCAAGCAAAGATCCTAGTAGTACGGGTCGATACTAACTCTAACATGTTGATGTATTCTGCTGGCTGTGTGTTGTAGTTTTAGTTCTCTCTCTCTCTCTCTCTCTCTCTCTTCCTTCCCCTTTTATAGCTTCAAATTGCTGTTGGTCACCATTTTGGCAAATTGGTTGTAGTTTGGGGCATTTTGTAGCGCTCCATCTGTTCTGTTTCACCATTTTTCAGTTTTGCTGAATGGAGTTGGATTTCTTCGCTCATTTTGTATTAGTGCACGTCTCATTTCTTCATTCTTCGATTTTTAGACACTACCTCAAGTTTGAAGGTATGGAAGGGCCCTCCCTCTTGGCATTTAATTTGCGGTCGGCTAAGGCTGGTAGGCCATTGACTACATAATGCCCAGATGTCTCCATCCTCACTAACTACCCTTCCCCCCTGTGTGTGAGGGTTATAGCCGTAAGAAAAGGTTGCGAGTTGATCAGGTCATCCCCCCTTCCTCGTTTTTTCCGTAGTATGGTTGGTTACCTGTAGGTTTGTATTCTCCTGCCCAGCAACACTCGTGCTATTGCATACCTGACGTTACCTGTAGGTTTGTATTCTCCTGCCCGGCAACACTCGTGCTATTGCATACCTGACGGGTTGCTCCAATTCATGCATGCATCATAGTTTTTGTAACTTTCGTTCGAGCTTACTGATGTGTCCTTACTAAGGTGCCCAGTGGATATCGATGAATTAGCCTATCTCATGTTAAGCTTTTGTGCAAGTTCTTGAGTTAAATAGTTCTGAAGCTGCATCCCCCCCACCCACTGGTGTTCACAAGCAAATGTCGCTCCCATGCTGGCGAGGGATTCAAGGCAGTGGCGCTGCCGATGATCTCGATGGACTGGGGTAGTAATGTTGGCAAGGTTGTAATGCCGTGGGACTGACTGACATCGGCTCGCTCTCTGGTGATGATGCTGGTGAGCAAAAGAATGCTTTAAACATACTTTTGAAAAGCATTTTGTCTTGAGCACGATGCCTTAAAAAGGTAGGGGAGCATGGATGTGTTCATCTTTGTTTGTTTGTTTGTTTGTTTTTTTTTTTTTTTTTTGGGGGGGGGGCATGAAAGAGGAGGATGTGTTCATCGGCGTTGGTAAATGAAAAGGCAACTGTACAAAAGATGAAGATCACAGTGGGAGAGGGAGTGTGAATCCCATTGGATGCGTGTCCTAGTGTACTACGCCCGTTACGTACACGTCCAACTACCAACGAGACGTGGAGATCAGAGTCCTTGTTTCAATCGCTAAAGAAGATTCTACTTCAACTCCATCCCCTCGGGGATTTCCTGCACAGTTTTCTCTGGTGGCTCCGATAGTCGTACTTGCATCCCTGCTCTATAAACAAGTTCGACTCCGAATGCGAATAATTGTCAGCAAAGAAACATGAATACGGATTAAATATTATGAATTATTCATATTTTAGTAGAAAATAAATTTAAAACGCAAAATTTTAATGCGTACTTGGCTTTTCAATATCGAGACTCATTAAGATCTAGTGATACAAATGCTGGAAGTTGAAATAGTAAGCGCCTAACAAACACAAAAGACACTAAAGATTTTATGCCTATTCAGAAACCCTTCTCGGTGACCTATGTCTAGTAAGATGCATGCCAAGATTTTGTACTGGTTCAGACACCCTTCGTGATGATCCACATCCAATGAGGAAGCTATGTATGATGTAAGCCAAGTGATATGTCGGTTTGATTACTGATACGGAACTCAAAAATGAAAATCCCGAGGAAGTTGACTTCAACTTTTTATACACAGACTGCCGAAAAACCTCTCGAATAGAGCAGCCTCTTGCCAAAAACCCTATTTCGACTTCCAAGCAAGCTGACATTCGTCTGTGGTTAAGGCTTCACCTTTCGTCTGATCCCTTACACTAGGTTTAGAGAAAAAAAAAAAGAAGAAGAAAACTATCCTTCACAGACTCATGGCCTCATGCTAGAAGCACCGAAGAAAGGGAACGGAAAATCAAACAAGTGGCTAGCTTCCTGCAAGTCAGATGGCATATATGATGAAGGGATCTACAAAAGCCCGAAGGACTTGGCTACATTATTTCTACAGTGGTTTGAATTCAAAGAGGTACTGGATGGAAGAACTGTATGTCAAGGTGGCACGCGGGGCTTGAGGAACATCATCTAAAAATCCAAGAGATGCTAATTAAGGAAAAGCGGAATGCTAGGAATCACGACTATCTCCCAGGAGGTATTCCTTCCGCTGATAAGACTTTTCTATTGTTAAATGAATATTGTTTCCTCAGGGAAACTAGTGGAAACCGATGTAAAGAGGAAGAAGAAGATCAGCTAAGAGACGTCTATATGCTGTATCATTGAAGGAGGTGTAAAACCGAATCTATCAAACGGTATGGTGCAAGCCACCTTGAAGGTCATAAGCAAAAGAAAAACGCTCGAGGAAGAAAGAATTGATAATTAGCTAAAGATTTGAAAGAAGATTAAAGAATTCTTCTACACTTGAATATGTTGTAACAGCATCATCACAAGAGTCGGAGCTATGCATGATCAAGTCAGTAGGGTGGAAATGCAACTTGATCGCAAACATAATTAGAAAACAACCATTAGATTGCAGTAGCATCATTATGAAAGAAATGTTGGAAGCCACAAGGATGAGCAGAGAAGGTAGTGCATGTCATCTTGAATACGGTATATATGCTTCTTCCACTCATGTTTAAAAAGAATTGATATCAGCATACAAGGAGAAGAGATTAAGAAGGCAAGAAGGCCTCTAGACATAACAATGTTGAAGAAAGGAGGGTATATATAGGTGCATTCAATGGAGGCTAGATCATAATGACCGAAGTCAGGAGAAAACCAACTAATTAAGGCTTCTAAAAGTAAAGGGACCTCAATTGCCAAAACAACGACCAGTTGAACCAACCACGAAAGTTGAACGATATACGATCTATGGCACCGGAATTAAGTCACTATCTACGCCCTTAATTAGAACCAAGAGTAGAAGGTGGTCAAATAGTAGAAATGATCTTGGAATGCAATCGTAATGTGTCGAAGGAAGTATGCCTCATACAAGATGAGGATAGGGAGACCAATGCAACAATATTGGTCAGGACAATTAATAATGTGAAAATCTTACTAGGAGGCGAAGGACTAATGAAAAATCCTACGAGGATTTTTGAAGAAGTAGTAGGTAGAGACATCCTAGACTAACTTCTAGACATACTGCATGCGGTTTTGTGCAGAAACATCAACAAACCCAAGAGGAACTGAGGAACTTCCCATCACACTACTAGCTCCACTCCCAGGAATGAAGCAGGAACCTCCTTTCTAGATCTGCTGATTGGGCCAAGGGTATATATATATATATATATACACACTAAGGTCGTCATGGAGACTCGGGAGAAAATAATCGAGCAACTAAATAATCTATGAAGGCAACACAAGAAATCAAAGAAAAATGGAATGTAAGTGAGAAAGAAAAGGGCAAATTATTAAATCAGAGACTAAGAAAACTAAGCAAGCAGATAGATCTACAGACAACGAGTGAGTTGAAAAACTAGAAATGAAACCCGGCCTATAATTGAAAAACTAGGACGTACTAATGGAAAATCCTAAACCCACCCTGACTTAAGGTCGTTCCAAAAACTGAGCCTGTATCAGAGGGTGAACAAACTGATCATAGAATAGGAAAGAAGAAATGATCAGAAAAGGACGATCCTCCCCTCATAGAGTGGAACATCCAAATGATTGAAAAAACACACACAAAAAAGTCATCGTTGAACTTAGCCAAAACGTGTTTCAAACAGATAGCGTCGCCAAATGGGAAGCTTATATTAGATCATGCATTATAGAGAAAAGGCCATACTTGCAATACAGGGACTGGGAAAACGGGATTATGCACAAACGCTGGAAGAGAGTGTAGCATATTTCGGTGCCAGAGCAGACCTAATAGGAAGTTTCCTGGAAGATCTATCTCAACCACAAGGATCCCAGGCTGGCATCACTATGACAGGTATCAAATCCCACTACAAGAATCTCCACATCACAAGTTAGAAAATACTTCCCAGTGAAGGAGGCCTCTTCAAGCTCGAAAATCACCTCCTCCTCTGATGAGAGTAACAAGCCTACAGTAAGACACAAGAGAAAACTAGGGGCAGTTGGCATTCATACCTACAAGCCTATCTCTAACAAATCCCAAGGGACAGCACCTGCTTGCAACCTTCAATGATCCACAGAATCAACAGTACCTACTTGAAGATGAACATGGACAAATGACCTTTCTTGAGTTTCTCTACATTTTGTAAACATGGAAATGCATCAGCAAATGGACTTGTTTATGAAATTCTCAAACTCAAGAAGAAATCTCTACGGTTGATAGGTAACATGTTAGACTACCCTCTGCCATATGAGAGTCCAAAGGCCATGGCAATAGTAGTGAGAATCTCATGCAGAAGATCAAATCGATAATACCTCCTCAACTTTAGTGATGAACATAGAACAAGCCTTCCAATAATCTTCCATGGGGTTTAAACAATTATCTTTGTGAATCTACACTTCTGCACATTTACTTTATTGCTTATTTGCTATTTCTGTGTGCTTATTTTTATTCTCACCTTATGTGCACTTTTACTTCTTCAGCATGCATTTAGTCTTTATTCATGTCTATTTTTGTGTATAATTAGTATGCAAACTCATCTACTATGTACCATCAATGCTTACGCCTTCATTCCCCTACACCTTTATCTAGAGGGGGGTGAATATATCCTTTAAGAAATTGTGCCCAATTAAAACAGAAAACTGAGATTGCAAAATCTCAAGACATGCAGGGCTAAAGCACAGCGGAATTAGTTCACCCTCTTAAAGCCAACTAAACTGAACTCAGAAACATCAACTGTTGGATTAGTAAGTTTAGAGACTTTTCATCGAGCACTTAGACTAAATTAAATATGTCCACAGATTCACTATTTAGCATGTTCTCAGCTAAGCACGGCAGAACTGAACCAGCAAGTTCCAAACTCAAGCGACAATGTGTATGCGCGAACACGGAATAAACAGATATACACACACCACCGCAAATATATCGAACCTGTGAATGGGGGGTAGATGAAATGGAGCAAATCGCAAAAGCACACTAACTATATAGGATTTTAAGGTGGTTCGGTCTGCAAACCCGCAGACCTACGTCCACCCCTCACTCAACCGAGTGAGACTTCCCTTGCACAAGCAAGAACCACAGAGAAACTCCGCTACAAACGCTGATTACACAGCTTAAATCGGAGGTACACTTTCCTCCCACACTCTGAACTATCAGAGTGCAACCGTGTACAACAACCACCTATATACAACCCTGATTGTGCAATCCAGCACAATCAGAACCGTTGCTCACAGCAGCAAACGAGCAGTACACTCCTCACACACTCTGACCAGTCAGAGTGCAACCGTGCGCAGCTACCAGCTGTGCACAACCCTGATTGTGTAATCTATCACAATCAGACACGCTGCTTACCAGCAGCACATGAGGAACAATTTCCTCACGCTCTGATCACCTAGTGCAACCACGTGCATAGTAGAGTTCTGTGCACAAACACCCACCGTGCTTCCAAGCACGGCCAGATAGAAACTCAAATGAAACACGTAAAAAGAAAAGAAAAGAAAACAATAGATGAATGAAAACAATGTAGCTTCTGAAGAAGCGCTTTGAATGTAAATCTGATGATCTGCTTTCTAGCAGCCTGCTGATGATCTCCTCTCTCTTTTTCTCTTCTATTTCTTCTCTGCCATATCTCTTCTTCCTCTTCTCAGATGCTTTCAGAGTGGCTCACTACTCTCTTTCCTTCTTTTCTTTCTCTGGACGAGCTAATCTTTTCTCACGTGAATTTCTGCTCCGTCTGAATAATGCTCGTCGTCCTACCCAGTTGGAGATCGTGTTGTATTTATAAACAGAAGGTTGAATCTGACCCTTTGATCCCGAGGGATTCAATATGAGTCATTCAGATCCTTAGAAGACTCTAGATCCGAGGTCCAATGGCCACTGATTGGCCTTCAAAACAAGCTCACGCTCCTCACGTGACTTATAGCAGATAGCAAATGGATAATATTCTATTTCCAGGCTTTTCTGATTGGTAGAATATTATACCCTCAGACCCTTCCAGAAGCCATTCCACGTGTCCTTGAGGTACGAGCCAATGATTGGATCAGAGGTCCACGTGATGACTTAAATTGCTTACGTGCTTGTATGGCAAAGCCAAAGTCAGTCGACTGACTAGCAGTTCAGTTGACTGATTTCCCCAATGTCAGCTAACTTGTGCTTGCATTGCTTGCAGTTGCTGCTGGCCTTGTTGCTGCTTGTTGCTCCAGAAGGTCTGCTGAATGCTACTGTAGCTGGATGACTTAGCAGCATCTCATCGAATAGTTGATGTGCAGTTGCTGCTTGTTGAAAGCTTGCCCGTCAGTTGAATATCTGAGAAAGACAGAACTCAGATCAAAAGGAGTCGACTCCGGGGGTCGACCCACTATCTGCCACAACCTTATTTCTATAGTGGCTGAAGCTGCTATTGCTGAGTTGCTAATGTTGCTGAGTTGCTAAGAAAATTGCCTTAGTCTGCTACATGCTTTAGCTGGCCTTTGCTATTGGCATGATCTCTGCTGAATGCCCTTTTTGGTATGGCCTTGCTACTGGCATGACCTTACAGGTCTGTCGACTAAGTCTGTCGACTTAGGTAAAATGTCAATCGACCTGAATGCATATCTGTCGACTAATATTCATATTAGTCGACTGATTTCTAGCTGGGTCGGCTGATTTTTTGTATTCTTCTACCTTTGCTTCCTCAACGTAGCCTATCTTCTTTTAATCTTGTTCACACACAAAAATATCAACTTCAGCTTCTTATACATGATCTTGTATCTTGCCTCAATCCCTTAAATTCTTCAGCACTTCATTTTTACCTTTATGCAAATATCAGCTAGCTAGTTTGCTACAACAAACAAAAGTCCGTCGACTTACCAAAAAGTTAGTCAACTGAAAATTGATTTACCAAAAAGTCAGTTGACTGAAAATAGATTCATTCGACTGATTTCTCATTTGTGTGTCAACCTTCACCAAAAGTGTATCGACTGAAGTGGGACTTCAGTTGTCTTCAACTACACATCTCAATTGACTTGAACTGAGCCTCTATTGACTTGAACTGCACTTTACAGCCTGCTAACTTTTCAAACTTTTATCTTCACATTTTGCCTTTTCTTCACTTTATCTTGATGATGTCTGCCTTAGCTGAATTTCAGATTCTTTATCCTGAGCTATAGGCACTGTTGAAATCATCAAGACAAATGACATATCAGACTCATCAATGAGTTATAGTTAGACATCATCAAAACCAGAGACCCAACACTTTCTGCAAACTTTCTTCAATTTCATTGGGGTGCATTTTTTAGGGGAGGTATCATTCAATATCATTGACCTAAGTAATCCCAATTTTTGCTAATTGACAATAATGGGGAGAAAGTAGTACAAAAATGAAACAAACAATAAATACACTGATTCGGGGGAGCACATAAGGGAAAACATTAAAAATAAATTCGAGCACCAACAAATGGGGAACATTAGCATTATGTGAAACATCAATTTTGTCATCATCTAAAAAGGGGAGATTGTTGAACCCTTGCACCTTAATAATGACATTAAGGCTCTAAGGTTGAGCACATTTTGTATGATGACATAAGTTAAGCAAAAATAATATATATGAAAAGAATTTATAGCATGTGCTCTAATAGGCTTAAGCTTAAAATAAAATGATGAAAAGCCAAGAACATGATTGTGATTAAACTTCACTTTGGACTTTTCCCTATAGCGTAAACCTTCCCTCTAATCACTTTGTCTGGACATTCCATTGGTCAAATCTGTTCAAACAATCTAGCTGATTATTTTATCTTGAAAATCCTTGAACTTAGCTTTAAACACACCCAACGTTGATTCCTTGACTAGAACCTGCTTCTACAGATTTCTTGATGAAGAACTAGTCAAAAGAATTTTGCCACACTCTAGAAGTATAGTCATTAGAAAGCTTCCTTAATTCGATCCCTAAACTTTTCCTCAACTTGTATCCATTCAATTGAAAGGTCTTGATTGTATCTTCCATTCGACTATTTCCTCTTCAGTCAACGCAATGTTATGCATATTACACTCCATGCGGTTGCATTATTCATGCACAACTTATTCCAGTCGAATCACTTGATAAGTTCCTTACAATCGAAAAAGTATTAAATACTTAGCATAGTCTGTAGAAAACAAGTCAAAATGTTTCTGCTGTCCTCAGTGGTAACTCATTCAGTCGAGCACATAAAGTGTGGCTATACTCAGTCAAACATGTTGCGACTAAGCACAGTCGATGCATCTCCTGTGACTGACTATAGTCAAATCATTCCTTGTGACTGAAAAATAGTCGATGCAATCAATCGAGCTATTCCGACCAAGTCTTGTGATCGACTATCAATTGTATTGCTTCAAATAGCTTACCTAGGCGAAAGGCACTCAACCTAAGTTTATTATCCTTAGCCTTTCGAGTATTATGTCAATTGGGATTTGTTGACTATCTGTTTGAATGATTCATTTCACATCCAACTGCAGCTGAAAGTCATTCATGTCTTGTCATGATATTATTCAGCAGACTTACATCTAATTGACTCAACTTTTCCAAATCAGCTGTATACTCATTGATCCATTCCTCAACCGAAAAACTATTACATTCTTCACTCATGCTTCATGAACTAACTGAGTTTTATTCAGGGAGATCCATAGGTTAAGATATCACTTGAATGAGATACAATTACTGTTAGTAGTAAAGTAGCTCCTAGAATAGGGGTGAATGGGAGTGCCGAATAAAATTATATTTAAGAATAAGTTTACAAGTAATTTTGAATATAGCGAAAACACGATGCGAATAAAGACTCATTAAGATGTAGCGATACAAATGTTGTAAGATGAAACAATAAGCGCCAATAAAACCACATGAGACATAAAGATTTAAGACTGCTTTAGACAAGTTACCTACATCTAGTACCTAGACCTCGTTAGTGAAGAATCACTATAAATACATGGCTGTGGACACACGGGGGGAACACGAGCGCCAGGGAAGGGTCGGGGGGGGGGGGGGGGGAAGAAAAGAAGAGACAGTGCATGCATGAGCATGTATGTATGCATATGTGTGTATGTCAGAGTTAGTGGATGAAATGCACGTAAGCAGAATGCATCTGAAAGGTTGTTTTAGACACACAAGTGATACACGCGGGATGGACCGGTGAAAATAATATCACCATGTGTGTAAGATATTGGGACTGGGGTAGCTGGGTGGAATGCGGGTGTAATGTCCCAGATTTTTCGGATCTGGATCTGTGAGTTTCGGATCACTTTTCACGGATTGCGGATCCTGTCCGATTGAGCTACTATTTTTACCAGATTGTCGGACCCATTGGTGGTGTGCCCGTGAGTTTCCTTGGGTCCGTGGTGTTGTGAGGAGCACGTCGATATTTTTCTGGATTTTTCGGAGCGCCTGTGTGGGTCCCGAGTTGCGTTGTGGGTTTTACGCGTGTTTTCGTCTGTCAGACCTTCAGAACCCCGTGTAGGGTGAACCGTTGTGTTCTCTGACTCCGGGACGTTACCACTGCGTTGTGCGTCTTCCGAGGATCACGGAGGTGATTTTTCCCCTATTTTCTATATTTTTGGTAATTTCCAGATTTTCCTATATATATATAAACCCCTTTTTCTCTATCTCCCCATCTCTCATTTCTCACTCTCTCCCTCTCTCTTCTCACGCTCTCTCCTCTCTCCCTCTCTCTCCGGCAGCCGACGGAGCGGAGCGCGGGCGAGGCGGGGACGGCGCGGGCGAGGCACGAGCGAGGATGGGTAAGGATCGAGGCAGTGGAGGCGCGGTGAAGCTCGACCGCGGGTTCGTGGAACGGCGAGGGTTTCGTGGCGATTTCTTCGTGGATCGGCGAGCTCGGGGCGCGAAATCTTCGGTGGAGGTAGGGAGATGGACCCCCAGCTCGTGCTCTTCCTTTCCCGCGAGTTTTGTAGGCCGTGGTGAGCCGAGAAGGCCTATTTGAACTTTTTGAAAAAAATCCATGTTTTGGGGAGTGGTCGCCCGATCTACCGTTTCAAGCCACGATTTCACGTTTTGAGGGTCTAGATGCATGCTAGGGGTCCTAGGGGAGCTTCCCCCTTGTTTTCCCCCTCATCCATGGATGTTTGGGGGCGTGGTTTGGATTTTTGGGTGTTTCCCGTCGGCCCGTTCTCGGGCTGGTGTGGCGGTCCTTCCAGAGATCGCCAGAGTCTCTGGTGGCCCAGGGTAGGAGCGCCAGACGCTATGGCGGCCCAAGATGGGTGCGCCACAGGGCACTGTTTTGTCGACGGGTTTCTGTCGTATGGTAGTCGCACGATAAACCACCAGACTTGGTGGCGACCGAGACTCCGACCGCTACTCCATTTTGATTGCGCCCCTGGCGGCCGTGGGTTCGACCGCCAGAGGGATTGTGGCGGACCAAGATTGGACCGCTATGGTCTAGGGCTTTCAGCGTGTGGCGGTCCAAGGTTAGATCGCCATCCCCTGTGGCGGTTTAAGGCTAGACCGCTATGAGTTTTCCATGCTCGCGATGACGGGTTCGCGCTATGTTGGTCTCCGGTCGACCCGGTTGTGACCCAGTGGTTGACCTTCGGCCTCATGAGTGTCCCGGACACCCCGTGGGTTCCGTGTCCGTGTTTCTGGGGTGTCTGGAGGTGACGTGTTACCTCGACTAGCGTGCCCATAGGTGTGTGTTCCGGGCTTCGTATTACGCTCGATCGAGTCACTGTGTATCGGTGTGAGTGCGGTGGGGTTCCCTCGCATGTCGTGAGTTTCTGTGGAAGATGGTTCTCGAGTGGGCCAAGTGTTTGGCCTTGGACTACGAGTCCAGTTCCCAGCCTAGGGCTAGAAGTTTCTCGCTTTTCCCTGGGATGGGGAATCGGCGTGGCGGCTCGTGAGCTACCTCGGGAATCGTGCTTCGGTGCTTTCCGCGTGGGCTACGTGTGTGGCCTCGGACTGTGAGTCCAGCTGTCCAGCCTGGGGCTGAAGGCTTCTCACTTCCCTTCCCAAGGGAATGGTCTCGGCGGCTCGTGAGCTGCCTCGGTGTTCATGCTCCCGTGGTTTTAGACCTAGGGATTTGGCTAGATTGACGGCCTTGTGCTATTGCGTACGACGGTCTTGACCCCGAGTCTCGTGACTCAAGGACCGTTAGATTTAGTGAGTCTAGAGGATCGTCCAGAGTATAGTGGCTCATCGCCACTTGGTTCTTCTCGACTTTCACGCAGGGTGCGTGCGTGTTTCTCTTCGGAGAGTGGTCACACCAGTGACTCCCCACTAGTTGTAGCCTCCCGACACGCGAGTGGTCACACCAGGGAGTGGTGGCGAGGCTACCCCAGAGAGAGACGGTTTTAGACTGGTTTCCGTCGGGCCCCACGTCTACCAGCCAGAGTCCGGCTGAGGGGAAAACCAGTCAGAGGGCCAGACCGGAGACGCACGATCTGTGTGTGCACACGTGGTTGGGGGCGGTTGGACCCGCGCTGACGAGCACGACCCCAGCTAGTCACTTATTCTATGGTTACTAGTACGGTGTCCCCGTTCCACCAGGGGTTGAGGGGGACACCTGAGGCGCGGTCTAAGTCGTCAGTGGACGCATCCGACCTTGCTTCTGGTGGGCAGGTACTCCTGTCACGTGAGACGTGACTCTCCTATTTCCGGGTTCCGTTTCCCATCTGCGAGACATGGTTTTCTGGACCTGCTGGTGTTTCCGAGTTAGTGGCCAGGGTGCTAGTAGCTTTACCGAGGTTACGTCTTATTGGTGCGGTGTCCGCGACTGGGTGGTCGGGATTGCACCGTGGACGGCGTGTCCAGGTTGGCCATGTTCTGGGAGATAGGCCTCTACGGAGGGGTTGCCGTGGGTTTTTACTTCGGTAAGTGGTACTAGTGTGGTTCGGTAGTCCCGACCGTGAGATCGGGGTGTGTTTTTCTGGTACAGTAGGAGTAGCTGTAGTGCCGAGTTTTGACTGGCCACCGGTTCGATGTTCCTGCTGTAGTTGTAGCTTTCCTTTCCGCTACCGCCGTTGATTCCGGTTGGGGTTCCGCGAGACCCCTGCTAAGTCTCTATTTGGAGACTCATCCCTACTTTTTAGGTGCGGCAGTTCTTCCTCGAGGTTCGAGGGTGCTGTGTTACGGAGGTTCTTAGTTGCCAGCTCGCCGGGCCGAGTGTTCACTTGGCATGTGGTACGTTTTACTGCTTTAGACTGTACTTTCTGTTGGACTGGACTCTGTTGTAGTAGTTGTTTATTTATCTCTATTAATTGATGAATTGTCCTGCCTTATTTCCTATTTTTTTGTACCTCCACACTCCTTTTAGCCCTTCCGAGCCCTCCGGGCTCGTGGGCGGCAGGTCAGGATTCGAATGGTATCGGGTTCTTCCCGGTATCCGGATCTTGGGTCGTTACAACGGGCGTGCCAGTTAAAACTCGACAACAACCCACGAAACCAAGCTCCAATAGGGGATGTGCCTCCAAGGCATGACACGTGGCACGGGGCTACGGGCGACATGCATAGTAGGTGTGTGGGTGCGCAAGGTCACTGTTTGGGTAGCTGGCACCAAGAAGGGATTCCGAAAGTGTGGGTGTATCAGGTGATGTGGGGGATCGGGTGCAAGATATCATCCCCACTGATCGCAAGCGATCGATGTTTATTACATTGGATGGAATTCAAACACCTTTGTTTCTACCACTAAATGGGGATTAAAGACCCTAGGGGCCGTGACGTCGGGAGGGCTTAACACGCATCACTGTCGGGATGCAGTTGTTCACCCCAGAAGATAGGAAGTGGGGAGACCACTCTCGGCTCAGGATGCCAGAAGGGATGCAGACTTCGAGTTTGACTAGATGAGACATGAGCTCAGGAGGCGGAGCAGTAGACACTGGCTCGACACGGAGCTGGAAGGTACTAGCCCAGAAGTGAACAGCTAACACTACCTCGGTAAGGAGCTAGCAGGTACTGGCTCGAGGAGAGATAACTTAGGGTCAGATAGGTAGTGGAAGCCGAGAAGTCAGTTGGGACAGATGCCATGTTTCTGACTACATTTCATTAATAGATGCCGTGAAAGGCATTACAAAGGGGCGTTAAGAGCTCGATTATAAGAAGTGCAAGCCACGGGACAATTCCGTCATAAGTACTGGTCCCTACGTCATTACAAACTGGAGCTGGATTCCACTATTTACACATTGTCCCGCGCAGGACTGTAGGTGTTATGGAGCAATCGAGTGCTGGCTCGGATGCAGGGTTGTTGACGTTGACTGGTAGGGGTGTTGGTCCGACGCGGCTCGGGTCGAGAAGTCGGGCACCAGTTCAGGGAGTCAAGCGTCAGCATGTTCGGTGCACCTGCATGTCCAGGATGTCTCATGCAGGTGCGGTCTTCTGAGGTGATACTGCGAACACAGGAATGTTGTGTGCATTATGTTTTGATGATGTCCCACTATAAGTCATTGGATAGTTATTTTTAAAATTTTGAGATATATATTTTTTATTGGCTAAATGTGAGGAAAAGCAACAACTTTCATGAATGCGTCGACTCCATCTAAAGAAGGCGTCGATTCGCTCTCTCGCAAAAGGAAGAACAGCCAAGGCAGCGTCGACTCCAGCAACATCATGCTCTTGCATGTGTCGACTCTGAATGGTCTCTAGAAGCTACTTCAAGTGCACGTCAAAGAGTGCGTCGACGCAAGCTTCTCAATGCGTCGATGCAGGGTCAGCTCTAGCAACTGTCAAACAAGCAAGACTCCTCAAGTATGTCGACACTGTTTTTATAGTAGGTCGACATAGGGCCGCTTCACAGAAACCACCTTGGATGCATCTTCAAAGGATGCGTCGACGCACAAGTCTAGCTGCGTCGGTGCACAATGGGCTGGCTCAAGTGGAGGGTCAGATGCATCAAAGCAACCACTTCACGGCGTCGAGGCATCCTCAGACTTGCTCGCAATAGCTCAAGAAGACTGAAAGCTGCGTCGACACAATGGTCTTGCTGCGTCGACGCACTTGAAGACCTCCGTCTATTTTAAACCCGTTCGAGTCAAACACGCAAACTCATCTGAAGTCAATGTCACAGGATCCTAAATCACGCGAATCAAGGTCCGAAAAACCTTCTAGGATAGAGAACTATCCTTTTCATCATAAGGCAGTCAGACCATTTTTTTGTGAAGGAAGATCTTTCATAAGATAGTTTTAGGAAAGGTCTCTTTTCATGATACCCTCCTTTTTGCAATAAGCCAATCAAAATACTTCTCTGAAAAGCACCTAGGATAGAGGACCGTCCTTTTCTATCACAAGCCAATGAGGGAAGAGATCTGGAAGAGCTCTATATTTAAGAACATTATTTATATTCTAACAAATCAGATGGCAGGATTTGGGAGGAACAATCATTTGCCCCCTTCCCTCTATAAATATGAAGCTCTTTGAGTGAAGAGCTGCCACTTCCACCGCTACTACTGCTTAAGAGAAGAGTTAAACAAGAAGAGAGTGAGAAAAAGAGAGAGTGAAGAGCTTCCCTGAAGCCTCCAGTAGAAACCTTGAGAGAAAAAGAAGAGAGGAGAGGTTTGCAGCCCAGAAACCAGTTCGATCCAGTCCTCTGAAGTTGAAGTTTTAGATCGTGGTTTAATCTTCTTTGTTCAGCTTCTTGATTTCTATCAGAAGCTACATTGCAACTTTTCTTGTTTATAGTTTTTCTTTGTTGTTTCTTGTTTCTTTTCTTAGCTGTTCAGTGTGTGTACGCTGAGTCTCCTCAGCGTGTTTCTGGTACCCTGTTTCAGGGATCGGAGTGTGTGTTGGCTGCCTCGCAGCCGTGTGTGTGTTGAGGAATGACTTCCTCGTGTAAGCTATGTATCAGTGCGTGTGTTCTTCTTGGCCAGAAGTGAAAGCCTCACCGAGTTGGTGATGATGTGGAGGAATGGTGGATCTAGAGGGGAGGGGTGAATAGATCAGCCCCATTTTTTCGATGAAAGTACAGCGGAATATAAAATCGCCAACCAGAAAGAGGAGACACACACAGAAGATGCAATATGGAATATATAGATTGGCCTAGCAAGCATCTAGCGAGAGACAAACTCACAAGCAAACCACAAACCACAGAAGAGACATATTTTTAAGGTGGTTCGGACTCTCTCCAGAGTCCTACGTCCACCCCTCACTGAACTGAGTGAGGCTTCCCTAGTGCAACTGCACTAAACCGCTGACACACAACTTACAGGCATACAAGGCCCAACCATAGACTAGAGAACACCCTCTATCTGTCTTCCTGCAATACCCGGTAGGGACGGATCACTACAAACCAGAGCACACCTCGATTTGTCTTCCTACAATACCAAGTAGGGACTGAACACCACAGACCAGAGCACACCTCTGTTTGTCTTCCTACAACAACCGATAGGGACAGTTCAAGGTATCAACTGAGAAGTTGATGCGGGATGGGATGCGACTCGACGCCAATTTGGACTCGAACTTGAGACTCTAGGCAAACTCGCGACTCGTCCTTAGCGAGGGAAGCGTGCGGATGTGCGCGGTTGAGAAACCGGCAATGAGTCAAGGGTGGTCTGCTCACTCTCGTGCTCGGATCGAGGCACGGGACGAGTCTCACTCCCTCTTGCAGTGGTGATAAAATTATAAGGAGCTAATTTTCCTATCACTTGCAGCGGCATACGAATATATACAAGGAAAGCAAATACCAAAGTGGGGAGCGGACACGATACCTCCACGCTCCGGGCGTGGGGAAGACGACCCCAGCCAAGACTCGTACTCCCGATACAGTAATTAAACAATAGTTACAACAGTGAATTTTATGCCCACTCACTGCAGGGAGGTAAAGGGATACAGTGGGACCCGGGAGTAGCGAACTCGGGTTGACGGACAGTAAGCCGGAAGGGCTTTCGGGCCAGAGGCAGGCTGCCGGTCCGACTCGATACTGTTCAAACTCGCTGGACAGCAAGTGAACTCGGCTATTGGGACGGCGGCTTCCGGTCACCTTTTGGCCACGACGGTTGGCTGGGACGTTTGCGGGAGGTCCCTCTTCGATCCCTGAGGTCGGCGGTGGCCGAATCTGAGCCGACGTATTTTGCAAGAATTAACCGGCGGACTGCTCTGCTGACCTGTTCACGGAACAGATTTACGCGCTTCCACGAAAATAATCGTTGCGCCCAGATCTGGTGTCGGATCGAGGAGAGATCGGCGCCGTTGGAAAGTAGACTCAAAGATTTACAGCATACATGATTTTTACATCCATCCAACAGTCTGATTTAAAATATAAAACTCTGTGCTCCACAAACTTTTATGGCTTGGAATCCAGATCACACAGGACAGAATGAGATCTGCCTGAAAATGAATTTTGACCAAAAGGAAAAAGGTGGATCTAGACTCTGGGAATTTTATGGGTGGAAGGGGGGAATGTGAGGATGACACACAAATATTTTAGGATTTTTCTAACGTGGTTTGGGTGGGGAGAAAAATAAAAGAACAGGGTGCTATCCCACAGATCTATAAACTGGGAGATTGCTAGGGGTGGAAAGATTTGACTGGGAAGGGGGTCAAGCGGGAATTGATTGGCCTGAAAATTTAACTGGAGATGGGGAACGACAGGGGGAACTAACCCTCAAAATCTCAGCTCCATTTGACGGTCGGATCTTCGGTACCAACCTTTTTACTGAGCTTCTGTCTAGGAATCCTGAAATTCAGGACAGCAGGATGAAGATGAGGTTGTGGCGGCTCGACGGCGGCACGAACGGAGGCGGCGGCGGTGGTGGTGGAGCTATACACCCAGGGGAGGAGATAGATCTTGGAATCCAC
The DNA here is from genome assembly GCA_022559845.1 of Amorphophallus konjac. Taxonomy (NCBI): domain Eukaryota; kingdom Viridiplantae; phylum Streptophyta; class Magnoliopsida; order Alismatales; family Araceae; genus Amorphophallus; species Amorphophallus konjac. The sequence goes on along the minus strand of CM040121.1, from coordinate 404,787,744 downwards.
CAAGATTATGGCTTCACACCATAGAAATCACAGTAATCCAACTACAAGGGGGAGAGAGGAGAGAGGGGCGCCCATGGCTCCTTGGAGAAAATCCAATTTTTCTTACATTAATTCTATGGAAATCACAAAATACAAGGGTTATATAACTCTAACTAAAAGACCTAATTAACCTCAGATCTAGGGTTAGGGAGGGGCAATTAGGGGATATGAATATTTAATTCTTTTCCCATGTGGTCAAAGAAAATACAAAATTCAAAAAATTGATGGAAAGGGGGGGGGGCACCCTCCTTAGAAGTCAAGGGGGAAGAATGGTCCAAGTTTGAATGGTCAAGCCCACCTTTGGACCTTGGACCATCCCCACATGGGCCCTAGAGTCTAGGTGGCCCAATGGGAGAGAGGGCGGGGGTCCCGCCGGGCCAACATGGCCTTTTTGCAAAAAACCAACTAATTCCTAAGGACTAACACATTGGCTTATAATTGCCATACAATTGACTCAAGGATACAAATACAAATAAAAAAGTTAGTGATCTTACTTTCATGTCGCCATCAATTCTCCCCGAGTGGGAGAAACTTGACCCCATCGAGTAAGGGGTATGGCTACTCATGTGTCGCTCCTGCGGATCTGTATCACTGCTCAGGTGATCCACGTGTCGTCGGATGTGGACCGTGCTCTCCACTGTACCAGGTAGCACGGGTATGTACCAATTTGATGCGGGACGGGACGCGACTCGATACCAATTCGGAAGCAAACCTTGGACTCTAGGCAAACTCGCGAGACACACTAAGGAAGACCAAGTAAGAATGACGGACACCGTCTGCATATACCAAGTGTAAAGATAAGCTGACCCACAACTTGAGGCCATGACTCTCAACCCTCGTCAACTGTCTCCGGTTTGAGAAGACTCATCCTCGGGTACGGAAGTGTAAGAGGATCATGTGGCGCATGACGGGAAGATAATCTGGACGTTTGGTATGGTGCATGGAAAATGGGAAGTCCGGACGCCGTCTGTTGAACATGTGGTAGAAATCAAACGATACCGCGTCAACATAGGGTGTCGACTGTGGTATGGTAGTCACTAGCGGCTGTGCTACCGTAGGAGAGATGGGTAAAAGTGGGATGACTGACTGCATGGGGTCAGCGGATGTCACATCCACCGAGGACAAAGTGGGTGGGGCAGACAACTCTGGGACGACCGGTGGGGTTGGGGTGGCTAACAAGATGGAGTCATTGGCTGGCGCCTCACCCTGGCTTACTAGGCACTCGTTGGGATCGCTCTCTAGCCCCACAACCTCAGCGAGGTACTCTTTGGCCAACTCTTGGTCAGCCTCATAACTCACTAGAATGAGCCCGGGTGGAGCTTCCTCGGAATGTGTGTCCTCTAAGATAGGGGAATGTGAAGGACATTGGTTGGCGAAAGGGCTACTCCCACTATGGGTGGCCAGAGGGGCGGGCTGGGAGGCCGGCGCCTGAGGGGCCGGAACAGCTCTGGGGAGCTCCCGGTGGGGGATTCTTCCCACACTCTCTAACCTTCCAACCAGACCTTGGACATATCGGTCGAAAGCCTCAGCATGGTCCTCCATGGCCTTGAAACGGCCCTCCAAGCGGTCGATATACTCCCTACAAGCTTGGTCGGACATATCCATGCGCTCTATGAGTAGAGCGAACACGTCATCCAAAGATCGGGCTCCCTAGGTGGCACCTCGGGGTTCACCCATAGTGTCAGGGTGATGGTATTGGGTACCCATGGGGAATTGAGGGAACTTATGGGTTGGACATGCAGACACTCGGGACAAGACAAACTGACTCCCTAATGGACTAGACACGACCCTAAAACAACAATGCAAAGTTGGAATGCAGACTCGACTACAAACCTAGACTCAACCAGTATCTGGTACGGGGCGGAGGTTTGATCCGAAGATCGCACTCACGCAAGTGTGCTACCTTCCCAATAGGCATAACCTATCGTTCCGGGGACACCTTTTAATATACCGGGTATAGGAATGACATGCAAACCTAAGACCGACTACCCTAGACTCAAACTAGCTCTGATACCAATTTGATGCGGGATGGGATGCCACTCGACTCCAATTTGGACTCGAACATGAGACTCTAGGCAAACTCGCGACTCGTCCCTAGCGAGAGAAGCGTGCGGATGTGCGCAGTTGAGAAACCGGCAATGAGTCAGGGTGGTCAACTCACTCTCGTGCTCGGAATGAGTCACGGGACGGGTCTCGCACTCACTCTCGCAGCGGTGATTAAAATTGAACGAGCTAATTTCCTATCACTCTAGCAGCGGCATATGAATATATACGAGGAAAGCAAATGCCAAAGTGGGGCTTGGGATGGGGGTTTCATGGTGGAGTTGCGCATACTCAACCGACCTAGGCTTGGGTCGAGGCTCCTCTACGTGCGGGGTTCTTTGCCTCCAACTATGACCCACTTGGTTGGAGGTGACTGGGCCGGGTAGGTAGACCCTTCTAAGCTCGCCCTTCATCTCATGCCATGACTTAACAGGCCATTGCCTCCTAATTTCCCTCATGCGTTCAGTGCTCTCCCATTTTTAGGCGGCTTCGTGAACAAGCCACTTTTGGGCAAAAATGACTTGCATGGCATCGAATATAGTCTAACACTCAAAGTATTCGTCCATAGCGGCTTCCCACTTTAGGTAGTCGCTCAGGGCATTGGAGCCATAAAAGTCTGAGGCCTCGGGCCTACGGCGGTGGAAGGGTTGGATTCCCCATCCTTGGGTGTCACGCCATCATTCATATGACGTGGGCAATTGGGAATCCATGGGACACGAGGGAGCTATAGGGTGGGAAAAATAAAACAACAGACCCCCTCTCACAGTCTGCCTGTGTGCAGATCTGCGAGATAGTGGTCTGTTATTTTATTTTTCCCACCTGGTGTCGCTGGGGGGGGGAGATTGTTGGTTTACTGCTAGCATCTCCCTTAGGGATTTTCTGTGAAATGTGGGTTATGGGGCCCACGTGGAGCATCGGTGCGTTGACAGCCCATCCCGCCGCATGGATTATGGGGTCCATGTGCGAAGTCCCTCATGCCCACCCACAACATGTATAAGATGTGGTGTTCTGCAATGCCATAAGGAAATACGGTCCGCCTTTGCTGCTAGCTCGAGCTTTTTTTGGCTAGAGCTTTTAGCGCAACGGTTGGGGCTTGATCCTAGAAATTGGTATGGCTCATCTATGAGTCAGTGCTCTGGTGCATTTGGTGCATTGGTCTTGGTGCATGGATTTTATATCTTGATGATGTTATGACCTTAATGGTTTTGATCTCATCATGATCTTATCATGTGTAGAAGTATGTGCATTTCCTTGAACTGTGTGAAGAACAGGTTGACCAAATTAGTAGACAGAACCACAGTTCAGATCAAGCAAGAGCAGAAGGTAGCAGAAGGTATATTCAAGCTCAACATAACAGTTTTGAAGATTTGGTGAAGCTTTATGAAGACAAAGCTGACTTCAGAAGCCAAAAGAGTCGACTCGAGCTCACCCGCCAACTGAAGAGAATAAGGGTGACAAATAGCTGCTTACGGCTGACAAATAAGCCACAAGGGTGACAAATGGCTTTACATGGGTGAAGAATAAGTGATGATGTGAAGAATGAATGAGAGGGTTGAAGGCTAAAGAAAAGATGAAGTGAAGTCGACTTCGGATGAAGGCCAAGCCGACTTCGTTCAAGCTCAACTTCAAATTCAGTTAAATTGAACCAGTCAAAGGTCAAACCCAGTCAAGGACACCTATCATACAAGGGAAGTATGTTCCAAGCCCCAGAGTCAACACAATCAGACCCTGGAGTCAACATAAAAGTTCGCGAGAAGACCCTGTCTGCTGAAGAAGTCAAGGTAGACAAATAAGTCAACACAAGCTGAAGTCAACACAAGTTGAAGTCAACACAAGCGTTTGCCCGAAGACTTGGTCAGCTGAAGAAGTCAAGGGAGTCAAATAGAAGCTATCGCTGACAGATGATGTCATGCCCCGACGCGGAATATCGAGGGCGTGAGCGAGTCGTAATCAAGCGTGTCGATCAGAGCATGTACAAATTTAATTCTAAGATAAAGATTGATGAGAAAATGATACTTTTATTCCATCAAAATAGAGGTTTACATTGCTAATTCATAAGTCATAAAGGCAAATTACAAACTTCCAAATCTAAAGTACATGATTCTTGTAAAACACTAATGATCTACATAAATCCTAGGGAAAAGAAAATCACTCTTTCACTCTTGTCCATTCTCTTGTTCAATGTCATTTCCTACAACAATTCAACCAAAACGTAGGGTGAGCAAAAAGCTCAGTAGGATTTTATATCTCTAAAAACCAGACAATCTTTAAGTGTTTAACAATTTAAGTAATCTTTCCAAGTTACATTGAAAAGTGTATAACATGAGTGGAATTTCCAAGTAATTGAGATAATAAAATATCAAGAGAGATTTTCAAGTAATAACTTTGAACAAGTAAAGAATTTCATGTAATTGGCTATTTCACGCAAGTCAAGTAATTCATGTAATTTTCAAGTAATCATGTAAACAAGTAACAAGTACGAATAGTGGAATGCCGTAAAAATCTAGCAAGTCATGCACTTCGGTGCAATGCCACACCATGGTCAATCAACTCCCATGGGCACAAATACTTTCGGGCGCTCCTCCCAGGACCAGACCGGGCCCCATTAATGTCAGGCATTGGGTCGGTGGATCATAAGATCTCAAGTACGTTTAGACATCCACTTAACACTATGGCAAATGAATTTCAAGAATAAGCTCATTTGTAAAAAGTACAGATCTGACAAAAATCTTAGAAGTTGTAAGAGAAGTGAATAATAATTTTAAGGCATCATGTTTAACGACATTAAGTCGTGGAATTCAAGAACGAACGGTAACTAGGAAGAAAATTCTAGTAAATAGAACTAATACAATTATTTTAATTCTATTATTTAATCTTGTGTTCAATTGATTTAACAAGTGTTTAGGCATATTTTCAGGAAGTTTTTTTTTTGGAGGTATTTTAGTTTAGCCAAAACGCAGATTTTATAGCCAATCGGATTTCTGTTATGAACGTGGTGTAGGTAAGCACCATGTTCACGAAATCATTTGAGAATTCATTCTTAATTCTGTTAAAATTCAGAAATATTAATTTTTAGATAAGATGTATATACTTTTGAATTAAAATCATGATTTCACATATTATTGATATTTTTAATGATAATAAGATAGGATAAATGATAATAAGATAGAATAATAGATTTATCATGCAGAAAATAATTTAACATGCTAAAAAGTAATTTTTATACACTAATTTACTGATAACATGGTAAAATAGATTTTTACATGCTGTAGGTAATTTTCATATATTTATTTATTGATATTATGATAAATATAATTTTTTCATGCTTAAGAAAATAGATTTATTATGCTAAAAATAGTTTCATCAGGCTGAAAATAATTCTAACATGTTAAAGTGATTTTTAACATGCTAGAAATAATTTTATCATATTGAGAGAAATTTTATCATGCTGAAAATTAATATTTAACATGCTAAAATTAATACTTATCATGCTAAAATAATTCTCATACATTAACTTACTGATGAGATGATAAAAAGAAGTTTACCATGCTGATTACAGAAATTCTCTGATAACAAAATAAAATTTATCATGCTGAAATAATTTTTTTACATTTATTTACTAATTATTTGATGGGAAAATAGATTTATCATGCTGGAAAATAGTTTTTAAATAGCTTTAATATGCTGACAATAGTTCTAACATGCTAAAAATAATTCTACAATGTTGAAAATAATTTTATCATGCTGGAAGTAATTTTAACATGCTGAAAGTAATTTTCATGCATCAATTTACTAATTTTTTATTAGGAAATTAGATTTAGCATGCAAAAAATTGTTTTAAATGGATTTAACATGCTAAAAAATAGTTTTCATATCTCAGTATGGATAAAATAATTTTATCATGCTGGAAGTAATTTTTAACATGCTAAAAATATTTTTCATGTATTAGTTTACTAATAATATGGTAAAAATAGATTTTTACATGCTAAAAATAATTTTTATTCTACGAAAATAATTTTTAATATGCTGTAAAAATTCAAACATGCTAATATTACTTTTCCTTATTTTTGATGACTGAATGTTTATAATTAATGTGGATTCCAAATGTTATAATTCCTATTGTATAGTGACTAAACTTTAGTCCTATATTGGAAGTTAGAAAAAACTTCCTTAGCTTTATATGTTGGAGAGTTCACCCTTGGGTCAGGACCCAAGGGGCATAAGATGTGCGCTCGAGTTGTGTGTAGATACAAAACTACTAATATATGTAGTTTTTTTAAAGAACGTGACGTGGCACTCAAGTTATATATACAAATATATTTATATATCCAAAATAATTTGCTTTGGACCTCGGGCATTCCGGGAAAATTTCTGGACATATATTTATATATATATATTTTTGAAATCTGGATTATTTCAGAAGGCGCTGGCTCTAGCTAGCGCGATCTGAAGAATGCGCTATCCAAAGCTAGCGCGATCTGGCATTATTATGAACACGCCATGTCGGGGCAGCGCGATCAGAACGCGCTCCTAAGGTATAGCACGTTCTGGTTCTGACGAAAAATAGGAATACCCCTCCAATAAAATGTCCATAACTTACTTATTTCTTAACAAAATTTAGGGAAACATGTATCAATGGAAAGAGTACTGAAAGATACACAAGATAACATACTTTAATTGAAGTTTAGCCTGAGAGACACCTACTTTTGAGCAGATCTAAGGAGAGATAGAAAAATAGCCCCAACAATAAGAAAGCCCTTTGATCTCCGAATCTTCCCTTCAAATCCCCTCCAATCTCCGCAACAACATAGCCTATGTCACCAAGGATAATTTGAGGGTCGAATAGGGTCCTATTTATAGCCAAAACTTGTCCAAATTTGTCAAGATTCCTTACCTAATTTTACCAAACCCATTAACTCTGAATTAGAAGAAAATTCTAACTTCTCCTCTTAATCTAGCCTTAATTTGGTGTGAAACCAATGTAAAAATGGCTGGTCTAAGGTGGCTGGTAAGTAAGGGTTGATTCTTGAGTCAATCTTCTAGAAATCGAGTTATTTTAATCCCTTAAATATCATATTAAACACATGTTACAAATTTAAGGTTAATTAAACCTTTATTGAATCCTTTAACCATTAATTCAGCTCATTATGGATTATCCAATGGGCCAATTGTAATCCTAATCCATTATATGGATTTTTATTGGGCTTACTATGAATTTTCTAAGGGTTAGAGTATTCAATTTCTATTTACCTTAAGTGAATTCAAGTAAATGCATTTATCTAGTTATTTCATATAGTAAAAATATAATTTAATTATTTCATGAAGATTTTAATTATATAATTCATTGAAAAAAATATTTGTCATTTTAATTTATCGGGTTTCTACATCCTCCCCCACTTAAAAGAATTTGATCCTCCAAATTCACATTATATAACTAAAATTCAAAAATTTGAATAGAGAAGTCGAATTTCTAACTTGAGATTAAGTCCGGATACTTCTTCTTGATGGACTCTTCCAATTCCCGGGTGGCTTCCTCGACTCCACGCTTGCTCCATTGAACTTTTACCATCGGAATGGCCCGATTCCTCAGTTGGTATAATTTTCGATCCAGTATCTTGATCGGTCTTTCTTCATATGATAAGTCCTTTTGTAGCTTCAAATCTTCAAATTGTATCACATGCGAAGGATCGTACACGTACTTCCTCAGCATTGATACATGGAAGACATCATGTACACCGGCCAGTTGAGGAGGCAAAGCCAGCTTGTACGCCACCTCGTTGATTCTCTCCAAAATCTCGAAAGGGCCGATAAATCTTGGACTCAACTTTCCTTTGATGCCGAATCTTTTAATTCCACGAGTGGGTGAGATCTTTAAGAAGACGTGCTCCCCCACTTGGAACTCGAGGTCTCTCCTCCGATTGTCGGCATAACTCTTTTTCCGTGATTGAGCTACCTTCAATCTTTCTTGAATCAACTGGATTTTGTCAGTTGTATCTTGGACAATATCGGGACCAAGCAATCCCTTCTCTCCAACCTCGCTCTAGCATAGAGGTGATATACAGCTTCGGCCATAAAGAGCTTCGAATGGTGCCATTTGTATACTTGACTGATAGCTATTGTTATAAGCGAACTCAGTCAATGGTAAATGTTCATGCCAACTTCCGCCAAAGTCTATCATGCATGTTCTCAACATATCTTCAATAATTTGATTCATCCTTTCGGTTTGTCCATCAGTCTGAGGGTGAAAAGCAGTGCTAAATCTTAGCCTAGTTCCCATAGATGATTGTAAACCTTTCCAGAAGTGAGAGGTGAATCTCGGATCTCGATCCGAAATAATAGAACTTGGAATACCATCCAGCCTCACGATCTCTTTGATATATAAGGCGGCTAGAACATCCACGGTCCATTTAGTCTTGATAGGTACAATGTGAGCGGACTTGGTTAACCGGTCCATAATTACCCATATAGCATCAAAACCACTTCGGGTCTTCGGCAATCCAACTATGAAGTCCATACCGATACTATCCCATTTCTATTCCAGTATTTCGACAGGCTTGAGTTTACCAGCCGATTTGAGGTGCTCGGCTTTAACTTGTTGACGTACCAAGCATCGACTTACGAACTCGGCTACCTCTCTTTTCATGTTAGGCCACCAGAAAGTTCTCTTGAGGTCTTGGTACATTTTTGTAGCACCGGGGTGAATAGTGTATCTTGACCTATGTGCTTCCTCCAAGATTTTACCCTTGATGATAGAACAATCGGGTATGCAAGTTCTTCCTTTGAATAATAACCTTCCATCATCAGCCAGAAGGAAATCCGGTCGTTGATCTAGTTTCTCTTTAATTTCAACGATTATCGGATCATCATCTTCCCGTTCCTTGATTTCCGAGAGTAACTCGGGTTGGAGTCGAATATTTGCAATAAACACTCCGTCTTTCTTCTCCTTCACATTGAGGTTTAAATTTGTCATTTCTTCAAGTAGATGCCATTTTTTAACCATCAAACTTGATAATAAGGCCATTGGCTTCCGGCTAAGAGCATCAGCTACGGTATTACCTTTCCCAGGGTGATATTGTATAGAGAAATCGAAATCTTTTAAGTATTCCAACCACCATCTTTGTCTCATGTTGAGCTCCTTTTGAGAGAATAAATATTTGAGACTCTTGTGATCGGAATACACAATAAAGGCTTCGCCATAGAGATAATGTCACCAGATCTTCAAAGCAAAGACCACAGCTACCAGCTCTAGGTCATGCACGGGGTAATTTTCCTCGTGTTTTTTTAATTACCTTGAAGAATAGGCTATAACCTTACCATGTTGCATTAATACGCAACATAGGCCAATTCCGGATGCATCAGCATACACTTCGAATCCTCCTCCTTCCGTAGGTAATGTAAGAATAGGGTCAGTCGTCAGGTAATCCTTTAAAGTTTGAAAGCTCTTCTCACATTCCCCGGACCATATAAAAGGATTCTCCTTTCTTGTCAATCTTGTCAAGGATATCGTAATCTTGGAGAAGTCCTTAATAAATCTTCGATAATATCCAGCCAATCCCAAGAAGCTTCAGATTTCCGTCACACTAGTAGGTCTTTCCCAGTTCTTTACGGCCTCGACCTTTGAAGGATCGACAGCGATACCGTTCTGGGAAATTATGTGACCGAGAAAAGAAACTTCCTCCAACCAGAAATCACACTTACTTAATATGGCATAAAGCTTGTGATCTCTTATTAATTGAAGGGCCTTCTTGAGATGTTCTTCATGTTCTTCCTTTGACTTGGAGTAGATCAAAATGTCGTCAATGAAGATAACCACAAATTGATCGAGGTATGGCCTGAATACGCTGTTCATTAATTGCATAAATGCGACAGGCGCGTTTGTTAGGCCAAAAGGCATAACAGTGAACTCGTAATGCCCATACCTACTCCGAAATGCAGTCTTGTGAATATTCCCTTCCTTGATCTTTAATTGATGATAACCATATCAAAGATCGATCTTTGAGAAATATCAAGCTCCAAAAATCTGGTCGAATAATTCATCAATCCTCGGCAATGGATATTTATTCTTGATGGTGAGTTGATTCAATTGCCGATAATCAGCACATAGTCTTATCGAACCATCCTTCTTTTTAACAAAGAGGATCGGGGCTCCCCAAGGTGAAGTACTTGGTCAGATAAACCCATTTTCCAATAACTCCAATAGTTGTTCCTTTAACTCCTTCATTTCAACGGCAGACATCTTATATGGAGCTTTAGAAACTGGTGCACCTCCCGGAATTAAATCAATAGAGGAGACAACTTCTTTCTCTGGAGGAATACCAGGCAAGTCTTCCGGAAATATATCAGAATAATCCCAAACGATAGGAATGTTCTTTAGAACGGGTTCCGTGTGCTCGGTCATAGTGATAGAAACTAAGAAACCGGCACAACCCTTCCTTAATAATTTCTCGGCTTTGAGGGCCGAAATGAGAGATATGTGTCTAGAATGCCTGATACCAAAAAATAAGAGGTTGGGGTAACCCATAAAAGTTGCCGTACCCAAATTACAGTTGACACTAGCACCATGTGCAGATAGCCAATCGGCACCCAATATAACATCATATCCGTCCATCTCCATGCATACCAAATCAGCGGGTAAGTTATAACCGCTAATTAGAACTTCAATAGTATGATAGAAATGTTTAATCTCCATTCCCGTTCCAATAGGGGTAGTAATAGTGAGTGTAGAATCTAATGGAACATGCTTCATAGGTAAAAGACCAGCAAATCTTCTAGATATAAATGAATGCGTAGCTCCGGTGTCAAATAAGACAGAGGCATGTCTTGAGTACACAGAAAGAGTACCTTCCACGACGCCTCCTTCCTCGGTAGGTTCCGCATCCATAAGAGCTTGAAGTCTTCCTTGCTTTTTGACAATAGGTGGAAGCTTCTCCGGTGGAGCTTGCTCATTGAGAAGAGGACAATTCGGGATCCTATGCTCTCGACTCCCGCATCGAAGACATGCGCCGAGCTTTCTCTAACATTCCTCGGCTTTGTGTCCGGATTTCTCGCAGAATTTGCATAATTCCTTTGATGACGTAGAGAAAGGAATAATTTGCTTGTCAAAGGTTCTTGGCTTCTTGTCCCCTTGAAAGTTACGTCCACCCTTGTTGAAATTTCACCCATCCTTGTTGAAGTTACACCCGTCATTGGGCCTTTTCTTCTCGAAGGAAGGTTTAAAACTTCTGGACCCAGTAACTTGCTCTCTCTTGGCTTCTCTTCCTCGGATACGATCCGATAACTCCGTTGCATCTTCTAGGACGTACCGCATCAGAATAAATTTGGATATCCATCGGGGCTAGTTGAGTAATATATTGAGGCCTTAAGCCATTTAAGAACCCCCTTGCCTTCATTTTGTCGGTACCCACGAGATGTGGAGCGTACCGAGATAATCTTGAGAATTGAGCTTCATATTCGGCTACCGATAAACCCCTTTGCTTCAAAGCGGCAAATTCGGCGACCTTCCATTCTTGCACTCGGTCGGAAAAATATTTACTATTGAAGTGTTCCACGAACTCTTCCCATAGAATTTGTTCATGCGGTAAAGTAGCTTCGACCGATTCCCACCAGGCACGGACATCTCTTTCCAATTGGAAAGTAGCAAGTATGACATTTTCCTCGTCAGCACATTGCATAACTCGGAATATCCTCTCGATCTCCTTAATCCAGTGTTCGGCTTCATCCGGATCCGTAGATCCAGCGAACTTGGGAGGGTTCATGCTTCAAAAATTCCTATGTAAATCACCAGCTCCTCAGTTTGCTCCTCCCTTAGCAACCTGTTGGAGGGCTTGGGTTAAGTCTTAAACGGTGCGCTGCATCTCGCGCCACTGAGCTCTCTCGGCGGCCATTTGCGAGAATTAGCATGAAACCATAATTCCAAGGTTTATTATTTTTGTTTTGGTATTTATTTTCTGATAATTCCCTTTTTCTTAAAACTTAACATGTGTTTCTACCCAATCTTATCAGGAAGGTTTTAAGACTTATCCAATTTCTAGATATTGATGTAAAACCTAACCTAAGTTTAAGAATCCTAGGTTTTATGTAACCTAGGCTCTGATACCACAAAGACTGTCACTCCCCGACGTGAAATATCGAGGGCGTGAGCGAGTCGTAATCAAGCGTGTCGATCAGAGCATGTACAAATTTAATTCTAAGACAAAGATTGATGAGAAAATGATACTTTTATTCCATCAAAATAGAGGTTTACATTGCTAATTCAAAAGCCATAAAGGTAAATTACAAACTTCCAAACCCAAAGTATATGATTCTTGTAAAACACTAATGATCTACATAAATCCCAGGGAAAAGAAAATCACTCTTTTACACTTGTCCATTCCCTTGTTCAATGTCATTTCCTGCAACAATGTAACCAAAACGTAGGGTGAGCAAAAAACTCAGTAGGATTTTATATCTCTAAAAATCAAGCAATCTTTAAGTGTTTAACAATTTAAGTAATCTTTCCAAGTTGTATCGAAAAGTGTATAACATGAGTGGAATTTTCAAGCAATTGAGATAACAAGATATCAAGAGAGATTTTCATGTAATAACTTTGAACAAGTAAAGAAATTCATGTAATTGGCCATTTCACACAAGTGAAGTAATTCATGTAATTTTCAAGTAATCATGTAAACAAGTAACAAGTACGAATAGTGGAATGCCGTAAAAATCTAGCAAGTCATATACTTCGGTGTAATGCCACACCGTGGTCAATCAACTCCCATGGGCACAAGTACTTTCAGGCGCTCCTCCCAAGACTAGACCGGGCCCCATTAATGCCAAGCATTGGGTCGGTGGATCATAAGATCCCAAGTACGTTTAGACATCCACTTAACACTATGGCCAATGAATTTCAAGAATAAGCTCATTTGTAAAAAGTACAGATCTGGCAAAAATCTCAGAAGTTGCAAGAGAAGTGAATAATAATTTTAAGGCATCATTTTTAACGACATTAAGTCGTGGAATTCAAGAACGAACGGTAACTAGGAAGAAAATTCAAGTAAATAGAACTAATAGAATTATTTTAATTTCATTATTTAATCTTGTGTTCAATTCATTTAACAAGTGTTTAGGCATATTTTCAGTAAGTTTTTTTTTTCTTGGAGGTATTTTAGTTTAGCCAAAACGCAGATTTTATAGCCAATCGGATTTCTGTTATGAACGTGGTGTAGGTAAGCACCATGTTCACGAAATCATTTGAGAATTCATTCTTAATTCTGTTAAAATTCAGAAATATTAAGTTTTAGATAAGATGTATATACTTTTGAATTAAAATCATGATTTCACATATTATTGATATTTTTAATGATAATAAGATAGGATAAATGATAATAAGATAGAATAATAGATTTATCATGCAGAAAATAATTTAACATGCCAAAAGGTAATTTGTATACACCAATTTGCTGATAACATGATAAAACAGATTTTTACATGCTATAGGTAATTTTCATATATTTATTACTGATATTGTGATAAATATAGGTTTTTATGCTTAAAAAAATAGATTTATTATGCTAAAAATAATTTCATCATGCTGAAAATAATTCTAACATGTTAAAGTGATTTTTAACATGCTAGAAATAATTTTATCATTCTGAGAGTATATTTAACATGCTAAAAATTAATATTTAACATGCTAAAATTAATACTGATCATGCTAAAATAATTCTCATACATTAACTTACTGATGAGATGATAAAAAGAAGTTTACCATGCTGATTACAGAAATTCTCTGATAAAAAAATAAATTTCATCATGCTGAAATAATTTTTTACATTTATTTACTAATTATTTGATGAGAAAATAGATTTATCATGTTGGAAAATAATTTTTAAATAGCTTTAATATGCTGACAATAGTTCTAACATGCTAGAAATAATTCTACCATGTTGGAAATAAGTTTATCATGCTGAAAGTAATTTTAACATGCTGAAAGTAATTTTCATGCATCAATTTACTAATTTTTTTAATAGGAAATTAGGTTTAGCATGCAAAAAAATAGTTTTAAATGGATTTAACATGCTAAAAAATAATTTGCATATCTCAGTATGGATAAAACAATTTTATCATGCAGGAAGTAATTTTTAACATGCTGGAAATATTTTTCATGTATTAGTTTACTAATAATATGGTAAAAATAGATTTTTACATGCTAAAAATAATTTTTATTCTACAAAAATAATTTTTAACATGCTGTAAAAATTCAAACATGCTAATATTGATTTTCCTTATTTTTGATGACCGAATGCTTACAATTAATGTGGATTCCAAATGCTATAATTCATATTGTATAGTGACTAAACTTTAGTCTCACATTGAAAGTTAGAAAAAACTTCCTTAGCTTTATATGTTGGAGAGTTCACTCTTGGGTCAAGACTCAAGGGACATAAGATGTAGGCTCGAGTTGTGTGTGGATACAAAACTATTAATATATTTATTTATTTATTTGTGCCGTGCCGTGCCGTGCCGTGCCGAGGTGTGGTTGGTTGTTTTTTTTAAAGAACATACTCCTGAGGTATAGCACGTTCTGGTTCTGACGAAAAATAGGAATACCCCTCCAATAAAATGACCATAACCTGCTTATTTCTTAACGAAATTTAGGGAAATAGGTATCAATGGAAAGAGTATTGAAAGATACACAAGATAGCATACTTTAATTGAAGTTTAGCCTGAGAGACACCTACCTTTGAGTAGATCTAAGGAGAGATAGAAAAACAGCCCCAATAATAAGAAAGTCCTTTGATCTCCGAATCTTCCCTTCAAATTCCCTCCAATCTCCGCAGCAACATAGCCTAGGCCACCAAGGATGATTTGAGGGTCGAATAAAGTCCTATTTATAGCCAAAATTTATCCAAATTTGTCAAGATTCCTTCCCTAATTTTACCAAACCCATTAACTCCAAATTAGAAGAAAATTCTAACTTCTCCTCTTAATCTAGCCTTAATTTGGTGTGAAACTAATGTAAAAACGGCTGGTCTACGGTAACTGATAGGTAAGGTTTGATTCTAGAGTCAATCTTCTAGAAATGGAGTTATTTTAATCCCTTAAATGCCATATTAAACACATGTTACGAATTTAAGGTTAATTTAACATTTATTGAATCCTTTAACCATTAATTCAGCCCATTATAGATTATCCAATGGGCCAATTGTAATCTTAATCCATTATATGGACTTTTATTGGACTTACTATGATTTTTCTAAGGGTTAGAGTATTTAATTTCTATTTACCTTAAGTAAATTCAAGTAAATGTATTTATCTTGTTATTTCATATAGTAAAAATATAATTTAATTATTTCATGAAGATTTTAATTATATAATTCTTTGAAAAAAATTATTTGTCATTTTAATTTATTGGGTTTCTACATATGAGCTTCAACGATGAAGAAAAGCTCACAGTGGAATGAATGGGTAACAAGGCTGACAAATAGCTCAGTAGTGATGAAAAATAGAAGATAGTGGTGACAAATAGGCAGTCAGTGGTGATAAATAGGTCATAAGGCGATGGCTCACAAAGTAGAGAGAAGGCTCAAAGGTGATGGCTTCAGGTGTATAAGGGTGACAAATGGGTACCTAAGGGAGACAAATGGGACTTAAGGATGAATAATAGCTCGGTAAGGCTGAAAAATGGGTCAGCTTGCGAAATGACTCAAGAGAAGCATGGTTCTGATCCCCAATGATTAGGCATGGGATCCCAGACATCTGACATGGCTTCTGAATAGATTATTCTCACCGACATATGGACAAATGGCGGGAAGCAAATTTGGAAAAGTTCATTTTCAAAATTATTTTATCTGCTCTATATATAGACCACTTCTTCGAGAAGAGAGGAATGCTGCAAAGAGAGAAGCAGAGCGAGAGCTGCGAAGGAGCTGCTGCAAGGGCTGGAAAAAGAGGGGGAAAAAGGGCATTCGAAGAAAATCTGAGAGAGAAGCTATGAGAAGAATCAGAGAGAAGATCTGAGAGAGAAGATTGTGAAAAGAAGAAGAAGAGAAAGAGAAAGAGAAAGCTAGAGAAAGAGAGTCCAGATCGAAGCAATAGAGTGCAGCCAGGATTTCAAATTGAAGATCTGTTGAGTTCATCAGTTCATAGATCAAATCCAGAACAACCTTGCTCTTGTGGAGCTATATTCTTTTGGATTTTTCTTTGTGTTTCTTTTTATTTTTTGATTCAGCTCGTTCTGTATTTCTCTAGTGGTGCATTGTTGCACTCATCAGAGAGGTGATCGATTTTTAACTGGTCATGTTCTGGTTTGTATACTAGGGTGCGAGGGTGATCCTCGTGTGCTGCCGTAGTGCAGTGGTTCTAACTCTACTAGGTAGAGTTAGGTGCGAGGGTGTTCCTCGTGTGCTGCTGTAGTGCAGTGGTTCTAACTCTACTAGGTAGAGTTAGGGGTGTATTCAACAGGGCGTTAAGAACGGTTGTCCCTCTGGGTTGTCAGAGGAAGGTGGATTGGTTCCTCCGGTCACTACCAGTGGTAGTGGGTCTGGTCTTGCGGGTTGTAAGATCAGAGAGAAGGGATTTGTTTCCCTTGGTTCAAGCTGTTTGGCTGCGTCTGTTGCAGACTGAGTCTGCAATATTGCATCTGCAAGGGAAGCCTCACTCGAGTTTGAGTGAGGGGTGGACGTAGGTCTATGGGTAGCAGATCGAACCACCTAAAAAATCCTATCTATCATGGTTTGATTGTGCGTGCATTCCTTATCCTCTACCTCCTTCATTGGTTGGCGTGTGAGCTAGTTTTACTTTGTGATTCTATCGTGTGCTAAGTGTTCGAGATCTATCTTGTGTGGGTTGATACATATTCAATGTGAATTGCTAGATGCTTTAATGTGTTTTACTTAAATCCTTAATTCGTTCAGCACACTGTTTGGTAAATCAAGTTATTCTCAATTGGTAATATACTGCAGTTCGAGTATATTTGTGAGAAGTCCTTGTTTACTCATGTGCTAAGACCTGATCATTCAGTGGTTTGCTGAGTCTATAGTATCAGCTTCCGTTGTGATTTGAATTGGGTATGAATTGTTAATTGAGCATAGGTTTTTTCTACAGGATCTATTCACCCCCCCTCTAGATCCCACCTTGCACCTAACAGGAGAAAGGGGTGGTGGAGAGGGGGATTTCTGTAGCCCATCTAAAGAGCAGCCAAACAAGGTCCTTCAGGACCAAACGAGGCCTAACTCATCCAAGTGACAGCCCTGCAGGGCCCACTTAGACTAAAAAGCCCAATAAGATCACTCGGGATCACAACCTTCCTCGGCGGCCCTTAGGCTCGGATGGCCCGAGCGTCGGTCAGGTCAGAGGAAGACCCACGCCCGATCTATCCCCTCGCCGGGATAAAGACAGGCGCACAACGACCGCTCCGACCTATCTTCATCCGAGCTATGCCTATTACCCGGACAGGGTTGGCACCTTTCATGCTCGGGTCGACCGACGAATGCTTATTCATGCTGTCGTTTGAGAACCCTTTATGAGTAGGAGTTTATGAGGATAATGGACCCATGATCCCTCAAGGCTATAAAGATCCCACGATGAGGACGTAAAGAGCCCACGTTGAGGACGTAACCCCCTCCTGAAACCCCTCAGCTTACGGGACTCATGAGGCCAGTGCACTATTTAAACCTGGGACTCCCTCCAATGAAAGGTAAGGGCAATACACGCCTAAACTCCATGAGCAGGAACCACTTCACCACCTTGGTGTAGGGAGATCTCATGCACCTATTTCTTCCTCCCTCCATATCTTCTACCATTGCTCTACTGACTTAAGCATCGGAGGGTTTTCCCCAGGGAACCATCCCTGGGCCCCCTGATCCGTTTCCCTTTCTTTACAGTTCACTATTCGGTGATCATCCTCCCAGCTCAGGAACCGCACGAGATCACGCCTCTTCATCTGGCGCCGTCTGTGAGAAATGACCAAAGAGCCAGTATGGTGTGAAGGAGTTCAGGAAGGAGGTCCGCCAGCGATAGGGGAAAGGCCATGGTGGCGGCGGGAGAAGGCCCCTCTCAAGCCTCACAAAATCCCCCCTCCAATGCCAGCACCCCCGCCGACAGACCACCCCCTCCCCCCACGGCAGTGGGGTTACCAATTAACGGCGGCGCTGATGCTTTCCAGGCCCTCAACGCGAAACTAGATGTCCTCGTGGAACTCATGAGGACTCAGGAGGCGAGGGATGGAAGGTCATGCGCTCCTCCGGAGAGCTCCCCCCACGAGAACGTGTCCCAGCACACCGCCGGAGGCCGCTTCACCCTCCGAGGCCGACAGATCATCCGTAACAGGTCAGGAGGACCTTCACAAGCCCCTCCTCCGGAGCAAGAGGCCTCCTCCACTCCGAAAAGGGGGAAACCCAGGGCACGCCGCCTGAACCCAGAGACCGAAGTCCCTGGGGAACGCTAAGACAGCCCCCCCAGTCCCACGGCACAGCGGCAGCCGGAGCTATCCCTCCGACTGTGAGAATTCGAGAGGCACTTCGCAGAACAAGGGTGCGCCCTACGCGCCCTATAGAAAGTCTCCTCCGAGGAGGACGAGGAGAAATCCCCGTTCTCCGACTATATCTTGAAGGCAGAGGTATCTCCCAGAACCTCCATTTCGACCTTCAAGCTTTACGACGGCCAGGGCGACCCGGCCGATCACTTCGATAGCTTCGACGCTCTGATGACCCTTCATGGAGCATCCGACGCCATCAAATGCCGAGTCTTTGTGACCACCCTGGTCCAAGACGCCCAAGCCTGGTTCCGGGCCCTCGCCCCCAGATCCATCCGGGACTTCAAGCAATTTGGGCGAATATTCAAAGAGAGTTTCACCGGTAGCGGTCCCCCAAGGTCGGTAGCGGGGCTTTTAGCCCTCAAACAGGCGCAAGGGGAGAAACTTTGGCCTTTACATCACCCGATTCAAATCGGAAGCCCTGAGGATCCCCCGCCTGGACGTCGCCTCGGCTATAACCGCGCTGACCGGGGGCACCCGCGACGAGAACCTCCGCCACGAACTTGTCCTCCACCCTCCCTCGACCCTTGCCGAGCTAGTGACTCTGGCATTACGCCATGCTGAGTGCGAAGAAGTTCTCAGCACATGCCGAGGCGCAACCGGCTCGGGTCGGGAGGGGGACAAGAAGTGAGCACCCGAGTCAAGCTCGGGCCAAGGAAAGAGGCGGAATCGAGACGGGGAGCACAAAGAACCGTCCAGGAAGTACGAGCGGTACACTCCCCTAACCGCTCTAGTGTACGAAATATATGAAGACATCAAAGGCTCGGGCCTCCTCTGCCAACCCGAGCCAATGAGGTCAAAAAGCCGCAATCGCAGCGAACATTGCATGTTCCACAGCGATCACGGTCATCACACCGGCGATTGCCATCAGCTCCAGGATGAGATCGAGCGCCTCGTCCGCCAGGGACACCTATCCCGGTTTGTGGCCGGGCACAAGGAAGACCGAGGCGCCCTAGAGGAAATCGACAACGCCCCTCGCGGGGTGCATATCAACGTCATCGCAGGAGGAGCTGCATCAGGAGGAGACAGTGGCCGAGGAAAGAAGCGTCATGCTGAGCGGGCGAGCCGAGCCATCGAGCCTCCCAAGGCCCCGCCAAGTGAGCCCCAAGTCATAGTCTTCTCAGACCAATACCTGGAAGGGCTGACCACCCCGCATGACGACGCCCTAGTCATATCGGCCACAATAAACCATTGTAACGTAGATAGGATTCTAGTTGACAATGGGAGTGCCCCCGATGTATTATCCTATGAATGTTTCCTTAAGATGGGAGAGGATCCGTCTAAACTCCGCCCGATCCGAACCCCCCTGTGCGGGTTCAATGGCAAGGCCACTTATCCCGAGGGAGCCCTAAGCCTGTCGGTTACTCTTGGCACCCCACCCAAGACCGTTACGGTTATGGCGGACTTCATAGTGATCAAGGGTATGATAGCATACAATGCAATCTTCGGCCGAGGAATCCTCAGCTGAACGAAAGCAGTGCCTTCTATGTATCACCAAAAGATGAAGTTCCCCACCAAAAATGGGTTGGGGGAAGTCTGAGGCAACCAGGCCACGGCCAGAAGGTGCTACAATATCTCGGTTGAAGTCACAAGGCCGGACGGGAAGAACAAGGGGCCCCGGGAAGTCGAGGAAAAATCCGCAACCGCCGAGCCTGGAGGCGAATTGCTAGCGGTTTTCCTAAACGACGACCCGACCCTGGGTGTCACGCCCCGAACAAGGTGAAAATATCGGGACGTACAGTTAGGGACATGCTGGCAAGAGAGAGAACTAATCTAAAATAATACACAAGTGCTACAAGATGGAAATACTAAATGATCATTAACAAACTACAACTGATACAATAACCTCAAGTTCAACTTAATACAACTGGAATAATCAACCACTAAAACTCAATAACATGACTGAGACTAAAAGCTCTCCAAAACATAACTAAAGAAAGATAACACACTACTAACACACTAGAACTGATACACTCAAGGCATCATTCCTGCCCTTCCCCATCGGTAAGCGCGTCACCTGAAAAGCCTGGAAAGGGGGGGAAAACACAACTATGAGCTGACGCTCAGTAGGAAATAACAGACAGGTATAAGTGATTAACAGTTTAATTACATTTTAAAATGACATGCTACAAATGATAAAAACAATAAAAAGATAACGGTGATATCACGAAACAGAATTCAAAGATCTTGCAAGGTCAAGAAATATAATGAATAGAATAGTAAGACAAGAATTTACTACAGGAGATAACGATAAAAAGTTGGCCATATCAAGACAATTCAAGTCATGTCAAGCACGTATGTAATTTCATTTCACGTCCAAGTAATAAGCAAGTAAAGTAACCACAAGTAGAGTATAGAACAGTGAAGAGTGGAAAGTGAAAAGTAGTAGAAAGTAATGTAGAGAGTAGTGGAGAGAGTAGTGGACAGTCCTAGATTTAACACATGTCAAGTACTGGTGCCAAATGCCACACCTAGTCATTCACCTCCCCGGGGGTACACGTAGTGTTCGGGCGCTCTTCCCAGGACCAGACCGAGCCCTTAATTGTTTGCCAGGCATTGATTTCTTTGGATCAAAGATCCCACGAATCTAGACTTCCACAGTTTATGGCCAGAATTCCAAGGTTTAAACTAAGTAGCAATAACAACTTCACGTAGGAAAGAGATTCATTTCCAGAATTTCAAGGTAAGTATAATCATCAAGGAGATCGAAACCAAGTCACAACAAGAGTTAATCGTGCTGCGCTACTGTAAAACAGCAGCAATCAAACAAGCTAATCAACATATTAATCCTAATCACCAAGTTAAGATATCATGATTAACCATTATCATTTGCATTAAGACAATTGCCAAGAAGCTGATTCAAGATGATAGGCAAAGAACAACTCCCACAGGAGTGAAATAGAATGCATTAACAGAGATTTAGTTACACCATTAACCACTAATTATGTGGGTTTCTATTTAATCTTGTATGCATTGAAATGAAGATGATAAACGGTGTGTTTTTACACTAAGTTTGCATGTATGGACCAATGTTAATTGAAACTAAAAAGGGTACATGAATAGGTCATTAGTTCCTCAAAAATGTAGTTTTCAATGTGATTAGGTTGAATGGATTGATTCCCCAATGATCCGGATTGATCCCCGGGTCAAAAACATCATTAATGGGGTCATACAGGGCATGGGTCGACCCATTGGGTCGACCCCTGGCATTCCAGGAGCCTTCCTGGGTGTGGGTCGACCCATTGGGTCGACCCCTCAAAAAAAAAGCTTCATGGGTCGACCCATTGGGTCGACCCCCTTCACTGGGTGCATGGGTCGACCCCATGGGTCGACCCCTACACTTCCAGAAGCGACGGGTGATTCCGTAAACCATGAAAACTCAATGATTTGGGGTCTAAATGAGTTGGGATTTTAACCAAATGCTCTAGGGTTCTTAATATACATACTAAGGTCATAAAACAAGAGATTGAAACAAGAAATTTGCTGAAAACTCAATCGAATCACAACCTATTTATGATGAATACATGAAGAACCTAGTTCTTGACATGCGTCTACTAAAACGTAGATTTCTCTCAATATACACAACGGAATTTGGGGCTTTTTATATCAAAAGAAAGCTAACTTAATGATGAATCCAACCATATACTATAAGCCATATGTGGATCAAGTTATCTAATCCAAAAACAGCCCGAAAATCAAGCTTCTACTTGAAGAACATAATATACATCAAATTCTAGACATGCTCTTACTAAAAATCAAAATTCTCCAAGTATGCTCAATGAAATTTGGGGCTTCCTACGTTAAATGAAAGCTAACAACATGCTGATTACATCATGTAAGTTAATTAGAGTTTGGTTGTTAGATCCTACCTCAAATCGGAGAGAGAAAACTCAAACCCTAGGATGAAGAACACTTGGACAGCACCTCACAAAAAGCTCGATTTCTCCACGGACACCTAATGAAAATTGGGGCTTTTGCCACCAATGGATAGAGCTCGATGAGAGGAACAATTTGCTATACTCATGATCAAGATTTGGTTGAGAATTCCTACCTCAATCGATGGATCAAAGAAGGATGAAGGAAAGCCAACGGCCTGCTGACCCACCTCCACAAATCGAGCTAGATCTCTCCAGATCTGAAACTTCAGTGAACCCCACAGCAGCCAAATGAAAGAAGACTCGTAGGGCTTCATTTTGATAGCTCATAGAGCTTCTGGAGCCTTCGGAATTGGGAGTATTCGCTGCTGCAAGCTACGTGTTTAGAAACGGCGCCGAAATCCTTGACTTGACCAAACTATGTCGGCAGCACGTTTTGGGGCTAGGTTTACCTCAAATTGATTGAGGGTAAATGTTCCTTACATTGTGGCCTTCCATTTGCCCTTGATTTCAGATCATTTGGTCGAGTATTGAGGTCGAATTTCGTGTTTTAAACTAAGGGTTAGGTATGGGTCAAAAGTGTGCACTTTTGGGTTTAAACTCTAAATAGATCTTACCACGGATTTACAATGGCCTAATGCCAGAAGGAAAAGTTGTTATCTACATCGACCTAAATCTATTTACTATTTTTACAGATTTTTCTAAGGTAGTCGGATTATTACTTATACTATTCCGTAAATAGTTAAATGTTAAGTTCGGAAAACTAAGTTCACTAATTCGGCATAATAAATGATTTTCTTAGGCTTAAATGTAGAAGACAAAGTTGCTAAACAAAATTAATTCTACAAGATGTGATTTTTGGGGATTTTTAGAAAATAGTAGAAAAATGACTTATTCTATTAATTAATTAATTAATCTAATTAATTTGGATAATTCTCATTAATTCGAATAACTTCAAATAAATTCCAAATAATTACAAATAACTTTCTAAATAAATTTATAAAGAATTTGGGGTCTTACACCCTCCCCTACTTAAAGGAATTTGGTCCTCCAAATTCACTGCACTAAAACTGAGAGTAGAAAAAGATCGCTCACCTAGAATAGATCGGGATACCGCTTTCGCATAGTCTCTTCAGACTCCCATGTAGCTTCTTCGGTCCCACGCCGACTCCACTGAATCTTGACCATCGGTATCGAACGATTCCGGAGTTGCTGTTGCTTCCGGTCCAGAATCTTGACAGGTCTTTCCTCATAGGTCAAATCTTCCTTCAGTTCAAAATCCACCTGCTGAATGATATGAGTGGGATCGTACACATATTTCCGCAACATAGACACATGGAAAACATTATGTACGCCAGACAAATGCGGTGGTAAAGCCAGTCTGTATGCCACCTCTCCCACTCTATCTAGAATCTCGAATGGACCAATGTACCTCGGACTCAGCTTGCCATGAATGCCAAATCTTCGGATCCCTCTCGTTGGAGAGACCTTTAAGAACACATGCTCGCCAACCTGAAATTCCAATGCTCTTCTCCTGTTGTCGGCATAACTCTTCTGTCTTGACTGGGCTACTTGTAACCGGTCTCGGATAACACGGATGTTCTGTGATGATTCCGAAACAAGATCTGGTCCAAGCCACTGTTTCTCACCTACCTCGTCCCAACACAACGGGGAACGACAACTTCTACCATATAGTGCTTCAAAAGGAGCCATCTGAATGCTAGACTGATAGCTGTTATTGTAAGCGAATTCAATTAATGCCAAATGCTCACTCCAATTACCACCGAAATCAATCATGCAAGCTCGCAACATATCTTCCACTATCTGATTGGTTCTTTCAGTCTGTCCATCTGTCTGTGGATGAAAAGCAGTACTGAAATTCAGACGAGTACCCAAAGACTCTTGCAGTCCCTTCCAGAAATGTGAAGTAAATCTGGGGTCTCGATCAGATACTATATTCACTGGATACCATGCAATCTCACCACTTCCTTTATATACAAGGCAGCCAATACATCAATCGTCCACTTGGACTTAATTGGTAAGAAATGAGCCGACTTTGTCAATCGATCGACAATCACCCATATCGCATCAAATCCACCACGAGTCCTAGGTAGACCCATAATGAAATCCATGCCAATGCTTTCCCACTTCCATTGGGGTATGTCGAGTGGTTTCAATTTCCCTGCTGGTCTGAAATGTTCGGCCTTAACTTGCTGACATACCAAACATCTGCTCACAAAATCTGCAACTTCTCTTTTCATATTCGGCCACCAAAAGGACCTTTTCAAATCTCGGTACATCTTAGTGCCTCCAGGATGAATGGTATATCTGGATCTATGAGCTTCCTCAAGAATTTTGTTCTTTATTGTAGCCTCATCCGGAACACAAGTTCTGCCTTTAAATAATAATCTACCATCATCGGCCAACATGAAGTCAGGTCTGCTGCTCAAGCTTCCCTTGATCTCTACCAACTCGGGGTCATTATCTTGCAAGGACTTGATCTCTATCAATAATTCAGGTTTAAGTTGAATCTGAGCAATCAAGATCCGATCATTGTCAATATTAAGATCCAGACTAGATAATTGTTCCAACAACCTCCATTCTTGTAACATGAGACTTGACAATCTAGCTACCGGCTTCCGGCTTAATGCATCTGCCACAACATTACCTTTGCCAGGATGATACTCAATCGAGAAGTCGAAGTCTTTCAAGTACTCCAACCATCTCCGCTGCCTCATGTTGAGTTCCTTCTGAGAAAATAAATACTTCAAACTCTTATGATCTGAGAACACTGTAAAGGTTTCTCCATACAAGTAATGCCTCCATATCTTCAAAGCAAACACGACTGCAGCAAGTTCCAAATCATGAACAGGATAATTATCTTCGTGCTTCCTCAACTGTCTAGAGGAATAGGCAATCACCTTCCCATGCTGCATGAGTACACAGCCTAAGCCAATACCTGATGCATCAGTATAAACAACAAATCCTCCTTCACCAGAAGGTAAAGCCAAAACAGGTGCAGTAGTCAAACACTCCTTCAGAGTCTGAAAGCTTCGCTGACAATCATCTGACCAATCAAACTTATTCTCCTTGAGGGTTAATCTTGTCATAGGTACTGCAATCTTGGAGAAATCTTGAATAAATCTTCGATAATAACCTGCCAGGCCTAGAAAACTTCTAACTTCTGTCACACTGGTAGGCTGTTCCCAATTCTTCACTGCCTCAACCTTCGAAGGATCAACAGAAATACCGTTCTTCGTAATGATATGTCCTAGAAAGGACACCTCTTGCAGCCAGAATTCACACTTACTGAACTTAGCATATAGTTGATGATCTCTCAACAATTGCAATGCCATTCTCAGATGTTCAGCATGTTCCTCCTCATTCTTAGAATAAATCAGGATGTCATCAATAAAGACCACGACCCATTGATCAAGATAGGGCCGAAATGCATCGTTCATCAACTGCATGAAAGCCGCTGGTGCATTCGTTAGACCAAAAGGCATAACGACAAACTCAAAATGACCATACCTGCTGCGGAAAGCCGTTTTATAAATATCCTCTTCCTTAATCCGCAACTGGTGATATCCAGATCGAAGATCGATCTTAGAGAAATATTGAGCTCCCGCTATCTGGTCAAATAACTCGTCAATCCTCGGCAAGGGATATTTGTTCTTGACAGTCTGCTGGTTTAATTGCCGATAATCAATGCACAGCCTCATCGAACCATCTTTCTTCCTGACAAATAGTACAGGGGCTCCCCACGGAGAAGTACTAGGACGAATAAAACCCTTCTCAAGTAATTCCATCAGTTGCTGCTTCAGTTCCCTCAGTTCCGCAGGAGACATACGATAAGGAGCCTTAGAAATAGGAGCTGTGCCAGGAATAAGATCAATAGAAAAGATAACTTCCCGCTCAGGCGGAAGTCCTGGTAGTTCTTCTGGAAAGACATCAGGAAAATCTCGGACAACAGGAATGTCCTTGATCTCCATCTGCTGCTCAGAGTTGCACAAACAAAGGCTAGAAAAGCCTCACACCCATGCCTCAAAAGCTTATCAGCTCGAAGAGCCGAGATGAGCGGTACGGAGTTATGGTGCTTGACTCCCGTAAAAGATAAACCAGAATGTCCAGTAAAAGTCACTGAGCTAGAACTACAGTGAACATTGGCCTCATACTTGGCCAACCAATCTGCTCCTAGGATTACATCATAATCCTTCATGTCCATGCAGACCAAATCTGCTGGAAAGTTCTGTTCACCAATCATAACCTTACTAGAAGGATAGAAATACTGGATTGTTGATCTAGTGCCAATAGGGGTTGAAATCTCTAACGGAGTATTCATCAAAACAGGTTCCACAACTAATGACTTAGCAAATCTCCGAGAAATAAATGAATGTGTTGCACCAGTATCAAAGAGAGCAAATGCGGGCTTATCGATTATAGTAAGGGTACCTTCGACGAGTCCGCCATCATCAGAAATCCCAGTTTCATCTTCATGTAAAGCTTGAAGCTTGCCTTGTGGTTTCTTGAAGACTAGAGGTTTTGCCGGTGTAGCTTGTTCCGATATGAGAGGACAATTGGGGATACGGTGCTCCTTGCTTCCACATCGCAAACAGGCGCCTTGCTTGCGCCAGCACTCCTCTATCTTGTGACCCGGACGATCACAATAGTTGCACACGCCCTTGAATGGAACAATAGGGCCAGGCTTCTTGTCTTCATGCCTCGGCATCTTGCCCTTCCACGATCCGGACCCGCTCCACGAACCAGGTCCACTAACAGGCCTCTTCTTGGTATACCCGGGTTTGACACTCCCGGAACCCGTAGGTAATTCTTTCTTGGTGCCTTTCCCACGGATTCTCTCCGTCATCTCAAGAGTATCCTCTAGAACTTGCGCTTTCCTTACCATCTCAGAATAAGTGGAAATCTCCATCGGTGCCAATTGGTTGATATAATGAAGCTTCAATCCATTGAGAAAGCGCTTCGCCTTCATCTTCTCGGTGGAAATGAGATGAGTAGCATAACGAGAAAGCCGTGCAAATTGAGCCTCATACTCTGCCACGGACAAACCTCGCTGTTTCAAGGCCGCGAACTCTGCCGCTTTCTTCTCTTGCACTCTATCAGAAAAATACTTGCTGTTGAAGAGTTCTTCGAACTCTTCCCACATAACTTGCCGATCACCGAGAGTTGCCTTGATAGAATCCCACCAAGTACGTGCATCATGTTCAAGTTGAAATGTGGACAAAAGGACACGCTCCTGGTTGGTGCATTGCATAACTTCAAAGATTCTCCCCATCTCATCTAGCCAGTGCTCGGCTTGGTCAGGTCAGTCGAACCAGCGAATCTAGGCGGGTTCATTCCGCGGAAGTTCCGGTATAGATCACCGGTGCCATGCGGTGCCGCTCCTGCCTGAGCTACTTGCTGAAGGGCCTGAGTAAGGCCTTGCACCGTACGCTGTAGGTTCCTCCATTCAGCACGATCAGCTGCCATCTACACGAGAAATAGATTACTTAGGTTTAATCAAGATAAATAATTACACGATTAAGAAACGATCTTAACCCAAGTTTCTACCCATTCTCACCAGGTCAGGTCCTAGACTTTTACAAGGTTAGGGATCTAATGCACCTAGACACGACCAAAAACTCGGTACCTGGCGGAGGTAATCGGTCTGAAGATCACTCGCGCAAGTGTGCGACCTTCCCGATAGGCGTAGCCTAACGTTCGGACAACACCTTTTGATATACCGATTATTGGGATGCAATGCAAGAAAACCTAAAACTTAGGAAACCTAGGAATGTGAAACCTAGGCTCTGATACCAACTAAACTGTCACGCCCCGAACAAGGCGGAAATATCGGGACGTACAGTTAGGGACACGCTGGCAAGAGAGAGAACTAATCTAAAATAATACACAAGTGCTACAAGATGGAAATACTAAATGATCATTAACAAACCACAACTGATACAATAACCTCAAGTTCAACTTAATACAACTGGAATAATCAACCACTAAAACTCAATAACATGACTGAGACTAAAAGCTCTCCAAAACACAACTAAAGAAAGATAACACACTACTAACACACTAGAACTGATACACTCAAGACATCACTCCTGCCCTTCCCCATCGGTAAGCGCGTCACCTGAAAAGCCTGGAAAGGGGGGAAAACACAACTATGAGCTGACGCTCAGTAGGAAATAACAGACAGGTATAAGTGATTAACAGTTTAATTATATTTTAAAATGTCATGCTACAAATGATAAAAACAATAAAAAGATAACGGTGATATCACGAAACAGAATTCAAAGATCTTGCAAGGTCAAGAAATATAATGAATAGAATAGTAAGACAAGAATTTACTACAGGAGATAACGATAAAAAGTTGGCCATATCAAGACAATTCAAGTCATGTCAAGCACGTATGTAATTTCATTTCCACGTCCAAGTAATAAGCAAGTAAAGTAACCACAAGTAGAGTATAGAACAGTGAAGAGTGGAAAGTGAAAAGTAGTAGAAAGTAATGTAGAGAGTAGTGGAGAGAGTAGTGGACAGTCCTAGATTTAACACATGTCAAGTACTGGTGCCAAATGCCACACCTAGTCATTCACCTCCCCGGGGGTACACGTAGTGTTCGGGCGCTCTTCCCAGGACTAGACCGAGCCCTTAATTGTTTGCCAGGCATTGATTTCTTTGGATCAAAGATCCCACGAATCTAGACTTCCACAGTTTATGGCCAGAATTCCAAGGTTTAAACTAAGTAGCAATAACAACTTCATGTAGGAAAGAGATTCATTTCCAGAATTTCAAGGTAAGTATAATCATCAAGGAGATCGAAACCAAGTCACAACAAGAGTTAATCGTGCTGCGCTACTGTAAAACAGTAGCAATCAAACAAGCTAATCAACATATTAATCCTAATCACCAAGTTAAGATATCATGATTAACCATTATCATTTACATTAAGACAATTGCCAAGAAGCTAATTCAAGATGATGGCAAAGAACAACTCCCACAGGAGTGAAATAGAATGCATTAACAGAGATTTAGTTACACCATTAACCACTAATTATGTGGGTTTCTATTTAATCTTGTATGCATTGAAATGAAGATGATAAACGGTGTGTTTTTACACTAAGTTTGCATGTATGGACTAATGTTAATTGAAACTAAAAAGGGTACATGAATAGGTCATTAGTTCCTCAAAAATGTAGTTTTCAATGTGATTAGGTTGAATGGATTGATTCCCCAATGATCCGGATTGATCCCCGGGTCAAAAACATCATTAATGGGGTCATACAGGGCATGGGTCGACCCATTGGGTCGACCCCCTTCACTGGGTGCATGGGTCGACCCCATGGGTCGACCCCTACACTTCCAGAAGCGACGGGTGATTCCGTAAACCATGAAAACTCAATGATTTGGGGTCTAAATGAGTTGGGATTTTAACCAAATGCTCTAGGGTTCTTAATATACATACTAAGGTCATAAAACAAGAGATTGAAACAAGGAATTTTCTGAAAACTCAATCGAATCACAACCTATTTATGATGAATACATGAAGAACCTAGTTCTTGACATGCGTCTACTAAAACGTAGATTTCTCTCAATATACACAACGGAATTTGGGGCTTTTTATATCAAAAGAAAGATAACTTAATGATGAATCCAACCATATACTATAAGCCATATGTGGATCAAGTTATCTAATCCAAAAATAGCCCGAAAATCAAGCTTCTACTTGAAGAACATAATATACATCAAATTCTAGACATGCTCTTACTAAAAATCAAAATTCTCCAAGTATGCTCAATGAAATTTGGGGCTTCCTACGTTAAATGAAAGCTAACAACATGCTTATTACATCATGTAAGTTAATTAGAGTTTGGTTGTTAGAACCTACCTCAAATCGGAGAGAGAAAACTCAAACCCTAGGATGAAGAACACTTGGACAGCACCTCACAAAAAGCTCGATTTCTCCACGGACACCTAATGAAAATTGGGGCTTTTGCCACCAATGGATAGAGCTCGATGAGAGAAATAATTTGCTATACTCATGATCAAGATTTGGTTGAGAATTCCTACCTCAATCGATGGATCAAAGAAGGATGAAGGAAAGCCAACGGCCTGCTGACCCACCTCCACAAATCGAGCTAGATCTCTCCAGATCTGAAACTTCAGCGAACCCCACAATAGCCAAATGAAAGAAGACTCGTAGGGCTTCATTTTGATAGCTCATAGAGCTTCTGGAGCCTTCGGAATTGGGAGTATTCGCTGCTGCAAGCTACGTGTTTAGAAACGGCGTCGAAATCCTTGACTTGACCAAACTATGTCGGCAGCACGTTTTGGGGCTAGGTTTACCTCAAATTGATTGAGGGTAAATTTTCCTTACATTGTGGCCTCCCATTTACCCTTGATTTCAGATCATTTGGTCGAGTATTGAGGTCGAATTTCGTGTTTTAAACTAAGGGTTAGGTATGGGTCAAAAGTGTGCACTTTTGGGTTTTAACTCTAAATAGATCTTACCACGGATTTACAATGGCCTAATGCCAGAAGGAAAAGTTGTTATCTACATCGACCTAAATCTATTTACTATTTTTACAGATTTTTCTAAGGTAGTCAGATTATTACTTATACTATTCCGTAAATAGTTAAATGTTAAGTTCGGAAAACTAAGTTCACTAATTCGGCATAATAAATGATTTTCTTAGGCTTAAATGTAGAAGACAAAGTTGCTAAACAAAATTAATTCTACAAGATGTGATTTATGGGGATTTTTAGAAAATAGTAGAAAAATGACTTATTCTATTAATTAATTAATTAATCTAATTAATTTGGATAATTCTCATTAATTCGAATAACTTCAAATAAATTCCAAATAATTACAAATAACTTTCTAAATAAATTTCTAAAGAATTTGGGGTCTTACACTGGGAGTAAAGATTGGAGCCGACCTAACATCTGAAGTCCAACAGCAATACAAAGAGTTTCTTTCCGCGTACATCCGAGTCTTTGCATGGTCTGATGATCAACTCCCTGAGATACCAGGGGAGACGGTGATGCATAAGCTCAACCTCGACCCAACCATCAAACCCGTACAACAACGGAGAAGGAAGCACGCGCCAGAGAAGTAGGCGATCATCAAGGAGTAAGTCACCAAGGGGCAGAAGACTGGTCTTTTTAAACCGGTCCTGCACCCAACATGACTGGCCAATGTCGTCCTGGTGCCGAAAGCTTCAGGAAAATGGCGGATGTGCGTGGACTTCACCGACTTAAACAAGGCCACCCCCAAAGACTGCTATCCGCTGCCGGGCATCGACCAACTGGTCGACTCAACCTCGGGCAACGAGATACTCAGTTTCCTGGATGCCAACTCAGGTTACCATCAGATCAGAATGAATCCGGAGGACATCGAGAAGACCGCCTTTATCACCGACTTCGGCGTATACTGCTACACCCGGATGCCTTTAGGGTTGAAGAACGCTGGAGCAACGTATTAGAGGTTGGTCAACCATATGTTCAAGGGACAGCTCGGCCGGAACGTCGAGGCCTATATTGACGACATGCTCGTCAAGACCCCCAAGGCCAAGAACCACTTCGCCGACCTAGCTGAGACCTTCGACACCCTCCTGAAATACAATATGAAGCTCAATCCCACCAAGTGCGCCTTCGGAGTAAGGTCCAAGAAATTTTTGGGCTTCTTAGTCACCCAGCGTGGGATCGAGGCCAACTCCGACAAGGTCCAGGCCATCCTGGACATGCGCCCACCCACCTGCATCAAAGACGTTCAACGTCTGACTGGACGCATTGCCGCACTCAGCAGATTCCTGTCCCGTGCGGCCGAACGATGCCTACCCTTCTTCAAGTTATTGAGGGGGCCCAAATTGGTATCTGCCACGTTCGCATGGGACGAGGAATGCCAGAAAGCATTCACCGAGCTTAAGGAGTTCCTGGCTTCGCCCCCGGGGCTTTCCAAGCCTATCCCAGGTGAAGCCCTGCATCTCTATCTCTCGGCAACCCCGTCTACAGTTAGCTCGGTCCTGGTCAGAGATGACTCGGGAGTCGAGAGACCGGTCTACTATACCAGCAAGGTGCTCAATGAGACTGAAAGAAGGTACCCCGTAACCGAGAGACTTGTGCTAGCGTTGGTTACCTCGGCCAAGCGCCTCCGACCCTATTTCCAAGGGCACTCCATCACCGTGCTGACCGGCGAACCATTGAAGAGGATCCTCGCTCACCCCGAAGCTTCGGGATGCCTCGTTAAGTGGGCCATCATGCTTGGGGCCTACGATATATCGTACCGGCCTCACTCGGCTATCAAAGGCCAGGCGCTCGCTGACTTCATAGCCGAGAGCATCATCCCGACTGAAGAAAGATCTCCGTCTACGCCCGGGCCGACCTGGGAACTGTTCGTCAATGGATCCTCCAACTCAGCCGGAAGCGACGCCGGAATCCTCCTGAAGTCCCCCGAAGGAGCAGAGCTATAGTACGCCCTGAAGTTCAACTTCCAGGCATCTAACAATGCTTCCTAGTATGAGGCCCTCATCTCGGGAGCCCGTATGGCCCGGCGGCTAGGGGCTGAGCGGGTCAGAATTCACACCGACTCCCAACTGGTCGCTAGCCAGGTCAACGGTGATTATGAAGCTCGAGAAGCACCGATGGTCAAATACCTCCAGCTGGTCAAAATCGTGGCACAACAGTTCGAGAGTTTTGAGGTAGTCCGAATAGCTCGGGAGGAAAACTCCCAAGCGGACGCCCTCTCTCGGTTGGCCTCCTCTCTTGACGCCGAGGGTACTCGATCGGTCCTTCTCGAAGAGTTAGAGCGACCGAGCATCGATTTGGAGCTCCTAGCTGTTGACTCGGCCTCCCCAAGCGACTGGCGTACCCCCTATCTGTCGTGGCTCCAAGACTCTCAGGAGCCTCCCGACCCTCGGGAAGCCCGAAGATTGAAATACCAAGCTCGGAGATTCGTCATTCTGGACGGCACTCTTTACCGGAGATCCTTCTCCGGTCCCCTCCTGAAGTGCCTCAGAACTGATGAAGCCAATCGAGCGATTCAAGAGGTTCACGAAGGTCTGTGCGGAGCGCATTTAGGAGGAAGGTCGCTCGCCAGAATCTTGCTACGGCAAGGTTATTGGTGGCCCACTCTGCAGCGCGACTGCTCGACTTACACACAACACTGTGGCCGATGCCAGTGATTTGACCACTTGGTCCATCAGCCAGCAACGGAGCTCATCACCTTAGTCGAGCCATATCCTTTCGCTCGCTGGGGAATTGACATCCTTGGGCCGTTCCCTACGGCTCAGGCCCAGAAGAAGTTCATCATCGTCGCCATCGACTATTTCACTAAGTGGATCGAGGCCGAAGCCACCGCTAGAATCACCGAGACAGTCGTCTAGAGTTTCATCTGGAAATCGATCATCTGTCGCTACGGCATGCCCCGGGTGATAGTGAGCGATAATGGCCGACAATTTGATTCTCGTTATTTTCGAGACAGATGTGCCGACCTTAATATTCGCAATCACTTCACTTCGGTCGCCCACCCTTAGGCTAACGGGCTAGTCAAAAATGCCAATAAGATTATCTTGAAAGGCATTAAGACTAGGCTCGGCAAAGCCAAGGGCAGCTGGCTCGAGGAATTACCGAACGTACTTTGGTCGCACAGAATGACTCCCAGAACGGCAACCGGTGAAAGTCCCTTTCAGCTGGGGTACGGCACCGAGGCCGTGATCCCGTTGGAGATTGGCAATCCCTCCCTCCGAGTCATCTGCTTCTCATCCGAGGCAAACGACCAGAAACTGCTCGAAAACCTCGACCTAGCAGATGAAGTCCAAGAGATTTCTAGCATCTGAGCAACGGAATATCAACATCGCTTAACTCGATACTACAACGCCAAAGTCCGAGACAGACACTTTCAGCCGGGAGACTTCGTTCTCATGAAAGCTGAAGCCTCTCGACCACTTGAGGCGGCGGGCAAGCTATCCCCTAACTGGGAAGGCCCCTACCGAGTGGTCGAGACGCTCGGGAAAGGAGCATACCGGCTATCTACTATGGAAGGAGAACCCATCCCTCAGACGTGGAACGCGACTACGCTATGCAAGTTCTACTTCTGAATACCAAACATCGTGTAAGCAACATGGAATAAAACAAAACCTTTTCTTTTCCTTCATTCAAACAAATCGCTGGTACATCAGGAAGGCCGAAGCCAAGAAAATACATGACAAAAAAGCAAAAAACCCATCAGGTGCTGCCGTATGAGCCCATCGCTCGACTGACTCGGTTGACCTTCCTGCGTCTAGCCACTGACTCTGTCTCGTGCAGAAACTGGCTCGGATAAAGGGTAGTCAACCCTGCTGGGTCGAGAAGCTCGGAACAAAGGTGACAGAGAGACAAAGAAGAAGAAGGCTACCTTCCAAGTTGACAGCGATGGAGGAAGGGGAAGAGGGAGTGCAAAGGAAGGCCTCCTCTCCACCAATCTGCCAACTCTTTGGAAGGCAGAGAGTGCAGGCACCCTCCGAAGAGCGAAAGAAATGATGAGGAGGGCAGAAGAGGGAGAAAGAGGTTGTGGAAGAGAGGAGAAGCAGGAAGTGGAGAGGAATCTTGAGAGAGATCCCCTCTAGGAGGTGGGCGGGAAGGGACGGGCGGCAGGCACACCTGATGCCCCCATCCGTCCGCCATCACACCCCACCCCTGCAAGCGCCGCCGGAACTGATAAAAGAGGACGACGTGCCTTCGCACGTCGAGCCCTCTTTAACCTTGCCCGCCGGCCGTCGAGCCCTCTTTAAACTCGAAGCAGCAAGGACTCTCTACCCTCCATCGTCGGCAGCCTCATCTTCTAGAGCATCTTCCATGTTTCGAATATATTGGCACATCGCTACGTGAGGAAGGAATGAGAAAAGACTGTTGAGGAAAACCCTAAGCTGTGAAGAGGAAGGGACGCCCTTCAGACCTTTTATAGGCGAAGGGAGGCTATTTGCCTTAAATGATTCTCCCCTCGAAAGCACGCCAAAAGGACCTCTCCCTACGAACGGTCACCTCAAACCCCTCATTTCCGCCCCAGCGGGACACACGAAGCGGCTAAACATTCAAAGCATGAGAAAATGGAAGGACACCCTGTCAGAGGCTCGCCCAACTATCACGCGAGAACCACGCAGAAAATATCGGCACTTTCCAACTACTACAGATACGCTGAACAAAAAATGGCAATGGCGATATGGAACAGTCAAGTCTTCATCATAATGCTATTGCCTTATCTGTTCTTTCACACAACAGAGAAAGTTTTTTCTTCAAAAAGAAAAAGACATACGAGAAGAGGAAGCAAAGCAGATACATTAGGCCTCTGGCCCACCCTGAAGCTCGGAAGTGGAAGGCTCAGGCGGTCTGCCCCCGGCACCCTCGGCGACGGCCGACCCTGGCATTGACCCCACCGGTGTGGGAACTGTCTCGGTTGCGTGCCCTCCCGAGACATCCGGAGCTGGCGACCCCTCAGGCGAAGAGCCCTCCAGATCCTCTTCCTCCGACGCCGAAGTAGAGGTGCCATAAGATGACAGATCCGAGTCATAGCATTATCCAGACAGGAATTCAATTATCCCGGACGCTTGCTCCTCGGCATAGGATACGGCCCGGATATAACCCTGCTTGAACCCCTTGCGGATGCCTCGGTGAAGTGCCAACTCATAGTAGGGAATGGTAGCCTCCTTAATGTCGACCCGATAGGTATCCGAGCATTTGTATTGCTCGAGCACCTCCGCCCTGACCAATCCCACCCTACCAGCGAGCTCGGCCTTCTCCCGCTCTGCCTCGGATAACTTCCGCTCGGCCTCAACCGTCCGCTCCTCGGCCTCCGCCGCCTGCTTCTCTGCCTCAGCTGGATCGGCCTCGGCCTCCCTCCGAAGGCACTCAGCTTCCTCCACCCGGTCCACTAGCTCAGAGCACTCGGCCTCCCGTCGGCCATCCAGCTCAACACGAACAAGGTGCTCCTCTTCAAGAAGCCTATTCCTCCTCTCGAGCGAGTCGCGGGCCTTAGCTAGCTGTTCGGTTAGCGCCCGGGCCTCCGCCTGGCTCGACAGCACCAGCTCCCCTACTGAGGAGAGCTACCGCCGAAGCCCATCACGCTCCTCGACAAGCAGAGCCAGCTTTCTATCCGACCCACCAAGGGTCCAGGTCAGGGTCGCCTGCTCTGACTCCAACCGAGCGTACGCTTCAGCCAGAGTAGCCCCCATCTGAGCCAGGACCAGGCTGCCCTCCATAACCCCCGCGAGGGCCACGGACGGGGAGTACTGCCTACCTCCCCCCTCACCTTCACGGCTATACCGCGACATACCTGGTATAGAGGGCCCGGGATACCAAGCCTCTCCAAGGCCGCCGAAATGGAGAACCCCCCATCGGCTGATGTCCCACCGAGTGGCCCGGACCGAGCCGCGGCCTCGGTCGCCTCTCGTGCCTCAGTCGGATTTTCTTGCGATCCTCCAACCTGGACCAGCTCGACACCTGCACTGCCACCTGAAGCGTCAATCTCGGCCGCGGCCCCAGCCCCAGCATCCCTCGCCTCGTCTACAGCCCCCTCGGCTCCAACCGAGGGGAGAGTCGGGCCAGCGCCGCTGCCAATCACGGAAGCAGCCTTGGTCCCCTTAGCTCCGACCGAGGGGGGAGCCGAACCAGCATCTTCTTCACTAACCGCAAGAGCTGCTCCAGTCTCCTCGTCCCTCTCTTGCTCGGCAGATGGGAGAGCCGGCCTAACAAGGTCGGCCCTGTCTCGCTCAAAAGGGAGGAGAGCCGCCGAGCTAGATCCGCCCTCGGCAATGAAGACGTGTCCGGCTTTCCTGGCCCGCTTCTTGGCCTTTACGGCATCCCGTATCATGCCCTCCACGAGATCCTTGTGCTTGGCCCCCAACGACCTGGAAGCCCCCTCTTGGGCCACCCTCTTTCCCTTACCCCGGGCTCGGGTGTGCTCCTCGTGAGATCGTGGCTCGTCGGTGGTCGAGTCATTGCCGAGATCGATCTCCTCTGCGGCCTCCTCCAAAGCCGACCGTCTGGTGTCTGCACAGAAGGAAGACATAGTCAGAAAAAGGAAAATGGACTCAACATCCGAAGAAGAGCCTAGTTTGTGGCACCTGAGCCCGACGGATGCAGCCGCGAAAGAAGACACCGCTCGACGTTCTCTGGAGTAACCAGCTCTTCTATGGACTGGCGGTGCTTCAGCAAGATAGTCGCATATTCCTCTACATGTGGAGGGAACTCGTCCTGCCTGGGAGAGATATTTGGGTGGAAATTGGGGATAACGAGGCACCTCCAGGTCTCCTCCATCGAGCAGATCCCCACCCAGAAGAACTGAGTTTTCCACCCCTTATGCGAAGAATCCTTCGCAGCCAAGGAGATACAGCTCCTATTTCGCCTCGCCTGGATGAAATAGACACCCTTCCTGACCGAAGGATGCGCCTTCAACTCAAAAAAATAGTGAAAGAGGTCCAAGGAAGGAGGAACTCCACACTGGTGGCAGAGAATTCGGAAGGCGGAAAGAAGAAGATAAGAATTGGCTACCAACTGAATGGGCGCCAACCGGAAAAAATTGCGAAGCTGAAGAATGAAAGGTTCGAAGGGAAGGCGGAACCCACCCTTCCAAGATAGAAGGAAGGTATAGATATGGCCTGTACGAGAGTCCAAGCTCGTCTCGTGCGGAGCAGCCGCGGCAAAGCAAAACTTGTGGGGCAGGCGATACTGGTGCTCCAGCCTTCTCACATCCGCCTCCCCCAGTTCACTGTAGTTTGGAACCACCGCCTTCACAACAGGCTCATCCTCCCACTCCTCAGCATCCGAGCGCTGGTCCGCCATGGAATCCGGAGGAGAGTTTGAGGAAAGGCGATCTCGGGACCCCGAAGATTCTGGAGGAAGAGGAAGCCGACGGACTGCCTCTGCGGTTATCTCCGCCAACTCCGCGAACGTCGCTGCAAGCCTCTGCTCTTTCGCCGTGTCCTCGCGACGCATCAAAGAGCTCAAAGCAAAGGTGAGCCAAACCCTAAAGACGGAGGGAGTCTGGAATGACAACAAGCGCCCAACGCCTTTATCCCCACGCGGGAGGCGGCGCGCCGTTCCGACCTCCGAGAAAAAAGGGGGCCCCTTCATTTCAAATACATCAGGATTATCATTATTACGGGCCCAGGTGACCACGACATGTGGCGTCTTAACACCGCCAGATTTCCACCCACCCCAGCCACGCTGGTCCGAAACCCTAACAGCTACTCTTCCGAGCCTACCAAGGCTCGGGAGTAGGAGGGGGACAAGTGGAGAGGGGGATTTCTATAGCCCATCTAAAGAGCAGTGAAACTCGGCCCTTCAGGACAAAACGAGACCCAGCTCATCCAAGTGACAGCCCCGCAGGGCCCACTTAGATTAAAAGGCCCAATAAGATCACTCTAGATCACAACCTTCCTCGGCGGCCCTTAGGCTCGGAAGGCCCGAGCGTCGGTCAGGTCAGAGGAAGACCCACGCCCGATCTATCCCCTCGCCGGGATAAAGACAGGTGCACAACGACCGCTCCGACCTATCTTCATCCGAGCTATGCCTATCACCCGGATAGGGTTGGCACCTTTCATGCTCGGGTCGACCGACGAATGCTTATTCATGCTGCCGTTTGAGAACCCTTTATGAGTAGGAGTTTATGAGGATAAGGGACCCATGATCCCTCAAGGCTATAAAGATGTAGTGCCCCAGAATTTATATAAATAATTTTTTAATTTTAAAATAATTTTCTAGAATTTATAAGGGCTAAATGGATTTATAAAAGGACTATTAAGTTTATTAGTCATTATATGGCCCAATTATGTTAATCAATTAACCTAATCCACTTAAACAGAGCCCAAAAGGTTTAAAGACCATGCCCATTTAATTTGGCCCATATTCTAGAAGGTTATTAAGCCTATTCATGGATTTCAAAGGATAAACACCACTTAATAGGATAATTAGATGGATAATGAATAAAAGTGTTTTATTAAAATTTAAATTCTGAATGCGTTGAATGTAACGGTCCATCTGGAGACCGCCACAACCTTGTAATGCGTATACCCTAGACCGTTACCCTCTGTGAATTTTGTAAGTTGAAGAACTTATAAAAAGATGGGAACTTGGTGATCCTATCTACAAGAGACCTAATTGAAACGATGTATAAAATCACTAGGGACTCTTAGAAGTCAGGTTTTAGCAGAATAAGGATAGATACAATTATATAAATAATTATATAGGATAATTAGCAAAAGAGTTTGATTAATGTTGAACTCTGGGAACATTGAATGTAACGGTCTATCGTGAGACCGTCACATGCTTGTAACGCAGGGGTCTACAACCGTTACACCCTGTTAGTTCCGTGAAGGAAAGAGCGAGTAGAAAGATCAGAACCTTGAGATCTTATCCACTAGGGATCGACTTGGGAGGGTTCATAACACTACTAAGGACTCTAAAGGGATTAGATTCTGGCAGATTAAGGACTCTAGAATCGATCTAATCCTCAAACCCTACCTCGAACTCTATAAATAGGACCTAGTTCTGACTGCGCGACCCTTACTTTTACTCACGTGAAATCAAGGTAAGGAGTCATAATCTCAGGTAAGTTCTTTAGAGGAATTTTTTTACAATACTTTAGACTAACTCCTCTCCAAATTTCACGTCTTTAGGTCAAGAGGTCGTGGAGTTAGAGGCCAAGGAAGTTGCTGAAAAGTCACAAGAAGAGGAGAACTAGGGCACATTTTTCAAACCCTATATTGGAAGTTTGAAGCCTAGTTAAGAGGTAGGTTATCTCATGAACGGTAAAAACCTCTTGATAGGACTAAAAGCCTTCTAGTTTGATTGAATTCCATGCATGATAGATCATGAATTTCATGTTTTAATAGTTCTATACATTCATACATCTCTTAGCCCTAAGCAGAAAATTAAAAGATGTTATCTTGTCTATTCACTGAAACCCATGCATGTAGATAGCATATACTTTGTTATAATGCCTAGGATAGACATGGTATTTTGATTTACAGACATGATGTGTGTTGATCTCTTAGGTTTCATATCAGTTGCTGTCAGCAGACGCTCTGACGCATCATGGTAGGACCGTCACAAACATGTAACGGCCTTACGAAAGACCGTCACACACTCTATTATGTTTCGTTTCACCGTTGTCTCTAACGCACCAGGGCAGGAGCGTTACATTACTGTAACGGCCCCTCGATAGACCGTCACAGACACTGTGACGCACTCCTGTTAGACTGTTAGACTCTGTGTTCTGTCAACCTATGGCAGAATAATAACCAGTTAAGTTTACTTATAATTAAACCTAGATAGCTAAGTTTTGACCTGTTATTATGATTTTAAGTTACTTACTGTTCATATTGGAGTTTGCATGAATTAGGCATCTTGAGCTATTTTAAGTTATGTTAATTTTGTGTGCCAAAAACTCTATAATTTGTATTGTAAATCATGATTTTTGAATGATGTATTGACGGAGTTTTATCATGATTTCCATATTGATACACGTTTTTCTCTCTCTATCTATAGAGTCATTTTCTATAAGTACATGGCACATATTCCGGTATGTTGTCCATTAGTTCACTTTGCACTATAGGAACACTATTCTTGGACTTGAGGACCTCTCTATTGGATATTCCTTCCAATGGACTAGGAAATCATGTTTCAAGGCCTCCGTAATTCTCCGCGAGCCTGGGATTCCCACTAGGACGCCGAGTTGGTTGTACCCTTAAAGCCCATTGATTAGAGTACACTATCGATGTTTTCTGGTTATCAGTAGTGTAATAGCTCTATATTGGACCGTCAGGCAATGTAACGGCCCAATATAAGACCGTCACATTCATCTGAGTTCGATTGCTTGATTCTGGTCTCAGACTACTGTAACGGCCTAATCATGGACCGTCACACAATGTAACGGCCCAATGAATGACTGTCACACTTCTCTGAGTCTATTTTTATTGTTCTAGACTCGGATCATTCTAACGGCCCACTACTGGAGCGTTACATGATGTAACGGCCCAGCAAACGACCGTCACATTGTTTAAGTATTTAACCCAAGGTTTGACCCAAGGGTTGATATTCCAAAGGTTCTAGATGAACTAATGATAGTCTAGAACTTATAATATTGATCAAGAAACTTAATATAATGATTGGAAAGAGAAAATAATGTACCGTTATGCTGTCGATTTATTTCCGTGAGCATGACATTGTATAAATCTTTTTTTTGATCTCTCATACTCTGAATTGAAGCATTCATTCATTGATTGTTGTTATCATGAGTTATTGACCTTATTACATTCTTGGCCATACTTTATTGTTACACTCATGGAAGTAGCTTGATTTATACGTGAAGATGCAGTTCGGGCGCTGATTGTGTCCAGGGGCTCTATACTAGTCCCCACGGCTGATTGTCGGAAACATACTATTTTATAAACCATGGGGTATGATGCTATTGGTGTCACATTACGCTGGGAGTACTTTCTTTATAAATAAGTGAAATCTATGAGCACTCGTGAAAGTCTAGTGAATTGCTACATGATTGACATTCTCGTGTGTAACCTTTATGGTTCTGAAAGTAAAAGTGCATTCTCGATACATTCTTGTTCATGAAAGGCCAAATCTCATGTTCTTGTTACATTCATTCTTGTTCATTCTTGTTCACTCTATCTTACATGATTATCATGTTACTTTGGTTTAATCGCATGATATTCGCATTCGCATGATTTTACCTTACTTCTTTAGAGCTAAATTGTTAATTACTTTAATAGTGCCTTCATGTTGATGCGAAGATACCTACTGGGCAAGTGTGCTCATTACCTGTTTCCAATCTTTTTCAGGAAATGAAAGTGAGTCTGATTCGGGTTCAGAATGTTCAAGTAGCGGATCCGAGAGTGAATAAAGATGAGCGAGGACTTAGGAAGTCTATATTGTTTAGATGGAGTCAATGTAATTTTCCTATTTCTTGAGTCTAGTAGAGTGAAAGATGGGGGGAAAAGTTATTGTATTTTGAATATTTGATTGATAATGGAATGAAGTTGGATTTTTAGTAAATATTGTGCAATTGCATTCATTTTGTGTGATTGTCTTGCGCTCTGATCGTTCTTGCTTGCAAGAGGCTTACTATGCTGGCTGTTCGCGCTCCATGAGTTAGTCTTCCGCTGAAATAAAGGCTCGGGGTGTGACAGTTAAGTTGGTATTAGAGCCTAAGTCTCAGGACTTAGGGAGAAGAGTTATGTCATAGGATAAGTCTAAGGATTAAGGACCCCTACCTATGAACTAAGGAAGAAACTTCCACACCCACGTGAGGATTGGGTAGAACCCGGGATGAGATAGTTATATAGAAATTATCCTAGGATAAATCTTCCCGACTCTAAAATAACTAAAATATCTGTGATTCTCAGGTACCTTGATTCTCAATGGCTCATCGTGTGAACTGGGACGAGATGCAGCAAGCTGTTGCAGGACTTACCCAAGCCCCACAGACAGTGGCCCAAGCCGGTGGAAGGGCTGGCGCGCGTAACTTGCATGGCAACTTCCGAAGTTTAAATCCTCCACGATTCTTTGGATCTTCTAACCCA
Source organism: Amorphophallus konjac (assembly GCA_022559845.1). Taxonomy (NCBI): domain Eukaryota; kingdom Viridiplantae; phylum Streptophyta; class Magnoliopsida; order Alismatales; family Araceae; genus Amorphophallus; species Amorphophallus konjac. The sequence continues at coordinate 404,744,695 of CM040121.1, read as the reverse complement.
GATGAAGCAGAAAATTGGATCGACGAGATGAATCGAATATTCGATGTCATGCAATGCACCGACCAGGAAAAAGTTCAACTTGCCACGTTTCAACTTAATAAGGATGCTCGTACATGGTGGAAATCCATTCCAGCACCACCTACAGCTGCACCTCATACATGGGAGGGTTTTCTTACACTTTTCCGAGCCAAATACTTCTCCGAGCATGTGAAGGAGAGGAAGGCTATGGAATTTGCCTCCTTAAAACAGGGCACGATGTCCGTGGCAGAGTATGAATTATAATTCTCTCGACTAGCACCTTATGCTCCTCATTTGGTCAGCACAGATTTATTGAAAGCTAACCGATTTATGGATGGTTTAAGACCCGGATTCATCCAACAACTTGGAACTCAGAATATCTGCACCTATATTGAGATGGTTCAAAGAGCGCATCTATGTGAAAGAACCATGGAGAAAGTGGAGAGACTCCGAGGAGAGAGGTCAAGCCGAAAACATGATAGGCAAGAAGAGAAAGAACTGGATGAGGGTGAAAACCGTCACATTAAGAGGTCCCGTAATGGGAACGGTAACGGAAAAAGAAATGGAAATAGAAACGGAAAGGATAAGAAAGTTAAAGAAGAAGATAGAATTCAAGTCTCCACGGTCTGCTGATTTTGTGAAAAATTGGGGCATTCGGCGGAAGAATGTTGGAAACGTCTCGACGCTTGTCTTAAGTGTGGAAGCCGGGAACATCGCTTGCCCCTGTGCCCTCATATCAACGAACAATCTTCAAGAGATAACAACGGACGCGGGAAGCGAGGCCGATTAAATGCCATTCTAGACAAGGGAGGTGAGATGATTAAAGGTACCCTCTTAACCCACTCGCCTTACGTTAATTCTTAATACATTAAATTAAGTACACTCTCCACAATCCATATATTGAATTTGGGGACTAAATTCTTCTAAGTGGGGGAGGGTGTAGTGCCCCAGAATTTATATAAATAATTTTTTAATTTTAAAATAATTTTCTAGAATTTATAAGGGCTAAATGGATTTATAAAAGGATTATTGAGTTTATTAGTCATTATATGGCCCAATTATGTTAATCAATTAACCTAATCCACTTAAACAGAGCCCAATAGGTTTAAAGACCAGGCCCATTTAATTTGGCCCATATTCTAGAAGGTTATTAAGCCTATTCATGGATTTCAAAGGATAAACACCACTTAATAGGATAATTAGATGGATAATGAATAAAAGTGTTTTATTAAAATTTAAATTCTGAATGCGTTGAATGTAACGGTCCATCTGGAGACCGCCACAGCCTTGTAACGCGTATACCCTAGACCGTTACACTCTGTGAATTTCGTAAGTTGAAGAACTTGTAAAAAGATGGGAACTTGGTGATCCTATCTACAAGAGACCTAATTGAAACGATGTATAAAATCACTAGGGACTCTTAGAAGTCAGGTTTTAGCAGAATAAGGATAGATACAATTATATAAATAATTATATAGGATAATTAGCAAAAGAGTTTGATTAATGTTGAACTCTGGGAACATTGAATGTAACGGTCTATCGTGAGACCGTCACATGCTTGTAACGCAAGGGTCTACAATCGTTACACCCTGTTAGTTCCGTGAAGGAAAGAGCGAGTAGAAAGATCAGAACCTTGAGATCTTATCCACTATGGATCGACTTGGGAGAGTTCATAACACTACTAAGGACTCTTAGAGATTAGATTTTGGCAGATTAAGGACTCTAGAATCGATCTAATCCTCAAACCCTAGCTAGAACTCTATAAATAGGACCTAGTTCTGAACTGCGCGACCCTTACTTTTACTCGCATGGAATCAAGGTAAGGAGTCATACTCTCAGGTAAGTTATTTAGAGGAATTTGTTTACAATACTTTAGACTAACTCCTCTCCAAATTTCATGTCTTTAGGTGAAGAGGTCGTGGAGTTAGAGCCCAAGGAAGTTGCTGAAAAGTCACAGGAAGAGGAGAACTAGGGCACGTTTTTCAAACCCTATATTGGAAGTTTGAAGCCTAGTTAAAAGGAAGGTTATCTCATGAACGGAAAAAACCTCTTGATAGGACTAAAAGCCTTCTGGTTTGATTGAATTCCATGCATGATAGATCATGAATTTCATGTTTTAATAGTTCTATGCATTCATACATCTCTTAGCCCTAAGTAGAAAATTAAAAGATGTTATCTTGTCTATTCACTGAAACCCATGCATGTACATAGCCTATACTTTGTTATCATGCCTAGGATAGACATGGTATTTTGATTTACAGACATGATGTGTGTTGATCTCTCAGGTTTCATATCAGTTGCTGTCAGCAGATGCTCTGACGCATCATGGTAGGACCGTCACAAACATGTAACGGCCTTACGAAAGACTGTCACACACTCTGTTATGTTTCGTTTCACCGTTGTCTCTAACGAACCAGGGCAGGAGCGTTACATTACTGTAACGGCCCCTCGATAGACCGTCACAGACACTGTGACGCACTCCTGTTAGACCGTTAGACTCTGTGTTCTGTCAACCTATGGTAGAATAATAACCAGTTAAGTTTACTTATAATTAAACCTAGATAGCTAAGTTTTGACCTGTTATTATGATTTTAAGTTACTTACTGTTCATATTGGAGTTTGCATGAATTAGGCATCTTGAGTTATTTTAAGTTATGTTAATTTTGTGTGCCAAAAACTCTATAATTTGTATTGTAAATCATGATTTTTGAATGATGTATTGACGAAGTTTTATCATGATTTCCATATTGATACACATTTTTCTCTCTCTATCTATAGAGTCATTTTCTATAAGTACATGGCACATATTCCGGTATGTTGTCCATTAGTTCACTTTGCACTATAGGAACACTATTCTTGGACTTGAGGACCTCTCTATTGGATATTCCTTCCAATGGATTAGGAAATCTTATTTCAAGGCCTCCGTAATTCTCCGCGAGCCTGGGATTGCCCCTAGGACGCCGAGTTGGTTGTACCCTTAAAGCCCATTGATTAGAGTACACTATCGATATTTTCTGGTTATCAGTAGTGTAACGGCTCTATATTGGACCGTCAGGCAATGTAACGGCCCAATATAAGACCGCCACATTCATATGAGTTCGATTGCTTGATTCTGGTCTCAGACTACTGTAACGGCCTAATCATGGACCGTCACACAACGTAACGGCCCAATGAATGACCGTCACACTTCTCTGAGTCTATTTTTATTGTTCTAGACTTGGATCATTCTAACGGCCCACTACTGGAGCGTTACATGATGTAACGGCCCAGCAAACGACCGTCACATTGTTTAAGTATTTAACCCAAGGTTTGACCCAAGGGTTGATATTCCAAAGGTTCTAGATGAACTAATGATAGTCTAGAACTTATAATATTGATCAAGAAACTTAATATAATGATTGAAAAGAGAAAAGAATGTACCGTTATGCTGTCGATTTATTTTCGTGAGCATGACATTGTTAAAATCTTTTTCTTGATCTCTCATACTCTGAATTGAAGCATTTATTCATTGATTGTTGTTATCATGAGTTATTGACCTTATTACATTCTTGGCCATACTTTATTGTTACACTCATAAAAGTAGCTTGATTTATATGTGAAGATGCAGTTCGGGCGCTGATTGTGTCCAAGGGCTCTATGCTAGTCCCCACGGCTGATTGCCGGAAACATACTATTTTATAAACCATGGGGTATGATGCTATTGGTGTCACATTACGCTGGGAGTACTTTCTTTATAAATAAGTGAAATCCATGAGCACTCGTGAAAGTCTAGTGAATTGCTACTTGATTGACATTCTCGTGCGTAACCTTTATGGTTATGAAAGTGAAAGTGCATTCTCGATACATTCTTATTCATGAAAGGCCAAACCTCATGTTATTGTTACATTCATTCTTGTTCATTCTTGTTCACTCTATCTTACATGATTATCGTGTTACTTTGGTTTAATCGCATGATATTCGCATTCGCATGATTTTACCTTACTTATTTAGAGCTAAATTGTTAATTACTTTAATAGTGCCTTCATGTTGATGCGAAGATACCTACTGGGCAAGTGTGCTCATTACCTGTTTCCAATCTTTTTCAGGAAATGAAAGTGAGTCTGATTTGGGTTCAGAATGTTCAAGTAGCGGATCCGAGAGTGAATAAAGATGAGTGAGGACTTAGGAAGTCTATATTGTTTAGATGGAGTCAATGTAATTTTCCTATTTCTTGAGTCTAGTAGAGTGAAAGATGGTGGAAAAAGTTATTGTATTTTGAATATTTGATTGATAATAAAATGAAGTTGGATTTTTAGTAAATCTTGTGCAATTGCATTCATTTTGTGTGATTGTCTTGCGCTCTGATCGTTCTTGCTTGCAAGAGGCTTACCATGCCGGCTGTTCGCGCTCCTTGAGTTAGTCTTCCGCTGAAATAAAGGCTCGAGACGTGACAAAAGATCCCACGATGAGGACGTAAAGAGCCCACGTTGAGGACGTAACCCCCGCCTGAAACCCTTCAGCTTACGGGACTCATAAGGCCAGTGCACAATTTAAACATGGGACTCCCTCCAATGAAAGGTAAGGGCAATACACGTCTAAACTCCCTGAGCAGGAACCACTTCACCACCTTGGTGTAGGGGGATCTCGTGCACCTCTTTCTTCCTCCCTCCATATCTTCCACCATTGCTCTACTGACTTAAGCATCGGGGGGTTTTCCCCAGGGAACCATCCCTGGGCCCCCTGATCTGTTTCCCTTTCTTTACAGTTCACTATTCGGCGATCATCCTCCCAGCTCAGGAACCGCGCAAGATCACGCCTCTTCAGGTGGGAAGGGGTTGGGGAGTCTCCTTGGTGAGAGGGGAGATGGGAGAGGCTGTAATCAGGCTAAGGGAGGGAGGAGAGGGCTGGGGGGGGGCTAGCAGAGGGAGAGGAGGGGGGCGAAATTCTGCCAAGGGGTGAGGGTGGGGGTGCAAGTGGCTTGAGGGTGGGGAGGGATTTTCCTAGTTTGAATTTTCTTTGAATTAGGGTATTCAATGGAGACCTAGGGAGTGAGGAAGGGTGTGATGGGAGGGGAGGGAAAGTCCAACTTGGAGGGTAGGGAAGTTATGGGGAGTGGGTAGAGGTTGTATGGTGAAGGGAAATGTTGACTTGGGGGAAGGGGGAATCTCTTTGGGGATTGTGAGGAGTGATGGAGGTGGTTGGAGTTAATGGGGTGGTAGATGGGAGTGGGGGTGGGTCCTTGATGAGGCGGAGGGGAGAGAAGGGGGGCAGCCTCCCTCTTGGTTAGAGAGAGAGAGAGGGGCGCAAGTTGTGGAGGTAGAGAGAGAGGGATAGGTGGAGAGAGGGAGAGAGATAGAGGGGGGAGGAGAGTCACACTCCTAGGGGGGAAGAAATCACTCAAAGGGGATTCAAATTTCTCTAGCATCAAAAGTGTTACAAATGGAGGGGGGGTTGGGTCCTATTTATAGGCACCCAACTCTTTACATGATCGAAATGCCCTTGGCATTCACACAAAAGACCAAAGCTATCCTAAGCAACCAATATGGGCCCATACTTGGATGCTATGGCCCATCAATACAAAACAAGGGAAATTGGACTCATGACCACATGACTCAATAAAGAAAAATACATAAATAAGACTCAAAAACAAAGATAACATGTGATGATCGAAGTCGAGCTATGCTCAGAAATACGTAGACGACTCGAGCCATAAGGAGCAGCGTGTGATGCCCTCATCATACCTCCGGGGTGGGAAGAACTCGACCCCGCGAGTATGGGTCCACCGGTGTCACGTCCCGAGCTTTTAATACAGCGAAAGTAATCTCGGCAACGTGGACAACCGGCATGGTAAGCCTCTCGCAAGCAAGAAATCAGAGCGCAAGATAATCACATAAAAGTAATTGCACAAGTAATTGCTCAAAACTCCAACTTTATTTCATAATAATAATAACCAAAAAAGTACATAAGACCATTACTTTTGACATCCTTACATCATACGACTCAAGAAATTAAAAATTACAATATGACTCGACTAAACACTAGATAACTAGGGCTTCTCTCATTCCAATGGACCATTAAACGCTCTCAGACCCGTTACTTGCATAATCTGAATCCGATTCACTAGTATCTCCTGAAAAAAGATGAGAAAGTAGGTATGAGCACACATGGCCAGTAATTATCTTCGTATCAACATGTAGACAATATTTAAGTGATTAACATTTTAGCTCTAGAATGAAGATAAAAATGAGAATGCGGTAAATCATACAACATAAACTAAAATAACCAAGAATATAGAGTCATGAGATATCTGAGCAAGTAGACATGATCGAGTATATAACACGAACAACCAAAATTTAATCATGTAGATGTAAATTTGGCTTTTCATGAACAAGAAAGTACTTGTCATAACCATAAAGGCTATGCACTAGAAAGTCATGTAACGAGAATGTACTAGCAAGCATGTAACTTCACAAGAATGCCTCGTGTGTATTTGTGGGTATCCGTGGATTTCACCAGTTTATAAAAAAGTACTCCCAACACAATGCGACGCCAGTGTTCATCATACCCCATGGTTTATAGTATGTTTCCGGCTATCTGCTGAGGGGACAAGAGTTGAGCCCTTGGACACTGTCCGTGTTCGCTCTTGCATCTTCAAGTTATAAATCAAGCTGTTGGCCCAGAGAGATGGTGGACAAGAAGGGGGGTTGAATTGTCCCCTTGCCGAGATGGCGGATTTTAAAAACTTTCTAACCTAATTACAACTGAAGTAAAATTAACTATGTTGATTAACTAAAACTTCAAGTAAGATTAAGGCATTCTCTCAAACTCTCCGATCTCACACGGATAGATAATGCAACTAATCAAGGAAATTACGTTCAACATGGATAACGGAGGTAGCAGTGTGTGACAGTGTAGTGAATTTAAAACCTATATAATGTACCTATGAATGGAGATAGAAGAAATGACAATCACACAGGCAATCACACAAGACACAGGGATTTTAAGGTGGTTCGGGACCACGACGGGCTTCCTACGTCCACCCCTCACCCAATCGGGTGAGGCTTCACTACACGCCACTTTCGTAGCAACACGGGGATGAACCCCAACCACACACACGTTGCTTCTGCAGTAATACACACACGAGGCCTTGCCTCAACACGCTGCCACTGCAGCACACACACACACACAGTCGGGGAACTCACCCCGGACAATAAACCACACGGAAACGTAGCTCCGTCCACACACTCAAAAATATTCTGAGTTTAACTAATAGAAAAGATAAACGCGCACAGTAGTATGTGAATAATGATCAACCATGAACCACACAAGGAGATAAGCATAAATAGAATGTAGAAATATCCCCTTGATTCTCCAATAGCCGTAAGAAGATCTTTCTTGAAGCGTAGGTTGGAGAAAGTAGAATCCGCAGGATGTCGGAGCACACGATCTTCTCTCTTGAAGATCCGATGTATGTTCCTTCAAATCCCAGCTCCAGTCATACCTGCACACACAAGGAATGAATGAATCAATATGCTCTAATCTATGTCTTATAAAAGGGACATCACAACTAGATAAATAACAGATTTATAATACTCCCTTTTGAATGTCCCACAAATCCTTTGAATCAACAGGTAGGGTGCATTGGAAATGACAAACCGGAGTGAAAGCAGCCGGACATGAAGTCCCAAATGCCCAAAACCTTGAACGGGGGAGAACAGCAGTTGTAGCTCCCAGAACTGGACACAGGCTCGCGAACGGCGACTTCTCCTGCTTCTTCTTCCTTCTCCTTGTTGAAGCAACTCCCTCCTTCACGTTCTTCTCCTTCTTCCTCAGTTCGATGTGAACCTTTGGTTGCGATGAAGACGTCCTCAGATTCGTCTCTTCATTCCGCTTATAACTCCCTTCATCAGTGACCTTCGAATCTCTAGGGAAGTAGATCAGATTTAGCTTGAAGGCCCTCTCCAGCTCCTTTCTCCTTTTCCTGCAAGAATAGAACGATGTTAGCCCTTGGGAGAGATATTTATCGTATGAGACTTTGCATCTTCATATACTCAATGAAGAAAGATGCATAATGACAAGTTAACCCATGCTAAAAGCCCTTCTAAAATGCACCTAAGACAAGGGTGAAACCCTAAGGGCATTGGAGTAAAAACCCCAAGCAAACGGATCTTATAATGGGCATTTTGAAGCCAATCCAGAAACCACGATCCGGACGTAGCAGACAAAGTGTCGACCTCTAGGGTCGACACTCGTTTCAACGAGTTCTGCCAGAACATATATAAAAACAAAACTGAGATACGAGTGTCGACCTATGGGGTCAACACTTTTCACCAAGAGTTCTGGCCTGTGAAGAGACATAACATTCCTGGTGAAAAGTGTCGACTCTTGAGGTCGACACTTTTTCACGAACATTCTGTTTCACAGAAATGATCATACTTACCTGAAAGTGTCGACCTACGAAGTCGGCACTTTTTCCCATGAGTTCTGCCTTTAGCAATACAACAGAACCCTGGTGAAAGTGTCGACTTCACAGGTCGACACTTTCTGCCAACGTTCTTAACACACAGCAAGGCAGAAGCTCTGAAAATAAGTGTCGACCCCTGAGGTTGACACTTTTGCTGACAGCAGAAAAACATCAGTAATATCAATTGAAAGTACCACATTTCATAAACATGTATCATGATTGAACAATAGAGTTCATAAAACTCAAATTTAGATGACGAAGCATGATTTCTTCATAGATTGAATCCATTCAGATTGATATCTAATTGAACATCCATTCTTACCATTGGCCTTCAAGTTTTGAGTGAAGTCTCACAATAAACATGTATTCTCCAGATTTAACCATTGCTTTTCATCCACTTTAAAATCAACCTACAAGTGTGTCCTTACCACCATTACCATGATTTGAAGATTAATTCCATCTAGAACCTGCACATGTACAAATTCTCATTAATCTCAATCTCAAGGTTAGCAATTTGAATTCTCAAATCAACCCATATCATGTAAACCACTCAATGCATCCTTTCAATCTCAAACAAGGCAAGTGTCCTTCTCATACACTAAACTCTTTTATGATTGAATCAAAGTTAAGTGAAAGTATATATGAATTTCGGTTCAAAAACCTTTAACAGTGGCCATTCATATGACAAAGCATATAGTCTCACATGGATAAGAGAAGCTTCAAGCATGGCCACACAATAGGTTCCATGACCAAACCAAGACAATCAAATTCAGCACAAGGACTTCCAAGTTCAGTTCAAGACAATTAAGTTCAGTCATAGTCAACAACCACATTCAAGGTTCTCAAAATCATCATGTCCAAGAAAACAAGGGTCAGAGTTCAGCTCAACTAAATTCATATCCAGAGCAAGGAAAATTTAGTTAAGACAAATTACAGTCCATTCAAACATCAAATTCCATGGAATCAAAAGTAATGTAGGAAACTTGTTCCTGCACTTTCCAGGAGTATAAATCCATGAGAATCTTAAGGAGATTCAAGGACATCAAGGATATATATACATGTGGCTCAAATAGCCAGGGGTCGACCCATGGGGTCGACCCATCCAAAGGAAAATTGAAAGCTGCCTTAGCAGTCCAATGTAATCAAATGATCTTACCAACAGACTATTAAACCAATACCCAACAATCTCATGCACAGCACGCATGATTTAACATCAGAAATGTATCCATGAAGAACCATTGAAATTCTACCTGCAAAATAAGATATCATCATATTAGCTTGTTTATCACGAAGATGCCATTAAGCATAAACAACACAATTTATTAGAATCATCAAAACCATTGTCAAAGACAACAAGGGGGCGGACAAAACCCAACAATCTCCCCCTTTTTGATGATGACAAAATATTGTGACTATACAAATTCAAATATCTCCCCCCCTTTGGCATTATCAAAAAAAATGGGGGTCAAGAGGCAACAGTGAAGATTCCAAACATGAATGAGACATGCGCACACGAACCCAACAATTAACCTCCCATGAAGGGAAGGTGTATAAACTAAGAATTAAGTAAAAGTTTGGAATTTGATGTGCATTCAGGAGATGTGTGAAATAAATGCAAAGGCTCAATTTTTGTAAATTTTTGTTATATGTATGACTAAATATGCACAAGGTGTATTATGCTTGAAAAGCACATTATTCTCCCCCAATTGTCAAGAACAAAAACTAACAGACAATGGGTTATTTAACCTGTTATCTACATGTATAACCTATAGATGCATGTAAATGAAATGAAGCATGATATGAACAGACATATCAAGCATTCAGGCACTCAAGCAGGCATAGTTAAGTATAGACTCATGTAAATCCCTTCGGGACGAGTGTAAGGATAATGCAATTGATCGTTGAACATGAAGTGCATGAACAATACTAAGAATGTCGTGCTTACATAAATAAAGTACTACATTAACCATGAAAGATGACTGATTCATAAGCGACATTCAAACAATCAAACCCAAGGTGCATAAGTGAAGATTGAGCAATGAAAATCAAGTCAATATGGAAAATCGGATTTTCTAAAGAACACTAAAAAGAACTTATCATCCATACATTTCCATACACGATGCTTGAATATTGGTAGCTACGTATGACCCCAATTTTTAATTACAAAAAATGATGTGACTAACCTTTTGACACAAGTCATGCCCTTTGTTTCAGGGGCAATTCCCAGTTACTCAGTTTCGTCACTTTTTATGATGTGGATGAGACACTTTTCGACGCGAGTTGTACCCTTTATCTAAGGGGCACTTCCCGACTACTCGGTGACAAATCACACTTATTTTTATATGGATTAGTTTCTCCTTTCGACGCGAGTTTTCTCCTTTATTTCAGGGGGGATTCCCGGCTACTCAGATCCACGTTCCACTTATATGATTTTTGATGGGGTGAACAGCTCTTTCCTCACGAGTCATGTGATTTCCATGTAAAGAATCAATAGCTCTCAAGAGTGTAGAGTAGAAAATAGTAATCCTTATTATATTGAATCATTATCTCAAAAAGGTGCATTTTGTGTGGGTGGTTGTATTAAATGTAAAAGATGAATTAGTCTCAACATAGTAATGTCTCCCCCTAAATGTATGCACGGTTATAAAAAATCTCCCCCTTAATATATGCCATGTAGTAAACATGTCTAAATCAATACAATTTCATTTAGCAAGGGATGAGTCATAGAATGAGTCAAAAAGTGGTTTTATATTATATACATTCAAACACGCATTGAACTGAAGTTTTCAAGCATGTTGATTTCCGGTACGTGGCGGAGAACGTAGGTCTGAAGACCACCATCACACGTGAAGAAAATTTCCAGTTGGACATAATCCAACCTTCCACAATCATCATTTGATATACCGGATAATCATGACATTCAGGCACAGAAGTATGCAATGATATGCAAGTGTATGCATATAACTTGAAAAGATGATTAAAAAATTATTCCTATTCAAAAGTATGCAAAGATGAGTATGATATGTGCAATGACTATCTATGCAAAGATGAGTATGATATGTGCAATGACTATCATGCAAGCAAGTATATAAACTATGTATGCAAAAGTGAACCATTATTCACAGGATGTGAGTAAGAGTGTGAAAGACATTATGCACAGACCAGAGCATTCAAAGATGAATTATTATTTGCAAAGCAAGAGAAGGTGTGTATGAAGACTAGCCATATATGTGCAAGATTAAGCATTCAAGACTTATGATTATTTACAAGATGTTCAAAAAGAAGCATTCACATCAACTACTCATCAAAAATGGAAGATCTCAACATTTCAACAGTTGACAAGAGTCAGTGAGGCAGAATTGTAAACATTTTTCTCCAAGATCAAGTTTTACCTTTTTAGATTCTTCAACATAAACCAAACCAAAGAAGTTCTCAAAATCAAATATTTTCTTTCTTACCTTGAGTGTCCTTTATTAATTAAAATTTCTTGACCTCAAGACGCCCCTGCAAAATAAATTCTCATTTTGGCAATTTGGGTACCCAAGCCATCTTGGGTCCCGAGGGGTTAGTTCTTACATGACCAGATGAATTCCTATTTTTCTTAGCAAACCATTCATCATTTGCCCTCATCATGGTACAATCGTCCATAGAATGTCCATTCAGGCCACAATAAAAATAATGAGAAGATTTTCCTCTCATGGACAGTTTTCATCATTTTCCATTAAAGGGCAATTGTTCATCTTATGTCCAAAGCCACCATAGTAATGACAAGAGATATTTTTCCTGAAAGACCACTCATCATCATTTCTCTTCATGAAACAATTTTCAATGACATTACCATGTATTCCATAATAATAACAATGAGCATTGAAATTTTTCTTCATAGGTTTTTCATGAATTTCAGACTTATCAACAGTTTTCATTTGTGTCTTTAATGCTTCATCATCATCAAATTTCATTGATAAGCAATCATACATGTCATGACCAAATTTGTCACAATAATAGCATGAAACATTTCTTCTTTTCTTTGATTCATGAACATGTTTTCCAATTTGGGAATTTGCATGCATACAAGGAGAATCAACATCATTTTTGTCTTTTGAATTTTGTTCATCATACAAACACAAAGACTCGTTCAAGCTCTTAACTTCATTCTCCAATGACAAAATATACAATTCAGACTTAGCCATTTCATTTTCACACAATGCAAGTTTCTCATTCAACAAAGAATTGATAGTTTTAAAACTTACAATTTCTTCTTCTAGAACATGAGAGTTTTCAAGATCATCAACAACTACATATTTTCCTTTTTCAAACATGTGGATTTTATCAACCAGAAAACTATTTTGATCTTTCAACTTCTCAATCTCTTCAGCAAGCTTTTCATTTTGATAACTCACATTTTCATCAACCATTTTATTCATGGTTTCATTGCATTCAAATCTATCATTCACGTTTTTAAAGCTTTCAATTTTATGTCTTAACTCCCTTAACCATTCAGATTTATCAACAGACATGCATTTTTCTTTTTCAAGGACAAGTAATTTTTCAGACATAGCACCATTCAATTCTTTCAGATTCTCATTATCTTTTCCCATATGTTGAAGTTCTGAAATTTTTTCCAACAAGGAGTTGTTTTCAAATCTAAGGTTTGCAATCATTTCTTTTAGATCTTCTTCAACAAGTATTTGGGACTCAACTAGCCTTTCAAGCTCAATGCATTTCCCACATGAAGAGTTGTCAACACACAAATGTTTATTTGTGGAACACTTGACACAAGGTGATGTGACACAACCTCGGACTTAGTCAAACAAGCACATCTAAGCATCCAAATGGGCCTTAATGGGCCACCGCTCTCTTCGTTGCACTCTATTCCCGGGGTGACTATGTGATACCAAGGGTGACTTATGGGAATGGACCCTTGCTGGTAGAGGGCCAGCAAGGCCAAGAATTGATTCCCCAAGGTTGGTTGCCCAATTCGATTGGGGCCGACAAAGTGCACTCGGGCACCGGGTCACACTAACCCACGGCGATCACTCTAAGTCATGGACTTGAGGATCGGGCGCTCCTCACGAATTCAGCGATGCATGAATCAAATATTGAGAGAGCTACACTAGGTGAGCAAGGAAGAGATACTTACTCGACCGATTTGAAGAAACCGGTCCCGGTCGGAGACGAGGGCGAGCGGGGAGGCGGTGGTTCCCCACACGCCGCGGCGGTGTCGCTTGACCTGCCAAACCACTTACAAAACTACTCCTCTCGCAGGAGGGGGGACCTTGGGGTAGGGGTTAATATGATACATTCAAACACTACCACCACGCAGGGTGGGGCCTTCAGCCGGCCAAGCGGGGAGGGGTTGGTGGACCGAAACGAAGAGAAATGAGAACTAGGGAAGTTGCAGCTTCAATCTGGAATTCTGGATAGGGGGTCGCTGTGATGGCTATGCCGGGCTTGTCCGGACTCCAAATTGATCGAAACCAGCTCCTGAAGCTTCCTGACTGGATGAGGTGGACTCCAGAATTTTTTGGGGAAGCTCAGACGGTCGGAGGTGGCTGCACCAGCAACAGGAAGTAGCCTCCTCTGTCTGGCCGCAGGTACTGTCTGGACTGTAACAGCAAGTTGCAGAAGTGACTGAGCGCCCTCCTGAGCTCCGATCAGCACGAAACCAGCGGCATCATCTTCGTGGTCGAGGTAGCTTTCAGCAGGAGGTGACGGAGATGCATTCAGAGGTCGAGGATGGCCGGGGTACCCAGAAGAGTGGGTACTGGTCGGAGTAGACAGCAGAAAACAGAACTAGATAGATCGGGGGAGAAAATTCGTAACTTCTTCCTCCGGTGGCCGAACGGGGTTCTGTTTCTTGATCTTGAAAGATGACCGGTAGAGAAAGAACTTTGATGAAGGGGCTTCAGCCTGAATCCGCTGGGGTTTGTCGTGGCAGAAGGATCTTCCACGCTCTGGTCCAGGATGAAGACCTCTCTGCGCACTGTTGGGAGAATGGCTCTATCTGGCAGCTCCGAGCTCCGATCGTGTTGATTCCACCTCGCCTGCGAAGTAGACTGGAAGGCCTTTCCAGAAAGGTAGGCCACGCCTTCTGAAGAACTAGGATGAATCCGTGGTTGACGCTGCAACAAGGGCTATTCTGCAGATCTGCACAGCTCCAACCTACTAGAAGAAATGAGAGGGAGATGTGGCTTCTTTGGTGGAGGGAAATGGTAGGAATGACCTAAGGGAGAGTGGGGGCTCTTGTGGGGTGGAGAAGGGAGCTAATGGTGATGGGGAATGAGGTGGAGAATGGCTGGAAGCAAGTGCTAGCAGGTGGAGGAGGAAGAGCTACGAATTTGGGGAAGGTGGGTGAGAGGAGAAGGTGAGGGGGGCACAAGTGAGTGGAGGGAAGGGTGGATTTCAAATTCAAAAGGTTTTGGAAAGTGGGTGATTATGTTGGGAAGTGGAGTGCTTGCATTGGAATGGGGTAGATTTGGTTGGAAGGTGGAGGAAGGTGTTGGAATGGGGAGACTTCTACCTAGGAACTAGGGAGTGGAGTAATGGAGGCCATGGGGAAGTGGAGGGCATTAAAGGAGATGGTTGGAGGTTGGAAGTGGATGGGAGGAGGGAGGAGAGAGAAGGAAATTCGGATTTGGGGTTGGAGGAGAGAGAAAGAGGGGTGAAATAGAGAGATTAAGAGGGGAATGGGTGGGGAATCTCTCCCCTAGGGTCTCTCACCCAAAAACTAGAGGAATCACTCCAATTTGAACTCAAATGGCAAGTTTAACTCAAAAGGATGTAATCATTCATTAACTTCAAATGAGGGGAGTGGGGTCCTATATATAGGCAACCCACTCTTTACAATAAGTCCCTGACAAAATAAACAACTACAAATAACCAAGGGGGTTGGGAGTGCTAATGGGCCTAGTCCAACGAATGGGGCCCAATAGCTTACATTAGACATCATGATGATACCAAACATAGGAAAATAAGTGCTAGACTTAGGGAAATGACTCAAATAAAATAGAAATACATCAAAATGACTCAAAGGAAAACTACAAAATGGATAAGGGGCCTTAATAGAGTGAGGCCCAAACTCAACTAGCTCCCGAATGTGAAGAAGTGGACCCGAGCCAAAAGGAGTCGTGGTTGATGCCTCCATCAAATCCCCTGGGCCGCAAAGAGCTCGACTCCGTCGAGTAAGGGTCCATCCGGCTAAGGTACTGCTCGAGGAGATCTGGATCCAATCGCTGTAGATCCTCCCGACTTACCCATGAGTCTTCCAACGGAGGCCGATCCTTCCACCTGACGAGATAGCGCTCATAGACCTTGCTCCGGGTGGTAGTGACCTGCTCATCCAATATTTGTTCAATGCGATCACGCTGAGCTCTTTTGGCTAGTGGACTCTCCTCTCGGGTGGGTGCTCTCTCAAAGGAGGGAGTGGGCTCGATCTCCTCACTAGGTCTCACCGTGGGGCCCTTGTAAGACACTAAGTCGGCGACATTTGAATGTAGGACTTACCCCATAATCCTCGGGGAGATCTAATTCATAAGCATTCGCACCAATACGCCTCAAGACCTGGAAGGGCCCAGTCCCACGTGGTCTCAACTTGGAGTTGGCTCCTGGGGAGAGCCTCTCCGTCCTTACCATCACAAAGTCACCCTCTTGGAACTCTAAGTGACGCCGGTGAGAGTCAGCCAACCTTTTATAAGCCTCATTTTTTTATGCTAATGTGCTTGCGGATTTCCTCATGCAATTTTGTGAGTGCTGACCTTCTAGTGGTTATGGGTTGACCTGGACAACCATATATAGACCATTTATTCCATGATGTCATATGGACCTTGATGAGCCTTGGTGGGCCGGGGCAACCATATGTGGACTTATCATGCAATGTTGTCATGTAGACTTTGGTGGGCTTAGGTGGACCGGGGCAACCATATGTGAATCTATCATGAAAAGTGGTGATGCATGTCGGGGGACCCGGACATCCGTAGATGCCTTTGATATGCTAAAGACCTATGATGAATGAAGGTGGACCACTACATCCAAATTTAGACCACTCATGCTTTCTACTTGACATGTGGGTGATATGAATGAATGGACCCAACATAGTGTTCATGCCAAGGGGTGTGGAAATCCTAGACACATGCATACTTTTCCCAAAAGTGACTTCCATGTGTATAGGGGTGGGACAACCTTTGAATTCCCATTGGAACGGATCGAATGGATCTAAGAAGGTGGTCATCATGGGGTGGGGCACAACTTTATTACCTAGGGATATGTGGCCCAAGGTCTTGGCTCCCAAGGTGTAACCCGGGTCATGGATGAGATTGGTTTGGCCCAATATGATGGGTGAGGGTAGGAAAGGGTGGGTGGTGGGTAAGATGGTTGGGTTACATGGGGAACTAGACTCCCATAGGAAGGGATCAAAGGGGTCGTAGAAAGGTCTTCCTAGAGGGAGGCACTCTATGTCTTCAAGGTTCCCAAATTGTGAGTCATCCTCCTCCAAGGTAAGTGGGCCAAGTTTTCTAGTGGGTTGGCCGAACAAAGTGTTTGGGATCTTAATGGGTGGGTATAGGAAGGGATCGAAGGGGTCATGGTAAGGGTCACCTAAGGAGAGGAACCCTAGGTCCTTTTGGTCCTCACAACCCCTTGATGGTGGATTCTCCTCCTCTAGTAAAGTGATCGGGCCAAAGTTTTTGGTGGGATGGTCGGCCATGAATGGAGGACTAGGCTTTCTACCCGAGATAAGAAGCTCTAAATCGAGGAGAAGGTTGGGCTCATCGGGTGTAGGGAGGAATAGAAGGAGGTCACTAGTGTAGCAACCAATGGTGCAAATCGAGGTGATAGACCCTATGCATAGGTGTAGGAGGCCAAGGCTCTTAGGTGGTTTGGCCATAGGGGTCAACATGCTAGTGAACTCAATTTGCCATGCTACGCCCTTAAGAAGATTCTCTAAGGTTTCCACTTGGTAGGATGTTTGGATTATGGTGTGATAGGAGTTAATGGGTGCAATGGGAATGTTTTTCTCCATGGGTGGGTAAACATAGGACACGATGGGGTGAAGTGGTCTCTCCTTTAGCCATCTAGCTAGGGGCCCATCTATGATTATGGTGCTATTTGTGAAGGCTTGTGGCTCTTGGGGGTCCAAGCTAGGGGACATTTGTGATTCTTCCTTACCACGGATATGAACTTGGGTTTCCTCAATGATGGGGATGGGTTCATCTACTCCCATGTGGATGGTTGTGGTCTCCTTTCTCAAGGGAATGGGAAGGTCTATTGGGGGTGGGGTGATGATGGTTGGTGCATGGTGTACCCGGGGTGGTGGGTGATGGGAAACTTTGGCTTGGATAGGGAGAGGAAGTAGTGGAAGCCTAGGACTTTGGACTTTTGGGATAGGGAGTGGGAGATGGGTTGGTTGGGGTGGCTTGGGTTGATTGGTTTTGGGGGGAATGTCCTTTTTCGGGGACAAGGGAGGGGTGGTGGTGGGGACCAAGGGGTTTTGTGGGGTAGGGGTTTGGTGGGAGCTTCTGGATTGGAGGGTGGTGACAATCATGGGCCTAGGTGGAGGGGTGGACACGGTGTCCACTTGGTTTTGAATGGTGAGGGTTGGTTGAGTGGTGGTCATCATGGAGGGGATTGGGTCGATTAGGGTCTTGGATTGACCGGGTGGGGATGATGGAGTTGAAGTGCTCCTTGGACTTTGGTGATTTGAGTAGGAGGGAGAGGGTTGGAGAGTGTAGGGTTTTCTAAGCTCGGTCTTCATCTCATCCCAAGTGCTAATTGGAGCCTCCCTACGGATCTTTCTCAAACCTTCCACAACTAACCAATGAGTTTTAGCTTGTTTGGAGAGGTGTGCCTTGGCTAGCCTCATTCTCCTTTCTTCGTTCAAGGGGAAACTTTTAAAGAATTGGTCGAGAGAAATCTCCCAATCTAGGTAAAGACTTGGGCTATTGGATCCATCAAAGGGGGGGGTTCTAATTTTCAAGTGTTCTAAAAATATGGTTTCTAGATTTCCCCAAAGGTCACTCTCATTTACTCTTGGTGCACGGCTATTTCCTTCAAGTCGGTCGAGTCGAGACATGATATCTTCAAGCCGATTAAGGACATTAGGTAGGGCTTCTATGATAGAGGTGTTGCTACCCACTTTGTTGGTAATGGAACTTCCATGAGGATTTGGGCTTCTTGGGAAAGTTGATGGGGATGGATATGACGGGTATGAAGCGGCCATTCTAGTGGACATGGGAGATGCAACTGAGGACTCTAAATGCATAAAAATGGCCTAGGACCAACTTGATAGAGACAAGTTGTGAACCTGGCTCTGATACCACTTGATGTGACACAACCTCGGACTTAGTCAAACAAGCACATCTAAGCATCCAAATGGGCCTTAATGGGCCACCGCTCTCTTCGTTGCACTCTATTCCCGGGGTGACTATGTGATACCAAGGGTGACTTATGGGAATGGACCCTTGCTGGTAGAGGGCCAGCAAGGCCAAGAATTGATTCCCCAAGGTTGGTTGCCTAATTCGATTGGGGCCGACAAAGTGCACTCGGGCACCGGGTCACACTAACCCACGGCGATCACTCTAAGTCATGGACTTGAGGATCGGGCGCTCCTCACGAATTCAGCGATGCATAAATCAAATATTGAGAGAGCTACACTAGGTGAGCAAGGAAGAGACACTTACTCGACCGGTTTGAAGAAACCGGTCCCGGTCGGAGACGAGGGCGAGCGGGGAGGCGGTGGTTCCCCACACGCCGCGGCGGTGTCGCTTGACCTGCCAAACCACTTACAAAACTACTCCTCTCGCAGGAGGGGGGACCTTGGGGTAGGGGTTAATATGATACATTCAAACACTACCACCACGCAGGGTGGGGCCTTCAGCCGGCCAAGCGGGGAGGGGTTGGTGGACCGAAACGAAGAGAAATGAGAACTAGGGAAGTTGCAGCTTCAATCTGGAATTCTGGACAGGGGGTCGTTGTGATGGCTATGCCGGGCTTGTCCGGACTCCAAATTGATCGAAACCAGCTCCTGAAGCTTCCTGACTGGATGAGGTGGACTCCAGAATTTTTTGGGGAAGCTCAGACGGTCGGAGGTGGCTGCACCAGCAACAAGAAGTAGCCTCCTCTATCTGGCCGCAGGTACTATCTGGACTGTAACAGCAAGTTGCAGAAGTGACTGAGCGCCCTCCTGAGCTCCGATCAGCACGAAACCAGCGGCATCATCTTCGTGGTCGAGGTAGATTTCAGCAGGAGGTGACAGAGATGCATTCAGACGTCGAGGATGGCCGGGGCACCCAGAAGAGTGGGTACTGGTCGGAGTAGACAGCAGAAAACAGAACTAGATAGATCGGGGGAGAAAATTCGTAACTTCTTCCTCCGGTGGCCGAACGGGGTTCTGTTTCTTGATCTTGAAAGATGACCGGTAGAGGAAGAACTTTGATGAAGGGGCTTCAGCCTGAATCCGCTGGGGTTTGTCGTGGCAGAGGGTCTTCCACGCTCTGGTCCAGGATGAAGACCTCTCTGCGCACTGTTGGGAGAATGGCTCTATCTGGCAGCTCCGAGCTCCGATCGTGTTGATTCCACCTCGCCTGCGAAGTAGACTGGAAGGCCTTTCCAGAAAGGTAGGCCACGCCTTCTGAAGAACTAGGATGAATCCGTGGTTGACGCTGCAACAAGGGCGGTTCTGCAGATCTGCACAGCTCCTGTAGCAACCCTGATAAATGAATATTTGAAATAAATTAAAACATATATATATATTACAGTAGTAATACAGATAATAAGAATAGGGTTAATTAGATGAAGTAAAACAAAATTAAAATAACGCCTCTTATTAGGGCGTTAATTCAAAAAGAAACGCCTCTATCAAAGGCGTGACTAAAGAAAGGACGCCCACACGTGCGGTCGTCAACTCTCACGACCAAATAGGCAAGTAAGAGAAACGCCCATATATGGGGCGTGTTTCAAAAACAAGGAACGCCCTTATCCAAGACGTTTCTTAAGAAACGACCTGAACTAGGTCGTTAATTAAAGAATCGACGCCCTTACCTAAGGCGTTAATTCAGTTCGTGAACCGTTCGAACCCAGAACTTATCCAGGGTAAGTGATAACCATTAGAAAGAGTTCAAACGTGGTAATGACTCTATCGTAGAAGTATTACTTCCACACAATCACTAACCCTAATAGGACACCCAAAATCCTATAAAAACTCTCGTTCGGCCAACCCTAAAACTATTTGGACGAACTACTGCTGCAGGTACGTGAAGAACATATGTTCTTCTATTTTTTTTTCTCTTGATTACAGTCGCATGAAGAATATTGATTATTCTTCTTCTCTTATTAACAGGTTAAGAGGCTCAGGCGTTTGAGGAACAAGAGTTCTTCATCCGTGTGTAAGTACCCCTTCCTCTACCTACAGTCCATGGATTTCAAGGAAACTAATATCTTCAATCTATCCTCTGTAGGATTCATCCAACGTCTGCAGCATCATTGATCCTTACAAATCCCTCACGGTCATCTCCAAATCAACTCTTAAGGTAGGATTTTCTCAAGTCACTGTAGCCCAAACTAAATTGATACAGTACAATAATTATCATGCATATACATGGTTTGGTTTACTATAGTTTCTGAACGACTTTCTGTTAATTTCTTGAAAGAAACATCCTTAGCAAGGGCGTGACTATGAAATACACGCCCCAGACTAGGGCGCTACTTTACAAGTCACGACCCTGCCAAGGTCGTCAGTTTTGGATTTGACGCCCTGCACACAGGCGTTAATTTCATTTAATCATTAATCACCCATGTTAAGAATTGAGTATCTATGAAATAATGATCCTACAATAATGCATGATCACATGTCTTCAAACCTGCTAATTTTATTGTCATGACCATACATTCGTTCTCCATGAATTCTATTATCCTGAAAATATTTCTGCCCATGAAAATTCATGTCTCTTGAATTCACGACCTAGACTAGGTCGTTTTCCATATGTAAACGCCCTATCATAGGGCGTGAATTAAAAATAAACGCCCCTTACTAGGGCGCGTATCTGTTAAAATCCTGGAATATATATTCTGTGAAAATAAGAATTAATGATTAACGCCCCTGACAAGGGCGCGT
Source organism: Amorphophallus konjac (assembly GCA_022559845.1). NCBI lineage: Eukaryota > Viridiplantae > Streptophyta > Magnoliopsida > Alismatales > Araceae > Amorphophallus > Amorphophallus konjac. Next base: position 404,723,129 of record CM040121.1, on the reverse strand, counting down.
TTTTGATAATTTCTGAAAATAAATATGTTCTGAAAAATATTGTAAATAAAAAGACGCCTGCTACTGTAGTCGTCAACTCTTGAAGAAACGCCCCTTCCGAAGGCGCGTCTTAGATAAATTATTGAATTATTGAAAATTCTGCAAAAACGGACCATGTGTAAACGCCCTTCTGTTAGGCGTTAATTACTTGAGAAACGACTTGACCTAAGTCGTTATTTTACTGTAAACTGATTTTTTCCTCTGATTTGCTAACCGATGGTTTATATATTATACATATATATATATATCGGCACTATTCTCCACTCCGTGAGTATAGTCCTACGTTTCATGTTGATTTATCGATCACACTCAACTCTCATTGACATACAAGCTCTCCATTGGACATTCCGTTCCTTTGGACTAGCGAGTTAGTCATAGAGACCTCCGTAAGACTCCTCGTAGCCTTGGATTCCCTCAAGGCCGACTGAGCTGGTTGTACCCTAAAAACCCATTACACCATTGATGCCATGTCACTCTAAAGAAACATGGTATACCGGCCCTTATGATTATACAAAGAGTATATCATAAGAAATTCTTAATGGGATGATGATATCATGCCATATCATGTCGTTCTTGAAAACCCCAATTCTATGATAAGAATGAGGGTATCTTGCTTGATATACTGTTCATGTGGACCTCAATTCTATATAAAGAATGTCCATATTGATTTGTCATGGTACCTCAGTTAAGGGAACCATATTCTACCTAGTTTTATCGATATCGTGATTATACCGTTATTATCGCCATTCTATGTCCTTTGTCATATTTTGGACTCTATTCTATCAAAGTTGTCATACGTGTCTACAAGCTTGATTATTGAAATTCTATGTTGGCTATAAACAAGAGTGGATGTCAAAACACATGATAAATGCCTGCGCATATAGGGCCCGATCTGGTCCTGGGAGGAGCACCCGAAAGTACTTGTGCCCATGGGAGTTAAAATGATAAGGTATCTGGCATTATACCGAGTACTTGACTTGCTTGATTGGACATTCCACACACATCTTGTACTTGAATCGTACTTGACTTTACATGAAATGCGTGGCCCGAAAGAGGGTAATTTATTTGCTTGATACATGATAGCCAAAGTTCTTGACATGACTCGATAATGGTACTTGCTTGAATATCTTGATTAACTTGTATCTTGTTGAAAGTTCATGATAAGTTCATCTTATTTCCTTGATATTACATTCTCTCTATCTTGTCGTTTCATGCGAGCATGCATAGCCTTATTGCATTCATGAAAATGTAATTACTTAAACCCCTTGCTAGTACTTGAGATATAATTTCCTATTGAGCGTTCGCTCATTCCGTTTGTCCCTTTTTACTTTTCAGGTAAGTCCGACGACGATGGAAGTCAATCGGATGGGAATGATCAAGAGTGAAAGAGATAGAGATTCTCCAAGTGTCATCTAGTCTTTTCTATAGTTTCTTGAGTCAAATATGTATTCTTTCCCTTTTTATTAAACAGAGTATTGGATTTGTAATAGTCTATCCGTTATGAAATAAAGGATTGGGTTATCTTGCTATTTTGCGCATCTCTGTCTTTGTGTCGAATACACGATCACTCTGATTGACATGATTGATATAGACACGTCGCGCATCTCCGGGTATCTTCCGCGCTCGGGGCGTGACAGTCTTTGTGGTATCAGAGCCTAAGGTATTCAATTCCTAGGAAACCCAAGTCCAAGGATAGGTTTCAAAACCTTTAACCAAGTGAGAGTGGGTAGAACCAAGGGTTAAATGATCAATGAGTCCTTTATAAGATCATAGTGATATAATACTAATATAGCTATTGTAATTGTAGGATAATGGCTGCCGAACGTGCTCAATGGCGCAACATGCAGCGTACCCTCCAAGGGATGACCCAAGTGCTACAACAGGTAGCACAAGGTGGTGCTCCACGAGCTGGAAGCTTACACCAAGCATTCAAGAATATGAATCCCCCGAAGTTCATGGGATCGACCGATCCAGACGATGCCGAGCATTGGGTTCGGGAGATTGAACGTATATTCCGTGTTATGCAATGCACGGATCAGGACAAAGTCTTATTAGCTACTTTCCAGTTAAAAAAGGATGCTAGATGCTGGTGGGAGTCGATTGAAGCTACTATTGACCCAACTCAAGTTACATGGGGTGAATTCGTTGAATATTTCAACGCCAAATATTTCTCTGATAGGGTCCAGGAAAAGAAGGCCGCCGAATTTGCCGCATTAAAGCAAAGATCTTTATCGGTGGCTGATTATGAAGCACAGTTTTCTAGACTGTCTAGATATGCTAAGCATTTAATTAGCACGGAAAAGATGAAAGTCCGTAGATTTCTTAATGGGCTTAGGCCCCACTACATTACTCAACTGGCGCCTATGGATATTCAAGTTTATACTGAAATAGTGCGCCGAGCTCAGTTGCTTGAAGATGCCACGGAACTATCTGATAGGATCCGTGGGAAAGACAAAAAGGAGCAAGTCACAAGTTCGGGTTCTTTTAAACCCAACTTTAAGAAGAGGCCTAATAATGGAGGTTCTTCCTCTCAAGATCAGAAGTTCAAGAAATCCAAGCCTTTCTCTATCACCACTACACCTTCAAACGTAGTATGCAAGCATTGTGACAAGGCTGGTCACAAAACAGAAGAATGCTGGAGGAAATTAGGAGCATGTCTCCGTTGTGGGAGTCGTGAACATCGGATTCCCGATTGTCCATTAATGAATGACCAAGACGGTGAGGGTAAACGCCCAGTGACAAGGAACGCGCGTCTTCATGCAATCCAAGAGACCGAACCAGAAGAAGAAGGCGGATTGGTGGAAGGTACATTAAAAATTTGTTCTAAATATGCACATGTCTTATTTGATACGGGTGCATCGCATTCTATTATTTCCAAGAAGTTTGCTGACCCATTACCTCTAGAACCAGAATGGATGAAATTAGTATTGTCTACTCCTCTCGGAAACGAGACAGATATCACACATCATTACCAAAACTGTGAGGTATTGGTTCGAGGAAAGAATTTTCCTATTGATCTTATCTGCTTAGATCTAAAAGAGTATGATGTTATACTAGGAGCAGATTGGTTATCCAAATACCAGGCAACGGTTGATTGCCGTGATAGCAAGATTGTTTTCAAGGAATTTCCGGAACTGATTTATACTAGTCCTAAGAGTCGAAGCAAATCCCCTCTTATCTCGGCTCTTCGAGCAAGCAAGCTCGTCAAGAAAGGATGTGTATCCTTCCTTGCTTTGGTCACTATTAAAGAAGCTAAGGAAACCAAGATAGAAGACGTTCAAGTAGTACGAGAATTCCCAGACGTATTTCCGGAAGAATTGCCGGGATTACCCCCGCAAAGAGATGTGGCCTTTACCATCGACTTAGTCCCTGGTGCTGGTCCCGTTTCAAAGGCACCATATAGAATGTCCCCTGCTGAACTCAAGGAGTTGAAGGAGCAGTTGCTGGAACTAATCCGAAAAGGGTTTATTAGACCAAGTACTTCCCCGTGGGGAGCACCAGTCTTATTTGTAAAGAAGAAGGATGGATCCATGAGATTGTGTATCGACTATCGACAATTGAATCATCTTACTATCAAGAACAAGTATCCACTGCCGAGAATCGATGAATTATTTGATCAGATTTCAGGATCCAAATATTTTTCCAAGATTGATCTCAGGTCGGGATACCATCAATTAAGAATCAAGGACGATGACATTCACAAGACTGCATTCAGAAGCAGGTATGGCCATTACGAATTTGTTGTTATGCCTTTTGGACTAACAAATGCCCCTGCTGCCTTTATGCAGTTAATGAATAGCATATTCAGGCCTTACTTGGATCAATTCGTAGTAGTCTTCATTGATGATATATTGATATATTCCAAGACTAAGGAAGAACATGAAGAACATTTGAGGATTGCATTGCAAGTCTTGAGGACAAATCAATTATATGCTAAACTCAGCAAATGCGAGTTCTGGCTTGAAGAAGTGACTTTTCTCGGGCATGTCATATCAAAGGACGGATTATCTGTAGATCCGTCAAAAGTTGAAGCTGTAAGAAACTGGGAAAGACCCACTAATGCAAGCGAGATCAGAAGTTTCTTAGGTCTTGCAGACTATTATCGGCGATTCATCAAAGATTTCTCTAAGATCGCCATGCCCCTTACAAGGTTAACTCGCAAGGAGATCCGATACGAATGGAGTGAGGAATGTGAAAGAAGTTTTCAAACTCTCAAGGATCATCTCACCACAGCTCCGGTCTTAGCTCTACCGATAGAAGGAGAGAAATTCGAGGTCTACACTGATGCTTCTGGCATTGGCAGATGTGTCCTAATGCAACAAGGAAATGTCATAGCATACTCTTCACGTCAGCTGAAGAAGCATGAGGAGAATTACCCCGTCCATGACTTAGAACTGGCCGCGGTAGTATTTGCCCTAAAGATATGGAGACACTACTTATATGGAGCACAGTTTACTGTATACTCCGATCACAAAAGTCTCAAATATCTATTTTCACAAAAAGAGCTAAACATGAGACAAAGACGCTGGCTAGAATATCTCAAGGACTTCGACTTCAATATACAATACCATCCCGGAAAGGGTAATTATGTTGCTGACGCCCTTAGTCGAAAGCCGAGAGCAATGATAGCAAATTGTATGATGCAAGAATGGAGGTTACTTGAACAATTCTCCGAGCTCAATATAAGCTTGGACACGGAATCCAAATTTGTCACACTATCTCATGTAAGCATACAGTCAGATTTGTTATCTGAGATACAAACACTTCAGGATGATGATCCTATGTTAGTAGAAATCAAAGGCAGATTAGAAGGACAATCTGATTTTCAACTAACTTCTGATGGAAGATTATCGTTCAAAGATAGAACTTGTATACCTGATTGTCCGGAATTAAAGAAGAAGATCTTAGATGAAGCTCACCGATCAAGGTACACTATTCATCCAGGATCAACCAAAATGTACCAAGATGTAAAGAGGAACTTTTGGTGGCCTAATATGAAAAGAGAAATAGCGGACTATGTATCACGCTGTCTCACATGCCAACAGGTCAAGGCGGAACACCAAAAGCCTGCGGGAAAACTACATCCTCTAGATATTCCTAAGTGGAAATGGGAGGATATTGGTATGGACTTCATCATGGGTTTGTCTAAATCTAAAGGAGGACATGATGGAATCTGGGTTATCATTGACCGATTGACTAAATCGGCACATTTCTTGCCAATCAAAAGCCGATGGTCAATTGATGTGCTAGCTGCACTATACATCAAAGAAATAGTCAGGATACATGGAATTCCTGTCTCAATCGTGTCTGATAGAGATCCCCGTTTTACTTCTCATTTTTGGAAGGGATTACAACATTCGTTGGGGACAAGGCTCAACTTTAGTACTGCTTTTCACCCGCAAACGGATGGTCAGACCGAGCGAACTAATCAAGTTGTTGAAGATATGCTGAGAGCATGCATTATTGACTTTGGAGGAAGCTGGCATGACCACTTACCTTTAGTTGAATTTGCATATAATAATAGCTACCAAGCTAGTATCCAAATGGCACCTTTCGAAGCCTTATACGGAAGGAGTTGCCGATCTCCCATATGTTGGAACGAAGTTGGAGAAAAACAACTATTAGGTCCAGACATGGTAAGGGATACAACCGAGAAGATACAAGTAATCAGGGAAAGATTACAAGTTGCTCAGACCAGACAAAAGACTTATGCAGATACAAGAAGAAGAGATCTTGAATTCCAAATCGGAGATCATGTATTTCTCAAGATATCGCCTGGACGTGGCATACGAAGATTTGGTGTTAAGGGCAAGCTTACGCCAAGATTCATCGGACCATTTGAGATACTCGAAAGAGTTGGCGAGGTTGCTTATCGCATCGCATTACCTCCTCAATTGTCCGAGGTACATAATGTATTTCACATATCCATGTTGAAGAAGTACGTGCCCGATCCATCTCATATTATTGAACATGGAGATCTGGTGATCCAGAAAGATCTCACATATGAACAGAAGCCTATGAATATCTTGGATCGAGAAATACGAGCTCTAAGGAATAAGGTTATTCCCATGCTCAAGGTGCAATGGAATAAGAATCCCGAACGCGAAGCGACATGGGAGACCGAAGAATCTATGAAGAAACGATTTCTCGAGTTATTCTAAGAGGTATATGTTCTACGCTCTCCACATGTATAATTATATATATATTGAATTTGGGGACCAAATTCTTTTTAAGTGGGGGAGGGTGTAGCAACCCTGATAAATGAATATTTGAAATAAATTAAAACATATATATATTACAGTAGTAATACAAATAATAAGAATAGGGTTAATTAGATGAAGTAAAACAAAATTAAAATAACGCCTCTTATTAGGGCGTTAATTCAAAAAGAAACGCCTCTATCAAAGGCGTGACTAAAGAAAGGACGCCCACACGTGCGGTCGTCAACTCTCACGACCAAATAGGCAAGTAAGAGAAACGCCCATATATGGGGCGTGTTTCAAAAACAAGGAACGCCCTTATCCAAGACGTTTCTTAAGAAACGACCTGAACTAGGTCGTTAATTAAAGAATCGACGCCCTTACCTAAGGCGTTAATTCAGTTCGTGAACCGTTCGAACCCAGAACTTATCCAGGGTAAGTGATAACCATTAGAAAGAGTTCAAACGTGGTAATGACTCTATCTTAGAAGTATTACTTCCACACAATCACTAACCCTAATAGGACACCCAAAATCCTATAAAAACTCTCGTTCGGCCAACCCTAAAACTATTTGGACGAACTACTGCTGCAGGTACGTGAAGAACATATGTTCTTCTATTTTTTTTTCTCTTGATTACAGTCGCATGAAGAATATTGATTATTCTTCTTCTCTTATTAACAGGTTAAGAGGCTCAGGCGTTTGAGGAACAAGAGTTCTTCATCCGTGTGTAAGTACCCCTTCCTCTACCTACAGTCCATGGATTTCAAGGAAACTAATATCTTCAATCTATCCTCTGTAGGATTCATCCAACGTCTGCAGCATCATTGATCCTTACAAATCCCTCACGGTCATCTCCAAATCAACTCTTAAGGTAGGATTTTCTCAAGTCACTGTAGCCCAAACTAAATTGATACAGTACAATAATTATCATGCATATACATGGTTTGGTTTACTATAGTTTCTGAACGACTTTCTGTTAATTTCTTGAAAGAAACGTCCTTAGCAAGGGCGTGACTATGAAATACACGCCCCAGACTAGGGCGCTACTTTACAAGTCACGACCCTGCCAAGGTCGTCAGTTTTGGATTTGACGCCCTGCACACAGGCGTTAATTTCATTTAATCATTAATCACCCATGTTAAGAATTGAGTATCTATGAAATAATGATCCTACAATAATGCATGATCACATGTCTTCAAACCTGCTAATTTTATTGTCATGACCATACATTCGTTCTCCATGAATTCTATTATGCTGAAAATATTTCTGCCCATGAAAATTCATGTCTCTTGAATTCACGACCTAGACTAGGTCGTTTTCCATATGTAAACGCCCCATCATAGGGCGTGAATTAAAAATAAACGCCCCTTACTAGGGCGTGTATCTGTTAAAATCCTGGAATATATATTCTGTGAAAATAAGAATTAATGATTAACGCCCCTGACAAGGGCGCGTTTTTGATAATTTCTGAAAATAAATATGTTCTGAAAAATATTGTAAATAAAAAGACGCCTGCTACTGTAGTCGTCAACTCTTGAAGAAACGCCCCTTCCGAAGGAGCGTCTTAGATAAATTATTGAATTATTGAAAATTCTGCAAAAACGGACCATGTGTAAACGCCCTTCTGTTAGGCGTTAATTACTTGAGAAACGACTTGACCTAAGTCGTTATTTTACTGTAAACTGATTTTTTCCTCTGATTTGCTAACCGATGGTTTATATATTATACATATATATATATATCGGCACTATTCTTCACTCCGTGAGTATAGTCCTACATTTCATGTTGATTTATCGATCACACTCAACTCTCATTGACATACAAGCTCTCCATTGGACATTCCGTTCCTTTGGACTAGCGAGTTAGTCATAGAGACCTCCGTAAGACTCCTCGTAGCCTTGGATTCCCTCAAGGCCGACTGAGCTGGTTGTACCCTAAAAACCCATTACACCATTGATGCCATGTCACTCTAAAGAAACATGGTATACCGGCCCTTATGATTATACAAAGAGTATATCATAAGAAATTCTTAATGGGATGATGATATCATGCCATATCATGTCGTTCTTGAAAACCCCAATTCTATGATAAGAATGAGGGTATCTTGCTTGATATACTGTTCATGTGGACCTCAATTCTATATAAAGAATGTCCATATTGATTTGTCATGGTACCTCAGTTAAGGGAACCATATTCTACCTAGTTTTATCGATATCGTGATTATACCGTTATTATCGCCATTCTATGTCCTTTGTCATATTTTGGACTCTATTCTATCAAAGTTGTCATACGTGTCTACAAGCTTGATTATTGAAATTCTATATTGGCTATAAACAAGAGTGGATGTCAAAACACATGATAAATGCCTGCGCATATAGGGCCCGATCTGGTCCTGGGAGGAGCACCCGAAAGTACTTGTGCCCATGGGAGTTAAAATGATAAGGTATCTGGCATTATACCGAGTACTTGACTTGCTTGATTGGACATTCCACACACATCTTGTACTTGAATCGTACTTGACTTTACATGAAATGCGTGGCCCGAAAGAGGGTAATTTATTTGCTTGATACATGATAGCCAAAGTTCTTGACATGACTCGATAATGGTACTTGCTTGAATATCTTGATTAACTTGTATCTTGTTGAAAGTTCATGATAAGTTCATCTTATTTCCTTGATATTACATTCTCTCTATCTTGTCGTTTCATGCGAGCATGCATAGCCTTATTGCATTCATGAAAATGTAATTACTTAAACCCCTTGCTAGTACTTGAGATATAATTTCCTATTGAGCGTTCGCTCATTCCGTTTGTCCCTTTTTACTTTTCAGGTAAGTCCGACGACGATGGAAGTCAATCGGATGGGAATGATCAAGAGTGAAAGAGATAGAGATTCTCCAAGTGTCATCTAGTCTTTTCTATAGTTTCTTGAGTCAAATATGTATTCTTTCCCTTTTTATTAAACAGAGTATTGGATTTGTAATAGTCTATCCGTTATGAAATAAAGGATTGAGTTATCTTGCTATTTTGCGCATCTCTGTCTTTGTGTCGAATACACGATCACTCTGATTGACATGATTGATATAGACACGTCGCGCATCTCCGGGTATCTTCCGCGCTCGGGGCGTGACAGCTCCAACCTACTAGAAGAAATGAGAGGGAGATGTGGCTTCTTTGGTGGAGGGAAATGGTAGGAATGACCTAAGGGAGAGTGGGGGCTCTTGTGGGGTGGAGAAGAGAGCTAATGGTGATGGGGAATGAGGTGGAGAATGGCTGGAAGCAAGTGCTAGCAGGTGGAGGAGGAAGAGCTACGAATTTGGGGAAGGTGGGTGAGAGGAGAAGGTGAGGGGGGCACAAGTGAGTGGAGGGAAGGGTGGATTTCAAATTCAAAAGGTCTTGGAAGGTGGGTGATTATGTTGGGAAGTGGAGTGCTTGCATTGGAATGGGGTAGATTTGGTTGGAAGGTGGAGGAAGGTGTTGGAATGGGGAGACTTCTACCTAGGAACTAGGGAGTGGAGTAATGGAGGCCATGGGGAAGTGGAGGGCATTAAAGGAGGTGGTTGGAGGTTGGAAGTGGGTGGGAGGAGGGAGGAGAGAGAAGGAAATTCGGATTTGGGGTTGGAGGAGAGAGAAAGAGGGGTGAAATAGAGAGATTAAGAGGGGAATGGGTGGGGAATCTCTCCCCTAGGGTCTCTCACCCAAAAACTAGAGGAATCACTCCAATTTGAACTCAAATGGCAAGTTTAACTCAAAAGGATGTAATCATTCATTAACTTCAAATGAGGGGAGTGGGGTCCTATATATAGGCAACCCACTCTTTACAATAAGTCCCTGACAAAATAAACAACTACAAATAACCAAGGGGGTTGGGAGTGCTAATGGGCCTAGTCCAACGAATGGGGCCCAATAGCTTACATTAGACATCATGATGATACCAAACATAGGAAAATAAGTGCTAGACTTAGGGAAATGACTCAAATAAAATGGAAATACATCAAAATGACTCAAAGGAAAACTACAAAATGGATAAGGGGCCTTAATAGAGTGAGGCCCAAACTCAACTAGCTCCCGAATGTGAAGAAGTGGACCCGAGCCAAAGGGAGTCGTGGGTGATGCCTCCATCACAAGGAGTGTTAACATGAGAATAATCATCAAGTTTCCTCTTGATTTTTCTATTTTCAGATTTTACAGCTTTGTATCTATCAACTAGTTCATCATAAGCGTCCATCAATTCATCATAACTCAAATCACTTTCCTCATCAGAGTCAGAGCTAGAGTTTACCTTCGAGGTCTCTTCACTTTGACGCTCAATTTCATCATTTGCCGCTAGGCAGTCACCGTCATTGTAGCTTTCTTTTTGGGCTTCGATCAGCCCATCCCAATTTCTTTGGCTGTCCTACAAGACAAAAAAAATGGAAATTGATTACTATCCAAGGTAGCCTTAAGAGCATTCAAAATAAAAAAATTATCCGAATTCATTTTCTTATGTTCATCAGTCCACCTTAATTCATTTTTGGGTAAGACATGTGGACCATGAGAGATTAAGCTCATGAGTTTCGGATCAAAACCACAAATCCAAACACAAAACTTTCCTATCCAAGAAGCATAATCAAAACCATTGTAAATAGGAATAGAATTCAAGCTAGCCATCATGAAAATGATCTTTACTCCTAGACCGTGAGGTCCGTTAAAAAATTAGAGACTAGGCTCTGATACCAATTGTTGGTCTAGAGAGATGGCGGACAAGAAGGGGGGTTGAATTGTCCCCTTGCCGAGATGGCGGATTTTAAAAACTTTCTAACCCAATTACAACTGAAGTAAAATTAACTATGTTGATTAACTAAAACTTCAAGTGAGATTAAGGCATTCTCTTAAACTCCCCGATCTCACACGGATAGATAATGCAACTAATCAAGGAAATTACGTTCAACACGGATAACGGAGGTAGCAGTGTGTGACAGTGTAGTAAATTTAAAACCTATATAATGTACCTGTGAATGGAGATAGAAGAAATGACAATCACACAGGAAATCACACAAGACACAAGGATTTTAAGGTGGTTCGGGACCACGACGGGCTCCCTACGTCCACCCCTCATCCAACCGGGTGAGGCTTCACTACACGCTACTTTCGTAGCAACACGGGGACGAACCCCAACCACACACACACTGCTTCCGCAGTAATACACACACGAGGCCTTGCCTCAACACGCTGCCACTGCAGCACACACACACACACAGTCGGGGAACTCACCCCGGACAATAAACCACACGGAGACGCAGCTCCGTCCACACACACAAAAATATTCTGAGTTTAACTAACAGAAAAGATATACAATAAATGCGCACAGTAGTATGTGAATAATGATCAACCATGAGCCACACAAGGAGATAAGCATAAATAGAATGTAGAAATATCCCCTTGATTCTCCAATAGCCGTAAGAAGATCTTTCTTAAAGCTTAGGTTGGAGAAAGTAGAATCCGCAGGATGTCGGAGCACACGATCTTCTCTCTTAAAGATCCGATGTATGTTCCTTCAAATCCCAGCTCCAGTCATACCTGCACACACAAGGAACGAATGAATCAATATGCTCTAATCTATGTCTTAGTTAAAAGGGACATCACAACTAGATAAATAACAGATTTATAGTACTCCCTTTTGAATGTCCCATAAATCCTTCGAATCAGCAGGTAGGGTGCGTTGGAAATGACAAACCGGAGTGAAAGTAGTCGGACATGAAGTCCCAAATGCCCAATACCTTGAACGGGGGAGAACAGCAGCTGCAGCTCCCAGAACTGGACACAGGCTCGCGGATGACGACTTCTCCTGCTTCTTCTTCCTTCTCCTTGTTGAAGCAACTCCCTCCTTCACGTTCTTCTCCTTCTTCCTCAGGTCGATGTGAACCTTTGGTTGCGATGAAGACGTCCTCAAATTCGTCTCTTCATTCCGCTTACAACTCCCTTCATCAGTGAGCTTCGAATCTCTAGGGAAGTAGATCAGATTTAGCTTGAAGGCCCTCTCCAGCTCCTTTCTCCTTTTCCTGCAAGAATAGAACGAGGTTAGCCCTTGGGAGAGATATTTATCGTATGAGACTTTGCAGCTTCATATACTCAATGAAGAAAGATGCATAATGACAAGTTAACCCATGCTAAAATCCCTTCTAAAATGCACCTAAGACAAGGGTGAAACCCTAAGGGCATTGGAGTAAAAACCCCAAGCAAACGGATCTTATAATAGGCATTTTGAAGCCAATCCGGAAACCACGATCCGGACGTAGCAGACAAAGTGTCGACCTCTAGGGTCGACACTCGTTTCAACGAGTTCTGCCAGAACATATATAAAAATAAAACTGAGATACGAGTGTCGAACTATGGGGTCGACACTTTTCACCAAGAGTTCTGGCCTGTGAAGAGACATAACATTCGTGGTGAAAAGTGTCGACTCTTGAGGTCGACACTTTTTCACGAACATTCTGTTTCACAGAAATGATCATACTTACTTGAAAGTGTCGACCTACGAAGTCGACACTTTTTCCCATGAGTTCTGCCTTTAGCAATACAACAGAACCCTGGTGAAAGTGTCGACTTCACAAGTCGACACTTTCTGCCATCATTCTTAACACACCGCAAGGCAGAAGCTCTGAAAATAAGTGTCGACCCCTGAGGTCGACACTTTTACTGACAGCAGAAAAACATCAGTAATATCAATTGAAAGCACCACATTTCATAAACATGTATCATGATTGAACAATAGAGTTCATAAAACTCAGATTTAGATGACGAAGCATGATTTCTTCATAGATTGAATCCATTCAGATTGATATCTAATTGAACATCCATTCTTACCATTGGCTTTCAAGTTTTGAGTGAAGTCTCACAATAAACATGTATTCTCCAGATTTAACCATTGCTTTTCATCCACTTTAAAATCAACCTACAAGTGTGTCCTTACCACTATTACCATGATTTGAAGATTAATTCCATCTAGAACCTGCACATGTACAAATTCTCATTAATCTCAATCTCAAGGTTAGCAATTTGAATTCTCAAATCAACCCATATCATGTAAACCACTCAATGCATCCTTTCAATCTCAAACAAGGCAAGTGTCCTTCTCATACACTAAACTCTTTTATGATTGAATCAAAGTTAAGTGAAAGTATATATGAATTTTGGTTCAAAAACCTTTAACAGTGGCCATCCATATGACAAAGCATATAGTCTCACATGCATAACAGAAGCTTCAAGCATGGCCACACAATAGGTTCCATGACCAAACCAAGACAATCAAATTCAGCACAAGGACTTCCAAGTTCAGTTCAAGACAATTAAGTTCAGTCATAGTCAACAACCACATTCAAGGTTCTCAAAATCATCATGTCCAAGAAAACAAGGGTCAGAGTTCAGCTCAACTAAATTCATATCCAGAGCAAGGAAAATTCAGTTAGGACAAATTACAGTCCATTCAAACATCAAATTCAATGGAATCAAAAGTAATGTAGGAAACTTGTTCCTGCACTTTCCAGGAGTATAAATCCATGAGAATCTTAAGGAGATTCAAGGACATCAAGGATATATATACATGTGGCTCAAATAGCCAGGGGTTGACCCATGGGGTTGACCCATCCAAAGGAGAATTGAAAGCTGCCTTAGCAGTCCAATGTAATCAAATGATCTTACCAACAGACTATTAAACCAATACCCAACAATCTCATGCACAACACGCATGATTCAACATCAGAAATGTATCCATGAAGAACCATTGAAATTCTACCTGTAAAATAAGATATCATCATATTAGCTTGTTTATCACGAAGATGCCATTAAGCATAAACCACACAATATATTATAATCATCAAAACCATTGTCAAAGACAACAAGGGGGCGGATAGAACCCAACACAAGCTACTTCCACGAAAATAAATATGGCCAATAATGTAACAAGTTCAAACTATGGTTCCACGATAACAATATCAAGGTAAGAATGCTCCAAAACTGATATGAGATTTCAAAGAAGAATTAAAAGAACATTATGCTACGGCGGCATTCCGGCAGCATAACGGTACATTAATTAAGTTCCATAACTTAACATTAACTTGTTACACATAGATTTGGAATCTATATAATCCTAAGATCATCCAAGAACAAAATGTAAACAACCCTTAGGTCAAACCTCGGGTAATGAACCTGACAGAAAGAGACGGTCATTTACTGGTCCGTTTCATGCAGAAGACGGTCACAATCAGGCCGCTTAGACAATACTAGCGGTCTAGTGAAGGCCGCAACTAGACTATGTCAACCAGAACGAAGGGAAAGTCGACACTTGAGGAACTCTGGAACAATAGCGGTCTCAAGGTGGCCGTTTTATGTCAAAGACGGTCTGAGTAGGACCGTTAAGTAACAATGACGGTCTCCTAATGGTCCGCATTTAACCAGGGTACGGAAAGTAAAACATCGATCACGTGAGTGCTCTCTAGATAATTTAGGCTTTAAGGGTACAACCAGCTCGGCATCCTAGTAGAAATCCCAAGCTCGCGGAGTCTTACGGAGGCCTTGAAACATGATCCCCTAGTCTGACATAAGAAATATCCGACGGAGAGGTTCACAAGTCCAAGAGATGTGTCTATAAGTGCAACGTGTATCTAATGGTCGCATATAAGAGTATACGCCATTTACTTATGAAAATGACTCAAGAGATGAGAGTGAGCGATAAAACACTCTGTTAAACCATGATAATAACACCACATAGATCTCGTTCATAACATGGAAATTATTTAATTACAAAACTATAACATTTAGGCATGAAATTACATAATAATGAAAATAATGTTTAAAATCATGCACATACTGAAACATGGTTTCTAACAGTAAGTTTAAAACATGATAGCACGAGAAATATCATAGTTATAGTGTTAATAAATATGAAAAAATCAAATTGGGTTCAGACTGGTTCACATAACCAAATAGCGGTCAGGGTCTGGCCGCATAGTGGTCCCGACGGTCTTGTGATAGATCGCTGTTATATGCATAGGTTGTGAGAATTAGATAAGAATTTCATCTTAATTGCATTAGGCTAAGTTCATGCATGAAAAATAAGCTAACTTGTACAGTCTCAATAAAACACAAAATACTCCACGTACCATGCATGAAAACGACTGGAAATTGAGTGCTTTTACTCCTAATATCAAGTTTAAGTCGTTCATGAGATAACCTACCTCTAAACAGAGCTCTAAACTTTGAATTTTGGGCTGGAACTCGACCCTAATTCCTATTTATCCCGAACTGAATCAGCAACTTCATGGCCTTCTAAGTTCTGATCTTCTTCACTTATGACCATGAAACTTAGAGGGTAAGAAGAGGGCACTAAAAGGAACAAATAATTCTAAAGAACCCATATCTAATTACCTCGTTTATGGCTTCTAATTCGCTGATCAATCTGGCTCGGTCACATAATCTCCTGGGTTTCTTACACCGAACCAGCGTCTTTGGAAGCCTTGTCGTCCCTGATGGCTAGATCTCCTAATGTGAAATTCGGAGGGAAGTTAGACCATACTATCATGACCAAATTCTTCTAAATAACTTACCTCTAATTCGGCCTCTTTACCTTTGTTCCACGCGAGCCAAAAGTAAGGGTCGCACAGGTGAGACTTAAGGTCTATTTATAGGGTTTAGCTAGGGTTTAGAGGGTTTGGACGAACCTAGAGTCCTAAATTAGAGTAGAGTCTATCCCTAGAGAGTTCTAAAGAGACATCTATGCCAGGTAGCTTCGATATAAGGTGATTAGGTCACCAAAGATCCTAGCTTTTCAAGCTTTCTTTACTGTTCGGATCGACCTGTTAATAGCGATCACAAGAGGACCGTTTGGGACATCATGCGGTCTCGCGATAGACCATTTTTATCTTAAAGCGTCAAACTTTGAATTGATTAAAACTCTCTCAATATTTATCCTCTATTTATCCTTAAATAAACCTATTTATCTCCTAAATTCCGTAAATACATCAGTTTAAGCTTCTAGAAGATGGGCAAAATCTTGTGGGCTTGGGTTTAGGTCCTTTGGACTTTTTTAAAAGGGCCAGGTTAATTAATGAATATAGGGTCTTAATATTTTACTTTAATTAAACCAATTTCATTTAATAATCTATTTATTTCTAGAAAAATCTTAGAAAATATTATGAAAATTCTAGAAAATTCTAAAATACTTTACATAAATTTTTGGTGTATTACACCCTCCCTCACTTAAGAGAATTTGGTCCCCAAATTTAATACATGAATTTTATGGAGAGTGTACTTACAGTTGAATAGCTCGGGAAATCTCCTGCGCATGGCTTCTTCCGTCTCCCATGTAGCATCTTGATCCGATCCTTTATTCCACCAAATTTTTACCATGGGAATGGTTTTGTTTTGAAGTTGACGTACCTCTCGATCAATGATTTTATAAGGCCTTTGCTCGTACGTCAAATCCTTTTGAATCTCCAGATTATCATAAGTGATAACGTGGAACGGATCATAGACATATCTCTTTAACATAGAGACATGGAATACATCATGAACTCCTGCTAGCTGTGGAGGCAATGCTAGATGATACGCCACTTCTCCCACTCTTTCAAGAATTTCAAAAGAGCCAATGAATCTTGGTGTAAGCTTGCCTTTAATACCAAACCTGCGAATACCACGACCAGGGAAAACCTTAAGAAATACATGATCTCCCACCTGAAATTCCAGTTCTCGCCTTGGGTTATCAGCATAAGACGTTTTGTTGTCCCGTTGAATTGGAAAGCAAGAGGGGGGTGAATTGGTTGCCACCAAATAAAAATTAATTGGATGAGGGATAAGATCAAAAATAATCTTCGATAACAATGCTCACCCAAGGCAGTGCGAACAGATAGGAAAACGTGAAACACATACACTAAGACCCACCAATTGATCTTACAGATGCAAATGATGAACGTGTTAAGAATAATAATACCAGAGCATAACGCACATCAAGCAGATACCACAAGCAAACAAATAAAGAGGCAAATCACAGGAGACGATAATTTTTTAGGTGGTTCGGATGCACCCAAGTGCAATCCTACATCCACCCTTCTCAACTCGAGAGGATTCCACTCTCACCACGCTGCGTAAATGCAGCAAGAACACACACACAAGGTCAAGGACCCCAAAACACACGCGCCTTCGCAAGAGCGACAAGAGGCGCCCACACTCAGAGACAAGATCTCCACTTACACACACAAATATCTCTTGAGAGTTTGTAAAACTAGATTCAGATGTATACAATAAGCTCAAATAAAAACACAACAAGCACTGATAGAATTTTCCCCTCAATATATCACTGAATCCTTGGCTTGGAGTGATGAGGTGAGCTAGTCGATGAGTCTTCTTGTTGATGACAAGTGGATGACGATGAAGACCACACCTAGTTGAAGGATTTAATGAGGGGGCGCCTTTAGAACTCACGACCACAGGTTGGGAGGACGTTCTCCTCCTCTTCTCTTACAGTTCTCCCCCTAGGCTATGTTCGACGGCGACTCTGCTTGGAATGGGTGCTCAAAACACGTGTGTTACCTCACCTTCCCTCTTCGATGGGACGCCCTCATCATTGGCTTTTATACTCCACATAAAAACATCTAAAAAGCTAAAAGAATAATCAGATTTTCGTGCACCCATTGGCCAGGGGAGCATGTGCCCTTTTTCTGCACGAAAATGGAGTTAATCCCATATTTGATGATTAGGTGGCTAAAGCAAGGGTAAATTAAATCAAACACATGACTTTCCATCTAACACAGATTGGGGAGGTGACTAGGTTAGGTATAAAACTTAACCAAGGCCTAACAGCCCAAGAATCTCGAAGACTAAACCAAATGGCACGTGAGGGCGAGAGCAGAGAAGGTGTCGACCCCTTTGACCAGGGGGGACGACCCCCTGGAAACCAAGGTTTTGTTTGCATTTCTTGTGTTACAGGTGTCGACCCCTTTGACAAGGGGGGGCGTCCCTTTTGCAAACTGGATTCTGTTTCCAGAACCAGAAATTACAGGTGTCGACCCCTTCAGAGGAAAGGTGTCGACACTTTCTCGCGGGCCATTCTGTTTGCACCAGGGCTATCTCAGGTGTCGACCCCTTTGGACAGGGTGTCGACCCCTTCAAGAGAAAATAGTTTAGCTTAGAAGAAAAAATAATCAAGAATATGAAATACCTTTGGATTAATATCTTGACACCTTACCATGATGAATTCTTGGAAGATTTAAGCCCATTTTTCACCTCAAGATCTTAGACCATTTTAGCATTAGGAAAAAAAATGATGACTTCACCTTTCACATTGCCAAACCTCCTTTCTTACCGGTTCACTTGGAAGTGTTTATTTGAACACTTTGTGAGTGTTTTTGCCTGGCTAGCTGCACAATACAAACTGACACTTCTAAAGAATTATGATACTCATTCATGAGGCAATGAGGAGATTTCACACACTATAATTTTTGGGATAGCATCTTGTCATCGTCAGAATCAACATGGGGCACAATAATCTCCCCCTTTTTGATGATGACAAAATCCTAATGCAATTAAATCACAATGCTGTAAATCAAGCCATTGAACCATTAATCTTCCTCCTTAACATCTACAAGCCATTCAAAAAGTTTTCATGAGTGATCAAACTCTCCCCGTCAACCATAGCCTCATTCGGAATAGCATAGCATAGTGTTAGCATCACATAGCACACATGTTGAGTCTCTCCAAGTGATTTTGATGATAACAAAATCTTGAACTCAGTTTTCATCTCGTGCCATGTTGAAGTAATCACGAGCAAGCTTTGAATGTGTTTAAGGCCACTTTGTGTAATGATAAAAGCTCAAATGTTAGCATGGATATGAAGCTCAAATGAACATCTCCAAATGCACAAATCAAAGCCAGATTAAAATCAAAATGCATGAATTGAATGAGGACATGAAGCTCTTGTCATATGGATATGATCCACTAGGCTAACAATTCATTTATGTAGGTTTTTCAGAGTTCGGTCGACCTGGCCAGCATGGGTGGTCGACTTAATCTCCCAGAGCTGAAAACTCTTGAATTTTACAGAGTTCGATCGACTGCCCCCATTGGACCGGTCGACCGATTTTCCCAGCGTTGAAAAGGTCAAGTTCTGTAAAATTCTGATCGACCTCCAACCTATGCCCGGCCGACCGCCAGCTTTGAAGCCTCCATTGTTGACTTTGTTTTCTCCACGAGGCTGAAGCATCTATCAAAGGTTTTTTAATCCCAAAAGTCTCCAGACATCTCTAGAATTGTGGATCTGTGTCTTGGCTTGTCCTTGACCATCCAAGTTATATAAAAACACCTCTTGGGAGAATGAAACCCTAATCACTCAAGGGAGATCAAAGGGGGATGCCAAGGGAGAGAGTGCTGCTACTGTAGCTCCGTGAATAGTGTTCCGTGCAAGACGTTCTTCATCCATCTACAAGCTTCTCAAGGTCAATCTGAGGCCAGTCAACCCAAGTCAAGTGGAGATCAAGCTGCATCCAAAATCCTCTTCATCCACTAAGGGGGAGCTTAAATCTGAAGCTTTTATATTGTGTTTCTCCTTTCATTTCTAATTGAGCTTCAAGTGTGTGTTCCTGTAATATCTAAACACTTGTGTGTGTGGATATACGTAGATCCGTGTGTGTGTGTGTGTGTGTTTCTCCTTCTTCACATTTCTGTGTGATTCGATGCTTGTACACCTTCGTGGGAGTTCTGAACTCCTCATGAATGTGTGTGTGTGGTTTAATCTTGTAATCTTTTACAAGATAGTGTAGAACTCCTCATAGTTCGTGAGGGGTGGACGTAAGTTGCTGTTGTTGCATCCGAACCACCTAAAAATCGTGTCTCTTGTGTGGTTTGATCATGTTCCCCTATCATCATTCTGTGCAAGGACACACATAGATTAATTTGATTGTTTTGATTGGGTTAGATTTAGCATAATCTATCATTTTCACATTACATCTCTGGTATATCAAAAGGTGAGTTCGGATCGACAAGGCAAACCTTGTCAGGAAGATACCACTTTGCGTGAGTAGAATCTTCAGATTCTCACCTCTGCCACGGTACCAAAGATCAGTTGAGTGTGGTAGATCTTGCTATATCTGATAGTTGTTATTTAGATCTGAACTTCATTGTGGCTATTCCTCTCATTATTTTAAATCGACTAAAGTTTTCTTAAAATTTGTAAACACCCAATTCACCCCCCCTCTTGGGTGTCATTGATCGCGGGACTTCAATTGGTATCAGAGCTAAGACACTAATTCTTTCAGATCTAACGATCTAGAGTAAGATCCAGATCAATGTCCAACAAGGGGATGATGCCTGAGGGCCACTCAATCCACCATCCTCCATACTTTGACGGCTCAAACTACTCCTATTGGCAAAATAGAATGCATGTTTTTCTGAGAGCCCAAGAGTACGAGATCTGGAGGGTGGTGGACAAGGGTCCATATGAGCTTTCTAAAAATGAAGATGGGTGGAACCCTGAGGATATTAAGAAATCCACAGTTAACTTTAATTCCATGAACATTATGCAATGTGCTATACATCCTAATGAGTTTTCTCGTGTATCCATGTGCAGTTCAGCGAAGGAGATGTTGGACAAGCTGTGGCTCATCTATGAAGGAACCTCCGAGGTCAAGGCGAACAAAGCCAACCTTCTAGTCAGAGATTACGAGCTATTCAAAATGAAACCCGAAGAAACCATCTCTGAGATGTTTGCAAGACTGACTGAGATTACTAATGGTCTCAAGAGTCTTGGAAAGGATTACACAAACTCCGAGCTCGTAAGGAAGGTGTTAAGATCTCTTCCACCTGCTTGGCACACAAAAGCCACAGTCATTAAGGACTCAAAGAATCTGTCTACACTCTTCTTGGACGAGCTCATAGGGTCACTCATGACCTATGAGATTAATACTAAAGGAACTGCGGAAGAGGAATTCAAAAAGAAGAAAACTGTGGGGTTGAAAGCCAATCAATCGTATGACGACTCCCAAGAAGAGGAATCCAGCAAGGAGAGCAATGAAGAAGAAGACTTGGCTATGCTGACCCACCAAGTGAAGATTTCTAAGCAGAAAGAAGAATTTCCAAGGAAACTTCAGAAAAGGGCAATGGAAGTCTTTTCAAACCAAGGGTGAGCCGAGCAAGTCTAACAATGTTATTTGCTATGAATGCAAGAAGCCCGGGCACATGAGAGGAGAGTGCCCAGAATTGAAGAGAAAGTTTAAGAAGGACAAATTCAAGAAACCGAAAGCCATGGTCGCCACATGGAGCGACGAAGAGGACTAACCATCTGATGAGGAGATGGAGGAGCTCGTGGAAAGCCTGTGCCTCATGACACATGAGGATGATTGAGCCGAGGTAAATTCTGACCCTGATTTTATTTCAAATGAACAATGTGAGTCAGAATATGAAAAATTGTATACAAAATACAGAAAAATCAGATCTGAGAATAAAACTCTCAAAAAGAAAATTGATGACTTAACACATGAGGATACTTCTGTTAAATTTGAGAAATTGGAACAAGAATGGTTTGATTTAATAGAAGAAAAGGAAACATTGCTTCAAATAATTTCAGATATTGAAAGAACCAAAGAGGAGTTATCATAGAAAATGTCTGAAATTGAAAAAGTTCGTGAAAAACTCAAAAATGAAAAAGAAGTTCTGACATCTTCCATTTCAGAACTTGAGAACAAAAATGAGAGTTTGAATAAAGAGGTGACTGACTTGCAGTTCACTCTCTCTAGGTTTGTTAAAGGGAAACAAACCCTAAACAATATGTTGGGAGTTAAAGTTAACTTTCGGAAAGAAGGATTGGGGTATATATCCCAGAACAAAAAATCCCTTGAGCACAAGATTACTACATCTTACGTGCATGAAAAAGAAAATGATTGTGCTTCATGCTCACATACCAAACCCAAACATGCTCAATCTAAACCACACAAATATCAAAGAAGATTCTCAAATATCAACTGCTTTCACTGTGATAGATTTGGTCATGTAATTGCTAATTGTTGGTTCAGACAAAATACACAAAGAAATCATGCAGCTTGGACAAAGAAAAGATATGTGCAGAATTGGACTAACTCCTTTGGACCCAAATTCTTTTGGGTATCAAAAAAAATTGCATGAGAATGCTATCTTTTGCATATATGCCTTGAAGCCAGGGGGAGCAAATGGTACCTGGACAGCGGTTACTCAAGGCATATGACAGGGGATAAGAAAGTGTTCTCTACTCTGCAAGGTAAGGATGGAGGCTTGGTTGCCTTTGGTGGAAAGGACAAAGGGAAGATAATTGAAATTGGCAACATAGGTAAGAATTCTGAAATTCTTATCGAAAACGTGCTCTTGGTGAAAGGTTTAAATCACAATCTTTTAAGCATTAGCCAACTATATGACAAGGGTTTTAAAATTATTTTTGATGAAACTCATTACCTTGTCATGAATAAAATCTCTAATGAAATCAAATTCATCGGCAAGAGGAACAACAATGTGTACACTATTGATCTTGATGATGTTTCTGGTGATGATGTGTGTTTGGTAGCAAACAACCATGACAATGCATGGCTATGGCACCGAAGGCTAGGTCATGCTAGTTTTGGAGTAATCTCCAAATTGTCTAGACATGACTTGGTAAATGGGTTGCCTAAATTAAAATTTGAAAGTGATAAGATCTGTGAGGCTTGCACAAAAGGTAAGCAAACACGTATCTCTTTTAAAAATAAAAATATTGTTTTTACTGCTAGGCCTTTAGAATTGATGCACCTTGATCTTTTTGGTCCTACTAGGACATCCAGCCTAGGAGGAAAATATTATGGATTTGTAATTGTTGATGATTACTCCAGATTTACATGGGTGTTATTTTTAGCCAATAAAAGTGATGCCTTGATGGAGTTTCAAGTGTTTTGCAGGAAAATCTAAAATGATAAAGGATACCTCAGCAGTTTTTACCAGGAGCAAGGATATACGCACAACTTCGCATCACCCAGGATGTCTCAAGAAAATGGAGTAGTGGAGAGGAAAAACAGAACCTTGATAGACATGGCACAGACCATGTTAAGTGAGAACTCCCTACCCAAATACTTTTGGGCTGAGACAGTAAGTACAACATGCTACATCATAAATATGGCAATGGTAAGGCCGATCTTGAAGAAAACCCCATATGAGCTCTACAAGGGTAAGAAACTGAACATTTCCTATCTCAAACCATTTGGATGCCCTTGCTATATTTTGAATAATGGTAAGTCAAATCTAGGAAAGTTTGATGAAAAGAGTGACAAAGGAATCTTTCTAGGTTACACATTAAATTCTAGAGCTTACATGCTATTTAATAAAAGGACTTTAGTTGTTGAAGAAAGTCCTCATGTTATTTTTGATGAATATGAATTAAAACTGACAAATCAAATTTCTTCTACCTTGGATGCAGATGAAGCTCCCAAACGCTCAGATGATGCTAAGATTAAGGATGAATCAACTGAAGGGATCTCCAGCAAAAGTGAAAAGGATGAAGATCCAACAATTGATACACTTCAAGAACAGCGAGTGCAGCACCCCGACTTGCCAAGTTCCTCCACGTTCTTGAAAGATCACATTGCTGAAAACATCATAGGTAATCCTGAAGATGGGGTAAGAACTAGATCTTCATTAAGGCAAGTAGAAGAAGATGATTGATGGCCTTTATTTCTCAAGAAGAGCCTAAGGATATTCATGAAGCTCTTCAAAATGAATCCTAGATCCAGGCCATGCATGAAGAGTTGCACCAGTTCGAAAGAAACGAGGTATGGACTCTTGTGCCACGTCCTAAGAATCAACCCGTAATAGGAACCCGTTGGGTTTTCAGAAACAAGTTGAGTGACACGGGATTGGTTGTTAGGAACAAGGCCCAACTCGTAGCCAAAGGGTATAGCCAGGAAATGGGTATTGATTTTGATGAGTCATTTGCACCGGTTGCTCGGTTAGAAGCAGTCCGGATTCTACTGTCCTTTGCTTACTCTCTCGAGTTCAAATTATTTCAAATGGATATTAAATCTACCTTTCTAAATGGGTACATCAAAGAGGATATTTTTGTAGAACAACCTCCAGGTTTTGAAGACTCAAAACATCCAAAGCATGTGTACAAGTTGCAGAAGGCCTTGTACGGATTGAAGCAAGCTCCAAGGGCATGGTATGAAAGGCTCACTTCATTCCTGACTAAAAATGGGTTCAAAAGAGGTAAGGTTGGCCAAACACTCTTCACGAGAAAATCAGGTAAAGACATATTAGTAGTTCAAGTGTATGTTGATGACATTATTTTTGGAGCTACTAACAATACCTTATGTGATCAATTTGCAGAAATTATGCAAGGAGAATTTGAGATGAGTTTAATGGGTGAACTTACATTCTTTCTTGGATTGCAGGTGTAGCAAACATCGGAAGGCATTTTCATAAATCAAGCTAAGTACACATTGGAGTAGATAAAGAAATATGGGATGGCTGAAGCAAAACCCTTGTAAACTCCGATGGCCACAATCACGAAGTTAGATAAAGATGAAAATGGTAAAACAGTAGATCTCGCACTGTTTCGAGGTATGATCGGATCACTATTGTATCTCACAGCATGTCACCCTGACATTCAATTCAGTGTATGTCTATGTGCTCATTTTTAGTCATGTCCTAAAGAGTCTCGTCTAATGGCTGTTAAACGCATTTTTAGATACTTAATTGGCACAATAGATTTTGGCTTGTGGTTTCCCATCGGTAATTCATTTGATTTGATTGCATACACCGATGCGGATTATGCCGGACGCATTGTAGATTGCAAAAGTACTAGTGTGTATAGTCAGTTTCTTGGTGGGTGCCTAGTCTCATGGGCCTCCAAGAAATAACATTGAGTAGCTCTCTCAACGGCCGAGGCTGAATATGTAGCCGCCAGAAGTTGTGGAGCCCAAGTACTTTGGATCAAAAATCAATTGCTTGATTTGGATGTCGAAATGAAATGTGTTCCAATCTTGTGTGACAATACCAGTGCAATCAATTTGTCAAAAAATCATGTTCAACATTCTAGGACAAAACACATTGACATTAGACATCATTTTCTCAGAGATCATGTAAGAAAAGGGGTCTTTGAATTGAATTTCATTGACACACACAATCAGCTAGCTGACATTTTCACAAAACCCCTAAACTAGGATCAATTCAGTAACATAAGAAGAGAACTTGGCATGTGCAAGGGTGAGAGCATACATACATAGGTCTGCACTTAGGGTAGGGGTTACACTTATATAGAAACTCATATGCATAAAGGGTAGATTAACATGCATATTGTCTGTACTTATTTTTAATACCTTGTGTGTATTTACATCGCTGCATGTTTGAGTGTATTTATGCATACATCCCTCCTTGAAAATTCTTCCAAAGATGAATATTCCTTGATTAAATAAATGTGGACCCATATGACTTCTGGATCTAAGGCACCTTCTGAGGGGGAGTTAGAGAACTTTCCTCAAAATCCCATCTCTTCTCTCTCTCTACTTCAGGATGTTGGTTCCTTTTAGAAGGTCGACTGATGGTGCTCATATAAAAAAGAAGGAAGAAAACAAAGAAACAAAAAGTAAAAAAATTGAATTTTTAGGGCCCTTCGGTCGACCGCCAGCCTCGGTCCAGTTGACCGAACCCGGCGAACCGGGCCGGTCGAACCAACATCCGAACCCCTTTTAAAGGGGTCTTCTCACTCCATTTCTTCATTCCAACTCCCCTACTCTCTCTCCTATCCTATTTCCTAACCCTAAACACTAAAACCCCATTTCTCAAGCCCCAAAACCTCCTTCCTCCTTCACCCGCACTAGATTCGATCGATTCGTCACAATTTCGGGACGATCTCTCCGTGGCCGTTCGTGTGTTCGTGAAGCCATACCCAGGGTTCCAAATTGTGGAGAAGATCATTCCAAGCCCTAGGAGTGTCATTTGGTCCATCTTCATCGCCAGGGTTGAGATTGATCTTCAAGGGTTTCTACACCAGGTCTTCTAGTTCAGGATGCCGCCTAGATGGAGTTCTCGGCATTCTACCCAAGGGGAGCCCAGTGGTCAGAGGCGAGAGGCCCCGGCTCATCCACCACAATGGGCACATGCACCTCTTCGTGCACCTCGTTTGCCTCCACGGCCCATTATCGACCCTCGACTGGTCGACTTCGATGAGGTGAATGATATTTTGCCTGATTTCTGTGCACCTTTTGAGATTCAAGAGGGTTGGAGTGATTTTGTCACCATATACACTAGGTATTATCCTAACCTAGTGCAACAGTTTTATGGCAACTTGATTGAGAGAAATGATGAGCTATACATAGCCATTTAAGAAGTTGAGATACATATTACACCCAATCTCTTTCAACGAGCCTTAGGAGTCTCGGCCAGAGGTGCTGACATGATTTTTGATCACGACGCAGTTGAGGACACATTTATTGCTATGACAAATTGTGACTATATGCGTGGAGTTAGTGATTTTATTACCTTAAATGCAAATTATTTTCCACCACTGCAGAGGATATTGCACCACATGTTCACCTTACTTATCTATTCAAAAAGTGGGAGTAGAAATGAAGTCACAGAGGTTCACAAATTTTTATTTTATCATGTTATGAATGGAAATTTAGTAAACATGGGTCGGCTCATGACAGACTTGATAGGGACATGTCGAACCCAACTGAGGATATCATTGCCTTATACTTCACAACTGATAGGAGTGTTTGTATATGCTGGGATTCATCTTGGTGATGAAAAATTTATTCGAGTCAGATAAGATGATATCAACAACCACCATAAAATTTTCTCAGATTTTGGATATTACTATGGTCACGATGGCGAGCTACGCTGAGATATACCAGTTTATGGGGAAGAAGCTGATAGTGAGGAAGAGCAAGAAGAAGAGCAGTAGCAGGGTCAAGGGGATGTCCCCCCCTCCAGTTCAAGCGGAGGACCAGCCTCCTCCACCTTGACCTCATCACATGGATCCAGAGATGCCTCCCCCATCACAGTTCTTTCACAGGGAGTCGTCTACTCAGGGGGTCAGACACCACTCTTGGGTAGACTATGATGCTTTTGACAGGCGTCTTACTGGGATAGAAACTCGAGTGGATACTTTTGGGGGTCACCTCTCCACCTTTGGGGACCGCATAGACACTATGGGTAATGTGAATGACACTATGTCAGGTCGCATAGATTCCTTCTTCACAACTTTGGACACCTTAGCCACTCAGATGCGTACTCTCTCCACCAACATGACCACCCTCACACAGAGCCATGAAGATTCTCGTGAGGCTTTTCATTCTATGAACCACACTCTCCTAGATATGCAGCGCTGGGACTATGATAGGGATCAAACCCTTGCCCATATCCTGTACCACCTTCAGTTTCAGGACCATTCTCTTGCCGATATTCGTCGCCGCCTTGGATATCAGCCTCCTCAAGAAGATCAGCCACCTGTCGATGAGCCATGAGGATTGTCTTTTGCTTTCTCCTTCTAGACTGTTGTACTTGGGACATTTGTCTTTTGGG
Organism: Amorphophallus konjac; assembly: GCA_022559845.1. Taxonomy (NCBI): domain Eukaryota; kingdom Viridiplantae; phylum Streptophyta; class Magnoliopsida; order Alismatales; family Araceae; genus Amorphophallus; species Amorphophallus konjac. The sequence continues at coordinate 404,695,348 of CM040121.1, read as the reverse complement.
TCTACTGGTCGTCTATCCTATCCCCTCCTTTGATGATGCCAAAGGGGGAGAATAAGTAGTTATGGAGAAGTAGTTAGTGCAGGTCTTATATATTTTATGTCTGCATGTTCGTATGTTTGTATGCATGTTCATTTGTGAGGGTCATTGTGTCAGTTCTGCATTTGCTTTGCCGCATGTGTCTAGAGTCTTGCATTCTTTCAAGCATTAATGTACCTTGTAATGAAAGGATGAAATGAATGCAATTGGTATTTGATATCAAATGGTTGGCTCTTGTCTCTCATTTCCCATCTATCTTGGCAAATAAATATTGAATGGCTTGCGTATATTGAATGGTATGCGTTGCTTTGCATAATGAAGAACCCTTGGTTTGTTGCATTACCCACACACAATTTGGTTATCGAGGCAGGCCATTACTCTTAGAATCTAATATTTTATCAACATCAAAAAGGGGGAGATTGTTGAGTCTCTCCAAGTGATTTTGATGATAACAAAACCTTGAACCCAGTTTTCATCTCGTGCCATGTCGAAGTAATCACGAGCAAGCTTTGAATGTGTTTAAGGCCACTTTGTGTAATGATAAAAGCTCAAATGTTAGCAAGGATATGAAGCTCAAATGAACAAATCAAAGCCAGATTAAAACCAAAATGCATGAATTGAATGAGGACATGAAGCTCTTGTCATATGTATATGATCCACTAGGCTAACAATTCATTTTTGTAGGTTTTTCAGAGTTCGGTCGACTTGGCCAGCATGGGCGGTCGACCTAATCTCCCAGCGCTGAAAACTCTGGAATTTTACAGAGTTCGGTCGACCGCCCCCATTGGACCGGTCGACCGGTTTTCCCAGCGTTGAAAAGTTCAAGTTCTATAAAATTATGGTCGACCGCCCACCTATGTCCGGTCGACCGCCAGCTTCGAAGCCTCCATTGTTGACTTTATTTTCTCCACGAGGCTGAAGCATCTATCAAAGGTTTTTTAATCCCAAAAGTCTCCAGACATCCCTGGAATTGTGAATCTGTGTCTTGGCTTGTCCTTGACCATCCAAGTTATATAAAAACACCTCTTGGGGGAAAGAAACCCTAATCACTCAAGGGAGATCAAAGGGGGCTACCAAGGGAGAAAGAGTGCTGCTATTGTAGCTCCGTGAACAGTGTTCCGTGCAAGAAGTTCTTCATCCATCTACAAGTTTCTCAAGGTCAATCTGAGGCCAATCAACCCAAGTCAAGTGGAGATCAAGCTGCATCCAAAATCCTCTTCATCCACTAATGGGGAGCTCAAATCTGAAGTTTTTATATTGTGTTTCTCCTTTCATTTCTAATTGAGCTTCAAGTGTGTGTTGAAATCCCGTGATCAATGACACCCAAGAGGGGGGTGAATTGGGTGATAACAAATTATAAGAAAAATTTTGGCTTTTTACAAAATATGTGATAAACAATAATTAGCAATTGAAAACTAATTAACCAATTCTCTCAATCTTTCCGTTCCCACACGACCATACAACGAAAACAATCAAACCACACAAATAACACACAATGCACAGCGATTTTTAAGGTGGTTCGGATGCAACGACGATAATCTTACGTCCACCCCTCACCAAACCCGGTGAGGCTTCACTCGGGGATAAATCCCCAAACGGAGACAACGCTCCAAACACACACGCGGGACGACGCCTGCCCACACACACGGGGACGCGCCCCAATACACACACACACACGGAGACGAAGTCTCCAACACGATCCAACAAGCGGATCAACAAGACAAACACCCGCTGCCACAAGTGCAGCACTCCACACACACAAACACAAGATGTGGATAAATCCACACACACACGTAGATCTAAGAAGACCTACGCACACACAAATAGAACACCACGACCACACACGACCACGGATCTAACTTGATCCACACACACACATATATCTTCATATTACAAAGAACAAGACTTGAAATTCAAAACACCAAGATGAATAGAGCAGAGTTTAGAAATCTCCTGGTTTGGTTTCCCCCTAAATGTATGATGTAGAACTTGGAACAATGCTTCCTGCTTCACTTAAATGGCTTGGTTGATCTCCCTTGAATACTTGCTTGCTTCTTCACTTCCTTGAAGGTTGCTAGCTTCAGATCTAATCTTGAGTCACCTTGAATCACCTTGGGTTGATGGAGAGATTTAAGGATGCAGATTTGATCTCCCTTGAGGGCTTGCTTGCTTCTAAACTTGCTTGGAGATTGATGGCTTCAGATCTAACCTTGAATCCCTTGGAATGGATGAAGAACTCCAGCCCGAAGTACTGTTCACGAAGGTGCTACAGTACCCGTGAATCACCTCCTCTAGCCTCCCTTGATCTCTCTTGTTCCAATTGAAGCATTAGGGTTTCCAACCCTTCTTGTGTATGTTTCATAACCTTTGAATGGTCCTTGGACATCCTCCGAACCAGATCCATATTTTGTGGATGATTGGGTGTCATTAGGATTAAAGAAATACAAGGAGAATAGCTCTTCTCGAAGTGGAGAACAAAGTCAACTTTTGTTGGCTCGGGGCTGGCGGTCGACCTGTGGAAGTTGGCGATCGACCACTACTGAGAAACCCTGTAGAAATTTGATCCCTAGAATTTTCGATCGACCTTGGGCGGTCGACCGCTGCTGCCGGTCGACCTGGGGCGGTCGACTGCCAGTTCTGCAGTATGAGACTTTTCACTTTTGGCGATTCTAGTTGACCGGAATGACCTAGTCCTGCAAAGTTGAAGTGTTAGCCCAATGAAATACATCCAAATAACAATGACTTTAAGTAGATGTTTATTTCATACATTTGGGGGTTGGATTTCACTTGGTTTATGCATTAGAAACATCAAGACCATTTGAGCATGTTACCATGATTGGAATGAGAAACTAATGCATTTGAAGAGTGAGCTTGTAAGTTATCAAACCAAGTTATCATTGTGAACCTCAAATATCATGAATGAAGTTTAGAAATAAGAGGTATATGGAATACCCATGGTGAGATTGATGACTATGACAAGGTGAGAATCTTACCAATGGTGCTTGACAGTAAATGACATATACCACCTGTAATGAATTGTAGAGGAGCAGGGGGTGCTTATCCACACGTTTGGTTCACCAGGTTACTGCCATGAGTTTGATCCTGCATGCAAGATAGTCAGGGTTAATACCATGCTTGTTGACATTAAAGAGGTTATGAAACCTCTTACCTCTTGTAGAACCAACATATGCAACCAGCATAAACAACAAGATGAATAAACATAATTATCAAGAACATGTGTAATCAACTATAAGTTTAGTTATCATCACGTAGTCACACATTAAGTTTAGTTATCATCACGTAATCACACATTAAGTTTAGTTATCATCAAAACCATAACTTAACAATTACAACAATCATCAAAACCATAACTCAATAATCTCCCTCTTTTTGATGATGACAAACTTATTGATGATGATAAACTTAATGATAACTTATTAATGATGATACAACAGAGTGGATACAACAGAATGGCACATATATTCTTCTCCCCCTGTCACACACAATCATCAGTTTTTCTCCCCCTTTGACATAATCAAAAAATGGGATAACGCAAATCTTTCTCCCCCTGTGACATGATCAACAATATCAACAAGCTGGAAGAAGCCAAACCGCAATAGCTCATCTTATCAAATTAAAAGAAACAAGGGTAAATCATGGACGAACAAATCAATATGATTCCAATCAGAGGAAACCAATTTATGATTATTCTCACAAATCAATATGATACAATTCAGAACAAATACAGTCAAGCATGTATTGATACCAATTGAAGGTGGTGATTGGCCTCAAGGATATGAACCAGTGGAGGAAGATGTTCACAGGATGAGGTGTTCAGCATGATAGCATACAAGATCTAGATCCCATGTCAGATTTTCACAACAAACAAGAGCAGGAGGGTATATCAAAAAGATTTTCTTTGATTTTCAATTTTTTTGATTTTTGTATTTAGGTTTAAAATGCATGAAACGCAAAGTAAGCATATAATTACATGAAAATCGACTAGGGCAAAAGATGAGTTCAAAGATCATGTTGATTATTCCTATGTGGGGGTCACAAAGTTTGGTTGCCATGATAAAAAATGAAGGTAAATACCCCATAGCAAGAGTAAAGAAATTGAAGTCCAAAATTTTGAAATTTTGTTAATTTTCTGGTTTTTACATTTTCTGTTCAAATGCATGAAGCTATGTATATGCAGATGATGACTCATGAAGTGCACACAATGCAACCAAACAGTTACATATAAACATACATGCAATCTCCCCCGTACATATATAAGAAGGGAATGGGTATAAGAAAGATGCAAGAGAGTCATGCTAACCAGAATGCACATGTATAGCACATGGGAGATTGTACAATCATATAGGAGATTCATGCGATTGCTAAAGCAGTCAGTCAATTTTCTGAATACATAATGAATCAAATTTCTCGATGTGTAAGTGAATAACATGAAAAATGATAGTTGCAATATGGATATTCAGATTTTCAGATTAACACAAGGAGACATTTTACAGACTACACTTCAATTTTGAGAACAGCGTATTAGAGGCTACGCTCTACCACAATGAGTTTTCACCAATATTTTTCAACTCAACCAATATCACATGATAGTCAGAATTATTTCAAGAGTGATCAGGTTCAAATAATTCTTTTTTACATGAGTAGACGCATGGAGCTCATGCCAGAATCTCCGGTTACTCAGAATACTGAACCATTTCACGTCATTTTGAATAGAGATACTAGTCAACACTTTTCAGATATGAACCACATCACGTCTCAGGTGACATGTGCCCAGTTTAGTCAGTGAGACCGAGCATTGCTCTATCTTTCATTTTCATTCGATATTTTTCAAAAAGGATAGGTAGGCAACTTTTTCCTCAACTGTCTCTTCAACATACATGTAGCAAGTTTAACATCTCGAGAGTGTTAAAAAGAAATTCATATATCCTTATCTTTAACACTGATTTTCACGTTTTATGCATGAAGTGTGCGAATTTGATTCAACATGTATACCGAAAATATCATGACTACATAACAGTACAACTCTCCCTAAATAGATGCACTTATGAAATATGAACTCCTCTAGAGTGTACGACATGAAACACTCCAATAATGACTCAAATGCAACATTATTTATCAAGAAGACATAAGGTCATAGAAGTTTCAAGGATGGGAGTGAATAACATATAATAGCAAGCAAGCACACATTGGGAGTTTATGCAAATGCACTATGACATGCATGCGAGTAATGTGATGTCAATTTGATACCAATTGAATGGATGTCAACTGAATGAACTAAGTGCGACTAATGCATAAGTTCCAATGCAAAATAACGTATGAGCATATAAGAATGCGATGCAATGTGCAAAGTGATTCAGACTTTTGACTTTCATTTGAATGATCTAAAAGTACCTTATGCATTGAATTATGATGCATGCAACCTATAACTATGTGAGAGTGGAATACAAGTTGTTTTGGCAAGATGAGAGCTTTATTTCCAATCTAATGTGACAACTTCAATATGAGACTATTCACATTCAATTAATGGATCAAACAAGCATTTTTTTTGACATGATCTTTATGAATGAGGTTGTATACATGATCAAAATTAAGCTATGCAACCCAATTTTTAGAATTGTTCAAAATCAGATTTTCAAGAGCATTTCATAAGTTTTGAAATTAAAAATCATTCACAAGCCAAATATTTGAATCATGAGCAAAAATACATTTTCAATTGAAATAACTCAGTTCAAAGATTCATTCATGGATCAACCATTTGACTTCTCTGAGTTCTAGTACGAGGCGGAGAACATTCATCCAAAGACCAACTCACGCATAGTGAGAGTTCCCAGGTGGATGTGACCCACTTTTTCACTGCTCAGTATTTGATATACCGGGTACTCAATTAGGCTCAAATGTCATCATGCAATTCAAATTGAAAAATATTCAAAGCCAATCACTTTATTCACACTTCTCAAGATTTTCAATTTGATTCAACCACTTAAACAAGTCCATCATAGGATGCTGGTAAATGACATATCAGGTTTGTAGAATCAATACTTGTCATTTGAATATGTCACCAAGTGATAAAGACCGCCATTACATGAATTGACAAGGTTGAATTACCTTAGTTCAGGAGACAAGATTGGAAGCCTTCAATCACTAAGATCACCAACCTCACGAGGGTTGATATTTCAGATTTGCTTTCTTACCTTTACCTTGAGAATTCATTTTCTTCCAAGCCTTTCACCTGCAATCCAAAGAAGAATGAAATTCAGTTTACTCATGAGAGTATTTTGAAGTCTTCTTGTACAATCCCTGCAAAATCTTCACAAAAGGCATTATTAGTAGTTCCAAAAGAAATATCATTCTCATATACTCAAACCACTAAAATATATTTTACCTGATTTATCTTGTGAGAGATGTTTGATCAACTTTACCTATTTAACCTGTTCTTAATCAAAAGATGCAGGCTTTTCATACCATGCCTTAGGTACTTGCTTTAGCACGTACAAGGACTTTCACGAGCTTGTGCTTAAGTCGATCCTGGAGATTATTCTACACAAAGTATCCCATCTTCTTGTAGCAACTTGATAGGGTTCTCATCATTTTCATCCTTACAAGGTATTCCTTTCATTGACTCAAGCTTGGCCATGACTAGCCCAGCATCATTTAGATTTTGGGAGTATAATCTGCATCCAAGTATAAGAGGACTTGAGTTGTCAATTTTGATTCAAATTTATTTACAATGACATGACAAATTATTTTAACAACTAACATCCCCTAGATAGCTCCAGATACAGTGCATGACTCATGTGTGAACCCAAACATTAAGCCTATATGACGAATGCAATTGTTCCCCCTTAAAGTGTGCATGAATGTGATATGCTAAGTAAAAATCAAATGCCATATGCAGCCTTTTAAGTAAATGACTCATAGTACCAGGCGGAGAACTTAGATCCGAAGATCACCTCACGTGTAGTGATAGTTTTCAGACATGCTTAACTTGCCCTTCCACATATCACCATTTGATATACTATGTAGTCAAAGATGATGAAGGCAGGAGGATTTGCAATGCATTATGGCATAAATACACAATGTTTAACTTTTGCATGACAGAGTGTGAAAGTGTATGCAAACTCAATATATGTAGTGAAATCATGATCTGAAGAATCTTCAAGCTCTCCTACAACAAGATGCTATATGACAAGTGATATATACACAAATATGTAAACAATCATGAATGGAATGCATGTACGGACATATGCAAGACTACATGACTATATGACTCAAAATGAATCAAAACCTTACACAGTCACTGGAGAGAGTAGGAGAGATATCACCTGAGTGCTCAGATTCAATTTTTAATTTTTCTTCCAACCTGACTTATGCCACTTGGCTCGTGTGCCTTACCTTCTTGATGAAAACAGATTTCATACTTTACATTTCCAAAGCACACGTGTAAAATAGATTTCTCATTTGGCCTTCTTAGGTACCCAAATCCTTTTGGGTCCTTGTGGGTTAGTAGTAACTTTGGCATGTAATTTCCAATTTTTAACAACATTCAATTCATAATTTTTCATGAGAAAACAATCATGCTTAACATTCCCAGATTTGCCAAAGTGATGGGGGGAAGCACGTGGCATCACATTTTTCCTTCTCATTGGTTCTACTGATTTGTGTGTGTGAGCATGATGTATTGAGTGAGAGTTCTTTCTCTTCAACAATAACCAGCAATGTGAAGTTGTATGACCCCTTTTACCACAGTGATTGCAATGCATGAACGATTTTGTGGTAAATGATTGCTTTACATTATTCAAAATAGCTTGGTTTCTACATGCTCTCAAGTCATCATTCTTCATAGTGAAATAATCATGCATCAGGTGTCCAAGTTTTCCACAGTAAAGACAAGACATGTTTCTTTTGTTGGATGCATGAGATTTCACATGAAAGTTTTTAGCATGCACATTTTGAACATTCACACTATTTTTCAGATTGGCTTGAGTTCTTGGCACAATGGGTTGCTGGGAGTTAGATTTAGAGGTGCTGGGTGTACATGTGCTATGAACAAATGAAGTGTATAACTTGCTTTCAAATTTTTTCTTGTTCACAGGATTAAACCCCAGCCCTTATCTTTGAAAGTTCACTTTCATCTCTAACAATTTGTCCAAATTTCCTTGACCATTCACAAATCTAGACAGTGAAGCATTCAAATCAAGGATTTCAGATTCAAGAGATGCAACGTGCAATTCATAGGAAACTATTTTATTTTCACATGAATTGACTTGTTCATGTAAAGTAGCATTGATGGTTTTATGACTTTCAATTTCTTGCAACAAAGCATGCACTTTTTTAGATTCATCAATATTCACAGATTTTCCTTTTTCAAGAATCAACAATCTTTCAGAAATGGTCTTGTTCAATTCCTTCAGTTTCTCATTTTCTTGAACAAGCTTCTCATCATGAATCACTTCATTTATCAAGGTTTGATCATCGGCCATTGAATTTAGCTTGCCTTTTAACTCTTTATTTTCATTTCTTAAGGAGCTGATTTGATCTTTATGAAATTCAATGTCGAACACATGAGTCTCAATCATTTCCTCTAAATGTGAGCATTTTTTACATGAGGAAACATAGTTGTTTTGTTCAACACTTTTTCTTAATTTCTTATTTTCATATTTTAACTTCTTGTATCTTTCAGCAAGATCATCATATGCAATCAACAAATCTTCATAGCTAAGTTCATCTTCATTATCAGAATCAGAATTTACCTTTGAACTTGAGCCACTTTCCTGATCACTTCCTTGACCACTCGTTCTTGCCACAAGATATTTGTCTTCATGCTCTTCCTTGAAGTCTGCTAATCCATTCAATATTTCCTTCGTGGATCTGCAATGGGAGACAAAAGAAAATTGATTAGAATTGACTGCAGCAGTAAATAACTTTAAAACTAAATAATTTTAATCATGTTTAAGCTTTTGATTTGTAGTCCAGACACTATTGTCCGTAGGAAATTCATATGGACCATGTGAAATAAGCTTCTACAGCTTTGGGTCATATGAGTTGACAAGCCTACACATTTTACCTGACCACAAATCAAAATTGCAACCATCAAACACAGGTGGAGAGTTCAAGGTGTACATCATGGTAGTCATTGATCTAGATCACTCTAGATCGTTATATCTATGAAATTAGAGCCTTGGCTGTGATACCAATTGAAGTCCCACGATCAATGACACCCAAGAGGGGGGTGAATTGGGTGATAACAAATTTCAAGAAAACTTTTGGCTTTTTACAAAATATGTGATAAAAAATAATTAGCAATTGAAAACTAATTAACCAATTCTCTCAATCTTTCCGTTTCCAAACGATCATACAATGAAAACAATCAAACTATACAAATAACACACAATGCACAGCGGTTTTTAAGATGGTTCGGATGCAACGACGGTAATCCTACGTCCACCCCTCACTAAACCCGGTGAGGCTTCACTCGGGGATAAATCCCCAAACGGAGACAACCCTCCAAACACACATGCAGGACGACGCCTGCCCACACACACGGGGACGTGCCCCAATACACACACACACACGGAGATGAAGTCTCCAACACGATCCAACAAGCGGATCAACAAAACAAACACCCGCTGCCACAAGTGCAGCACTCCACACACACAAACACAAGATCTGGATAAATCCACACACACACATAGATCTAAGAAGACCCACGCACACACGAATAGAACACCACGACCACACACGACCATAGATCTAACTTTATCCGCACACACACATATATCTTCAGATTACAAAGAACAAGACTTGAAATTCAAAACACCAAGATGAATAGAGCAGAGTTTAAAAATCTCCTGGTTTGGTTTCCCCCTGAATGTATGATGTAGAACTTGGAACAATGCTTCCTGCTTCACTTAAATGGCTTGGTTGATCTCCCTTGAATGCTTGCTTGCTTCTTCACTTCCTTGAAGGTTGATAGCTTCAGATCTAACCTTGAGTCACCTTGAATCACCTTGAATCACCTTGGGTTGATGGAGAGATTTAAGGATGCAGATTTGATCTCCCTTGAGGGCTTGCTTGCTTCTAAACTTGCTTGGAGATTGATGGCTTCAGATCTAACCTTGAATCCTTTGGAATGGATGAAGAACTCCAGCCCGAAGCACTGTTCACAAAGGTGCTACAGTACCCGTGAATCACCTCCTCTAGCCTCCCTTGATCTCTCTTGTTCCAATTGAAGCATTAGGGTTTCCAACCCTTCTTATGTAGGTTTTATAACCTTTGAATGGTCCTTGGACATCCTCCAGACCAGATCCACATTTTGTGGATGATTGGGTGTCATTAGGATTAAAGAAATACAGAGAGAATGGCTCTTCTTGAAGTGGAGAATAAAGTCAACTTTTGTTGGCTCGGGGCTGGCGGTCGACCTGCGGAAGTTGGCGGTCGACCACTACTGAGAAATCCTGTAGAAATTTGATCCCAGGAATTTCCAATCGACCTTGGGCGGTCGACCGCTGCTGTCGGTCAACCTGGGTCGGTCAACCGCCAGTTCTATAGTATGAGACTTTTCGCGTTTGGCGATTCTGGTTGACCGGAATGACCTAGTCCTCCAAAGTTGAAGTGTTATCCTAATAAAATACATCCAAATAACAATGACTTTAAGTAGATGTTTATTTCATACATTTGGGGGTTGGATTTCACTTGGTTTATGCATTAGAAACATCAAGACCATTTGAGCATGTTACCATGATTGGAATGAGAAACTAATGCATTTGAAGAGTGAGCTTGTAAGTTATCAAACTAAGTTATCATTGTGAACCTCAAATATCATGAATAAAGTTTAGAAATGAGAGGTATATGGAATACCCATGGTGAGATTGATGACTATGACAAGGTAAGAATCTTACCAATGGTTATAAAGAGATTTTTGTCTCTCCGTTCGTGGATTTATCTCCAACTTCCTCCAACCATTTCTCCGTGAATATTGAGTCAATTTTGGTGCCGTTTCTTTTGGTTGAAGGATAATTCAATTATCTTCAACTTTTCTTTCATTATCTTGACCTAAAAATGCATAGAAACCTCAAATTCGAGCTAAGACTCTAGGTGCTCTATAAATAGACCCTGGAGGCCAGGCTTTGGGAGAGGGGGGGATTTTTGGTCGACAGTGAAGCCCTGCCGAATCTTTGAGCGACCCAGTACCAGGGAGGGAGGCCTTCTACGTCCATACAGGCCTCCGGTTCAGGGAGTAGTTGTTCTTTGAGTCATTAGTACATTTAGTTTCGTCGTTCTCTCTCGTTTGCATGCATCACTTTCTCCACATTTCCTCCACATTTTTTCTTCATTCTCATGCATCATTCACACACCCTCCTATGCTTTTTGACGCCCCCAGGGGTTTAAAAATCCCCAGGTATCCCCCATTTCATTTAGTCATGTTCATTTCCGTTCATTTGAGCATTTACTACACTTTCTAGTTCTAACTTGGGTTTTCCTTTATGTTCCGCACGTGGTTTTGCAGGTCAACAACACACTAATGCGAGGCCCATCCTTTCCGACCGGTCGGAAAGGGTGGAGGTTGGACCTTTGCAACTCACGGCGTGGCAGTCTTAGGCGGTTCCCAATTGTCCGTTCACGAAGACAGGCGGTGGCTTCTGGACCGTTCTTCATCGTCCTGCGGTTGTGTTGGAGCCGTTCATCTGCCAGTCGTTCTCCATCCCGCATTCCACCCCAGCACTGACGAGCGGTCTGTCCAGAGGCCGCGCATCCTTAAGGCGGTTCTGTCAGGGCCGCACATCCCTGCAGTGCTGGTTAAAGGCGAGTGTATCCCCTCTTTCCAAGGTACGGCGTGTTCGTCATGTTCGGCATCTTGGTGGCGATCACACAGGTTTACATACTTCTGTCCCCTTCTACCTTTCATTTATTTCTCACTTTGATTTAGTAGAAGGGATAAGAAGGACTTTTAAGCTGGTAAGGCAATAAATATCTACACCCCATTTTTTGGCGATCACAGTGGGACACCTAGTACTCATCGTGTTAGTGGTTTGCTGACTCGTCTGTTTGCATGGTTAGTTCCCCGTTTCTTGAGTTGTTTCAGGTTGTTGGCTGGTTTCCTGGTTTCAAGGTTTCTGGCAGTTGTGCGGTTTTGACAGAGCCATTCATCATTATGAGCGGTGAGGAATCAGACGTTCTTCTCTGCTTACAGTGCTGATTATTCTGTGAGCCTGCTGCATTCAGTGGTCTACCTTTGCCCGTCCAACTCTTCATATGGCTAGATCCCGGCCACCCATCCTGCTGGTTCAGGTATGTCTCTGTTTTTGCACTGTCGGTTTTACTGGCGTTATGCGGTTGATACAGGTCCATCCGAGATTGTGAATGGTCTGTCGATAGACCGTTCATCGAGGTACGCCCCCGTTTTAACATTCTATGTTTTTTGTGTTGTTACTCCCTATTATTGAACGGCCCTCGGTGGACCGTTTATCTCCCTGAACGGTCGCCCATAGACCGTCCTTGTCGTGCTACAGTGTAGCTGAGCCTCATTTTGATTGCCATGCTATATTATCTTCGTGATATTTGGTGCTGATCATTGATCTCCCCCTGCTGTCATTACATGTATGCATCATTGCTAGTCATCCTTGTTGTTCATATTTGTTCATTGATTGTTAGTTTCTAGGCTAGACTCTTTGCATGCACTCCGGTGCGCATAGGATTCATGCATATTTATCATCTGTAGTTGCATTCCTACCGAGGTAGGGTTTCCTCTCGTCTCCATACTCCATGGAGCCGACTAGGTGACCTTACCGAGGGCCTCCGTAAGCCCCCGTAAGCCGTGGATTCCCACACAGACGTCGGGCAAGTTGTACCATACCTTCCCTCAGTCTAGGGTTTTGCATCCGTAAGAGGGAGAGTCCCTTAGAGTCACCCAGTTTCCAATTCTTACCCTAGTTAGGTACCTTGTGGTTGAGTGAATTCATATACTAATTAACCCACTAAGGTCCTAAAAAGGAGCTTATAAAATTTTCGTGCATCATCTATAACTTGGGTGTTTAATTGGTTGATTCTTCTCTCATCTCTTCCTTCCATTGTGTGTCACCTCCATATCATCTTGTTAATTAGGCCCATAGACTAGTTCATCTTTGCGTCCCTCCATTTAGTTGCATTTGTCCTGGGTTTGTTTCTATCCTTGTATTCCTTTGAAATTCACTGTATAAAGTCTCCATTTCTCCCATGGAGCACTTCTCTTCTATCCAGTATGCCTCATCTTCCCTGTCCTCTTACCCTCGCGTGGATTCCTCTTCCCACGCAGGCCCATCACCTCATTCATCTAATGGACCTTATTCTCTTCATGGGCCTTCTTCTTTCAATGTGCCTACTCCCTTTAACGGGCCTTCCTATCCCGCCCGTGCTGTTGCTGGCCCAATCAATTCTCATCCCCACATACATGATCCTTCCAGGCCCATATATCCTTCTACTCCCGGAATGGGCTTTCCTTCTTCTCAAGCTGGGTCCCTTTATTCAGCCCATCATCATCCTGGTCTAAACTTTCACTCTCTTGCTCAGGCTGGCCCACATTCTTCTCGGACTCTTCCCACCAAGGAGATGATCGCTCAAGCCCAATGCCAGCTTGATGACTTGCAACACCGAATTAATCCCCAAACTTCTTTGGATGTCCCGTTTGCCTTTCAAGGTCTTCAACTCCCACCACGTTCACAAATTCCGGCTTATCGTCGCTATGGTGGAGTCGGTGACCCCTACGTGCATTTGAAGGAGTTCCTTTATGAGTCGGCCCAATTCCGACATGACCAACGTTTAATGGCCTATCTGTTTGGTCTGTCGTTAGAGGGCCCAACTCGAGATTGATTCTTTTCATTGCCGCGAGAGCAAGTAGTGAATTTTCAAGCCGTCCAAGCAAGATTTATTCAGCAGTACCAAGACCAAGTGAGGCCCAAGTACTCCATGGTAGATTTGGCACAAGAGAAGATGAAGCCCGATGAGGAATTCCCCACGTTTACCGACCGCTGGCGTCGCCTAGCTGCGAAAGTTCCAGGGCATATTCTGGAGGGCGAAAAAATCAAGATGGTTATTTCTAATGCAACGCTCGAGCTCAAATGCATCTTAGCCCTGAATGATATCACTTCCTGGCAACAACTCTACAGCCGAGCTCGCTTCATTAGCCAATAACTCCTCATCTTCTTTGACCACGAGTCTTTTCCACCTTTGCCTTCCACATGCACTTTCCCTCCACCATCCCCCACGAGTCAGCACTCCACTACATATCCCTCCATGAGTCGGCCTTCCGCTCCCGCTTACCCATATACCTCCACATGTCGCTCCACTACATCCTCCTTCACAAGTCTACCCTCCGCTATTTTATTTCCCCACACCTCTCCACTTCTGGTCAAGGAAACGTCACATCCCGAGCGGGTGGATGCCATCCATTACATTCCCGCTCCCTCCATGCCTCCACATCATTCACTTACTAGCCCTACGCCTTCACCTAAACGATTCCCATTACCTACGCAACCTCCACTACCATCCCCACTACCTTCTCATACCCCTCGGCACCCACCTTGCCCGAGGTGGGCTCTTCACCCTCCGTTGCCAGAATCCTTTACATACGTTTTCAGGGCTTTGATGGCCACTCATGCGTTGCAACTCCCTCCGGTTATGCCTTGCTGACCCGCGGTCGAGAATTTTCTCTATTTCTGTGAATTTCATCATCAGCCGGGACATTGGGTTGAGGACTGTCCCGAGTTTCGGGAGCTTGTTTACAGCTTGGAAGACAAGAGGATGATTGATTGGACTGTCATACATCAGGTTATTTTGGATCTTCGTAAACAGCAGCAGCAGCAACAAGCGCCGCCTAGGCAGCCGTCTCCGTCTCAAGACCAGGGGCATCCCTGTGATTCTTCAGTTGATGAAGCACCCGCTTCATTATCTATCCCTTCTCCTATCCCATCTCATTCACCTACCCAAGCCTCTGCTCAATCAAATACCCCTCTTTCACCCTCTACTACCATCGCCACTCTTGCTCCCAAGGCTGCTCGACGTGTCATAACGATACGCTGAAGAGCGCCGCCACCTGCCGCTCCCTCCATTTCACCGTCACCTTCACCTCATTCTCCTTCGCCTTCACCCACTCCTCGGTTACTTTCACCCTCACCCTCATCGCCACCTCCATTATCCCCATTTTCGTCACCATCGCCGTCATCACCTTCCCTCATAATGATCCCTACTCCGTCACCTTCACAACCATCCCCGTTACCGATGCCACTTCATCCGCCGTCATCATCCGAACCTGAGCAAGTTACCCCTACGCCCACCCCTCTACCCTTGCCTTCATCTCTTCCCGCACCTCCATCTTCACCTTTACCCATACCTCCACCTCCACCTTTGTTTTTGCCTCCACTAGAGCCTGTCATCGCCATGATCCCTACACCACTCACATTGACCTTACCACCACTTACGCCTTCTAAACCTTCACCCCCACCTTCCAAGCCTTCTCCACCCCTTCTCCCACCTATTTCCACCCCACGGAGCGGGTGCGCGCTACCTTTGGTGCCCCTCGGGTCTAGTCCCCAGGGAGATAATGAGCCGAGCCAGGCTTTGACTGCGTGTTCCAAGCTTCAAGATTTCATTTGTCGCATGCCGGTCTGAGTCCTGGTCCCTGGCTATTCTGGGGAGAATCAGCCTGCACTTGTTATGAAGATGGATGTCAAAGCAAGCTCCTTAGCACTAGTACCAGTTTCTTCTCGAGCGAGGCCGGTGGCAATCTCTTTGTTCGCCGGAGAATTCACTGTTGATGTTATCACCTCTCGCTTGATTGCTATTCAGTTCACTGGCCCAGAAGATTTTTCACCCGGATGGTGCTAACCCACACGTCCGCCAGAAGTTTAATGAATTCAGCATTCAAGGGGCAATTGGCCATGTCTTCGAGATTGACCAGGGGCATTCTGCATTTTCTATCTCATATCCCTCGACTTATTGGTGAATCGGCCACGTCAACGCCGCACATTACTCTCCGTCAGTTTTGTCATGCTTTTCTGGTAAGGGAGTTATGCTTCATGCCCGATTGTCGAGTGAAGATGCCGAATCTTATGCTGTTAGTACCGAGTGACAAAACTCCACGGTTTTCTGATGTTTATCCCAAGGAGTTATCTATCCAAGAATGTCCGCCTATGGTTAGCGCTGGGTGTCTAGGGGCAACTGCCCTGACGAAGCTGCATATTCATGATCGGGCTAGGTCGTCTGCCAGATGGGCCCGTTATTTGAGGAGACATTACAGATCAAGAAGGCCAAAGGTCCAAGTCCACACCTGGCAGGCCCGTGTTCAAGAGATTGCTGCTAAGAAGAGGCGACGGCGCAAGTGCAAAGCCCGCATGTTGTGCACTCGAGGGGCCACTACTTCTTCTTCTCCTTTCTTCCATTCATCATTTCTTCTGCTCAGCTCCCACCCTTGGGTGGTGTATTTACCTTCTCCTAATCCAATTTCGGTTATTTTCTCCTCTCTTTTCGGGTCCGCAAACCCCCATTCTTCTTTCTCCCCTCATCCTGAACCTCCGGATTCTCAATTTTCTCATGATTCTAGGCCTCGGCCTATGTCATCCTTTCATTCCACTTTCGGGGCTTCTTCTGATCCTTCTCCTCCGGTATCCCCGGGTTCTACTTCTCATTCTCTTTCCCCGACCCTGTCGGGTGTCCCACGCACTCTTTCCCCGACCTTGTCGGGTGTCTATCATTTCCCTTCCCCGACCTTGTCGGGTGTTTATGCTTCTTCTTCCCCGCCTCTTGCAGGTGATCGCTACTCTCCTTCTCCGACCATGTCGGATGATCCATATTCTCCTCTTTCTTCTTACTCCTCCTCACCCTTTCAGGGTTCTCACCCTTTTTCATCCTGTTTTCGAGACTTTAGTCTGCCTTGATCTCAGTTAATCTCTATTCATTCTGTATTCGGTTCCTTGTTATCAGGGCCTCTGTACCTTAACGAGGGAGTTCTAGCCCTCGTCTCTCTTCCTTTTATTCTTCTTCGTCCAGCTTGGTGTCTGCCACTCCTCTATGTCGAGGAATCTAATCGTTTGCTCTCCTTTCATCCTTTATCCTGGCAAGCAAGGAATACAAAGCTACTCACGCTCCTCAAAGCTTGATGATCGAGATCGCTTCAGGATGCCGATTTCCACGCCATGGATTTGCAAAGGTATCTTTATTTTGTGCAAGAAACGTGCTTTCATTTCCATTATTTCTATTATTTCTGCACATGATTTCTTAACATGATTGGGTGGCTTTAGGAGTCTTTGTTTAATTAGATCTTAACTTTGTGTCAAGTAAAAAAGTTAGCTTCTCCAGCATCCTTAGGCTGGTGATAACTCCATGTTAAGAGTCTAGTTTCTTTTCTTGATTATTGAGGGTGACCATTGAGTATGGATTTTTCACACACTACACGGCGGGCCATAGCCGATCTCTCTGAGGCACACCGTTGCTGCTTTGGCCATACTTTGGGTATGCACGAAGGTCTTTTCTCTTCTCTGCTTGGCCAAGTGCAGGGACAAGAGATTGATGGATAAGATGACTAATCTAGGCGCTCCCTAATACGAGAAAGGTCTCAAATAGGGGCAGTCTTGACCCTCAAAAGTGAGCTTTCATGCTATATCTGGCTAATAAGGGCTACCAAAATGTGAAAATGAATCAATGCAAAATTATGATTGAAAGGCATGGCAAGAGTGGCGGTACAGTTCCCCGCGAGACGTCATGAGCCCGGTCGCATGCGTGCCTGATAAATATGGGTCTCAAAATCAAAGACACAAAGCCCCGTCGTAACAGGCTATCTCTTTGAGGGGTAGTGCCTTGGAAGAAATTCGAGTCTTGATATCTCCCATCCTGCATGAAGCTTATCTCCAATTTTTCTTCTGCTTCTCCCTCTTAGGCTGAGTTGTATCCCGGGTATGGCCTTAGTAGGGGCACCATTTTTTGGACGTGGTTGGTTGTGGTAAGCCACCCTCACATGCACGCCCTGCTCAAGAGAAGTCTTTAATGAGAGGGGAGGGACGGTGATCCATGGCCAGTAGTTCGAGCATGTCTTTGGGTGCTGCAGATTGCTATTTAAAAATCCAAAAAAATGAGATATTGTCAAAAATCTAAAAAAAAATGAGATATTGTCAAAAATCTAAAAAAATGAGATATTGTCAGAAATCTAAAAAAAATGAGATATTTTCAAAAATCCAAAAAAATGAGATTCCAAAAAATGAAATATTGTTAAAAAAAGAAAAAAACAAAAAAATCATTTTTTTTAAAATCCAAAAAAATCAAGAAAATTGAAAAATCTAAAGATGTTTATCTTTTACATTTTATTTTGAGGACAGATACGTAATCTGTTTGGTAAGTGTACAGGTTACAGGTACTCAAGCTTTCCTTGCTCCATATTTTGTTCTATCTGTTTCCTGTTCACATCTTCTGATCTGTTCTCTTCTTCAATCTTATCTCTCGATCTATTCTGAAGCTCATGTCCTTCTCAGCTTTTGTTTGCAATGATTATATATATATGAGAGGGCTTTGCCTCACGATTATGAACTTGGCGGTCCTACTTCATCTGATCTTGGGTTGATTGAAGTGGATATGTGTTTATGTATTTTGTCCCGCCGTGTCCTTGTCACGTGTTCATGTCCCACCGTGTTGTCCCACACATGTTGTTTTATCCCTCACCATATGTTGTTAGCTGTCTTGTATATATTGTTAATCGTCCCTTTATGTCACATGTTCTTGTCCCAACCGTGCTGTCATCCGTCATGTTCTTGTCCCAACCAAGTGTTGTCCCACCGCATTGTTATCTTGTCACACCGTGTTCATGCATGCATGTTGTCTGTTCATGCCGTTGCATATGTGCTCGTTTGCTTTTGTTATGTTATATTGCATTGTCTCCCATTTCATTTGATCACTATGTTATGTCGTGTTATTTGTCGTTCAGTTAACCGTTATCTTATCTACGTTATGTTTATACTTGCTTGTTTATCATATTTGTCTTGTGATGAAAATCCATAAAAATCAAAAAATGAAAATCCAAAGAAGAGCCGTTTCGCCTGTGCAGGTAAGTCAGGTATGGCCTTCTATCCCTATGTCCCTTAGTGCATTACTATATGGTATTATGTTATATTATCTCGAGAACCAGTTGATTATCTATGTGTTCCAGGATCTGATGTTCCCTTTTAACAAAAATGATGATGATCCAAGTTCACGTGTTTGATCTTCGGATAGGCCAATAGGATGGGAAAGCCTAGGGAGGATGGTTCTATCCTGCACGCTGTGGTTGCGGATAGTGTCTTGACTCTGACTCTCCCAGTCTAGCAATATTATTCTCGAGTATTTTATATTTTATCCTTTCTTTGTATTTGTTTTAATGATTTCTTTTATTTTAGCCCAGCATGCATCATACGCATCTTTTGAGCATTTATGACCCATGGTTTGCCTGCTAATGTCCCACCCATAATGGATGATTGTGCATTCATGTCTGAGTAAGAGGAACAAATTTCACTCAGAGTTGGAAGGTTCTCTCTATTCTGTTCGCCTGGTTTTGTTGACTAAGAGTCCCCGTCTAGAGTTTTAGCTCGTTCCTTTACTTTTTACTGCTTCGCTTTGATCTCCTCATTGGACCGCGGGATGGTGTCCCCCATGAGGTTGGTCTTGCGTTTTTCCTTTTTCGTTTAGTTAGTTCCTCCAGATAGTGTCGTTTTGGTCTAATTAGCCCTTGTGAATGGTTTAGAGTTTTCCGGAAGATTTATATCGCTCATTGGAGAGAAAACGGGTGGCATTTTACCTTAACGCCCACTTTTCAGTCCCCTCCACTTCATCTCCATGTTCCATCTCGCTTTCGCTTCACCTCCGCTCGCTGCCCTGCAAAGCGGGTGTTAAGGAGGGGGATCTATTGACACCCATTTTTTACCGATAAGTTGAGTCATTTCTCTTACTTCCATTTATTGATGTCTCGAGTTATCCGTTACTCGTTGGGTTATTTTCCAGGCAACGTCTTTGGGCCTATTTTATGGGTAGCCTCCCTCCCTGGCCGGGTTTGTTCAATTCAGGGCTTAATGGGCCTTGGATTTGTCTAATTTTTACATTTTTAGGAATTCTAAATGTCCAGGCTTGCACGGTCAGTCCTTAGCCGCTCATCACAAAGGCGGTTGAATTTGGGCCGTTCGTATATTTTTGGATAATCTAGCTGATTTTTTGAATTTTCACCGACAAGCTGTCATACGGTCTGGATATAGCCGTTCAAACTCATTGTGCGGTATGATCTCAGCCGTTTTTCTCCCAGAGTCCTAACATCGTTGATTTTCAGATAATTATCTAATTATCTAATCCATTTTGATTTATCACCGACAGGATATAAGCGGTTGTTCATTGGCCGCTCTTCTGGATGGAAGGTCTACTAGCAGCCGTTCATCTTATGAGAGCCCAACGGCGGTGGTTTCGGTCAGTTCGATGGGTATTTGGATAATATTATCTATTTATTGAATTTCCACCGACAAGGATAAATGGTTTATATATAGCCGCTCAACCTGATGAGCGGTCTATCGTATGACCGTGTAACTGCCTGATTTCTGAAGAATTAAGAGATTTTCCTCTCTCTGTTCGTGGATTTATCCCCAACTTCCTCCAACCATTTCTCTGTGAATATTGAGTCAATTTTGGTGCCGTTTCTTCTGGTTGAAGGATAATTCAATTATCTTCAACTTTTCTTTCATTATCTCGACCTCAAAATGCATAGAAACCTCAAATTCGAGCTAAGACTCTAGGTATTCTATAAATAGACCCTGGAGGCCAGGCTTTGGGAGAGGGGGGGATTTTTGGTCGACGGCGAAGCCCTGCTGAATCTTTGAGTGACCCAGCACCAGGGAGGGAGGCCTTCTACGTCCATACATGCCTCCGGTTCAGGGAGTAGTTGTTCTTTGAGTCATTAGTACATTTAGTTTCGTCGTTCTCTCTCGTTTGCATGCATCACTTTCTCCACGTTTCCTCCACATTTTTTCCTCATTCTCATGCATCATTCACACACCCTCCTATACTTTTTGATGCCCCCATGGGTTTAAAAATCCCCAGGTATCCCCCATTTCATTTAGTCATGTTCATTTCTGTGCGTTTGAGCATTTACTACACTTTCTAGTTCTAACTTGGGTTTTCCTTTGTGTTCCGCACGTGGTTTTGCAGGTCAGCAACACACTAACACGAGGCCCATCCTTTCCGACCGGCCAGAAAGGGTGGAGGTTGGACCTTTGCAACTCACGACGTGGCAGTCTTAGGCGGTTCCCAACTGGCCGTTCACGAAGACAGGCGGTGGCTTCTGGACCGTTCTTCGTCGTCCTGCGGTTGTGTTGGAGCCGTTCATCTGCCAGCCATTCTCCATCCCGTATTCCACCCCAGCACTGACGAGCGGTCTGTCCAGAGGCCATGCATCCTTAAGGCGGTTCTGTCAGGGCCGCACATCCCTGCAGTGCTGGTTAAAGGCGAGTGTCTCCCCTCTTTCCAAGGTACGGCGTGTTCGTCACGTTCGGCATCTTGGTGCCGATCACACAGGTTTACATACTTCTGTCCCCTTCTACCTTTCATTTATTTCTCACTTTGATTTAGTAGAAGTGATAAGAAGGATTTTAAGTCGGTAAGGCAATAAATATCTATAGTGTGATCCTTTTCTCCGATCATCATTCTGTGCAAGCACACACATAGATTAATTTGATTGTTTTGATTGAGTTAGATTTAGCACACTACAAGAAAAATGAGAAATACCGATGGTATTTTTCGACTAAAAAGTTTTCGTCGGCAATATGTTAGAATGTTTTGTCTTTCTGACGGAAATATATTATGTCAAAAATTCGTCGGTAATTATCGACTATTTTTGGACATAATTTTTTTGTCGGAAATACATCCGAAACTTTCGACAGAAAAAATTAACGTCGAAACTAGTCGAATATTTCGGACGTATGTCCGACAAAAATACGTTTCGTCGAAAATAAATAAATGTAGGTAGAAATATATGAATAGTTTACGATGGATAACTTAAGGTCGTAGATTCATCGGAAATACGTTGAAATATTTAGACGTATTTCTGACAAAAATAAGTTTCGTCAAAAATAAATAATTGCAAGTTAAAATATATGAATAGTTTACGACAAATAAATTAACGTCGTACATTCATCGGAAATACGTCGAAATATTCAGACGTATTTTCGACAAAAATAGGTTTCGTCGAAAATAAATAATTACGGGGGACAATTTACGACGGATAAATTTATGGTCGAACATTCGTTGGAAACTTGCCGATGTATCTCCAACAAATTTTTATCCGTCAAAATATTTCGATATATTTTCGATTGATCTTTTGTCTGTCGAAAAATGATTAAATAGTTTTCCACCCTTCCTATTATTAATAAACATTATTATATTATTATATTTATTTATTTACACTTTTATGGTTTTTCGTCAGTTTTATAATTATTTTATGGTTATTGGCAAGTGGACCAATGGGAATTCAGAAAAATAAAATATTTTATCCACTTGAATTCCCTTTGATGTTGCTTGAGTGTGGCTCTGCCTTCTTCTCGTAGACACACGAAAGTCACCCTGGTTTTTCTGGTTGCACGCCCTTTCTTCTCATTTTTTTTGTCTGTGGTTTTCTCTTCGTTATGTAAGCATTCCCTCTTCGCAGGGTATGGAGACCCACATAGGTTGTTATGGCAAAGAAGGACTCTTGACAGAATCCTAATAAAAAACTCTTTCATCTGTAAACATAGCAGTTTATCTGTTCAGACGCTTATCAGGCTTGATCCCACCGTAAATTAGTAGAACTGGAGATAATCTTGTTCCTTGATCTTAGATGAGTTTAATCAGTGTCATTTGATGACTAGGAAAGGTTCAGATCTGTGTTGGTAGAGTTATTAGGAAGCCCATACACGGTTAAACCCTACAAAGAACTTGAGTTTCTTCAAGTTTCACTGCCATGAGCTATTTGTCACCGTTACATAGTTATTTGTCACTTCTGGACTATTTGTCACTCATAACAAGATATTTGTCACTCTTATCCTACGCTAGGCGTCGCGTTTGTTTCGCTTCATAACATATTGTGACTTGTGTTATCTATTTATCACCCTTGCGAGACATTTGTCAGCATTGAAGCCTATTTGTCACCACTGATGACTATTTGTCACCACTATGTGGTGTTAGCCGTCACGCTTGATTTTGGCTTATCTGACTGACTGGCTCCAAAACATCAAAACATGTTCTTCTTTCTGTCTAATAGTGATAATTAATAAATATAATAGTATACTTATAAAAAAATAAATACAAAAATGAAAAAAAATCATATAAATTGAAAACCAAAGGTTGCGATGTTGCCATCCAACTCTCTAAACAAAGCATGAAAACTAAGGGATGTGAGGGTATGCCCCTGTGAAATGGACAATACCACAAGGTGATTATGTAAACATGACAAAAGTCACGAATGAAGGAAATGCAACAGAGTAGGTGGATACAACGTAGTCCAAATACAACAGACAAACTACATTATAACAAGGTAAGAAATTGAGCAAGTTCACGAAACAAATAATAATTCGTAGCACATATACTATTAGGCCCTGTTTGTTCAGCAGTTGTCACATATTTGGAATCATTTAATAACCCACGACCTACCAACATGTCCCTCAACCTTGTATTCTGAAGACTTTGTTCAGCAGCAGTCACCTTCTATTAGACTTTTATCATTATTATATTAATTGAATATCATTTTCATGGTTTGTCACAAAGTCATGTATTTATTGATTATCATTTTTCATGGATTTTTTTATTATTATATTTATTTTCTCTTTTGGGTTCACCAATCACTTCCTGTATGTGAGAGCAACATAGTAAAATGTATGATGAGAGTGATGAATGCATATTATTGGTGACAAATAAGTTGACAGAGACAACAAATGCACATTAGTGGTGACAAATAGGTTGACATGGGCGACAAATGCGTATGAGGGATGACAAAAGTCTCTTAACGGTGAAAAATGCACAAAGACGACGGCTCCTGCATGCTAAGAGTGAAAAATGCCTATTAGTGGTGACAAATAGATCAACAGGGGGACAAATGTGCATGAAAGGTGACAAATAGATCCTAGCGATGAACTATGAGCAGGAAGATAAGCCCTACTAATATTAGAACCATCGACAAACCTTGCTACTTATAGGGGAAGAACTCCGCTTCGTAAAGGTAACCCCTACCTACGATGGATGTTATCCTTCATTTGACGGCAATCACATCACCCAAAGATCAAGCATCCATCATGCAAAGAATGGTTGCAGAAAAAGAAAGTATATTGATAGGGGGAGAGGGTACAAGCGGTTACTTGTCCTCTTTGGGATGGAACATGTCAGGTTGGAGGCTCGACACCCCCTTGTTACAAAACAGGCGGTACACCTTCGCCAAGGCGTCCCGCCACCCTTGCAGGTACCCCTGCTTGTATTCCTCCGAAACATCGCCGCCGCTGCTTTCCCCTGATGGCTGGTCCGACACCGGCAGGGCTTCCTTTCGGAAGCATAAACGTTTGGCGGGAACTGACTTCTCAGATGACGACATCTTCACGAGAGTGTCTTTGACCGCCAAAAGAACTCAGGATGTCCTTCGTGTTCCCCACAGAGTCTCTATTTATAGGAAGGAGACGAAACCCCCAGAGGGCAAAAGCGTGTTCGTGCCTCCCCAACTTTGTGGAAATCGAAGCGACGGGACCACGAAGATCGTTCCATCTCCCCCAACTTTTCTGACTCTCGGTCCTTCCTTTTTGTCGGTCATGAGATCGCTTGGACCAAGGTTCCTTTCGTCCAGATACATCAACAGCATAGTAGACGAGAGGCCGGAGAGAGTTACTACAATGGCTAACATCGCATAGTGGTGACAAATAGTCGTCAGTGGTGACAAATAGGCTTCAAGGCTGATAAATATCTCGTAAGGGTGATAAATCGATAACAAAAGTCACAATATGTGATGAAGCGAAACAAAGATGACGCCTAACGAGCAATAAGGGTGACAAATAGCTCGTTATGAGTGACAAATAGCTCGCTATGAGTGACAAATAGCCATTAGAAGTGACAAATAGCTCTGTAACAATGACAAATAGCTCATGGCAGTGAAATTTGAAGAAACTGAAGTTCGTTTGATGGATTTCACCGTGTCCTAGCTATCAACACGAATCTGAAGCTTTCCTAATCATCAAACGACACTGATTAAACTCTACCTATCTTCCTAACTCGACCTGCCTTTCATATCTTCAGACCTAAAATTGCACATATACTCAGATCTAAAATTGCACATATGCTCATACCTTAGTGTGTGCTCATGAACATATGCTCAGACTTTAGTGTGCAACAGTGGCAATGCGCACCGACCTTTGCATGCAGTATTTTGTTCATGTGCACTGACCTGAAATGCAACACTGAACATGTGCACTGACCTCCATATGAGTGTAGGACTGCAGGAGGTTGAGACTTCTGCCAGGAGCCACCATTTTTTCTGTTTATTAATGCCCCCCTCTCTCTCTCTCTTTCTCGCTCTGTCTCTTTCATTTGTCACCATTACAGGCTATTTTTCACGTTTAGACACCCATTTATTACCCTAAGAAGCTATTTGTCACCCTTAAGACCAATTTGTTACCCTTAGAAGCATTTGTCACCCTTACGACATATTTCTCACCTTTACGGCGTATTTCTTACCCTTAGAAGCCATTTATTTTTCCCCATCCCTTACTTTTCCTCCCGTGTGTAATAAATAACAAAAATAAATATAAATATATCAATAGTTTAGCTTGATAATATTCGAATTCGAATTCGTATTAATTAGTTGATAATATTCTAAATAGTATTTATTTTTTTGGATACGGATAATATTCAAATTTGAATCGGAGCGGAACAGATATTATAATATTTGTTTCATAAAATATCCGTTCGTAATATTATACTATATATCATATGATATATATATATGTAAATAATATATTATAAAATATAAAAATATGATAAGATGGAAGATTGTTACACTTCCTGAAACTATAATAACTACCCTATTTTAACAATTTGACTTGTAAAATTAAAACCAGTTGGGAGAGACACTTCGTCTTCCACCGACTTTAGGTCTTCCACCGCCTTTAGTAAAATTAAAAACTTCAACTCATGAGTAGTTGACATCAACAGGACTGCAGGAGGTTGAGATGTGTGCCAGGAGCCACCATTTTTTTTGTTTGTTAATGCCCCTCTCTCTCTCTCTCGCTCTATCTCTTTCATTTGTCACCACTACATGCTATTTTCCACGTTTAGACACCCATTTATTAGCCTTAGAAGCTATTTGTCACCCTTAGGACCTATTTGTTACCCTTAGAAGCATTTGTCACCCTTACAACGTATTTCTTACCCTTAGAAGTCATTTGTTTTTCCCCCATCCCTTGCTTTTCCCCCCTCGCCGCAGACCATCGCCACCTTGTCCCCGTGTGCCCACGGGTGCCCTGCTCACCCTCCCTATCCTCCGCGAACCAGCACCACCGTGAGTGCCGACCAGCCCACCGTCGCGCTCCCCCTTGCAGCCATGCCGGCAGTGCACCGCTGCCCCTCCGGTGCCGTGCCGTGGCAGCCGACCACTGTTCTTGCCAGACCCGCCCACCGGCTGCCGTCTAGCACCGCTGCAGTCGCCGTCGTCGGCCGCCCATCGCCATTCTGCCACCGCCACCCGCGCAGGGCCTCTATAACATCACATCCAAGGTGTGACTGTCAGGGTTTAATCCCTCATGTCATGATTCCTAATTTCATCTCAGTTCACATGTTGGATGTATTTATATTTTGTTTAATATATTTTTTCAGGATGTTAAAAATTAGAAAATAGTCAATTTTTAAGGGAGATGTTATCAAAAAATTTTAGAATACTCGCTCCATTCAAACCACAATTTTGAAATAAGCTCTTTTCTGAAGCAAGTATCATGATCTCTTTTCTGGAGAATCAGCAGCGA
The DNA here is from genome assembly GCA_022559845.1 of Amorphophallus konjac. NCBI lineage: Eukaryota > Viridiplantae > Streptophyta > Magnoliopsida > Alismatales > Araceae > Amorphophallus > Amorphophallus konjac. Next base: position 404,668,292 of record CM040121.1, on the reverse strand, counting down.
TTAGCCTGTATGTGTAAACCTTCTTGGTCTGTCCTGGTCTAAAAGCAGGACCAATGGCTTGGCGAGATACCAAAGCTATTGTTCATGCTTTTAGACCAGCACAAACGAGGAAGGTTTATGCATACAGGTTGGTCGATGCTGATTCTCCAGAATGAGAGATCATGTTACCGGCTTCAGAAAAGAGCTTATTTCAAAATTGTGGTTTGAATGGAGCTAGTATTCTAAAAAAATACTGTCTCAGAGGATTCTAGTGTCGAAACTTTTCAATCAGACGAGGGTGACACTGCAGAGTTGGTTGCTTCTAATCTTCATCTGATCGAATCTGCCGAGCCACTTGGGTTGTGTATAGAGGACGAAGTGGATGAAGTCGATCCAACTGAGCTAAATGAAGCAATTGTTGGGCAAGAGGAGTCGTCTGAGAGAGGGGATTCATCTACAACTGGTGATGGTGGAGGATGATCTAACGGATATCTGTTGATTTGTAATTGTAATTGTAAAAAATGACACATTTGAATTAATGTAATTGTAATTTATTTTATTCATTGATTTATATGTTGTGTGGATTTTATCGGGGGATGTGTGTTTTATGTTGAGTTGTGTAGGTTGTGTATAAATGGATAACATAAGTAAAAGATTTGATGGATAACAGAAGTAAAAGGTTTGTTTTGTAGTGAAACAAAGGTGACGGCTGGCTAGCGATAAGGGTGACAAATAGATGTTCTGATTGACAAACAGCTGGTAGCAGTGACAAATAACTCTGTAACGGTGACAAATAGCTCACGGCAGTGAAACTTGAAGAAACTCAAGTTCGTTTGAAGGGTTCAACCGTGTATGGGTTTCCTAACTCTACCAACACGGATCTGAAACTTTCCTAATCATCAAACGACGCTGATTAAACTCATGTAAGATCAAGAAATGACATTTACCTCCAGTTCTACTAATTTACGGTGGGATCAAGCCAAGTCATTGACAATGAGTAAAATGTCCAGTACATTATTTCCCTACGCAGATAACAACAGTAATAACAAAGCAACTAATATGAAGAGGAGCAACACTACTAGAGTACATAATAGAACAACAACAATACAAGGCACATTTGATATTTGTGTAGTCATCTGCTGGCGTAGTGCCTGTTTCCTTGAATCATAGTCCGGCGCGGGACTTGCATGATATGTAGGCATGGGCCTTTCCTGTAGTTGAGAATGATCAACATACGCATGGCTGCTATTGCCAACCCCATTTATAGCTGCATGTGCTTCTTCTACTGAGTGAAAACCCTTATACCTAGCTTTAGGGTATCCATTCACTTGGACAAAGCATTAGGGCCAACTATAATATAAACCGGGTTCGCGACCAACCCACACTACATAGCATTTATACCTTCCCATTTTCTGAACCTCAATTCCCTGACGAATAAAAAAAAGGAAGAGGGCATCTGCTGCAGGAACCAATGACAACAAGGGACGCAGAGGAGACGGGCGGGATCGGTGTGTCAATTTAACACATCGTTGCAATGGAGGTGGTAACACAGCCCCTCGGGAGCAGAAAAAAGGGGAAGTCAGGAACCCTAGTCGAACGATCATCGCTCAATCAGAGCGTATTGCAGAGGTGATTGGACAAGGGAGGGTGTAGGCATAATTAGGTTCCCCAACCACCCTTCTAACGTTGCAATCTACCGTGACGATCGCCGTTGACGTTGGCCCCGGGAATGCGCATCCACTATTACGGCGAAGGCAACAAGCTACACCAAGACTGGCGCAGTGAAGCGGCAACGAGAGTGCGATGGCGGAGCACGGCGTCGAGGGTTTCACGAGTGGAGAAAGGAGGATAAGGGTGTTCGTAACCCACATGGGGTACCCCGGTTTATACCACGGTTTGACGACAGGTCAGTGGCGACGGGGAGTATAAGGGTGACAAATAGTTGCATAGTGCTGACAAATGTCCGATAGTAGTGACAAATAGCTGCGTAAGTCTGAAAAATAGCTTGCAGCATTTAAATTGTGAAAACCTCAACATCGACACATGAAGCAAAGCCAGTGGATAAGGGTGCAAATACCTTGAAGGGGCGTGATCTCGCGCTGGTCCTGAGCTGGGAGGATGATCACCGGGTAGTGAACTGCAGAGAAAGGGAAACGAATCAGGGGGCCCAGGGATGGTTCCCTGGGGAAACCCTCTGATGCTTAAGTCAGTAGAGCAATGGTGGAAGGTATTGAGGGAGGTAGAAAGAGATGCGCGAGATTCCCCAACACCAAGATGGTGAAGTGGTTCCTACTCAGGGAGTGTTAGGCCTATATCTGCCTTACTTGCCGCCGGAGGGAGTCCCTGGTTTATATAGCGAGCTCCTCTGATGAGTTCCATAAGTTGAGAAGTTTCAGGCGGGAGTTACGTCCACATCATGGGATCGTTACGTTCTCATTATGGGATCGCTACGTTCTCGTCGTGGGCTCTTCATGACCGTGGGAGATCGTGGCTCCCTTATCCCGCTGAACTCCTGCTCATAAAGGACTGTCAACGGCTGCATGGATAAATATTTGTCAGTCAATCCGAGCATGAGAAGTGCCAGTCCTGTCCGGGCGATAAGCATAGCTCGGATGCAGTCAGATCGGAGTGGGCGCGGAGCGCTTGCCCTTCATCCCGATGAGGGATGGCTCAGGCGTGGGTCTTCCTCCGTTCTGTCGTTCGGGCCTTCCGATCCTAAGGGCCGCCGAGGAAGGATGGGATCCCGAGTGATCTTTATTGGGCTTTTCTGCCGAAGTGGGCCCTAGAGGGCTGTCACTTGGATGAGCTGAGCCTCGTTCGGTCCTGATGGGCCTAGTTTGGCTGCTCTTAATTGGGCTACAGAAATCCCCCTCTCCACTTGTCCCCCTCCTACTCCCGAGCTTTAGTAAGCTCGGTCGAGTAGCTACTTGGGGTTTCGGACTAGCGTGGCTCAAGTGGGTGGAAATCTGGCGGTGTTTAGGAAGCCACGTGTCGTGGTCACCTGTGCCCGTGTTAATGATGATCCTGACATATTTGAACTGAAGGGGCCCCCTTTCCTCAGAGGTCGGAACGACATGCCGCCTTCCGCGTGGGTTTATAGATGTTGGGCGCTTGTTGTCATTCCAGACTCCCTCCATCTCTTAGAGTTTTGGCTCTCCTTCGTTCCCATTTTTTGGGGCTCTTCGATGCGCCGTGAGGACACAACGGAGGAGCAGAGGCGTGCGGCGGCATTTGAGGAGTTGGCGGCGATAACCGCGGAGGCCGTCTGGTAGCTTCCTCATCCCCCGGAATCTTTAGGGTCTCGGGACCGTCTTCCCTCAGAGTCTTCTTCTGACTCCATGGCGGGCCAGCGCTCAGATGTTGAGGAGTGGGAGGGCGAGCCGATGGCGAGGGCGCCGGTCCCCAACTGCAGTGAACTGGGGGAGGCAGATGTGAGGAGGCTGGAGCACCAATACCGCCTGCCCCACAAGTTCAGTTTTGCCGCTGCTACCCCATATGAGACGATCCTGGCATTCCTCGTCCCACGTGAATGTGGCAGATGCCATTTTGGGCCCCCTCAATAGTTTGAAGAAGGGTAGGCATCATTCAGCCGCGCGGGACAGGAATCTACTGAGTGCAGCGACGCGCCCGATAAGGCGTTGAATGTCTTTGATGCAGGTGGGTGGGCGCATGTCCAGGATGGCCTGGACCTTGTCGGGGTTGGCCTCAATCCCACACTGAGTGACTACGAAGCCCAAGAATTTCCCAGACTTTACTCCGAAGTCGCATTTGGCGGGGTTGAGCTTCACGTTGTACTTCAGGAGGGTGTTGAAAGTTTCTGCTAGGTCAGCAAAGTGGTCCTCGGCCTTGGGGGTCTTCACGAGCATGTCGTCAATATAGGCCTCGACGTTCCTACTGAGCTGTCCCACGAACATATGGTTGACTAGCCTTTGGTATGTGGCTCCGGCATTTTTCAACCCGAAAGGCATCCGGGTGTAGCAGTGTACGTCGAAGTCGGTGATAAAGGTGGTCTTCTCGATGTCTTCGGGGTGCATTCTGATCTGGTGGTAACCTGAGTAGGCATCCTGGAAGCTGAGTATCTCATTGCCTGAGGTTGAATCAACCAGTTCGTCGATGCTCGGTAAGGGATAGCAATCCTTTGGAGTAGCCTTGTTCAAGTCAGTGAAGTCCACGCACATCTGCCACTTTCCTGAAGCTTTCGGCACCAGGACGATGTTAGCTAGCCACGTCGGGTACAGGACCGGTCTAAAAAGGCCAGTCTTCTACCCCTTGGTGACCTGCTCCTTGATAATCGTCTGCTTCTCCGGCGCATGCTTCCTTCTGCGTTGTTGCACGGGCTTCATGGTTGGGTCAAGGTTGAGCTTATGCACCACCGTCTCTTCCGGTATCTCGGGGAGTTGATCATCAGACCAGGCAAAGACCCGGATGTACGTGAAAATGAACTCTTTGTATTGCTGTTGAACCTCAGATGTTAGGTCGGCTCCGATCTTTACTCCTAGGGTCAGGTCGTCGTTTAGGAAAACCGCTAGCAATCGCCTCCAGGTTCGGCGGTTGCGGATTTTTCCTCGACTTCCCGGGGGCCCTTATTTTACCCGTCCGACCTTGTGGCTTCGACCGAGATATTGTAGCACCTTCGGGCCATTGCCTGGTTACCTCAGACTTCCCCCAATTCATTTTTGGTGGGGAATTTCACCTTTTGGTGATAGGTAGAAGGCACCGCTTTTGTTCGGCTGAGGATTCATCGGTCAAAGATTACGGTGTATGCTATCATACCCTTGATCACTATGAAGTCCACCATGACCGTAACGATCTTGGGTGGGGTGCCAAGAGTAACCGGCAGGCTTAGGGCTCCCTCGGGATAGGTGGCCTGGCCATTGAACCCGCACAGAGGGGTCCGGATCGGGCGGAGTTTAGACGGATCCTCTCCCATCTTAACGAAACATTCGTAGGATAATACATCAGGGGCACTTCCATTGTCAACCAGAATCATGTCTACGTTACAATAGTTTATTGTGGCCGATATCACCAGGGTGTCGTCGTGCGGGGTGCTTAGCCCCTCCAGGTCTTGGTCGGAGAAGATTATGACCTGGGGTTCGCTTGGCGGGGCCCTGGGAGGCTCTATGTCTCGGCTCGCCCGCTCAGCGTGACGCTTCCTTCCTCGGTCGTTGTCTCCTCCTGATGCAGCTCCTCCGGCGATGACATTGATGTGGACCCCTTAGGGGGCATTGTCGAATCTCCTCTGGGGCACCTCGGTCTTCTTGGCGCCCGGCCACGAACCGGGAGAGGTGCCCCTGACGGATGAGACGCTCGATCTCGTCCTGGAGCTGGTGGCATTCGCCGGTATAATGCCCGTGGTCGCTATGGAATAGGCAATGCTTGCTGCAACTGCGGTTCTTTGACTTCATTGGCTCTGGTTGGCGGAGGAGGCCCGATCCTTTGATGTCTTCATAAATCTCGTATACTGGAGCAGTTAGGGGAGTGTACCGCTCATACTTCCGCGACGGTTCCTTGCGTTCCCCGTCTCGGTTCCGCCTTTTTCCTGGGCCCGAGCTTGGCTCGGGTGCCCGCTTCTTCTCCCCCTCCTGACCCGAGCCAGTTGCGTCTCGGCAGGCACTGAGTACTTCCTCGCACTCGGCGTGGTGCAATGCCAGAGTCACTAGCACAGCAAGGGTCGAGGGAGAGTGGAGGACAAGCTCACGGCGGAGGTTCTCGTCGTGGGTGCCCCTGGTCAGAGCGGTTATGGTCGAGGCGACGTCCAGGCGGGGGATCCTCAGGGCTTCCGATTTGAATCGGAGGATGTAGGCCCGAAGTTTTTCCCCTTGCGGCTGTTTGAGGGCCAAAAGCCCCGCTACCGACCTAGGGGGGCCGCTACCGGTGAAACTCTCCTTGAATACTCGCCCGAACTGCTTGAATTCTCGGATGGATCCGGGGGCGAGGGCCCGGAACCATTCTTGGGCGCCTTGGACCAGGGTGGTCACAAAGGCTCGGCACTTGATGGCGTCGGATGCTCCGTGAAGGGTCATCAGAGCATCGAAGCTGTCAAAGTGGTCGGTCGGGTCGCCCTGGCCGTCATTGGGCTTGAAGGTCGGGATAGAGGTTCGGGGAGGCACCTCTGCCTTCAAGATATGGTCGGAGAACGGGGACCTCTCCTCGTCCTTTGGTGGAGAGGTCTTCTGCAGGGCTCGCAGGGCGTGCTCCTACTCTGCGAAACGCCTCTCGAATTCTCACAGTCGGAGGGATAGCTCCGGCTGCCGCTACGCCGTAGGGCTGAGGGGGCGTGAAGGCAGGCTATCTTGGCGCTCCCTGGGGACTTCGATCTCTGGGAGGGGACGGCGTCCCCCATGCCTGCCCCGCTTCGGCGTGGAGGAAGCCTCTTGCTCCGGAGGGGGGGCTTGCGAGGGTCCTCCTACTTTGTTGCGGATGAGCTGATGTCCTCGGAGGGTGAAGGGGCCTTCGGTGGTGTGCTGGGACACGTTCTCACGGGGAGGGCTCTCCAGAGGGGCCCGTGACCTTCCATCCCTGGCCGCCTGGGTCCTCATGAGTTCCACGAGGACGTCCAGTTTCGCGTTCAGGGCTTGGTAGGCGTCGGCGCCGCCGTTGAGCAGCAGCCCTACCGTCGTGGGAGGAGGGGGCGGCAGCCCGGCCACAGGCGGAGGGGGCGGTCCGTCGGCGGGAGTGTTGGCACCGGAGGGGGGGTTTTGGGAGGCTTGTGAGGGGCCTTCCCCCGCCGCCACCGTGGCCTTTCCCCTGTCGCCGGTGGACCTTCTCCCTGAACTTCTTCTCACCATACTGGCTCTTTGGTCATTTCCCATAGACGGCACCAGATGAAGGGGTGTGATCTCGCGCTGGTCCTGAGCTGGGAGGATGATCACCGGGTAGTGAACTGCAGAGAAAGAGAAACGAATCAGGGGACCCAGGGATGGTTCCCTGGGGAAACCCTCCGATGCTTAAGTCAGTAGAGCAATGGTAGAAGGTATTGAGGGAGGTAGAAAGAGATGCGCGAGATTCCCCAACACCAAGATGGTGAAGTGGTTCTTGCTCAGAGAGTGTTAGGCCTATATATGCCTTACTTGCCGCCGGAGGGAGTCCCTGGTTTATATAGCGAGCTCCCCTGATGAGTTCCATAAGTTGAGGAGTTTCAGGCGAATTTATGTCCTCATCATGGGATCGTTACATCCTCATTATGGGATCGTTACGTTCTCGTCGTGGGCTCTTCATGACCATGGGGGATCGTGGCTCCCTTATCCCGCTGAACTCCTGCTCATAAAGGACTGTCAACGGCTGCATGGATAAATATTTGTCAGTCGATCCGAGCATGAGAAGTGCCAGCCCTGTCCGGGCGATAGGCATAGCTCGGATGCAGTCAGATCGGAGTGGGCGCGGAGCGCTTGCCCTTCATCCCGATGAGGGATGGCTCGAGCGTGGGTCTTCCTCCGTTCTGTCGTTCGGGCCTTCCGAGCCTCAGGGCCGCCGAGGAAGGATGGGATCCCGAGTGATCTTTATTAGGCTTTTCTGCCGAAGTGGGCCCTAGAGGGCTGTCACTTGGATGAGCTGAGCCTCGTTCGGTCCTGATGGGCCTAGTTTGGCTGCCCTTAATTGGGCTACAGAAATCCCCCTCTCCATACCCTATCAGTGGCGACAACTAAATCTGCGTAGTAGCTAAATACACTGGTAAGGGTGAAAAATAGATTCTCGAGCTAACAAATGAAAAGCAGAAGGAGCTGAAAGAAGGAGTCAAGTTCACGGGAGGATAAAAATATGAACAGTGTATCAAGAGTTTCTACAGCAATCAGAATAACAACGAAGGGACTTGGTTAATGCCAAGATAGTCAATGTTGACTGGTCAAGGTCAACACAAGTCAAAGAAGTCTCCAGCCAAGCTCAACTTTTTGTTGAACAGTTATGAAGTCCCAGTCAAAGTCCAAGGTCAATGAACCACTATGCTCCCCAGACAAAGTCAAGCAGGTAATGAAGAGAAGAGAAGGCAACGGCTGCTCATGTAGTCATGTGGTAAGAGTGATAAATATGCGGTAAGGGTGACAAATGGCATTTTAGTGGTAACAAATGCACAACTAGCGGTGACAAATGGCTAAGGCATAGGGTCTTTACATAAGGTCTATGCACATTTGCATTTTGCAAGGTCAGGTCGGTGCACATGTGTTAGCGATAGCATGTAAGGTCGATGCACATGTGTTAGAGATAGGCATAAGGTCGGTGCACATGTGTTAGAGATAGGCATAAGGTCTGTGCACATGCGTTAGTGTTAGAAGCATCAGGTCGGTGCACATGCGTTAGCGATAGAAACATAAGGTCTGTGCACATAGCACTATCAGGTCGGTGCACATGCGTTAGCGATAGAAACATAAGGTCTGTGCACATAGCACTATCAGGTAGGTGCATGTCTTCATTCCACTCTAGTCGACACTTGTGCAAGTAAAGCCTTCATCTTTTCACACTTCAGCCCAGTTCCTTAACCAAACTTGAATCTATCTTCAGAAAACTCATTGATATTCATGAATTAACCTTATCAAGCACACATTAACGGCATTAAAACATATGAAACTTTGAAGATCAAAATGTATGAAAAAAGAAATATCAATCAACACATGTATGTCACATTCTGAGGTTTGAGACATGAAATTGTTTAAGATCTTCTATTTCTAAAGTTAATGAGTTGGGCCCCAAACTAGGCTCTAATCATATTACAATTACCCTCATTAAATGTCCATGATGTCTCCATCTTTTTTGACAATTCATCAACATATTTCAGTACATAAATGGCACAGTTGAGGCTTCCATCTGCTTGTTAGGGATATTCGTTGTAGAATACAAGATCCCATTTCTCAACTCCCTTGAATGCCCCATAGTTTTTCATAAACCCCCATACAACTGCAGCTTACAAATGAAATATTTGACATTATTAAGGAATAACTAAAAGACACATTAAAGATATCTTTAATACAGGTACATGGATAAGAAAAAGTACCCAATTTCTTGTAGTGGCATCATGGATGGCCATGCCTCTCATGGAATTGTATGAGACAAAGCGGTGATTCTCCATGTCAACAGCAAGTAGATGCCAGTGATTTGATGAGTGTAACACGAAGAATAAATATTTGTTCTTCTGCATGTTGGGCATGTATGGAACATGCTTTAATTCTATTATTTTGATGATGTCTGACTATGATATGTTTGACCTGCATTTGATAAATGTCAACATTCGTGCATTTCAGGACAAGCCATCTTTGGCAACAAAGAAAGAAAGAAATTAAGTAAGGGACCGAAAACGAGGCATGTGGCTACACAAGAATCAAGGTAGAATTCAAGATTCATGGTTGCATAAAAACAAAGGCACAGGCAACACAAGGCAAATGATTTCTCAGGAATCCACGCAAATAAGGTCAATGCACATCACTGCTCACATGCATGCAAGGTCGGTGCATCTTCTGGCAACATCAGGTCGGTGCACATTTCTCTCATACCTTACAAGGTCTACACGCATGCAACAAACCAAGCCCGTACACATCTGCAAGTAAGGTCGGTGCAATCCTTTTCTAAAGTACAGTAAGGTCAGTGAAGATCTGCTACAAGGTTAGTGCATGCTTCGTCAGCACAACATACAAGTTCGGTGCACAACCTAGACTCGCACGAACCAAGGTTGGTGCATGTCCTGCCTTAGTGCAAGACCAGGTCGGTGCAAGTCTTGCCGTCAACACAAGACAAGGTCGGTGCAGGTTTCTGTTCCTATGAAACAAGGTCTAAGCACTTATGAAGATCAAGGTCGATGCAGGTTCTATTCCTATGAACTAAGGTCTGAGCACTTATGAAGACCAAGGTCCGTGCAACCTCTGGCCAGCAGATAACCAGATCTGCGCACATTCTCTATGTGATAAATCAAGGTCTTCAACACTAGAAGGTCTGTGCACACATGAAGACAAAGTATAAGCACGATGATGAAGGTCTTTGCAATGCTTCCTTCGAACAAGTGCAGAAGAATCTCTCTAAGTGATGTCTCGACACGGCCTAATGATGTCCCGACACATCTAGAAGAGATTGTGTTAGATTTCTAATGCTTGAGCTCCGGCATAAAAGAATGTGTCGACACATCTAACCCTTGTCTCGACACATCCAGAAGAAATCAAGCCGAAGCCGTTCTGTCTAAGACTCTGGACTCACCAATGTCTCGACACACTGAGTGAAAAGTGTCGACACATTCGTGTGATAATCTCTGCACAGGGCGCTTCTGTCTCAACACCTTCTTGCAACAACTCTGCACATGACTCACATGTCCCGACACCTCTTAGTGTTGTCTCGACACATCAACCATGGATCTTCAAGACACTCACTAAATGTCCCGACACACTAAGTGTAAAGCGTCGACACATCAACGTTCAACCAAAATGTGTTTGAAACCGGCAGAAGCTATCTTCAAGGCTTTAAAAGGGATGCCTCGACACACTGACAGGGAAGTGTCGACACATCCACGTTCAACCAGAATGATTCTTCAGGGCTTTCAATGGGATGTCTCGACACACTGCAAGGAAAGTGTCGACACACCCTTGTTCTTCTAGAAATCCTCAAGCTAATAAACTGTCAGATCAGTGGGCCATCCAGAGAGAGAAAAAGGAACCGTAAATCATTAAAATTAAGGATTTTGGGGTCTGAACCACGTTTCAAGGCCTGACCCTTGCTCTACCATCTTATCACTCATCTGTCTACCTTTTGGAGATGGTTTTGTCAGAAATCCAACTGGAAGAGTCACTTCTGTCTGCCACGATGTAAGTCTTATCTGACTGCTTATCCAAACTATCTTCTGCTGGAAATAGGACACTATGTAGTCTGCCATCATCCTGCTGTCGACCAATGGGATGTCCAACCAGCCATTGTTCGCAGAAAAGTACACTTCAAGCAGAATGAGAAATCTACTTGTTTGAAAGGGATTTAATGTGAAAATCTGGAACTGATCAAAAGGAAATCTGATCCACCTCTTTACACAGTCTGTCACCGTCCTATCCTTGTACCTAAACAAAGTCATCTCAAGCCAAATATTGCAGAGCATCTTCTTCTAAGTAAAGAAAGCACTAGGCGGAAAAACTTGGCGGGAAAAGGTTCCTCACCAAGTGATCGCATGGGATGCTGTATATATGTATAATATCTAGCTTTCCATGAAGCTGTTGCTGCTACCACCGTCCACAAGTGCCACGCTCTAGACCATCTACCAAGAAGATCCCGTAGAAGCGTGAGAGCAGCCTTAGTACTTGTCTAACTTAGTCCAGCATTACTAGAGAAGAAGAAAAGACGAGAAGCCCTGAGAGACAGAGAGAGCAGCCCTGCAGTCTGCCAATATTTTTGAAGAAAGAGATCCCTGGATCTAATTTTGTAGCTGCAACCACCAGCTCTCATGTCTTGATCTATTCCTTCAGCTGGTGTCTACATTGTCACTATTGTTTCTCCATTGCACTTGTAGTATTTCCTTTCTTTTCTTTCAGTTCGTCTATCAACTTTTCATCTTGATCATTTGATTCTATGTTTAGGGATCGGTTTCCCTCTGCGGTTTCAGAGGAAGAGAGGATCTGTTCCTCTGGGTGATTAGCAAGCAATTAGTCAGCGGATAGCAAGCTGTGTTGCTCAGCCGTGTAAGCAAGCTGTGTTGCTCAGTGGAGCAAGCTGTGTGTGATGGGAATCGACACCGAGCATGTACTTTTTCTTTTGCATTTATGTCCTTTTAGTTTGTGTTTATATCCTTGGGAAAGTATGTACGCAAATGTAAGGCTTTATAAGCCAATGAGTCATTCCCATGGATTGTGTGGGTTTTTGTACAATTGTGTAGTAGGTCCAGCTAGGGGGCCCTCAGCCCTTTTCCATTGGTCCATGTCACCTATGTGGGGCTGGTCAACCATTCTAGGTGGCCATCTAGAAGGGTTGAATGTCAAAATACCACATGGGTAGACAAGTGGTTAAATTGGTCCAAGGTAGGTCACCTACCTTCACCTACCATACCCCTTGGTCAAGGGGGCGCCCCTCTCCCCTTATTAGTTTAATATTTTTTGTGTGTGTTTCACACTTAATCCCAGCCCTTCAATCCCCACCCCTAGATCCAAGGGTTCACATTGCATTTGATGTGAATCATATAAAAGATTGTATTTTCATATGAATATTAGTAAAAATTCAGAAAATTTGTTGAAAGGCCAAAGGCTTCTTGCGCCCCCAGCTCCTCCCCCCTGGTTCCTCTCCTCCAATCTCCAGTTCTAGAGTGGTTTCTACCTCCTATCCCCTCCCCTCTATCTCCGGTGATCATCTGTGCCGCCGCCGCCGTTCGTGCCGCCTACGAGCCGCCACAGAGCCATCGTCAAGGTTCTATCCTACTGGACAGAGGTGATTTCCACGAATTCTTGTTACCATCCACGAGCTCAGATGGATTTGAAATTTTGAGGGTGTGTTCTTTCCTTGAATCCCCACCTCCACCTAAATTTTCACATCCAAACTCCTCCATTTAGTAATTTTCCATTTTTGTTCATTTTGCATTCCCAGATCTGTTTTGTCTCTGTCTACAGTGATAACAGCTCTGGGTTTCCCATCTCCGACCACCTTTTTGAATTTTACAAACCCTCCCAATTTTACTGGGAGTTATGTCCATCATCCCCTACATCCACCATTTTGCCTGATTTTTGATCTACCATCTGTCCATTTTTCAAAATTCGTGTTCTACCTCTGCTACAGTGCTTTCAGCCCATTTCCAGATCCGACCCACTTCCAGTTCAAAAATCCTATCAATTCGTAGCCACATCCAAACTTGTCCAAACTATTTTTTCGTTTTCCTAGCTTGATTTCCTATAACTTTGCTGAATACCACCACTTCAGATTCGGACGTTCACATTTCAGTCAAAGGCAGTTCTCAGATAATAGCCCTACAGATCTGAGTGTTCGGCTACTGTACAACAGAAAGTTGTAAATTCATTAAAGCCCATATCCGTGCAGATCCATGCCAGATCTTCAAGCCTAAATTAAAGTATTTGAAGTTAGCTTTCCAACCGCGCCAGTTTCGTGTCGATCCGACATCGGGGCTGATCGCAGCGTCCGTTCTCGCCGGGACGCGCGCTGAAAACCAGAAGTTGCAGATCCGTGGCCGGTTGTTCCGACCGGTGCCGATCGGAGCCGCCCGGCCTCCGTCCGGCGAACCAGTGCACCTCCACTCCAGGGAGCGCTCATCCAGGCATCCACCACCACAGCGGTGCCACCGGGTCCCACACGGCCCCTCCGGACAGCGCGTGGGCCCCACAGTCACAAGTTCGAGTGTTGCCGAATCAACGCGAGAAGTCGCCCGTCAACCCGAATTCGGTCCTCCCGGGCCCAGTTGTGTAGCCCCTTACCTCCCTACGTAGAGTGGGCAGCGACGTGTATTGCTGTAATATTGTGTATTATTGTTCCGGGAGTACGAGTTTCGGCCGGGTCCGTCTTCCCCACGCCAAGCGCGTGGAGGTATCGTTCTCGCTTCCTACACTCGGCATTTGCTTATTTTCATATATACTTGTTTATGCCACTGCTAGAGAGCATGTTTTAAGATCTAGCTCGCTATAGTTTGCATATCACCGCGGCTGCGAGAGAGAGCGTGACCGTCCCGTGACCCGATCCGGGCACAAGTGAGAGCCGACCACCCTAGCTCACTGCCGATTTCTCAACCGCGCACGTCCGACGCTTCCCTCGTTAAGGGGCAGTCACGAGCTTGCCATGTCTGTGGTCTCGTCCCGCATCAATTTGGTATCAGAGCAAGTTGAGTCTAGGGTGTCAAAAAAAAGTGTCTTTTGCATTACATCCCAATAACCCGGTATCTCAAAAGGTGTTGTCCGAACGTTAGGCTACGCCTATCGGGAAGGTCGCACACTTGCGTGAGTGATCTTCGGATTAGTTATCTCCGCCACGTACCGAGTCTTGATTTACGTCTAGGGTCCTTAGTGTGCATGCATTCCAAACTTGCATAGTCGGTCTAGTGTCTTGTCACCGTGTGTATGCATGTCCATGACCGCTACCCATGGCCGTTCCCCAAGACCATGCGTCCGAAGGGACATCCTTTGTGGCCCAATCCAACGCCTTCATGGCCCGACCATTAGCTTTCACTCATCTCGTTACTAAAGCTACCCACCCAATGGGTCCACAACGAGACTCCATTTTGCTCATAAGGATTCAGATAATTGGGTTTCTCTTGATGTCATGGAGTCCCTCTCCAAGGTGGGTAAGATTATCCGCGATGGGGATTTTGCTTTTGTCGAGTTTGAAAGGATGATCGGCTCCACTCTTTACTGCGATGGTGCATGGTGCAACCTTGGTACGCCAACAGGCCCATACATTATGTTAGGGCAACCTTGGTTGGAAGAGAGGAGAGCGATCTTTGACCGGGATACGAGGACCTGCACCTTATATCTACCTCACCTACCCGGCAAGTTCATCTTCCACGACATCCTTCAGCCGACCATCTTCGTGTCACCACCCGTCCACTCGTATCAGTCCGCTCCTCCTACGGACCCATGCTCACCACCCTTTCTTTCCGAACTTGCTTCGGAACCCTCTCATTTGGAACCACCCAAGCCCGAGCCACCCGTGTTTCTGACGGGTACGCTTTTCATAGCTGAGCCACTTCTTAGTTGGCTCAAGGATGGCTTGGTCCCACATCCCTTCCCCTTCATGGACCCCACCTTACCTTTAGTGCCGGTCAACTCATTCCATACAACATTTCGATCTAGTCACCATGTTGATACGTTGGATGATCTTATCATGGGATTAGATTCACAATGGAAGTTGACGCATCTATTGGCCCGAGACTTTGACCAACCCACTAGTCTTAGCCTCACTCATCCGGCCTTAGGGTCTATTACCTCCGAGTGCACCGTGGGTTGTGTCACTACGGAGGTCCTCTTACTCCTTCCCTTACCGGCCGAGCCCGAATTCATTCCCTTTTGCCCAAGGAAGGAGTCCTATTTTCTACACATGTCCGTCGTCCCACCGATCCTAATGTATGGCGGTGACTATGAATTCCAAACTTGGGACCATGTCATGTTGGAACCCACTTCATGGGGTCACACCTTCTTCGACCCTTTTGACCCCTTCACTAGTGAACCTCCCGAGTTTTCATACTCACTACCCTTCTTCCGCGGAGTTCACTATCCCACCTTTTCCACTCGGGCCAAGCAAACTCCACATAGCCATAGGTCCGAACCATCATTCGGGGGTAAGGAAGACTTTGGTTTCCCCGATCCCTCTAAACCACCCGCACCTCCCGGACTTCCCGCATCCAAGCCTAATGTCCATGATTGGTGCATCCTAGTATGTCTAGGAGTTCCCCATGACGTCAACCTCCGGTTACGTCAAATGCATGCATGGCACACATTCGGGTGTCCTGGTCCGCCGACATCCATGTACGGGCCGGACTAACATTAGGTGTGTCTAGGGTCGTAGGTGAGTCGGTGTGCTTTTCTTTGTGTGTTGTTTGTTTTTCTGCATGTGTCTTGTGTAAGCTCGTTGTCGATCTTTTATAAGTAAGAGGCGATTGGACTCACTTGATGAGTATGGGATCGGTTCTACATCTAAACCCAGATCAGTCACCTACAGGGACTCAGTGGTGATTCCTAGTGAGTCTTCGAGCCGCTTCCTTTCTCTTTTGAGAGTGCCCCACCCGGAGTGTCCACCTTTAGCCCATAGCAGTCCGTGCATATCGAGTATATATGGAATGAGCAGGTGACGATCACTTGGAGTGGAGCGTACCCGCGTTACTTGGCACGGTGACGGATCCGCCGAAGTACTCGAGCATCCCTACCCCTACTGGACGGGGTCGAGTTCCTCCCACCCGGGGAGAGTTGATGGGAATCGACACCGAGCATGTACTTTTTCTTTTGCATTTATGTCCTTTTAGTTTGTGTTTATATCCTTGGGAAAGTATGTACGCAAATGTAAGGCTTTATAAGCCAATGAGTCATTCCCATGGATTGTGTAGGTTTTTGTACAATTGTGTAGTAGGTCCAGCTAGGGGGCCCTCAGCCCTTTCCCATTGGTCCATGTCACCTATGTGGGGCTGGTCAACCATCCTAGGTGGCCATCTAGAAGGGTTGAATGTCAAAATGCCACATGGGTAGACAAGTGGTTAAATTGGTCCAAGGTAGGTCACCTACCTTCACCTACCATACCCCTTGGTCAAGGGGGCGCCCCTCTCCCCTTATTAGTTTAATATTTTTTGTGTGTGTTTCACACTTAATCCCAGCCCTTCAATCCCCACCCCTAGATCCAAGGGTTCACATTGCATTTGATGTGAATCATATAAAAGATTGTATTTTCATATGAATATTAGTGAAAATTCAGAAAATTTGTTGAACGGCCAAAGGCTTCTTGTGCCCCCAGCTCCTCCCCCCTGGTTCCTCTCCCCCAATCTCCAGTTCTAGAGTGGTTTTTACCTCCTATCCTGTCCCCTCTATCTCCGGTGATCATCTGTGCCGCGCCGCCGCCGTTCGTGCCGCCACGGAGCCATCGTCAAGGTTCTGTCATGCTGGATAGAGGTGACTTCCACGAATTCTTGCTATCAGCCACGAGCTCAGATGGATTTGCAATTTTGAGGGTGTGTTGTTGCCTTGAATCCCCACCTCCACCTAAATTTTCACGTCCAAACTCCTCCATTTAGTAATTTTTCATTTTCGTTCATTTTGCATTCCCAGATCTATTTTGTCTCTGTCTACAGTGATAACAGCTCTGAGTTTCCCATCTCCGACCACCTTTTTGAATTTTACAAACCCTCCCAATTTTACTGGGAGTTCTGTCCATCATCCCCTACATCCACCATTTTTCCTCATTTTTGATCTGACCTCTATCCATTTTTCAAAATTCGTGTTCTATCTCTGCTACAGTGCTTTCAGCCCATTTCCAGATCCGACCCACTTCCAGTTCAAAACTCCTATCAATTCGTAGCCACATCCAAACTTGTCCAAACTCATTTTACCGTTTTCCTAGCTTGATTTCCTACAACTTTGCTGAATACCACCACTTCAGATTCGGACGTTCACATATCAGTCAAAGGCAGTTCTCAGATAATAGCCCTGCAGATCTGAGTGTTCGGCTACTGTACAATAGGAAGTTATAAATTCATTAAAGCCCAGATCCATGTAGATCCATGCCAGATCTTCAAGCCTAGATTGACGTATTTGAAGTTAGCTTTCCAACGGCGCCATTTTCGTGTCGATCCGACATCGGGGCTGATCGCAGCGTCCGTTCTCGCCGGGACGCGGGCTGAAAACTAGAAGTTGCAGATCCGTGGCCGGTTGTTCCGACCGGTGCCGATCGGAGCCACCCGGCCTCCGACCGGCGAACCAGCGCGCCTCCACTCCAGGGAGCGCTCATCCAGGCATCCACCACCACAGAGGTGCCACCGGGTCCCACATGGCCCCTCCGGACAGCGCGTGGGCCCCACAGTCACAAGTTCGGGTGTTGCCGAATCAACGCGAGAAGCCGCCCGTCAACCCGAATTCGGTCCTCCCGGGCCCAGTTGTGTAGCCCCTTACCTCCCTGTGTGGAGTGGGTAGCGACGTGTATTGCTGTAATATTGTGTATTATTGTTCCGGGAGTACGAGTTTCGGCCGGGTCCGTCTTCCCCACGCCGAGCGCGTGGAGGTATCGTTCTCGCTCCCTACACAAGACATTTGCTTATTTTCATATATACTTGTTTATGCCACTGCTAGAGAGTATGTTTTAGGATCTAGCTCGCTATATTTTGCACATCACCGCTGCTGTGAGAGAGAGCGTGACCGTCCCGTGACCCGATCCGGGCACAAGTGAGAGCCGACCACCCTAGCTCACTGCCGGTTTCTCAACCGCGCACGTCCGACGCTTCCCTCGTTAAGGGGCAGTCACGAGCTTGCCATGTCCGTGGTCTCGTCCCGCATCAATTTGGTATCAGAGCAAGTTGAGTCTAGGGTGTCAAAAAAAATGTGTCTTTTGCATTGCATCCCAATAACCCGGTATCTCAAAAGGTGTTGTCCGAACGTTAGGCTACGCCTATCGGGAAGGTCGCACACTTGCGCGAGTGATCTTCGGATCAGTTATCTCCGCCACGTACCGAGTCTTGGTTTACGTCTAGGGTCCTTAGTGTGCATGCATTCCAAACTTGCATAGTCGGTCTAGTGTCTTGTCACCGTGTGTATGCATGTCCATGACCGCTACCCATGGCCGTTCCCCAAGACCATGCGTCCGAAGGGACATCCTTTGTGGCCCAATTCAACGCCTTCATGGCCCGACCATTAGCTTTCACTCATCTCGTTACTAAAGCTACCCTACCCAATGGGTCCACAACGAGACTCAATTTTGCTCATAAGGATTCAGATAATTGGGTTTCTCTTGATGTCGTGGAGTCCCTCTCCAAGGTGGGTAAGATTATCCGCGATGGGGATTTTGCTTTTGTCGAGTTTGAAAGGATGATCGGCTCCACTCTTTACTACGATGGTGCATGGTGCAACCTTGGTACGCCAACATGCCCATACATTAAGTTAGGACGACCTTGGTTGGAAGAGAGGAGAGCGATCTTTGACCGGGATACGAGGACCTGCACCTTATATCTACCTCACCTACCCGGCAAGTTCATCTTCCATGACATCCTTCGGCCGACCATCTCCGTGTCACCACCCGTCCACTCGTATCAGTCCGCTCCTCCTACGGACCCATGCTCACCACCCTTTCTTTCCGAACTTACTTCGGAACCCTCTCATTTGGAACCACCCAAGCCCGAGCCACCCGTGTTTCTGACGGGTACGCTTTTCATAGCCAAGCCGCTTCTTAGTTGGCTCAAGGATGGCTTGGTCCCACATCCCTTTCCCTTCATGGACCCCACCTTACCTTTAGTGCCGGTCAACTCATTCCATACAACATTTTGATCTAGTCACCATGTTGATACGTTGGACGATCTTATTATGGGATTAGATTCACAATGGAAGTTGACGCAACTATTGGCCCGAGGCTTTGACCAACCCACTAGTCTTAGCCTCACTCATCCAGCCTTAGGGTCTATTACCTCCGAGTGCACCGTGGGTTGTGTCACTACGGAGGTCCTCTTACTCCTTACCTTACCGGCCGAGCCCGAATTCATTCCCTTTTGCCCAAGGGAGGAGTCCTATTTTCTACACATGTCCGTCGTCCCACCGATCCTAATGTATGGCGGTGACTATGAATTCCAAACTTGGGACCATGTCATGTTGGAACCCACTTCATGGGGTCACACCTTCTTCGACCCTTTTGACCCCTTCACTAGTGAACCTCCCGAGTTTTCATACTCACTACCCTTCTTCCGCGGAGTTCACTATCCCACCTTTTCCACTCGGGCCAAGCAAACTCCACATAGCCATAGGTCCGAACCATCATTCGGGGGTAAGGAAGACTTTGGTTTCCCCGATCCCTCTAAACCACCCGCACCTCCCGGACTTCCCGCATCCAAGCCCAATGTCCATAATTGGTGCATCCTAGTATGTCTAGGAGTTCCCCATGACGTCAACCTCCGGTTACATCAAATGCATGCATGGCACACATTCGGGTGTCCTGGTCCGCCGTCATCCATGTACGGGCCGGACTAACATTAGGTGTGTCTAGGGTCATAGGTGAGTCGGTGTGCTTTTCTTTGTGTGTTGTTTGTTTGTCTGCATGTGTCTTGTGTAAGCTCGTTGTCGATCTCTTATGAGTAAGAGGCGATTGGACTCACTTGATGAGTATGGGATCGGTTCTACATCTAAACCCGGATCAGTCACCTACAGGGACTCAGCGGTGATTCCTAGTGAGTCTTCGAGCCGCTTCCTTTCTCTTTTGAGAGTGCCCCACCCGGAGTGTCCACCTTTAGCCCATAGCAGTCCGCGCATATCGAGTATATATGGAATGAGCAGGTGACGATCACTTGGAGTGGAGCGTACCCGCGTTACTTGGCACGGTGATGGATCCGCCGGAGTACTCGAGCATCCCTACCCCTACTCGACGGGGTCGAGTTCCTCCCACCCAGGGAGAGTTGATGGGAATCGACACCGAGCATGTACTTTTTCTTTTGCATTTATGTCCTTTTAGTTTGTGTTTATATCCTTGGGAAAGTATGTACGCAAATGTAAGGCTTTATAAGCCAATTTGTCATTCCCATGGATTGTGTGGGTTTTTGTACAATTGTGTAGTAGGTCCAGCTAGGGGGCCCTCAGCCCTTTCCCATTGGTCCATGTCACCTATGTAGGGCTGGTCAACCATCCTAGGTGGCCATCTAGAAGGGTTGAATGTCAAAATGCCACATGGGTAGACAAGTGGTTAAATTGGTCCAAGGTAGGTCACCTACCTTCACCTACCATACCCCTTGGTCAAGGGGGCGCCCCTCTCCCCTTATTAGTTTAATATTTTTTGTGTGTGTTTCACACTTAATCCCAGCCCTTCAATCCCCACCCCTAGATCCAAGGGTTCACATTGCATTTGATGTGAATCATATAAAAGATTGTATTTTTATATGAATATTAGTGAAAATTCAGAAAATTTGTTGAAAGGCCAAAGGCTTCTTGCGCCCCCAGCTCATCCCCCCTGATTCATCTCCTCCAATCTCCAGTTCTAGAGTGGTTTCTACCTCCTATCCCCTCCCCTCTATCTCCGGTGATCATCTGTGCCGCCGCCACCGTTCGTGCCGCCTACGAGCCGCCACGGAGCCATCGTCAAGGTTCTGTCCTGCTGGAAAGAGGTGACGTCAACGAATTCTTGCTATCAGCCACGAGCTCAGATGGATTTGAAATTTTGAGGGTGTGTTCTTTCCTTGAATCCCCACCTCCACCTAAATGTTCACGTCCAAACTCCTCCATTTAGTAATTTTCCATTTTCGTTCATTTTACATTCCCAGATCTATTTTGTCTCTGTCTACAGTGATAACAGCTCTGAGTTTCCCATCTCCGACCACCTTTTTGAATTTTACAAACCCTCCCAATTTTACTGAGAGTTCTGTCCATCATCCCCTACATCCACCATTTTTCCTCATTTTTGATCTGCC
This sequence comes from Amorphophallus konjac, assembly GCA_022559845.1. Taxonomy (NCBI): domain Eukaryota; kingdom Viridiplantae; phylum Streptophyta; class Magnoliopsida; order Alismatales; family Araceae; genus Amorphophallus; species Amorphophallus konjac. Next base: position 404,647,291 of record CM040121.1, on the reverse strand, counting down.
CTCTATCCATTTTTTAAATTTCGTGTTCTATCTCTGCTACAGTGCTTTCAGCCCATTTCCAGATCCGACCCACTTCCAGTTCAAAAATCCTATCAATTCGTAGCCACATCCAAACTTGTCCAAAGTAGTTTTGCCGTTTTCCTAGCTTGATTTCCTAAAACATTGCTGAATACCACCACTTCAGATTCGGACGTTCACATATCGGTCAAAGGTAGTTCTCAGAGAATAGCCCTCCAGATCTGAGTGTTCGGCTACTGTACAACAAGAAGTTGTAAATTCATTAAAGCCCAGATCCGTGCAGATCCATGCCAGATCTTCAAGCCTAGATTGAAGTATTTAAAGTTAGTTTTTCAACGGCGCTAGTTTCGTGTCGATCCGACCTTGGGGCTGATCGCAGCGTCCGTTCTCGCCGGGACGCGCGCTGAAAACCAGAAGTTGCAGATCCGTGACCGGTTGTTCCAACCGGTGCCGATCGGAGCCGCCCGGCCTCCGGCCGGCGAACCAGCGCGCCTCCACTCCAGGGAGCGCTCATCCAGACATCCACCACCACAGCGGTGCCACCGGGTCCCATACGGCCTCTCCGGACAACGCGTGCGCCCCACAGTCACAAGTTCGGGTGTTGCCGAATCAACGCGAGAAGCCGCCCGTCAACCCGAATTCGGTCCTCCCGGGCCCAGTTGTGTAGCCCCTTACCTCCCTGTGTGGAGTGGGCAGCGACGTGTATTGCTGTAATATTGTGTATTATTGTTCTGGGAGTACGAGTTTCGGCCGGGTCCGTCTTCCCCACGCCGAGCGCGTGGAGGTATCATTCTCGCTCCCTACACTCGGCATTTGCTTATTTTCATATATACTTGTTTATGCCACTGCTAGAGAGCATGTTTTAGGATCTAGCTTGCTATATTTTACATATCACCGCTGCTGCGAGAGAGAGCGTGACCGTCCCGTGACCCGATCCGGGCACAAGTGAGAGCCGACCACCCTAGCTCACTGCCGGTTTCTCAACCACGCACGTCCGACGCTTCCCTCGTTAAGGGGCAGTCACGAGCTTGCCATGTCCGTGGTCTCGTCCTGCATCAGTGTGTCAGCCGGAAAGCCTCACCGGGTTTGGTGAGGGGTGGATGTAGGTTGTGGGCTTACAACCAAACCACCTTAAATATCCTGTGTATTGGGGTGTATGTTTGTGTGATTGATCCATCTCCTCTACCTCCCATTCACAAGTCTGTGTGCTTCCTTTAACGCATGCAATATTGGCTTTTCCATCACACACTCTTGCCTTCAGATCCGTACTACCTATTTTATCCTAATACTAATTGGTTTTCCAGCCTCTTGCACTTCCCTTGCTACCTGCTGCATTCTTGCACTCAGGTATTAGGAAGTATACTCAGGCCAAGGGTGTTCAACCTCATTCACACTCGCTCACACCCTTGGTTGATCTCTAAAGTATTCACACTAAAGCTGGTATATCTATATTCCGTTAAGTGTGCTTTTGGTCTTGCTGCCTTCTCAATTGTCCTGTTCTGAGTAGAGTCGTTGGTATCACTACTTGATGCATCGACGCCTCGCATAGCCTCGTCTACCTGCTCACTTAGATGTATTGACTTGGTAACTTAAGTACGTCGATGGTTCTTTACAGCATGTGCCTTGTGCCTTCCCGTCTCCATCTAAACCATACCTATTTTATTTCGCTGTACATTGTGTCTAAATATGTTATTTGCATTATATGAGTGGTTTGTGCTATTTGTTTCTAAAAGTTTTTAATTGGGCAAAGTTTGTCATAGGATCTATTCAACCCCCCCCCCCTTCTAGATCTAATTACACTCCGTGGGACCCAACAATTGGTATCAGAGCCTAGCTCTTCTATTCCTAGATCCTATGATCTACAGGGAAAGATCCCAGTGCATTTTGAGAAAATGGCTTCATCTGCTACACATGCTTCGAAGGGTTTTCCACTTATTTTTGATGGTTCTGATTTTTCTATATGGCTGAGAGGAATGTACATCTATGTCAAACTCACAGATCCACAATTGTGGAACCTTATATACATTGGTCCAAATGAGCTACCATCAGACTCAAATGTATGGTCAACTGAACATAAGACCAAACATGACAATAACCTTGCTGTACTCAATTTAATTAAAGATGCGGTTGATGACAGATTACTTGATCTTGTGTCTACCTGTAGCACAGCTAAGCAAGATCTAGAGGTGTTGATGAACATCCATGAGAAAGAAGATCAAGAGCATCAATGCCTTATGGCTGACCGATCAGAGCAGTCAAGCAATCCATCCTCATCTCAGGTAAGCTCTGATTCTGAAGACTTTACTTTTGAAGAGCTCATGGGTGCATATGATCAGTTGATTGAGCAGTACAAAAAGATGAAATCTGAAAATAAAAGATTGAAAAAGGATTTGAAGAAAAATAGTCAAGGTAAGAGTCGTGCTTGTGAAAATTGTTCCAACCTTGAAGAGCTCAACAATACTCTTGCCTTTGACTTTGATCTAAACAAACAAACCATCGTGTGTCTAAACGATGAAATGAGAATCCTTCAAGAAGAAATCATAAGGTTGGAAGAGACGGTTCGAAACCTTAAAATCCAACCAATCCGTCAGAATGAAAGTGTTTTTTGTAACAATTGTTCAGCTTTTGAAGAGCTAAATGACACTCTTACCTCTGACTTGGATGTGAATAAGCAAACCATTACATGCCTAACAGATGAAAATGGAATCCTTCAAGCTGAAGTCACTAGGTTGGAAGAAATCATAAGACAACTTTAAAACCAACCTAAATCAATATCTAATTAACAAACCATGTCGGACAAGCTAATCCCTGATACAAGGTTGATTGAAGAAATAAAAATGGTAAAAGATCAAAACGACATGTTGCTTGAAAAACTGTCCATTTATGAGAAGGGCAAGGGTATTGCCCATGACAGTTCTAAAAAACTGAATGAACTTCAAATGGAGATTAAAAATTACAAGGGGGTTAATACTATGCTCAATGAGCAATTGGCTGTGTGTGAGGAGGACCTCGTTGAAACCGAGTTGCATGTCTCCTCATTGGAGTATGAAATCAAAGATATAAATGACTCTCTGTCTAAGTGAATGCAGGATAAGGAAAGTATGAACTGACTCTTGGAAACAAGAGTAAGTCATCGTGAGGGAGATTTGGGTTACAAACCCGAAAACCAACGATTCTTCGGAAGCAAGGCCTACATCACTTCTGTCAAGGGTAAGAATGAAGCCAGCACTTCTTACCACCTCCCAATACCGCATGCTGCTCAGAAAAACCAAAAACGCATTGGTAAGCAGACAGAGAAGGCTCTCATACAAAAATAGAAACCCCAGTCTGCTAGTCTTGACATGCACAATAGGAAAAGGCATGATGACTACCATGCCTCTCAAAGAATGAATGTTTATTGCTTTCATTGTGGCATGCTAGGTCACACTGTACATGACTGTCTCACCTTGAATAATGATGAACTAAGAGCAAGAAAGGATTCAAGAATTGCTGCTGAAATCAAGGGCAAAAGACAGGTCAACTCTGGCAGAGGACGTATGCAGCAGAACTCTGCACAGAACCGCATGGGGAATCAGAAGAGTCGACACCTCCATTCGGACAGGTCGACACTCCCCATGGCTTTCAACAAAAATCACCCTCCTTGCTGCTACCACTGTGGAAAGATTGGCCACACAATCTAGGAATGCTGGCAACTGAGAGGTAGGAGCTACTCTCATAATCAACATGACAGTATACATGCTCACTCGCAATGGAACCATGCATATGTGCACAGAAGAAATGGTAAATACCCTGTGCGTTGCTTCTATTGTGGTGAATATGGACATACATCCAACTATTTTCCCTGGATGAGAGTGGGCGACCAGAAGGCAACAAAGAAAAGAAGATCAATTGCTGGAACTGTTGTTAACCAACAAGGACCCAAGCAAGCTTGAGTACCTAAAAACTTCAAATGAGAATTTTGAATGTAGGGTGCCTTGGAGCTGAACAATGGATGGTCAAAAGAATAAATGCTCAAGACACAGGTATGTAAATAATGTTTATGCGTTCAATCCTTGCATGATAAGTTTGCATCGTAGTCATTGCATATGGATGTGTTGTGGTCCTTGAGCATCAACTTGAAATTTCATGCCACATCATGCATCTCATGATCAAGGGACCCAACAATGTTTGACCTCTGGTATATCAAATAATGAAGAGTAGAAAGGTAAGTTAAGCTTGCCCGGAGCTCTCACTATGCGTGAGCAGGATCTCAGATCCAAACCTCCGCCTTGTACCAGAGATTAATTATCTCAGCTACTCAATCCATAAAAAAATTGTCATGCTAATGGAATTGCTATATTGATGAGTTGTTGGTTGATATGTTCTACCACCTCATAACAGCCATGAGAACTTCTTCCTTAGCATTGTTGATTATTGTTTTGATGATGTACACCATGGCTGTATTTTCAACTCATCTACTCGTGATAGCATTGTTTAAAGGAGGAGTTTAGCATTGGGCCACCTTATTTTGCATTCTGTTCAGAATTTATTGAAGATAATGTATGCTTGCATCATTTTGTGAGCTCATGTACCTCAAAGCACATCATGATAAGGAGACTCAAAAACGCATAATCATGTGCCGCATCTTCTCTGTGTTGAGCATTCATATAGGTCATAGGCTTCACACATCATAGCCAACCCATCCATGTAGTCATAGGAAGTCAACTTTAAATTCAGTGTTCAACATCTCTCATCTTGATGATATCCTCGCATGGATTGCATCTTCTCAGGGGGAGCTTATTTTTCTTGAGAACATCCAACAGAGGGAGTAGGCAGCATGCATGCATGTGCACACTGAAGCATCCCGTCTACATTACTGTTCAGAATGCATTGCACATCATCCATGATTGCATCATATTGTGGTCTCATTCATGCCAATACAAACCATGTTAAAAGGAACCCAGCAGTGGTATCATTTTTGATGCATCATGTGTTCACTCTAGTCATAGGTTGCATATTCTATTGTAAACTCATGCACATGTCTAGTGGGAGCATGTTCATATCTTGAAAATCCTTGAAAATTCTTTTATGTTGACCACAGACCTTTTATAGTCAAACACTCTGCTTGTTTAGTTTGTTAACTGCTCTCTGTCTGAGCTTAGTGTGTCGACACTATGACAGCAAGTGTCGACACCATTCAAGGTAAATGTCATCACTTCCTAGCACATGATTGAATAAATCTCATTCATACCAATCTGAGCTCAATCCATAACCTCAAGGGAAGTGTTCATCATCTATTCTTGCCTTCCACTCATACAACACTCTCCTTTTATACCAAGACACTGCACCATATTGCTAAAATCCTTTTATGGTTCAACTTGAGATTCAAATGTCCTGAACTTCTCGGAGGATTCTCTATCTGTTATTAAGATTGGTTACCAGAGTAAATCTTCAAGAAGAATCTTCTTTTATAGAGATTTGTGAATGCCTCGAACGTGAATGATTTTGGTTTAACGTTAATGATTTCTTGTGTCTTGAAGTCTAATCATCTTGAAAATGTTTGTGTTCGGGCTTAATAGACTTAAACCAATTTCTCATGTTGTTGACCAGTTATACCTTTTGAAATCTGAAAGTTTATTTTAAGTGCAAAGGCTTTTATGATTGAGAAACTTATGTCTAAGTATTGTTTTTAAACAATCTGATGTTGTGGGATTCCTAATGGCAAAAATCGTCAGAGCAATGACATTGGCTCACTAAGAAATATGTCTCCTCATAAATGAATTGAGATGAGACATGTCATGAAGTGCCCTTGTTAACTCTGCTATGCTATAAGGTATATCATGAGGCAGAGCAATGGTAAAGTTGCTGAGAAACATGTCCCCTCATCAAGAATGTGTGGTACGATATGTCATGAGGTGATAATGCTATCTCTGTTCTATTTAAAGCATGACAGTCAGTCTTACCAATTTCTTAGGGATACTTGCGTCTAAACAACGTGTGTCCTTACGGATATGAGGCATGCACTTGACTTAAATGCTCATAAAAACTTCTCCAGTACTCAATGAATATTATGGTTGAGATTGCAAAAGCTAAATACACATCTATTGAGATTCTAAAATTCCACTTAGTCTTCATGTTTGTTTAATCTCAATACTTTTTAGAGTATCTCTCAAAGGAGCAAATGGAATTGAATGAGTAAGATAAGAGGAGGTTAATCTATCTTTGATATGAATTTTAGGTTCATCTCTATCAAACTTGAATACAAATATTTTCATGTGATTCTACTGAGTAGGCCAGGATTCATTAACATTAAACCAATCTAAGTGTAAGGGCTAGTTCATTCGGGTTTTCTAACTGAAAATTCTGAAACATCTATAACTCTGTATTTATGAACTTGGTTTCAGATTTAAGAACCTCCATCTCTTGTAAAGACAAACTATCTTTTGATGTCCCTTGTCGTTTGCCATCAGTATACAAATGGTATCATTGCCCTCCTATTCATGTATATCAGGATATCTCTGCTCCATGCTCTCGATGCAACTAGCTGAGTCTGTACATACATGGGTGGTCTGCATTCTTCATGCATTGCATAGAAAATCCTAAAAATCTAAAAAATAGAAAACACCAGAAAATGGCTGAAAAATATGAAAAGCCTAAACATCTGAAAAATCATAAAACCAAGTCTATTGTGTGGCTGTTGTATTATTCTCAGAACCGGATCATGGTGCATGATTAATCTTCCTGCATGATTGAGTCCTTGTTGAGTTTATAACTGTTAATCTTCCTACATCAACTTGAATCACAACAGATCTACTCTTGTACATGGTTGCTCTATGTCTCTTGTACTGCACCATATTGCCATGATTAAATGTTATGCATACATTTGTCTCTCATGGCTCAGTCAAGTTGTCTTGCTATCATTATGTTGCCATTAACAATTGGTATCACTTGCTTACTGAACATTGATCATCACTCACTAACAAGTGGTATCAACTCCTAATTTGCGTGATCTTCTCTCTGCATCACTTTTGTCCTACTTTCATTTGCGGGAGACCATACATCACCTCGAGGACTCAACAATTGGCATAATAAGTGTACAACCATTGGTATGTATTTCCACATCAATTTCTGAGAAGATCTCTCAGGGTGACTGCACTTAGTTGTACCCGCCAGGTAAATACTTATTTTTCTATTGTACATTTTGTACTAATAATCTCCCTTACCATCCCACCTTCCTAATTATGCCATATATCATCTCTCTTGTATTTTTTTTGATGATGTCAAAGGGGGGGAGATTATATGTGTCATTAACTAGGGCATGCATAAGGGGGAGAGACTTGATCATTTGCATGAAGGGGAGAGAATTATCTGGGAAGAAAAGGTCATTGAAAGTCTTTGTGCTTAAAATTCATGATTACATTTCAGGGCACCTTGACTTACAATGTATTCTTAATGACTCATAGTTGCCATCATCAAAAAGGGGGAGAATGTTGGGCATGTATGTAACATGCTTTAATTCTATTGTTTTGATGATGTCTAACTATGACTCATTAATATGTTTGACCTGCATTTGATAAATGTCAACATTCGTGCATTTCAGGACAAGCCAGCTTTGGCAACAAAGAAAGAAAGAAATTAAGTAAGGCACAGAAAATGAGGCATGTGGCTACACAAGAATCAAGATAGAATTCAAGATTCATGGTTGCACAAAAACCAAGGCACAGGCAACACAAGGCAAATGGTTTCTCAGGAATCCATACAGATAAGGTCAGTGCACAGCACTGCTCACATGCATGCAAGGTCGGTGCATCTTCTGGAAACATCAGGTCAGTGCACATTTCTCTCATACCTTACAAGGTCTACACGCATGCAACAAACCAAGTCCGTACACATCTGCAAGTAAGGTCGGTGCAATCCTTTTCTAAAGTACAGTAAGGTCAGTGAATATCTGCTACAAGGTTAGTGCATGCTTCGTCAGCATAACATACAAGTTCGGTGCACAACCTAGACTCGCACGAACCAAGGTTGGTGCATGTCCTGCCTTAGTGCAAGACCAGGTCGGTGCAAGTCTTGCCGTCAACACAAGACAAGGTCGGTGCAGGTTTCTGTTCCTATGAACCAAGGTCTAAGCACTTATGAAGATCAAGGTCAGTGTAGGTTCTATTCCTATGAACTAAGGTCTGAGTACTTATGAAGACCAAGGTCCATGCAACCTCTGGCCAGCAGATAACCAGGTCTGTGCACATTCTCTATGTGATAAATCAAGGTCTTCAACACTAGAAGGTACGTGCACACAAGAAGATAGAGTATAAGCATGATGAAGAAGGTCTTTGCAATGCTTCCTTCGAACAAGTGCAGAAGAATCTCTCTAAGTGATGTCTCGACACGACCTAATGATGTCCCCACACATCTAGAAGAGATTGTGTTAGATTTCCAATGCTTGAGCTCCGGCATAAAAGAATGTGTCGACACATCTAACCCATGTCTCGACACATCCCGAAGAAATCAAGCCGAAGCCGTTCTGTCTAAGACTCTGGACTCACCAATGTCTCGACACACTGAGTGAAAAGTGTCGACACATTCGTGTGCTAATCTCTGCACAGGGCGCTTCTGTCTCGACACCTTCTTGCAACAACTCTGCACATGACTCACATGTCCCGACACCTCTTAGTGTTGTCTCGACACATCAGCCATGGATCTTCAAGACACTCACTAAATGTCCCGACACACTAAGTGTAAAGCGTTGACACATCAACGTTCAACCAGAACGTGTTTGAAACCGGCAGAAGCTATCTTCAAGGCTATCAAAGGGATGCCTCGACACACTGACAGGGAAGTGTCAACACATCCACGTTCAACCAGAACTATTCTTCAGGGCTTTCAATGGAATGTCTCGACACACTGCTAGGAAAGTGTCGACACAACCTTGTTCTTCCAGAAATCCTCAAGCCAATAAACTATCAGATTAGTGGGTCATCCAGAGAGAGAAAAAGGAACCGTAAATCATTAAAATTAAGGATTTTGGGGTCTGAACCATGTTCCGAGGTCTGACCCTTGCTCTACCATCTTATCACTCATTTATCTACCTTTTGGAGATGGTTTTGTCAAAAATCCAGCTGGAAGAGTCACTTCTGTCTGCCATGATGTAAGTCTTATCTGACTGCCTGTCCAAACTATCTTCTACTGGAAATAGGACACTCTGTAGTCTGCCATCATCCTGCTGTCGACCAATGGGATGTCCAACCAGCCATTGTTCATAGAAAAGTACACTTCAAGCAGAATGAGAAGACTACTTGTCTGAAAGGGATTTAATGTGAAGATCTGGAACTGATCAAAAGGAAATCTAATCTACCTCTTTACACAGTCTGTCACCGTCCCATCCTTGTACCTAAACAAAGTCATCTCAAGCCAAATATTGCAGAGCATCTTCTTCTAAGTAAAGAAAGCACTTGGCGGGAAAACTTGGCGGGAAAAGGTTCCTCACCAAGTGACCGCGTGGCATGCTGTATATATGTATAATATCTAGCTTTCCATGAAGCTGCTGCTGCTGCCACCGTCCACAAGTGCCACGCTCTAGACCATCTACCAAGAAGATCCCGTAGAAGCGTGAGAGCAGCCTTAGTACTTGTCTGACTTAGTCCAGCATTACTAGAGAAGAAGAAAAGACGAGAAGCCCTGAGAGATAGAGAGAGCAGCCCTGCAGTCTACCAGTATTTTTGAAGAAAGAGATCCCTGGATCTAATTTTGTAGCTGCAACCACCAGCTCTCATGTCTTGATCTATTTCTCCACTACACTTGTAGTATTTCCTTTCTTTTGTTTCAGTTCATCTATCAACTTTTCATCTTGATCGTCTGATCCTATGTTTAGGGATCGGGTTCCCTCGGCGGTTTCAGAGGAAGAGAGAATCTGTTCCTCTGGGTGATTGGCAAGGAATTAGTCAGCGGATAGCAAGCTATGTTGCTCAGTCGTGTAAGCAAGCTGTGTTGCTCAGCGGAGCAAGCTGTGTGTCAGTCGAAAAGTCTCACCGGGTTTGGTGAGGGGTGGATGTAGGTTGTGGGCTTACAACCGAACCACCTTAAATATCCAATGTATTGGGGTGTATGTTTGTGTGATTGATCCATCTCCTCTACCTCCCATTCACAGGTCCGTGTGCTTCCTTTAACGCATGCAATATTGGCTTTTCCATCGCACACTCTTGCCTTCAGATCCGTACTATCTGTTTTATCCTAATACTAATTGGTTTTCTGGCCTCTTGCACTTCCCTTGCTACCTGTTGCATTCTTGCACTCAGGTATTAGGAAGTATACTCAGGCCAAGGGTGTTCAACCTCATTCACACTCGCTCACACCCTTGGTTAATCTCTAATGTATTCACACTAAAGTTGGTATATCTATATTCTGTTAAGTGTGCTTTTGGTCTTGCTGCCTTCTCGATTGTCCTGTTCTGAGTAGAGTCGTTGGCATCACTACTTGATGCATCGACGCCTCGCATAGCCTCGTCTACCTGCTCACTTAGATGTATTTACTTGGTAACTTAAGTACGTCGATGGTTCTTTGCAGCATGTACCTTGTGCCTTCCCGTCTCCATCTAAACCATACCTATTTTATTCCGCTGTGCATTGTGTCTAAATATGTTATTTGCATTATATGAGTGGTTTGTGCTGTTTGTTTCTAAGAGTTTTTAATTGGGCAAAGTTTGTCATAGGATCTATTCAACCCCCCCTTCAAGATCCAATTGCACTCCATGGGACCCAACACTGCAGTTCGGTTAATTCAACATTCTCGAAGGCGCACTCCAACAATTTGTTTGATTTTTCGGAGTTGGCCTCTCGGATGCCGTTGATGTGATTCACTAAAATGGTGAGAAAACAAACCCATTGATGAAAGATGTCAGATTGATTGTGTCTTGATTTGAGGAGGTACATCATGGCGTCGATCACCTACAAATTAACAATCCCGATTCTATTAGCAGTAGAAACACAAGTTCAGGGTAGGGCGACGTGTAAAATTACACAATTAATGAAAGAAAGTATTGTATCATCTATCATCTAGCCGTATAATAGATCAATGCATGACGACGTCTCAAAAAAATCCTGTTCTCTAATTCAAATATGGTGTCACTATATTGGACAAAAATTTTCATGGTAGTCAGAGTAAGGCGAATCAGGATAATTACAGAAAGTGTAAGAGGACAACTTACTCAATATCCCCCGAGACACAAGCAACAATGAATTCATTCACAGCGGTGTTATCTGTCGGCTTCAGCCGACCTTTGCAGATCCAATCAGTATTCTGTAGGAGCATTCTAATCTCGTCGGCTTCATCTCCCTTCCACATGTATGCCAATATACCAATCTTAGATTCTATACTGTGAGAAGTAGGAACAACGCAAACTCACCTTCTTCTTCCCCCGTCCTGTTTTCTTTGGAGGTGCCCGCCTTTTCCTCACGGGCTTCTGGTCCCGTTGATGAAGGGACTGACAAAAGACACATGGACGATGGTCACCATGCCCATTGGTCGCCTCCACTTGACCTTCGATATCGCCTTGCACATCATCTTCAGGGGCTGCCTTACATGGCACAGTATCATCCGTAATTTGTGGAAGGGGCCTTGGAGCTGGGACATCGGCGGCAATGTCCACCAAAGTTTGACAGATATTTTCCTTAACATTTTTAGCCCCCTGCACTTCCACTCCATGGGGTGCATGCGGTCGCTTGCCATCATCCATTGCCTGTTCAATGGGGCCAGAAGGTGCTGCATCAGCAGCAATGTGAGCCCCTTCCACACTAGTTAGAAAGAAGGCCCTCATTTCTTTAAGTAGCCACTGCTAGATCTTCAATGTAGCGACCGCAGCCTATAGCACATGCATGTAGGGAGCTAATGAGGACGTCATCATCGTTTCACCGTACACCATCACCCCTTCACTTGGAGAGACAAGGAGCTCTTCGATCACCTGCGATTCAAACCACATCACTCCGGTTATTCATTAATGTTGAATGACAAAGCAGAGGTTAATTTTAGTACTCATAATACCTGTTGGTCTCGCAGGGATCCAATGGAGAATTTTAATTCCCTATCTATAAATGTCCCCCACCTAAATAGTCATGGAAATGCCACCTACCTTACTGGCTGCCGCACCCGCGTACGCTCAAAAAACCAGACCTGTAATATGAAATATATCAAGTTATTTTACAATGCAGTAGAATTAATGATTGACACATTATTACACAACAAAAATAAAAAAACTTACAGCAAGTGTGGCAGAACAACCAAATATAAATGTATAGGCCTGGGATTCATTCCTAGCTCTTCTCTTAGCACGGTCAATTGTACCTAACCACCGTTTCTGGACCACCGACACTAATTCCTCAAACTTGTGCATCGTTACCTGTTACACGACGGCTACCCAATTGTAATCTGAAACTCTCTCAATGTCATCTAAGCATGACAACTTCTGTTGTGAACAAGAATGTGCCGACCATGGGCAAAGGAAAGTGGATAGCATGTGTAATACCCTAGATTCTTATCGGATTCTTTTCGGAGAGTCTCGGATCGCTTTTGTGGGTCCTGAGTTGAGTTTAACGATCCGTGTGGGTTTTGCTCCCGTACAAGTTACGGAACCGTATGGTGAGTTTATTTCTTAGTTCATTGACTCGTGGACGCCGCAGTTGTGATGTACTCGTCGAGAGGATCGTTTCGACTATTTTTGCATATTTTTCTGAATTAGTCCATTTTCGGGCTAATTATCAAATTTTCAGAAATTAGGAAAATTTCCTAATTTCTTTCTTTTTCTTTCTTCTTCCTCTCTCCTCCCTTTCATTCGCCGCCACGAACTCTCTCTCCCTCATTTTCTCTCTTCTCTCGCCCTCCCGGCTCCGTCTGCAGACGGAGGAGGCTCGGGCAGGTAGAAGAGATGTCGTGGAGATGGTCGGATGCACGAAGGGGCGAGGATCGGATCGGTTTTGGCGCAATCCCGAATAGTGGATTCAAAGCCGACGGTCGAGCTCGCGACGTAGTTTTCGGCGTGGTTTAGTTGCTTTGGTGCACAGTTTCTTCGGTGGAGATAGGGAGATGGATCACTCATCTTTCCTACACCTTCCCTCGTGATTTCACGCTCAACGGTGCAAGAACGAGTGAGTTTGGGCTCGTTGTGATTTTGTGGAGTTAGCAGGGTTCACCGAAAAATGGCGACGGATGTTTAATTAGTTAGTGTCAATGGACTCCCTGGAACGTCTGCGTTCCATAGTAACTGATTTCGTCATGATTGGCGGTCATTCGGGACCGTTAGGAGCCCGGGAAGTCTGGTAACTCCATTTGGGTTGATTTTGGAAAATCACCCGTTTCTCGCTTTCTCAACCGATTCGACTTCCGTTGGAGTCTATGTGTTATGTATGATCACCATCGTTGTATCCCCTTTGTTTCGGAGTGAACGGGGCATGGAAAGGCCACGATCGGGCCGATCCCACGATTTGCTCGTCGTGACGCTTAAGCGGTTTAACAGTAACCGTTTTGGGCATCACACGGCTGGTTTCTAACCGTTTAATTCATGTCGGTTTGGGTTTAAGCGGTTTTGCGATAGACTGCTCTGGGGTTTGCACGGCCCTCTTAGGACCATTTTACCCTCTTGAACTGGTTTCTCCTAACCGTTCTGTTTCACCGTTGATTTGAACGGCTTTCATCTAGCCGTTCTATTCGTTGAGCGGATGGTTTATAGACCATCCAGTTGGCCGACGGTGGTCGGGGAGCGATTCTTCTCTAACCGTTCCATCCCCTTGAGCGGTTTCCTTCAAACCGTTCTGACCATTGACCGGATTCACTGTAGTAGGTCGGTTCATTTGAGCGGCCTGGTTTAAACTGTTCAGTGTTCTTGGATGGCCTCTTGTGGACCGTTCAGTCCCCTGAGCGGCCCATGAGTGACCGTTCAGTGGTGTTTCGTCATTGTCGGGTTCCGATCAACCTGGGGTCACCCAGGGGTTGACATGTGACCTTGTGTGTCTCGGCGGTTCTGTCCAGTTCGAGACATGGTTCTGGATGCCTCGAGATGTCATCTTACCTCAGTTTGCGTGTCCAGGTGTGCTAAGGGTCTTGTTGATCCCTCAAGTCTCAGTGTGTCATTTTCTACAGATGTTTCCTCTGGCTTAGGATTAGACCGATTGGCGGCTTGTTCCGCTTGTTACAACGATCTTGACACGAGTCTTCTGACTCAAGGATCGTTGTGTCTTCAGGTCTAGTTGACTGTCCTGAGTCAGGTGGCAGTCTGGTATGCTACCTCGTGTCCTGTGCTTCGTAGTACGTGTGACAGTGCTTCCTTGCCTGTCTATACTACAGCACTCTTGTTTCAGAGTTCTGTGTCAAGTGAGCCTCCACTAGTCATAGCCTGTCAACACGTTCCAGTGTTGGCCCACCTGGGAGTGGTGGTATGGCAGTTCCCGATGTCATGCCCCGAGCCTTTATTATAGCGGAAGACTCGCTCGAGGAACGCGAACAGCCGGCATGGTAATGTTGACACCCGTTTTTTGCCGATAAGTTGAGTCGTTCCTCTTACTCCCATTTGTTGATGCCTCAAGTTGTCCATCACTCGTTGGGACTATTTCCAGGCATGTTTTGGGCCAGTTTTATGGGTAGCCTCTCTCCCTGGTTAGGTCCAAGTCAATTCTGGGCTTAATGGGCCTTGATTGTGGTTGATTGGGTTTTTGTATAAATTTCAACACCCATGTGCATGTACGCATCCTTGGCCGCTCAATCCATGTGCGATTGACTATGGACCGTCCGTCTATTTTGGAATATTTTGGTTAATTTTTTGAATTTCCACCGACAAGCATTTATGCGGTCCTATTCTAGCCGTTCAACATGATGAACGGATGGATGGTAACCGCTCATCTCTCAGAGTCCTGCGCTTAATGATTTTCTCAGATAATTGTCGAATTAATCTATTTATCACCGACAAGGCTAGAACGATTTGTCCTTGGCCGCTTTACCTTTGAACGGTCTAATCTGAACCGTTCATCTGTGAGAGTCCAACGGCGAAGGTTTCGGTCAGTTCGATGGATAATTTGGATTATTTATGATTTATTTTGAATTTCCACCGATGGGCTTGGACGGCCAGGACATGACCGCCCATCTAGTTTAACGGTCTATCGTAGGACCGTTCATCAGTTCGATTACTGAATTTCAATGGATTTTCTCTCTCTATCCGTGGTTTTATCTCTAACTTCTCCCATCATTTTCTCCGCTGATAATCAACCATTTTGAGTGCCGTTTCGACTGGATGAAAGATAAATCAATTATCTACAATTTTTCTTTGATTATCTCGACCTGAAAATGCTTCTAAACCCTAATTTCGAGCTAGGACTTCGGGTGCTCTATAAATAGACCATAAAGGTCGGGTTTGAAAGGGGGGAGATTTTTGGTCGACGGCAAAGCTCTGCCGCATTCTTGAGTGACCTAGCACCAAGGAGGGAGGCTTTCCACGTCCATACAAGCCTCCGGTTCAGGGAGTAGTCTAATTTTAAGTCTTGTGTGTTTGATAGTTTTTGCACATTTTTCATTGCATGCACTACTCTTCTCACTTTCTCCCCACGTTTTCTTTACCTTCGTTGTCATGCACACACACACCCACATTTTTGACACCCGAGGGGTTTAAAATCCCCAGGTATCCCCCTTTCCACTTATTCATGTTCATTTATTATTATTTTGACATCTACTACACTTTTTAGTTCTAATCTGGATTTTATCTCTGTGTTTTCACATCGTTTTGCAGGTCAGCAATCCTTAGCATGAGGCACATCCCCTCTGGCCGGCCGGAGAGGGTGGAGGTTGGACCCTTTGCGACTTCTGGCTTGGTGGTCTTGCGCAGTTCTCTACAGTCCGTTCAAGAAGATGTACGGTGCAGCCTGGACCATCCACCTTCTTCCTGCGGTCGTGACAGAGCCGTTCAACTGCCAGGAGCGCTTCATCCCACATCTTCTGCAGCGTTCTTAAACGGTCTATCGTAAGACCGTGCATGTTATAGGCGGTTCTCCTTGGACCGTTCATCTTCCCAGTGCTGCAGGTTAGGCGAGTGTCTCTCCCTCTTTCCAAGGCACGGCGTGTTCATCACGCTCGGCGCTTTGGTGGCGATCACAGGTTTTTATTTCCTTTCTTTCATCTGTCTTCATTCACTTCTCATGTCAGATATGGTAGCATAGACATTGGGGAGGCATTAGAAGGAACGGACGGGAGGAGAAATATATCTACACCCTTCTTTTGTGGCGATCACGGTGGGACCCCTTGTGCCCATCGTGTTAGTGATTTGCTGATCCCTTGTTTCGTTGTGTTAGTCTTCTTCTTGAGGTGATTGCAGGTTGGGTTGCGTTTTCTGCCTTCTGGGACGTGAACGGTTCTCCCAGGGCCGTGCATCTTCTGTGCGGCTGCACGTCCATCATTCCTCCCACTGATCAGTGCCAGTTCTCCTACAAGCATTCTGTCATAGACGGCATCCTATCGACCGTCCACACTTCTGAACGGCCTGTCCTTGGCCGTCCATCTTTCTGGCACAGGTATGCTTCTGGTTGGTCTGGGTGTAGGTACATGGTTGCTGGAGAGCCGTTCCAGAGCTTACGCGGCTGTCCATAGACCGCTCTTCCTGGTACGTTTCCCATCTCTGTCGTCCTTCATTTCCAGCATTCTATGAGTCTTTTACAGTTATTCTGCCGTTATGTTGCTCCCTGGCTTATATGGTCCTGTACAGACCGTCTATCCCTTTGAGCGGTCTCATATAAATCGTCCTTGTGGTGCTACAGTGCACTCGTATGTCATTTTGATTTCCATGTTCCATAAGATTTATGAGCTTTGGTGCTAGTTATTGATCTCCCCCTGCTCCCATATCATTGTTGCATCATTATTTTCATTGCTTATATACTTGATTGACAATTGGTTGATAGTTGCTAGGTTAGATTTTGCATGCACTCCGGTGCACATAGGAGCACCCATCTCTTTCATAGTAGTTGCATTCCCACCGAGGTAGGGTTTCCTCTCGTCTCCATACTCCTTGGAGCCGACTAGGGGACCTTGCTGAGGACCTCCGTAAGCCCCCGTGAGCTGTGGATTCCCACATGGACGCCAGGCAAGTTGTACCGTATCCACCCCCAGTCTAGGGTTTGCATCCGTGAGTGAGAGATCCCCGTAGAGTCACCCAGTTCCTCATTTCCCATTCTGGTTAGGTACCTTGTGGTTGAGCGGATTCATATATTAATTAATCTACTAAGGTCCTACAAGAGGAATTAAAAAAAAATTATCGTGCATCATCTGAAAAGTTGATTGCTTAAGTGCTTGATTCCCCTCTCATCTCTCCTCTCCGTTGGATGCTTGGTTGTTTGAGGTTTTGGTTTGGTTAGGATTGTTTGCTCTAGTCTCGAGGTGTTTAGTGTATGTGGGGTTGTCTTTTTACCTCAGGATCATCTCCTAGAGTCAGTTCCCATTTCCATTCTTACTTTAATCCTTTGTTTGATTCATCATCTCTCATGTCGTCATACGACTTCTCCCAGTCCCACGAGGACTCTCTTCCTCGCGGCCTTCTTGAGAACCCATCTAGGGTCACCCATATGCAGGGAGGAGAGGGGATTGCCCCTCCACTCCCGACCATTCTTGGTGAGGGTTCCCAACCCTCTCTCTCCGATCCATCCATTCAGAACCCTGCCAATCAGATTCTCAACATGATGGCCTAGCTAGACCCTACCCAGCTCCATCTCATCCGGCAAGCGTTGCAGGGGGCCGACGCCCCGACTTCAGCTCCTTCTCGTGGCATGACTGCTGTTGTCACTACATCTTCTGTTGCTGGGACCACCTCTGTGGCCCCCATTGACCTTACTCCCACCCGTCCTTAGATCCTTCGGTACTCCAGCATGGAACTGGGCCAGGCTTCTACCTCGGCCCATCAGTCGCTCGATAAGGGGAAATCTCAAATCTCCTCTATTCCTTACATTGATCCTTATGTCACTATTTCTCCATCGCCGTAGGCTCTTGTAGCCCCGACAGACTTTACTCGGTTGCAACCAGGGGCCGCCCAGCTGGCTCATGCGGATGTGGGTCCTTCCCTGGCCCATAATCCATCTTACGGGCTGCCCCCTCAATCAGCTTTTCCTTTGGCTCCGTATCCAGGTACTGCTCCTCCTGCTCCTTCTCCTCCATCCCGGGAACGGGAAA
The DNA here is from genome assembly GCA_022559845.1 of Amorphophallus konjac. Lineage (NCBI taxonomy): Eukaryota > Viridiplantae > Streptophyta > Magnoliopsida > Alismatales > Araceae > Amorphophallus > Amorphophallus konjac. Next base: position 404,629,111 of record CM040121.1, on the reverse strand, counting down.
TTCTTGATAAATGGGCTGCTATGCAGCAACAAATTGACCTCCTCCACAAGCGGGTTGGCCCGCAGTCTTTGGCTGATGTCCCTATCCCTAACTTCAGGGACATTCGTTTCCCTCCTCAGTCCGAGCTCCCCGTGTACCGAAAATACGATGGGAACGGCAACCCGTTCATTCATGTCTGGGAGTTTCTTTACGAGTCAGCAAAGTTCCAGCATGATGATCGCCTGATGGCTTACTTATTCCGCCGATCATTAGAAGGGGTCACCCTGGAGTGGTTCTATACCTTGCCTATGGAGGAGGCCGAAAATTTCAAGACATTCAAGGAGAAGTTCATTCAGAGGTTCCAAGATCGGGTCGGTCCCGAGTATTCTTTCACTGACCTGGTAGTGGAAAAGATGAAGCAAGAGGAAGATTTTGCAACCTATGCAGATCGATGGAGGCAGATGGCCTCGCGTGTGCCCGGGCAAATCTCGGAAGAAGAGAAAGTTAAGTTGTTGATCTCCAATGCCACCCCAACATTCAGAAATATTTTGGCAATGAATGACATTTCGAATGTGCACCAGTTATACAGTAGAGCTCGGTTCATACAGACACAGTTCAAAGACTCCCCTATTCATTCACTGTTTGAGGCCCAGAAACCCAAAACCGCCAGAAAGTCCCAGGGCCCCGTCACTGAGGGAGTGCAGATCAACGAGCAGGTCCAGGCTATTCAGTTTCCCCACCAAGCCGCTCCACCTCGCTTCCCGCAGCCTCCACGCAACCCCTAGTTCGCCGCTCCACAAGTTCCCCAACCCACTTTCCAGGTTCCTCAACACCCGCAACAACCACTACCAACCCAACAGCCTTAGCGGCCGCCGCAATATAATAATGTTCCTCCACCTGCCGCTTACGGACCTGCTCGACCGAGCCCAAAAAGGACCCATTACCCTCCTCTTCCTGAGACATTGCCTGATATTTTCTCTGCTTTGATGTATACTGGTGATATTCAATTGTCTCCGGAGCTTCAGAATTGGAATCCGGCCGCCGATCAGTCCCGATATTGCATATATCATCGGCAGCCCGGGCACACAATAGAGCGGTGCTATCAGTTTAGAGATCTGTTGTATGATTTAGACGAGGGCCAGAGGATTGATTGGGCCCAGATGCACCAGCTCATCGAGGACATCAAGCAGAGACAGAGACAAGCTAGGCTGCAGCAGGCGGCGCCCCAACAACAGTAGCAACAGCAACCCCAACAGCAACCCCAGCAACAGTAGTAGCAACAGTGTTAGGGTGCTAGGCCCGGATATAGAGGGGGGTGAATGTATCCTTCTATGAATAATGGCCAAATAAAACTAGGATGCTAGAGATAGACACAGAATAGAACCAATTTGATTCAACTCAAATACAAACACTTGGAGCGTGCCTATCCAAGCATCTAGCGGAAGCAAATCAAGCAATCTGATGAACCAGTTGAAAATCCTTTTAAACAAAAGAGCAAATATGTAACTGGCCCCCAAATGACCAACTAGCGGAAGCAGCACAAATAAGAATAGGAAATCTCAAGATAATCTGTGAAGGGTGGTAGGAGATATGGAAGAACACACTACATGCAAACCACTGCTCAAAGATTTTAAGGTGGTTCGGTCCTCCAGACCTACATCCACCCCTCACTCCCAACCGGAGTGAGGATTCCACTAGCTCACGCTAGAAACCGCAGACTCAGTCTGCAACAAATGCTGCCAAACATCTTGACCAGGGGAACACGCTCCCCTCTTCCTCCCAACCGGAGGGACACCCCAAGTGACTTTCAGCCACTTGGAAACCAGAGACCGAAGTCTCTCTTCCTCCAGACCAGGAGGGAACCAACCGGTGACTTCCAGTCACCAACAAACCAGAGGTCGAAGACCTCTCTTCCTCCCAACCGGAGGGACACCTGGACTTGCAACCACAAGCCCAGAACCGGAGGGCTAGCCTCCCTTCCTCTAACCAGAGGGAAACCCACAAGTGACAACCTATCACTTGCAACCCGGAGATCAGATCTCCCTTCTCCTGAATCAACAGGAGGAACCCGATCCCCAACAGGGCAATCGGAAGACCAAAGATAATCAGAAAGACAAAGGAAAAATAATAGACGAAAATAACACAGCAATCAGAAAGCTGTAAAAGATGAAAACACAAATGTGGCTCTCAATGGAGCTGACTGGCCTGGATCTGATCCACGGTCCAGTAGGAACAAGTCTTCAGATGAAGCTTCCCATCTCTCGTTCTCTCTTCTTCTTTCTCTTCCTTTTCTTGTCTGCTTCCTTCTCTCACTCGCGAGCTCTCTCTCTTTCTCTTTTTACTTATGCAGCTTCTCTCACTCTACCACTCTTCTTTTTCTTCTTCTTCTCCTCACTGGCACTGTCTCTCTCTCTTTTTCTTCTTCTGCTCTCACTCTCACTCTCTTCTCTACTCTCTTCTTTTCTTCTGGATCGAAGGGCTTTCTACTCTCAAGGTTTTTTCTTTGATTCTTCTTCAAAGGATGAAGACCTATATATATATAGCAGCAGCAGCAGTATCACCCCCGACGTGTGACCTCCACATTTCCAGCCCTAAGTATTCGGACCACGTGGCAGTCTCTCATCAGGCTTTATTTCAGCCTCGGATCACGTGCTGACAGTCACTCGGGAATATTTCCTCGGACCATCTTCTTCTTCTCCTGCAAGGAATTAACACGATTAAAACTCAGGGCACCAGAACCTAAAACTGCACGAGGTGTATAGAAGCAGCAAGAGGTGCACTGCACTGAGGACGACACGAGATACAGTGGTGACAAACCAAACACTACACATAGAACGACACGAGGTTCAAGGGTGACAAAACAAGTATTACACAGAGAACGACACGAGGTTATAAACACTAGAATAACACGAAGACACGGATACAAAGAAACAACACGACATAATAAACAGCAGATAGAACGACATGAGGTGAAACGACACGTGATAAAACAAAGAAAGCAGGAATATGACTCGAGTAGCTACAGTAAATGACACGAGAACACAGGATTACTACAGTACGAGATAAGGAGAGCATGACACGAGGTCAGATGAAAACAGCACGAGGTAAAACGAGAACGACACGAAGTGTTACTGTAACAAAACAAACACTACGAAGAGACCGACACGAGATACATACTAATAACGCTTAACACTTCAGAGAAAACGACACGAAGTAAAAAGTAACTCGACATAACAAATAGCAATGAGAACGACACGAGCTGACCACAACACGAAGACGAAAAAATAGAAACCAACACGAAGTGTGGTTTCAACACAAGAAAGACACGAGGTCTAGGAAAAACAACATGAAGACGGAAATAACAAAGAACCGACTCGAACTGAGGACGACATGGAGACAGCACAGACACGGGCTTGATCTTAGAGAAGAGTGCACGAAGTAAAATCAACACGAAGATAGAACACCACACGAAGACGATGAATGCAACAGCGTAAAGTCTAGACTTGAAATACAATCCAAAACGACTGTACAGACTTGAAGAATAAGCCAGTGTATAGACTTGAAGATTGAAGGCGATGTACAGACTTTGATGCCCAAAGGCGATGAACAGTGAATCAGTGTATAGACTTCAAAGTTCATTGAAGGATGTTCAGACTTTGTGTGTGAAGCAGCACAATGAATAAGTGTGTACATTGAGACCCAGTGTAGACATGACCTAACAGTCCAGTGTATGGACTACAACAGTGAACGGTTGTACATACTTCATGTGAAAAACCAATGTACAGACTTCAATCAATATGCATCAGACAACTGTGTATGGACTACCTCAGCCTGAGGCACAGTATGGACTTCAACTCTGCACATCGAATGTATGGACTTCAAGTGTGAAGACCACTGTGCAGACATTGGGTTCGAAGACAATGTGCAGACTTTGACTTGGAACGTAGGTAGAAATGAGGCTGTATAGACTTGGACCACAAAGGCAGTGTGCAGACTTGGAGACTTAATGAGCAACACAAAGGAGACAAAGCAACATATTCATGAATTAGCTATTCAAGCAAACAATTAGCCACATGCCACTATGTTAACCCAATCTAGCCATATTCATGAATTAGCTATTCAAGCAAACAATCAGATATTCAAGCAGTCAATCAGTCATCAATATTAATTAGCACACTTCAGTGTGACTCATGGTGTGTCAGCCATCATCAAAACCACACAGGGGCACAACAATCTCCCCCTTTTTGATGATGGCAACACAATGAGTTACACCGACTCAAATTAGATTCTTCTCCCCCTTTGCCTTCAGCAAAAAGACATGAGTTGAAGAGAGAATTAAAAAACTCCCCCTTTGACTAAACTTATGCAGAGATGCAAATGCAACAAATACTCCCCCTTTGACATGACAGAAAATATAGAGCTAATGCAGAGAATGAGTCATGAAAAAAAATGAAGATCTCTCTTATGCAATGAGACAGCTCTCCCCCTATCAACATGCATGATTGCCTACTCTCCTCTTGAAGCACAGAAATGGACTCTGGTTATCCAATAAATCAATCTGAAATCAGCCATTACAAAGAATCTGAATTTTGGTGAAGATACCACAGAATCAAAACTTATTGCAGAACAAGATGGAAGATTCCAACAGTGTAGAGAGAAATACATCTTAGGAATCAATCTGAAATCCACCATCATAAAGATTCTGAGGTTCAGAAGGCTGCAAGTGAACAAGGTAATAATGGGAGTGGCACCTCACATTTGTATGGTCAGAAAAATGCAGATGGAATCAGTCAACTGATAAGAAAGGAGTTGACTATACAGTTTTTGTTGATCATGCATAAATCTGATCATGATGGATTTGAATGCAAGGTCACAATGATATGAACATGATTCTGTATGACAAGGAATGCTCCCCCTGAATAGATGCCACTTGATATGCAAGTGATGCATGACATGGAAGCTCCCCCTCAATTAGTGGAATCTTATGAGATAGATGAGAAGGAGACCACAGGGGCAGACAAGGAGAAGTTCAGGTGAATGATCTAAAGAAAGTGAGCAGAAAGATTTTCAAGGAGATATCAATCTCATAAATCCAAAACATAATTTTTCAAGGTCTTCCATTATAGGGACTTATGAATGAGCCTTTTGAACACCATGGTTTAAACATGATGTATGCAGAGTTTATCAATAAAATTCTGTATTGATATCTAAAACCATGTTTTAATAAAGATGAACCAAGCCCTCATATTTATCTTGATTAATCTCCCTTTCTCTTACACAATCAAATCTATTGACTTCTTTCAGAATTACATGCACCAATATTGAAGTCAAGCAATTATGAAGTCATATGATTTTGTCTAGGGTTGTAGCAATTTGATTTTAGCATCAATATTCAGATATTTCAATTTGTTCAACAATTTTTCATGCTACAAATTTTACGAGCACTCTAGTTCAGTTCACACCTTGTTACTAGAGGATATACCTTGATCAGAGGCCAATGTCCCTACGCACTTAGTGTGACTAACTGTCATGCTATATATGAACAGAGATAGCATTTAAACATCATGACACACTCCAAATCATTTCTTGATGAGTGAGTTGTATTTCTCAGTGTGCATGCCATTGCTCTGCCTGAATTTCAATGAATTCTTAATCAGAGTTAACTAAGGCACCTCATGACACAGTCCTTCGGACATGTGTTTCTCAGTGACCAATGTCATTGCTCTGACAGATATTACCCTTTAGACATTTCAGAAAAATTCATTTGCTTCAAATCAATAATAGTTTCATGTACTTAATCAGTTGAAGTCATATATTCAAAAGTGCAGATTTCAGAAGATTTTACAAGACATAGCATGAAACAGATGGTTAAGGTTTATTAAACATGCTTCAGATATTTTAAAGAGATTTTAAAGCCAAACTCATTGAATATATTAAACTTAAACCACATGAGTTATTTCAGTCATTCATAAAAACGTATAATAGAAGATTTCTAGTTCAAGAGTTTTCAGATTTATGATCGAGATAGCCCATTGAAATCTTCTGGAAAGACTGATAGAATTCTGAAGCCAAATGATACCAAATTGATAGTAGAAATACCAATTGTTAAGAGAGATTGTGAAGCTCAAAGTTTTTAGAATACGATTAAGGTTTGTCAACAAAATCAGTAAGAGAAGATATGCAATGAGTTCTGACCCATGTATGCATTTGACAACCTATATGCAATGCAATGACTCCCCCTCACAATATGCATTCAAACTCCCTTTTTGGCATTTTCAATGTAAGGGAATGCAATGCACTATATGTATGCAGGGACATGCAAAGACTCGACATTGAATTGCTATGCAAGGATATGCAACTAACTCCCCCTGAAAACATGCAATGTTTGCACTGAAAACTGAACATATGATACCAAATAATTCATGCACATTCAGACTGCCCTGTCAAGTAAAATGACCCATGGTACTAGGCGGAGCACTTGGTCTAAAAGACCAGCTCTCACATAGTAAGGACCTCCGGACAGATTTCCCTGTCTTTTGGTAGCTTACCATTTGATATACCATAGAGGTCATGAATATCAAGGTGAAACCAACAGTCCTATATGCAATTCAGGTTTTCAATGAATGTACTCTACATGCAAATCACATATATGCACTTCAGATGAGTAGAGTTCAGAGGCATCATTTCAGACAATGCAGATGAAGAATGATTATGCAAAAACAGATTTAACTTGCTATGCATTAAAACTAAAAACAAGAAGAGCAGGAAGTTTACCTGAAAAGTTCAGTATGGGGTTTTCTTCTTGAGTGCCTTGGATCATTACCCCTTTTTATTTCAGTCCCAAGGCACAGCTGCATAGCAATGTTATTTTGCACAAACAGGTACCCAAGAAGTCTTGGGTCCTGACAAAACAGTATTACTCCTAGCAGGTTTTCTCAGCACATTTCTAGGAGCAGTTTTTAGATCTGATTTATGCAGATTCTTGTTAGCATGAATTCTATGTGCATAAGCATGAGATTTCTTGTTAACATAATAAAAATTTTGTTTGCCAAAACCAGTTTGATTTTGATATCCTGCCAGCCAACAGGTTGCAGCCCTGTGACCTGGCTTCCCACAGTTGAAGCACTCATTGTGCTTGCCTCTAAAAACATTACCTCCAAAAATATTTTCATTTGCAGGGAGTTTAACAGTTTTAGAATTGAATTGTCTACCCTGAGCATGCCAACAGTGGGCTGCAATGTGGCCCATCTTGCCACAATGAAAGCATGAATTAGAACTTTTCTTACCAGCATTCAGCCAGCATTCAAATCTCTTATGACCCAATTTTCCACAATTAAAGCATGTCATATGCTGGTTCATTAGAACATACTTGTTCTTGTTAAGAGCATGATAGTTTGCATGAAATTTATTCATATCACTAACAAACCAGCATTGTGAAATTTTGTGTCCTAGTTTACCACAATGAAAACACTCAATTTTCCTTTTCTGAGATGAAAGATTTTTATCATGATATTTTCTAACACTCAGATCATCCTTTTCCATCAGTCTACATTCATGCATCAGATGTCCATATTTATGACAGTAATGACAGATCATTTTCTTTTTGGATGCTTGTGAATGTGTATGAGGACTATGATCAATATGCACTGATGAACCATTTTCATTTATTTTCTGATTTACAGTCCTTTTCTGATTTTTATCCTGTTTTCCTATTTTCTTAGCCTTGTACTAAGTTGGAGATGAAGTAGAAGGCTTCTCCTGCTCAGAGGATTTAACAAAGATAGTTTTCAGGTTGGCTCCATCAGCCTTCCTCATGACTGGACTGTAACTCAGTCCTTCTTTCTTAAAATTAATCTTTGTTCCCAGTATTTTCTGAACAATGGGCTGTTTGTCTTTTGATGTTATGGCTACGTTTGAGGCATTTACAAAGGATGTCATTACTTTATTCTGCAAAGCCTTTTTATTTAGATTATTGTAGCCCAACCCTTCCCTTTTGACATTGACTTTTACACCTAGCAGCTTGTCTAGGTTTTCTTGCCCATCAACAAATTTTGACAAAGAGACTTTCAAATCCTGAAGTTCATCTTCCAAAGATGAAATGTGTAGCTCATAACTGGCAATCTCTTGTTCACTGCAATTCACACATTCAGTTAACACATTGTTAGCAGTTTTGTATTTTTTAATTTCCTGTTCCAGATTGCTCAGTTTATTAGAATCTTCAACACAAATACTTTTTCCTCTTTCCAAAGCTAGAAGTCTCTCTGACATAGTGGAATTCAACATTTTTAATTTTTCATTTTCTTCCTTAAGCTTGTCATTCTGAATTAACTCATTTATTAGAGTCTGATCTTCTGAGTTAATTTCAAGTTTTCTTTCAACCTTGAATTCCTTCAAATCTTTTTCCTTCTTTTCAATGTTTTTCTGTAATTCCACATTCACAGATTTGATGGCTTCCAGTTTTTCAGCAAGCAAGTTTGTCTCCTGCTTGAGTTTCTCAAATTTGTTATCATTTTTATTAGCAGATGTTCTCAGGGAATCATTTTTGGATCTCAGCTTGTTTAGATCTGAGTTTGCACTTTTAAAGTTTTTCAGCAATTTTTCATACTGGTCATGATAGTTAACAACAGTCTGATTATCATTATCTGAGTTCAATTTTTCTTTGAGTTCAGATATCACATTTATATGTTCTTGATTTTCAGTTTTCAGTAGTGAAACTTGTTTCTTCAGTATTTGAAAGTCAGACATACAAGCATCATGAATATTTTTCAATTCAACACAATTTCTACAAGGAACGCTTGAACTATCTAAACCAGTACCCTTCTTCAATTTCTTATACTGTTTTCTTAACAGCTCATGAGATTCAAGTAATTCAGCATAAGCATTCTCCCAATCTTCTAGAGAGAAATTCTCGAAGATATTTACCTCATCATCATCATCTTCTTCAGTTTGATTGCTGCCTTGATCGCTTCTGTTGGCCATCATGCAGCTTGTTTGATTTCCTTCCCCGGCTCTCTTCATCATTTCCAACATATCCCTTGCAGATCTGCAATCAAGGAAACATGAGTGAAAGGCTTTGTCAGTGGCTACTTTCATCAGATTTATAGCTGTCTGATTCTCCTCATACATTGATTCGTGACTGTCAGTCCATTTGGACTTTTTCTTTGGTAATTCATGAGGACCATGTGAAATTACTTTCCACAGGTCTGGATCAACAGATTTAACATAATCACGTAAAGCACCGTGCCACTGGTTGAAATCAAAACCACTGAAGACGGGTGGACAAGCCATTGAACCAAATAGCAGATAAATTCAATGCAACAGGAATATTGATGCACTAAAGGCAAATAAGCACCTAAGACCGCAAGATCGAATCTGCAGGTCGCTGGACCTTATATGCAGACACCCGCTCTGATACCAACTGTTAGGGTGCTAGGCCCGGATACAGAGGGGGGTGAATGTATCCTTCTATGAATAATGGCCAAATAAAACTAGGATGCTAGAGATAGACACAGAATAGAACCAATTTGATTCAACTCAAATACAAACACTTGGAGCGTGCCTATCCAAGCATCTAGCGGAAGCAAATCAAGCAATCTGATGAACCAGTTGAAAATCCTTTTAAACAAAAGAGCAAATATGTAACTGGCCCCCAAATGACCAACTAGCGGAAGCAGCACAAATGAGAATAGGAAATCTCAAGACAATCTGTGAAGGGTGGTAAGAGATATGGAAGAACACACTACATGCAAACCACTGCTCAAAGATTTTAAGGTGGTTCGGTCCTCCAGACCTACATCCACCCCTCACTCCCAACCAGAGTGAGGATTCCACTAGCTCACGCTAGAAACCGCAGACTCAGTCTGCAACAAATGCTGCCAAACAGCTTGACCAGGGGAACACGCTCCCCTCTTCCTCCCAACCGGAGGGACACCCCAAGTGACTTTCAGCCACTTGGAAACCAGAGACCGAAGTCTCTCTTCCTCCAGACCAGGAGGGAACCAACCGGTGACTTCCAGTCACCAGCAAACCAGAGGTCGAAGACCTCTCTTCCTCCCAACCGGAGGGACACCTGGACTTGCAACCACAAGCCCAGAACCGGAGGGCTAGCCTCCCTTCCTCTAACCAGAGGGAAACCCACAAGTGGCAACCTATCACTTGCAACCCGGAGATCAGATCTCCCTTCTCCTGAATCAACAGGAGGAACCCGATCCCCAACAGGGCAATCGGAAGACCAAAGATAATCAGAAAGACAAAGGAAAAATAATAGATGAAAATAACACAGCAATCAGAAAGCTGTAAAAGATGAAAACACAAATGTGGCTCTCAATGGAGTTGACTGGCCTGGATCTAATCCACGGTCCAGTAGGAACAAGTCTTCAGATGAAGCTTCCCATCTCTCGTTCTCTCTTCTTCTTTCTCTTCCTTTTCTTGTCTGCTTCCTTCTCTCACTCGCGAGCTCTCTCTCTTTCTCTTTTTACTTCTGCAGCTTCTCTCACTCTACCACTCTTCTTTTTCTTCTTCTTCTCTTCTCACTGGCACTGTCTCTCTCTCTTTTCCTTCTTCTGCTCTCACTCTCACTCTCTTCTCTACTCTCTTCTTTTCTTCTGGATCGAAGGGCTTTCTACTCTCAAGGTTTTTTCTTTGATTCTTCTTCAAAGGATGAAGACCTATATATATATAGCAGCAGCAGCAGTATCACCCCCGACGTGTGACCTTCACATTTCCAGCCCTAAGTATTCGGACCACGTGGCAGTCTCTCAGCAGGCTTTATTTCAGCCTCGGATCACGTGCTGACAGTCACTCGGGAATATTTCCTCGGACCATCTTCTTCTTCTCCTGCAAGGAATTAACACGATTAAAACTCAGGGCACCAGAACCTAAAACTGCACGAGGTGTATAGAAGCAGCAAGAGGTGCACTGCACTGAGGACGACATGAGATACAGTGGTGACAAACCAAACACTACACATAAAACGACACGAGGTTCAAGGGTGACAAAACTAGTATTACACAGAGAACGACACGAGGTTATAAACACTAGAATAACACGAAGACACAGATACAAAGAAACAACACGACATAATAAACAGCAGATAGAACGACATGAGGTGAAACGACACGTGATAAAACAAAGAAAGCATGAATATGACTCGAGTAGCTACAGTAAATGACACGAGAACACAGGATTACTACAGTACGAGATAAGGAGAGCATGACACGAGGTCAGATGAAAACAGCACGAGGTAAAACGAGAACGACATGAAGTGTCACTGTAACAAAACAAACACTACGAAGAGACCGACACGAGATACATACTAATTACGCTTAACACTTCAGAGAAAACGACACGAAGTAAAAAGTAACTCGACATAACAAATAGCAACGAGAACGACACGAGCTGACCACAACACGAAGATGAAAAAATAGAAACCAACACGAAGTGTGGTTTCAACACAAGAAAGACACGAGGTCTAGGAAGAACAACACGAAGATGGAAATAACAAAGAACCGACTCGAATTGAGGACGACATGGAGACAGCACAGACACGGGCTTGATCTTAGAGAAGAGTGCACGAAGTAAAATCAACACGAAGACAGAACACCACACGAAGACGATGAATGCAATAGTGCAAAGTCTAGACTTGAAATACAATCCAAAACGACTGTACAGACTTGAAGAATAAGCCAGTGTATAGACTTGAAGATTGAAGGTGATGTACAGACTTTGATGCCCAAAGGCGATGAACAGTGAATCAGTGTATAGACTTCAAAGTTCATTGAAGGATGTTCAGACTTTGTGTGTGAAGCAGCACAATGAATAAGTGTGTACATTGAGAACCAGTGTAGACATGACCTAACAGTCCAGTGTATGGACTACAACAGTGAACGGCTGTACATACTTCATGTGAAAAACCAATGTACAGACTTCAATCAATATGCATCAGACAACTGTGTATGGACTACCTCAGCCTGAGGCACAGTATGGACTTCAACTCTGCACATCGAATGTATGGACTTCAAGTGTGAAGACCACTGTGCAGACATTGGGTTCGAAGACAATGTGCAGACTTTGACTTGGAACGTAGGTAGAAATGAGGCTGTATAGACTTGGACCACAAAGGCAGTGTGCAGACTTGGAGACTTAATGAGCAACACAAAGGAGACAAAGCAACATATTCATGAATTAGCTATTCAAGCAAACAATTAGCCACATGCCACTATGTTAACCCAATCTAGCCATATTCATGAATTAGCTATTCAAGCAAACAATCAGATATTCAAGCAGTCAATCAGTCATCAATATTAATTAGCACACTTCAGTGTGACTCATGGTGTGTCAGCCATCATCAAAACCACACAGGGGCACAACAAACAGGACCTTGGGATCCATCAGATTCCCATGCCAGTACATCAGCCCGCTCCTCAGCAACAACAGCAGCCGTCAGCGTCGGCACCAGCCCAGGTGAACATTGTTCAGCACCCAGCCCCCAACGCTGGGTAGAATTTTGATGATGAAACCCCTGCACAGCTCTTGGCCTTCCACTATAACCATTCCCTCGCACCTGCTATCCCCTCCATTCTCAGGCCCGTCGTTCTCACCACCACTCCACCAATTATTCCCTCCGCATCACCCCTCAGGCCCACCGTATTCCCCTCCATACCGCCAGTCCTTTCGCCATCACTCACCATACCCTCCATCGTCACCCCTCCACTTAACCCCTTGTCCATTTTCCCTTCACCAGGGCCCATCATGCTAACTTCCGGCATCCTCACCCCTATTTCTACCCCTTCCACCTACCCCACCGGGCCAAGCGGGGGTCCATCTCAGGCCGTGCCGGCACCACATTGCGCCCTTCGGAGCGGGAATCCATTCCACAAAGTTTACCCTTCTTCTCGTACACCCGCACATACCCCTCAGCCTTCTTCCTCAACAGCTGAAGATACCGACCCCGTGCCAGGCACGAAATACGACTTGTTACAGCACTTGGACCGGATGCCGGCCAAGATTTCAGTTTTGGAATTGATCAAAAGGTCACCGCTACATCAAGATGCTTTGAAGACTTTTTTACAGAAAGTGATGGTGAATGAAGATGTGGCGGTGGACAGTTTACCGACGGTGTTGGTGACCATCACAAGGGGGCCCTCCATCTCATTTTCTGAGTCAGAACTAGCTCCCCCAGAGGCACGGCAGATGCCACTCTGTATTACCATTTCTTTGAATAAAGTGGCTATTGAGTCTGCCCTTGTGGACACGGGAGCATCGATAAACGTGTGTCCATTGAGTACCCTCCGTGCCTGTAACATTTCAGAGGATATGCTCAAGCCAACACCCACCACAATTGCAGCATATGACAATTCCAGGCATGCTTGTCACGGGGTCGTGACTGTACAGGCCGAGCTAGGGCCGTTGGTTATGGACGTGGAGTTTTATGTGTTGGAGATTGACCCAATGTTCAAAGCTATTCTGGGTCGTCCATAGATAAACAGTTTAAATGCCGTACCTTCAACCGCCCATCAATGCCTGAAATTTCCATTCCAGGGCCAGGTGGTTAAAGTGAAAAGCATCTCCACCGTCCAGTCTGTTGATGCTATTTCAGATAAGATTCTCCCTACATTGTAGCCAAGTAATAGGCCAGTTTTATCAGTAATGGACTTGAATTACCCATGGGCATATGCGTCACGCAAGCCCGCTACTGCACCAACAAATGTCAAGATCAAGTCCAAAATAAGAGATTCAAAGGGGTGGCACATGATTCTGAAACTGGGTTATCAGTCGGGCCTGGGTCTCGGCGCGCAATTACAGGGGCGGACCAAGCCCGTTCCTAAATGCGGGAAGATGGGCCGTCGAGGCCTAGGCTACCATGATTCAGCTATGTCAATGCTCGGAGACTCTGGGCCATTGACGTGGGATTATCGACAACATTTTGTGAAAGGCCCACTACAGCCCGGCACTTTGAAGAAGCCGCCACCCAGTTCCGAAGAGAGGGCTGATGATGCCTGTGTTATTGCTGACCCACCACCACCGCTGAAGGGGTTGGTGGGTGATATGGAAGATTTTGCTGGTTGTTTTGAAAAGTTGTTCAGTAAAAGAGAAGACCGTCCGAGGAAGAAGGAGATGCAGCTGGTGAAGCATTCTCCAACGCAGCTGGTCCGGGAAGTGGGGAGCTCTATCATTACCTTTTCTCTGTCCCCATCCCGTCTTGCCTCCTAGTTCCAACAATTGGGGTTTGTCCCCCGTTCCCCTCCAATTCTGGTCGACCCGTACTTCACGGAGAGACCGCTTGAAATTCTATTTGTTCCATGTGCTTGCGGGTGCTGCCCGTCTATTGATCTTTCAACCCTGTTTACTCCTCCTCCCCCCAATGCCCAACTCCACGAGATGTGGTTTCGATCCTCTGATCCATTTTTCGATTGCATCTTCCCCGATTTGTTCCCCATGCAACTACCTCCTCCTCCGCCTTCTTCCTCCTCTTGTCTCATGATCACCTCCGACCTTCAAAAAAAATGCCAATTTTAAAACGGAGGTTTCAATGGAAGATTACGTTGTGTTCTACTCAGCTTCCCAGGGGCACGAGACCACTGTTCCTTTTCCAGTAGATTTCCTATCTCCTAGGTTAGATGTATAATGTGCAGAGTCTCCTAGGTTAGTAGAGTCAGTAGGGGTAGAGTCTAGTCTAGTCAGCCCATCCTCGTCTGTAGCGCACCCGGTGATGCGTCGTCCTAAATCCCTCCCTGATAGGTTTTTGCAAGATTTGGCCGAGAGGTGCCATGCCCTCCTTAGGTGCCCAGAATTTGTAGAGACCGCAATTATTTTAGAAGAAGATGAGGAATTGGATGGGGAGTGGAGCAATGATGGATTAGGGGTATATGAGATTGTGAATGAGAAGGACCCAGCTGATGATGAGGAAAGCGATGTGGATGACACTGCCGATCTGTACGCGTAAGGTTTGAAAAGGTTTGACGAACCGTCCTCGGTAGTGGATGAACCCACTAAGGAAATTAATCTTGGAACCGAAGAGGACCCCAGGCCCATACCTATTTCCGCCAATCTCCCTCCTCAGGTTGAAGAGGAGCTCATCAAGGTGTTGAGGGAGTATAGCGATTCTTTTGCCTGGTCCTACGGGGACATGTCGGGTCTTGACCCCACGTTGGTTGAACATCGATTGATTCTTAAACCAGGGGCAACACCCGTTAAGCAGAAAGCGAGAAGGCTCCACCCACAGATGGCCTTAAGGATAAAGGAAGAAGTCAATAAATTGCATAAGGCCAAGTTTATTAGAGTTGTTCTATATCCGCAATGGGTGGCGAACATAGTCCCAGTAATGAAAAAGGATGGCAAAATTCAGATTTGTATCGATTTCAGGGACTTAAATAAGGCATGTCCGAAAGATGATTTCCCGCTTCCTCACATTGATGTATTAGTTGATAACACAGCTGGATATGAAGCCCTCTCGTTTATGGATGGTTATTTTGGATATAACCAAATCCGTCTGGCTCCTGAGGATCAAGAGAAGACCTCGTTCACTACGCCCTGGGGCACATACTGCTACGCCGTTATGCCATTCGGATTAAAGAATGCAGGTGCTACTTATCAGAGGGCAATGATGGCTATCTTCCATGACATGATGCATGTCTATTTAGAAGCTTACGTGGATGATATTTTGGTAAAGTTGAGGTCTCAAGAGGAACACCCCGCCATTCTAGCCAAAGTGTTGCAAAGGGCTAGGGAATATAAATTAAAGATGAATCCAAAGAAATACGTGTTTGGAGTTGCATCAGGGAAGTTACTCGGGTTTATATTAGTAAATAGGGGATTCAGATCGACCCGAATAAAGCAAAGGCCATTATGGAGATGCCGCCACCTAAGAACATCACTGAACTCCGAGGTTTGATTGGGCGTTTACAATTCATTAGGATATTCATATCTCAACACTCGCAGAGATGCCGCCCATTCTATGAATTGTTAAAGGTGGGAGCAAAGTTTGAATGGAATGAAAAATGCCAAAAGGCCTATGAGGAGCTTAAGGTTTATCTTTCTAATCCCCCGGTTCTGCAACCACCCGTCCCTGGGAAACCCCTGATCCTATACATTTCTGTGATTGAGGACTCCCTAGGAGCTGTCCTGGCTCAGGTAGATGATGAAGGAAGGGAAAGGCCAGCATACTACCTTTCGAGGCTGTTTAATCCCGCTGAATCCAAGTACACTGCCATGGAGAAGACCTGTGCAGCGCTAGTGTGGGTAGCTCAGAAGCTCAAACACTATTTTCTTGTCCATGAGGTTAGGCTGATCTCTAGAATGGACCCCATTCGTTATCTCTTAGAAAAGCCTGTCCTTTCTAGCCGATTAGCTCGCTGGCAGAGCTTTCTTTCCCAGTTCGACATCACCTTCATCGTCTAGAAAGCAATCAAGGGGTATGGCATTACTGAGCATCTTGCTCATTCTCCCATCCCTCGCACGGATTTAATCCAGGACGAATTCCCTGATGAACACTTGGCAGTAATCACTGGTCTTCCTTTTTGGTCTCTCCATTACGATGGTGCTCTCAATTCCCAGGACAGTGGAATCGGCGTCGTTCTCCTTACTCCGGAAGGGGTAACCATCCCTATCGCTTATCAACTCTCATTTCCTGCCACGAATAATATAGCCGAGTATGAGGCTCTCCTTGCCGGTCTGAAGCACGCCTACCTCTTGGGCGCGCGATACCTTAACATCATAGGAGACTCTCAGTTGGTGCTGCGTCAAGTTTTGTCAACTTACCGCACCCATGACCCTAAGCTTAAGCCCTATCAAGATCTGGTCACGCTCTTGGCTAGGTAATTCCGGAAGCTTATCTATATTCACACTCCTCGTTCTCAGAACATTTTGGCTGATGCCCTGGCATCACTAGCTTCTTCTCTTTCATTTCCCCTCAGTCGTGCCACTGAGACCATTGTGGTCCAGCGGTTAGACGCCCCTTCTCTTCAGGATCCCTAGTTCAACAACCTTAGGAAATCTGTGGAAAGGAAGGTAGAATGGGAAGAGGTGAAAGAAGTTTCGTTAACTGAGCTTGAGGAGATCATAGAAGAAGAAGAATTGCCGTGGTATTATGAGATTGAGTAGTATTGTAGGGATGGTTCATTCCCAGAGACGGCAAACGTCGAGCAGCGAAAGGCCATTAGAAGAGTTGCCGCAAGATACACGATTGTTGATGGAGAATTGTATAGGCGAGCTCTCAATGGAGTTCTAATGAGGTGTCTAGATGACGATGAGGCTTGGAAGGTAGTAGAAGCAGCTCACTCCAGTGAGTGTGGAGGGCACGTAAATGGGCAGGCGTTGGCGAAGAAGATTCTTAGGCAGGGCTATTACTGGCCAACCCTAGAAGAAGATTGTTCCACCTATGTCTGTAGGTGTCTTCAATGCCAGCTCCATGCTGACAAGATCCATGCTCCTGCTTCTTCTCTTCATCCTCTTTCTGCTCCTTGGCCATTTTCCATGTGGGCCTTTGATATCATCGGACCTCTCGGTGACCCGAATTCCGCAGTCAAGCAGAAGTCCTTCATCCTGACGGCTACGGAGTACTTCACCAAGTGGGCGGATGTTGAAGCCTATGCAGAAATCAAAGCCACCACAGTATGCCGCTTCATCCTGAAGAATATCATCTCGCGGTTTGGAGTATCAAGTGATATCGTCACCGACAACGGGCCTCAATTTGTTTCTCAAGAACTCCGGGACCTCTGTAAGAAGTTTAATATATCATTGCATCATTCATCACCATACTACCCCCAAGGTAATGGCCAGGCTGAGGCCACGAAAAAAACCCTTCTTAAAATCATCAAGAAAACATGCGAGTCACACAAATTTGCTGATTGGGCCGATAAACTGGTAGAAGCTCTATGGGCTTATCGCACCTCCGTCCGTACTCCCACGGGGCAAACTCCTTTTGCTCTCACTTATGGGATGGAGGCGGTACTCCCATACGAGATCTTGATCCCTTCCCTAAGGGTGCAGCTGGACAAAGAACTTAATCTCGACGAGCGTCGAGAGGCGTTGCTAGTCCAACAGGAACTCTTAGATGAGAAGAGGCTTAACGCGGCCAATCATGTCTCGGTTTATCAAAAACGTGTCTCGCGGTATTTTCAAAAGAAGGTTATCGATCGAAAATTCAAAGTGGGTAATATGGTTTTGAAACGCAAATTTATCAGGTCAGCAGGTCCCAGGTCTAAGTTGCAACCCAACTGGGAAGGGCCATTTGTAGTTAAGGAAGTCTATCCAGGCAATGCGTATCGTTTAATCAACGCGGAGGGTGAAGAATTACCAAATCCATGGAATGGGCTATTTTTAAAACGCTTTTATCCATAGAGTCAAACCAGCAACGACTTGGTGGAGGGGTGCACCTTCACTTGATCACGAAAAGGGAATTCCCGGTTCAACATTTCACACACTACACGACCCCCGTGGGTCGGTTTCCTTCTTTTGCACGACACCGTTTCTCCCTTGGCCATGCTTAGGGGAGGGTGAAAGTCCTTATTTTTCCTTCCCTCTCGGCTGAAAATAGGGGCAAAAGGTGAATAAGGGGGCGAGAACTGATTTAGACCCCCCAATATAAGAGGTCTCAAATAGGGGCAGTCCATTATGACCTTATTCCGTAAAAGAACAAGAAAGAAAAGAAAGAAAGGAATGAAGAAGAGGGGCAAAAATCAAGGCTAAAAGCTCACCCAAAGCTCGAAGCTCTCAAAAGTTTGAAAGTCCCCAAATAATGAAACTAGGCACGACAAGAGTGGCAGTACAGTTTCCCCGCGGGACGTTATGAGCCCGGTCGTATGCGTGCCTAGAGCGGAAGTAGGTCTGATGATGGACATAAAGCCCCGGCGTAACAGACCAAATTCTTTGAAAAAGGGGGTGTCGCGAGAAGAACTCAAGCCCTAGAAACCTTTATACCTATCGCCAACTTTTCTATTAAAATCTGTTTTATTTTCCAAGGAATGGGTCCTACCCCGGGTATGGCCTCGGTAGAGGCACCATTAAAGCAAAGTTAGCACCGGCCACGGGCGGCCCTTTATATTACACGTTGAGCCCGGGAGGCCCCTGGTGAGATGGGAGGTTCCCTGTCGTCAGGTCTAAGCTGGTTTCAAAATCCAACAGAAAAATTAAATATTCCAAAACCCAAAAAAATCAAATATTACCAAAAGTCTAAAAAAAATCAAATAGTTCAAAATCCCAAAAAAATCAAATATTTTAAAATCAAAAAAAATCAAATATTTCAAAATCCAAAAAAATCAAATATTTTAAAAATATATATAAATCAAATATTTCAAAATCCACAAAAAATCAAATATGTTCTGTTGGGTTCGGTGCTATGTATTCAGAGGGGGGGTGAATGAATATACCCTTTAAAAACTTCACCCAATTAAGAAATTCTTCCTAATACAACCAGAAGCCCAATAGGCAATTGCGGAATTCAGATTTATTAAGACAACTGAAATGCTTATAGATGACCTAACTAGTGACTTAGGAACAATGTTAACGAACTCTCAATACCACAGTCAAACATATAGTGTGCGCAGTAATGAAATGAACACAAATAGAAAATCAAACCATATCGACCCTATACATTCATCTAGCGGTAAACCCACAAAGAGATCAAACCACTGCACAATGATTTTTAGGTGGTTCGGTCCTGCAGACCTACATCCACCCCCTACTCAAACCCGAGTGTGGATTCCGCTGACTCACAGCTTGAACAGCTGGGCATCACAGCTTGCCATACAATCCGTTGAGCAACACAGCTTGCTGTCCAATAGAATCCACCACTGCAACCACTGGGGATTACAGCTTGACCCGTCCAGAGGCAGCACCTCTGCAAACGCTGACTAACAGCTTGAAGAAAGGTAAAAGATGAAACAAGAAAATGGGAAACAAACAGTGACTGAAAGCTTTAAATAAAGCACAAATAATATGACTCTCAACAGAGCTGACTGGCCTGGATTTGATCCATGGTCCAGTGAAGAATGATCTTCAGAATGAAGCCTCTCTCTGCCCTTCTTCTTCTTCCGATCACTCTGTCTCTCTTTCTTTCTCTTTTTCCTTCTCTTCCTCTTTTATCTGCTCGAGCTCTCTATCTCTCACTTTTTCTCTTCTGCTTCTTCTCTCTTTCTTTTCTTCTTCTTCTCTTTTCTCTGGATCGAACAGGCTCTCTATTCTTTCTCTCTGCTTCTGCTCTTCTGCTTCTATTTCGATCAACCTCTCTGCTCACCATCTCTCTTCTCCAGATGGAGAAGTCTTCTATATATAGCAGCAGCAGCAGCTAGGGCGTATGCTCTCCACGATTCCTGCCCAAGCGTTAGTCAACGTGGCGGTGTCTCAACTTCTTGGATCACGTGCCAGGTGCCAACCTCGGATCACGTGCCCAGACACCTGCAGGATTAAAGAAGAGTTCAGTCGATCAACAAAGCACAGGCTGTACAGACTTCATATAAGGCAACAGTGTATAGACTTAAGGATGCAGTGTGTATGCAGTGTACAGACTTGGCGTGCAGGCTGCTGGACGCTGTATAGACTTGCTATGCAGGCTGCCAGACAATGTATAGACATGTTGTGCAGGCTGCCAGACAATGTATAGATATGCTGTGCAGGCTGTGGGGGAATGCGTAGACTCTGCGTGAAGGCAATGCATGTACAAGTAATGCAATGTTTAGACTTCATGTATGCAGGACTGTGGCGTGTACACACTTTGTAAATGCAAAGCTATAGCATGTATAGACTTCGTGCATGCAATGCTATGGCGTGTACAGACTTCGTGAATGTGACGCTGAAGCATGTACAGACTTCACGTATGCAGACTATGAGCATTATAGATGGTTGTACAGACATGCCAAATGAGTATGCAGACTTAGTGTGCACCATTGTGTAGACTTTGTAACATGCAGTATGAGCATAGCAACACAGTGTGCAGACTTCGTGCAATGCATAAAGCAGTGTATGGAGTTAGAGTGCAATGCATGTTCAACTGCAGATAGCAAAGTATATACATTACAACTGAATGCACTGTCATGCCGAATGAATGTACAGACTTAGCGTTATGAACCCAACCGATGTCTAGACTTTGTTAAGACGCTGAATGAGACGCTAACCCAATGCATGCAATCAGTGATGTACAGACTTGAAGATGCAATGTGCAATGCAGTGAAGTGTGTACATTGAATACGAATGCATAGACATGCTGACAACAGATGTGTGGACTTTGAAAGCAAAGGACCTCACATGCATTAGTGTATAGACTGTATGCCTGAAGGATGCACTGATGCAGTATATGCACAGAGGAAGCAATGCACCGATGCAATGTATGCACATAGCAGATATTAAACTGAAGCAATGGATGTATAGACTTCATGATGTGTGGACTTGCCAAAGGAAAGGATGTACAGACTTGATGCAAGCACGATGTATAGACTTTGCGATGTGTGGACTTGCCAAAGGAAAGGCTGTACAGACTTGATGCAATGCAAGGCAACGAATGTATAGACTTCAAGCCAATGTATAAACTTCAAGCTCATGCAAGCAAAGCCAATGTATAGACTTGACGTTTGTGTAAGCATGCGATGTACAGACTTTGTGTTGTGAACACAGGCTATACAGACTTACTAGAGACACTAGACGCTGTACAGACTTAGCCACAAGCTGAACAATCGGATGTATAGACTTGAGATGAATGCATGAACAGTCCGATGTACAGACTTGCCAAATGTATAGACTTTAAGTCCAATGCAGGAGGCTGTACAGACTTTGATGAATAAACAAGCCGATGTACAGACTTGCCAATGTAGAGACTTGAGACTTAATGCATGGTGGCGAATGTACAGACTTGCCAGTGTATAGACTTGAGAGCTCTGGCTATGTTCACGCAATGTATAGACTTGAATAGTGAGACACAAGGAGAGACGCTGAATGAGACACTGAAGTCTGTATAGACTTTAACAGTGAGACAGTGTACAGACTTAGCAGCGAGCAGACAGACGACGGCCAAGACAATGTATAGACTTTGCGTCTTATGTGAGACGAACGATGTATAGACTTAGCCAGCCTTCAGCTTGATGTACATACTTGCCTTAAGCAATGGCTGTACAGACTTCATGAACGATGTTCAGACTTTTGTGTGTGATGAACAACCGATGTATAGACTTATGCATGAAGCAAGGCAATCTGATGTGTAGACATTCTCAACACAGTGGCGTGTAACTAAACGATGTGTAGACTTCAGAAATGCATAGAGACGCTACAGCGTGACAGCGTCGACGTAGCAGTTCACCCTGATGTGAAGTTAGATCTGGGTCAGTTCAGTGGGTCGACGCAGTGACCCCATGCGTCAACGCATCCAGCCTTATCTTCAAAGCCATCTGAGGCATTTCAAGGCTGCGTTAACCTCGTAGACTCAATGGGTTGACGTCATCTGAACTACTTACGAGATGTATAGACATGCGAATCTGATGTAAAGACTTGAGGGGGGTCGACCCATCTAAGAAGGGGGTCGACCCACAGAGCTAGCACACTCATGCATTCTCCACAGAACAGATCAGATATAACACACTCATGCATTCTCCACAGAATAAATCAGTCATATGCATTCATATTGCTATCATTCAATGTGATGTTCTTAGCAAAATAATATGGTG
The DNA here is from genome assembly GCA_022559845.1 of Amorphophallus konjac. Classification (NCBI taxonomy): domain Eukaryota; kingdom Viridiplantae; phylum Streptophyta; class Magnoliopsida; order Alismatales; family Araceae; genus Amorphophallus; species Amorphophallus konjac. The sequence continues at coordinate 404,606,483 of CM040121.1, read as the reverse complement.
ACTCATTTATGTTACTATCATTAAAACACCACATAATCATCAAAGCACAAGGGGCACAACAATCTCCCCCTTTTTGATGATTGCAACATAATGAGTCACACGTCAAACTATTCTCCCCCTTTGACATAATCAAAAAGAGAAGAAATGGTTTGAGAGACAAAATTCAGCACACAAAGTCAAAGAATGAATCATGGTTCATTAAAATGAGGTTCTCCCTTATGACAATGAAACAGCTCTCCCCCTATCAACATGCAAGATGTACTACTCTCCCCTTAAAAGCAGATGACCCATAACTCCCCCTGAAGCACAGGAATGAACTCTGGTTATCCAATAAATCAATCTGAAATCTACCATTACAAACAATCTAAACTCTGGTTGTGGCACCTCACATATGCATGAACAGAATGAAACAAGTGGAAAGTCCACAGAACCAGAACTTATTGCAAAACAAGATGGAAGATTCCAACAGTGTGGAGAGTAAAGTGATTGATGATAGAAAGGCAATAGTAGATAACAATCATCACAAGATATCTCAATGAATAATCAATATCAATGAATAACAATCATCACAGGCTATCTGGAAAGAATCTGATCATGAGGGATTTTAATGCTTGCACCACTTCAATAAGTCTTGAGAAGTATAGACTCTTCTATCATAAAGGTTTATGAATTTGCAACTTGACCAACCTGATTTAATTATGATGTATACCAATTTATCAATTAAATTCAATACTCATATCTGAAGTCAAGTTTTAATAAAGGTGAACCAAATAACCAGATAATAACCATGACTAATCATCTTCATCTTACACACAAGATCTCAATGACTACTTTCAGAGTTGCACAGATTAGTATTGAGATTAAACACTTTTTACAGGAGCATGAATTGACAGATTTTGCAAAATATTTTTATTTGAAACATATTTTACTTTACCTGTGCAATTTGGGTTTATCAACACCTTTTTACATGAGGCACAACACGTCTTAGGTGAAGTGACCCAGTTACTCAGTGTGATAACTGTCATTGCCTCTCAACATTGAGACCAGAGTTAGCAATACAAATGTCTTTTTACGTGAAGAGACACCTTGATCAGAGGCCAGACTCCCCAGTTACTTGACACAAATATGCCATTGCTCTGTCAGGTTTTTCAATAAATTTTTACCAGAGATAACTATGGCACTTCATGACATAAGTTACTTTATTTCATTGATGAAGAACTCAGTTTCTCAGTGACCAAGTCATTGCTCTGAATTCACATTTTTTCAATTAGTCAACATTTCTCAAGTTAATGTTTAACCACAGTACTCACTCTATGTATCTCTACCAAAGTAGCCTTGATTTCCAATTTTCAGATATCAGATGAGAGAGTCTAAGGTTTTTATGACTCAAGTGGTTAAAGTTCATTAAATCTTATCATTCAGGTATTTTCAAGAAATTTAAGTACAAATCTGAGAATTCATAATTCTTATATCAGTCTGATTCAGTGGTTATTCTTAAACCTATATGATAGAAATTTCTACATGATTCAGACTAGATTGTATGACATGCAATTTGTGTTCCTCAGATCAAATCGAAAGAATAACTGACCAACAAGTCAACAATAGAATTAAGTCAGTCACACCAGCTAGGAAGTATGTGAAAGATGAGTGTCAGCTGGTAGTGCAAGAAATAGCAAGAGAAGAGCATTAGAAGGGAGTTTGTCAGCAAACAGTAGCTGAGTCTGGATTTCAGACAGATCAACTGACAGGTAGTATCATGAAGAGAGTTGAAGGAAACTCTTCTTTAACAACTCAATGAATAGAAGGCAGAATCCATTTTCAAGAGAGAGAAATATGACATCAGATGAGAGTTGATCAATTACTAGACAAGAGGTGTTCAAAATGAGACAATCAAAACACCAATTCAAAATGCTCCCCCTGTCTAGATGCAATGAAATTTCCTTTTAGGTTTTTCAACTGCACTACTCTTCATATGCAACATCAGTCAAACTCCCCCTGACTAAGTGCATGAAATACAATTGAAGCACTGTTCATGATTTTAAAATATGCTCAAGGAGGATTCATGCTTGTTCAATCAGAGAGAGAATTTACCAAATGCATCAATTTCATTTCAAATTTTTAGATTTTTCAAATTTTATTATATTCATTACACTACTTTTAAATGAAGACATGACCCTTGGTACTTGGCGGAGAACTTGGTCTCAAGGACCATCTCACACATAATAAGAACCTCCAGATAGATTACATCTGCCCTTTAGTAACTTACCATTAATATACCAAGGTTATGCAAAGAGATGCAGTGCAAAGCAGTCCTATATGTATTGAATGACTTCCTTGATGGTCATGCAAATGATATATGCAGACATCAGACACATGCATTGTCTATATGATGCGGGACGGACTGAGGAGACGACGCTATGTGAGACGGACACGACTCGACCAGCAACGACACGACTACTAGAGCGACCTTGGCTCGACACTAAGAGCTCCTATAGGCTACACGTCGCTAACAGAAGTGCAAACTCACTCGTCGTCCCATGCGAGGGAAAGCGTGGATCGTGCGCGGTTAAGGAACCGGCAGAGTTCAAGGTAGTCTGACTCAACTTCCGGACTCTGATCGAGTAGCGGGACGGGTCACTCTCGCACTCACAGCGGTGACATGGACACACGGGCTAAGAACCTACACTCTCGCAGCGGCATATGACCGTATACTAGCTAAGCAAGTAAATGCCAAGAGGGTGAGACCGTTACCTCCACGCACCCGGCGTGGGGAAGACGACCCCGGCCAATTGCGAACTCCCGGTTAACAATTATCACAGCAGTGTACAATAATTTGACCCACTCCACGCAGGGAGATAAAAGGCACATGCGGGGCCCGGGAATCACGCGAATTAGGTTGACGGGCAGCATCTTGATGTCGCCCGGCGGTGCCGAACTCCGCGTTTTCGTGCTATCCGGACGGCGGATTCTACGGGTCCGTGGGGCCCACGGATGACGCTGTTCTCCCGGCCTACTGGGGTGGGGCCCAATGTGATGGAGACCCCTGGTGGCGCGCCTCCTCGGACGGTGGTCAGCCGGAAACACCGATTGGTGGTCGATCAGCCCCGATCTCCAATTCTTGAACTAGCTGCCCACGGATTTCTGGTTCTGTTTTCCGGCGCGCGCTCCTGCGAGAACGGCCTCTGCGATCAATCCCGATGTCGGATCGGGCACATGAGCTATCGTTGGAAAGTTCTTTTGAAATCTTTCAATCTAGGCCCAAAGAGAAGACCTGGATCTGCGTGGATCTAGACCTTTTTGAATTTTGAAGCTTCTGCTGAACAGTACCCGAACTCTCAGATCTGCAGGTGAGTTGTCTGAGAACTACCGTTGACCGCCAGGAAGACGTCCGATTCAGCTCATGGACTCTTCATCAAAGTTGTAGGAAATTGAACAAGGAAAATGGAAATATTTTTTGTGGAAGGATTGGATGAGGCTACGAATGGTTATGATTTTAACACTGGAGGGTGGTCGGATCTGGGAACTGGTTGATAGCACTGTAGATGACTATGAAAATGATTTTTGAAAAATGGATGGAAGGCTGATAAAAAATCAAGAAAAATCGTGGGTGGAGGGATTGATGGGCAGAACTCCCAGTAAAAATGGGAGGTCCAGAAAAAATCGAAAGGGTGGTCGAAGACTGAAAACTCAGGAAAGGTGGAAATCAGATCTGAAAACTGGCAGAACTGAAATTGAAAGTGGACGAAAATGGAAAATTGGAAAACGTGAACTAGAAGGCCAACCGATTTTTTTGTGGTGTGGTTGACATCCCTAGAACATCCCCTCCAAATTTGGTGCCAAGAAGATCACGAGGGAGGGCTGCAAAATTCGAACAAGCTGCTACTGCACTGCGCGGACAGAATACCGATGAAGACCGTGGCGGTGCGATGGCGGCACGATGGCGGCTGCGGCGATCACCGGAACGATAAGGGAGGCGTCACACCTCAGAAGAGCAATCGTCTCAGCTGCAAGGGGGAGAGGGAGGAGAGAGGAGGGGGGCGCACCAGCCCTTGCTCAAGAATTTTCTTTGATTCAAATGCATTAATTCTCCAAAAATGGAAAATACAAGCTTATATAGGTTACATATCAAATCCATCCTCCACCGTTGGATCTAGGGAAGGGGAATGGAGGGCCTGGATGGAGTGTGATCAACACACAAAATTTAAAATAAAAAATGAAGGGGAGGGGCGCACCATTGACCATGAGGGAGCAAGCTTGACAAGGTAGGTAGCCTACCTTGGACTTTGAAGTCCAATTGTCTCCCATGTGTCTTTTACCATTAAACCTTCTAGATGCCTCCATTTGAATTGTTGACTGACCCCACATGGGGCCCTAGGCTGAGGTGGATCAATGGGATGGGGTCTGAGGGGCCCGTGGGACCCGGGGGTCCCATTTTGCAAATAAGCCCCCCTTACAATCAAAATTACAAACTGAATAAAATGAAACAAACACACATTACACATAAATAAAGTCTAACAAATATGATAAATGGGGAGAGTCAAGGAGGAGTCTCCAGGCTGTCTCCGAGCCAGATGGACGCTGAAGTGGCTCGAGTCGTGCTCCGCGTGCGGTACCGGTGGCTCGGCGTAACTGCTCGGGTGTCCGCACCAATTCTCCCCGGGTGGGAGAAATGCGACCCTATCGAGTAAGGGTCTGCATCCCTCCGGTATCGCTCCAGAAGGTCCGGATCAATCCGCTGCAACTCGCCATGCGTGATCCATGTGTCCTCGGTAGCGGGCCGTCCTCTCCATCGCACTAGGTAGCGCGGGTAGGATCCACTCCTGGTAATTGTCACCTGCTCATCCAGTATATGATCGATATGCTCACGCTGCCGTGACAAAGGGGCTGGACGTGGACACTCAGGTGTGGGCTCACTCTCAATGGGAGGAGATGGCTCAAAAGGCTCACTAGGGATCTCCGCTGGGTCCCTATATGCAACTAGATCCGAAATATTAAAAGTAGAGCTTATACCGTATTCCTCGGGCAGGTCCACAACATACGCATTGGATCCAACGCGTTTCAACACACTAAATGGATCGGCTCCGTGAGCTTGCAACTTCTTAACGGTTCCAGAGGGAAACCGTTCAGGTCTTACCCTGATCATGACATATTCGCCATCTTGGAACTCTCGGTGGTGTCGGTGGGCATCGACTAACTCCTTGTAACGTGCATTGCTGGCCTCGATGTGACGACAGATGTCGTCATGCAAACTCCTAACATGCCTAGCAAATGACTCGGTCGACTCTGACACACGTGCATGGATAGGCATGGGGACAAGATCAACTGGCTTCCTAGGCCTACGACATGTGACAATCTCGAATGGACTCATGCCGGTAGACCTATTCACCGAATCATTGTATGCAAATTCAGCCATGGGTAGAATGAGATCCCAATCCCCAATGCGGTCCCTAACAAGACACCTCAAAAGGTCCCCCAGACTCCTATTGACCACCTCGGTCTGACCATCTATCTGGGGATGATATGTAGTGGAAAACTTGAGGTGAGTACCCATCATATGCCATAATGTCTTCCAAAAATAGGAGGTGAATCTAACATCACGGTCAGACACTATAGTGCGAGGCAACCCGAACTTGCACACCACGTGAGTAAGGAAAAGGCGGGCTACCCTCGAAGCATCCGAAGTCTTCGAGCAAGGGATAAAGGGGGCCATCTTCGAGAAACGGTCAACAACAACATAGACCGAATCATGCTTCCTAGAGGTACGTGGCAATCCCAAGACAAAATCCATGCTAACATCCTGCCACGGGGCATCAGGCACGAGAAGAGGCGTATAAAGGCCCGAGCTTTGCTTCTTCATCGTGGCCGTAGCACATGTACGGCATTGAGCCACGATGTGAGCCACATCGCGCTTCAAGCTCGGCCAGTAAAATCTATGCTCAACTGCCTCGATAGTCTTGTTCCGACCAAAGTGGCCGGCTAGACCTCCCGCGTGTAGCTCCCACACTAAAAAATCTCGAACCGAAGTTTGGGGAACACATAGCCTACTACCTCTAAAGAGGTAACCCTCCTGAAGCCTATAGTCATCAAGGTCTCTCGAGGGTCCGGCCTGGAGAGTGGCATAAATCTGACCGAAGTCAGGGCAGTCAACATAGGCCTCTCTCATCTTTTCTAACCCTATGACCTCGGCACTCATGGTGGTAAGCAAACACGCTCGCCGACTCAAGGCATCGGCCACCTTGTTCTCCACTCCAGCCTTATGTTTAAGCACAAAGGTGAACTGCTGGAGATACTCGACCCAACGATTGTGACGCGAGTTAAGCTTCTTTTGGGCATGGAGGTACCTCAATGCCTCATGGTCGGAGTATAACACAAACTTCTGATGTAAAAGATAGTGCCTCCAATGCCTAAGAGCCTGAACAACTGCGTAGAATTCTTTATCATAAGTGGAATATCGTAGTTTCGCGTCATTCAGCTTCTCGCTGAAATATGCGACCGGGTGGGCCTCCTGACTCAACACACCTCCTATCTCAACACCCGACATATCACAAGAGACCTCAAACACCTTCGAGAAATCAGGCAATCGAAGGATAGGTGTCTGGGTCATGCGCTCCTTGATGTCCTTGAAGGCGGCAGCTGCGGCCTTCGTCCATACAAAAGTGCCCTTCCGGATACAATCCGTGATCGGGGTGGTGACGGAGCTAAATCCGCGGATGAAGCGACGATTAAACGTCGCAAGGCCATGAAAGCTGCGGACATCATGAACCGTACGGGGTTCCGGCCACTCAACAATGGCCTAGACCTTCTCCGGATCGGCGGAGACCCCAGTACTAGACACAATAAACCCCAAGAAGGTAAGCTGATATGTCATGAAGGTGCACTTCTGTGGATTTGCAAACAACTGCTCTCGCCGAAGAAGAAGACAGACCTGCCGAAGGTGGTCTAAGTGGTCCCCCGTGGTGCGACTATAGATAAGGATATCGTCAAAGTACACGACCACAAAGACTCCAATGAAAGGTCGAAGGACATGTGTCATGAGTCGCATGAATGTGCTAGGGGCATTGGTCAACCCAAAAGGCATGACCAACCACTCATATAGACCATCCTTGGTCTTAAAGGCAGTCTTCCACTCATCACCTGGCCTAATCCGCACCTGATGGTAGCCACTCTTAAGATCAATCTTTGAGAAGATAGTGGCACCAGCCATCATGTCTAGCATGTCATCCAGGCGGGGAATAGGGAACCTGTGCTTCACGGTGATTTTGTTGATGGCACGGCTATCAATGCATATTCTCCACGTGCCATCCTTCTTCGGGGCGAGTAAAGCGGGTACAGCACATGGACTCATGCTGTCCCGAACAGAACCTCTCTCCATCAACTCATCGACCTGCCATTTTAGCTCGGCATGTTCCGTGGGGCTCATGCGATAATGTGGAAGGTTGGGCAATGAGGAGCCCGGAATAAGGTCGATGGCATGCTGAATATCCCGCATAGGTGGGAGTCCCTCGGGAAGCTCATCGGGAAAGATATCAGCAAACTCTTGCAGAATGGGGACAACCTCGGGTGGGAGCTCACCCTCGGAGTCTCTCTCTACCTCTCAGACCGCAATGGCAAACACAGGGCAGCCCCGACTAGCCTCCCGCTCCATCTCCTGGGAGCTAATCAACATCAATCTCCTCGTCGAGGGCTCGCCTGGGCCAGATGTAACGGTCATAGCCTGAGCTGGGGATGGGGTACTAGGCCCGGGGGCGGAAGGCTCCGGAGTACTTGGGCTAGTAGGACCCCTGACTGAGGGCTTCTTGGGCTGAGAGGGGTAGAGGGTAATCCATTGGCCAGCATGATTGAAGGTACAGGTGTTCGACCGGCCATGAAGCGTGGCATCCCGATCAAATAACCATGGCCTACCAAGAATGACACTACCCACCTCCATAGGGAGGACATCACACCAGATCTCTTCGCTGTAGGCATGGAACTGCAGTGGGACCAAACACCGCAGCCTGATCGGAATGGAGGTGGAATCCACCCAAGATACTCGATAGGGGCAAGGATGGTCCACGGGTGTAAGCCCAAGACGAGTGATAGCGCCCGTGGAGATTGCATTGATGCAACTCCCACTATCGATGACCACCTTAAAAATTATCTTGCCCAGCCTACAGAACGTATGAAGGATAGTGGTCCGACGCCACTCATCACTGACATGTGGCTGGGTGAGGATACATCTGAAGACCCCAACGTGGGCATCATCGGAATGCTGGGCATCCAGGGCATCACCTCCCAACTCATAGTACTCGTCAGCTAGCTCTTGATCTGCCTCATAGCTGACTAACTCGAGGCCCGCAGGGGTGGTATCCTCGGCCTGTGTGTCCCCAATGATAAGAGATGGGCGGGTGGGACACTGGTTGGCGAAATGACCAAACCCATTGCAGCGAAAACACTGCTGCCGTGATCCACTAGGCTCCCCAATCATAGGTCCTTTACCTTTATCCTTCCGATGGATAGGAGGTGTAGGCAACAAAGGACGTGTAGGAGGTGCGGGTGCCGGTGGACGGGCTGTGGGTGGGGCCGTAAGATGCTGGGGACGAGGAAGGTCCCTTGGGGGTGGAGGACGAGGCCTAGGAGCAAAGGGCAAAGGGCTCGGGGCGAGCGGGCTCCTGAGGTCGACCCATGGGGGCCCTCGGATACGTGCCAGATGAGCCACGGGGCTCGACACTACGAAGGGGGAAGGAGCCCAACCGATGGGGTGACTCGAACTCGGCCTCGAATTGTTCCAATTCGAGAGCAATCTGATATGCCTGCTCCAAAGTGGTCGCATTGCGGCGAAAGAGCTCATACTGATAGTTGGGCTGCAGACCCCTTCGGAAGCGAGATATCGTCATAGTGCTCTCCTCCGTGACTCCACACCGTAGGTAATACTCATCAAACTCGGCGGTGTACTCGGTCACGGATCGGTTCCCTTGGGAGATGCTTTGCCATTTGTCTATGAGACGTTGGTGATATGAGGCGGGAAGGTATTTCTCCCTCAATTTGATTTTCATATCATCCCAAGTACCGATTTGGGGTTGACGTCGCTGATTGAGCAGGCACTCCACATTGATCCAATAAGTTTGGGCCTGCCCTTGCAGCTTCATCTTCGCGTATCGGACTCTTCGGTGGTCCGTCATCTCAAACCACTCGAAGTACCGGTCCATGCCGGCCTCCCAATCTAAATACACCCTAGGGTCCAAGGACCCGCTAAAAGTGGGAGGGTCCGCACGCACGCCCCTAAGAATGCGGTCGTCATCATCATCATTACGATTCCGTCGTTGATTCCGACGACCATTTCCCCCTTGATCGTTATCAGATGCATAATCATCCACCACATGCACCTGTTGTCCCCCAACATTCTCCGCCTGAGCCCTTGGTGTAGCAGGCTGCTGAACCGGCTCTTGCTGGCCGTTCGTCGGCGCGGGTTGCGCCGCTACTGGGCCCCTCTCGAGGACGGCAATTCTCCCAACTAGGCCGTGGATGGACTGATCCGAGGTCTCAGCCCGATCCTCGAGGGCCTTCATCCGCCCTTCTAGACGCGTCCCTATGCCATCCATACGCGTACTAAGACCATCCATACGCTTGTCAAGACGTTCCATAATGGCTCGGAACATCTTGGCCATCGAGGACTCATCGGAGCTACGGGCCCGGGAATCCGCCATAGGTGGTGGTGGCGAGTATTGGGTACCTAGACGGGTGGCCATGCAACTGACACACGACCTAGAAGACACCGACTAATGCAAACACTCACTAAATGATACACTTATACCTAACCAATATCCGGTACGTGGCGAAGATAACCGATCCGAAGACCACTCGCGCAAGTGTGTGACCTTCCCGATAGGCGTACCCTAACGTTCGGACGACACCTTTTGAGATACCGAATTATTGGGATGAAATGCAATTTTAAAACACACTTTTTTTTTGTTTTGAAAATAATGATGATCCTAGACTCAACTTAGACCGTGCAAGACTTATGCAATGACTACCCTAGACTCAACTCGCTCTGATACCAAACTGATGCGGGACGGACTGAGGAGACGACGCTATGTGAGATGGACACGACTCGACCAGCAACGACACGACTACTAGAGCGACCTCGGCTCGACACTAACAGCTCCTATAGGCTACACGTCGCTAACAGAAGTGCAAACTCACTCGTCGTCCCATGCGAGGGAAAGTGTGGATCGTGCGCGGTTAAGGAACCGACAGAGTTCAAGGTAGTCTGACTCAACTTCCGGACTCGGATCGAGTCGCGGGACGGGTCACTCTCACACTCACAGCGGTGACATGGACACACGGGCTAGGAACCTACACTCTCGCAACGGCATATGACCGTATACTAGCTAAGCAAGTAAATGCCAAGAGGGTGAGACCGTTACCTCCACGCACCCGGTGTGGGGAAGACGACCCCGGCCAATTACGGACTCCCGGTTAACAATTATCACAGCAGTGTACAATAATTTGACCCACTCCACGCAGGGAGGTAAAAGGTCACATGTGGGTCCCGAGAATCATGCGAATTGGGTTGACGGGCAGCATCTTGATGTCGTCCGGTGGTGCCGAACTCCGCGTTTTCGTGCTGTCCGGACGGTGGATTCTACGGGTCCGTGGGGCCCACGGACGACGCTGCCCTCCCAGCCCGCTGGGGTGGGGCCCAATGTGATGGAGACCCCTGGTGGCGCGCCTCCTCGGACGGTGGTCAGCCGGAAACGCCGATTGGTGGTCGATCGGCCCCGATCTCCAATTCTTGAACTAGCTACCCACGGATTTCAGGTTCTGTTTTCCGACGTACGCTCCGGCGAGAACGGCCGCTGCGATCAATCCCGATGTCGGATCAGGCACATGAGCTATTGTTGCAAAGCTATCTTGAAATCCTTCAATCTAGGCTCAAAGAGAGGACCTGGATCTGCATGGATCTAGACCTTTTTGAATTTTGAAGCTTCTGCTGAACAGTACCCGAACTCTCAGATCTACAGGTGAGTTGTCTGAGAACTGCCATTGACCGCCAGGAAGACGTCCGATTCAGCTCCTGGACTCTTCATCAAAGTTGTAGGAAATTGAACACGAAAAATGGAAATATTTTTTTTTTGAAGGATTGGATGAGGCTACGAATGGTTATGATTTTAACACTGGAGGGTGGTCGGATCTGGGAACTAGTTGATAGCACTGTAGATGACTATGAAAATGATTTTTGAAAAATGGATGGAAGGCTGATCAAAAATCAAGAAAAATCGTGGGTGGAGGGATTGATGGGCAGAACTCCCAGTAAAATTGGGAGGTCTATAAAAAATCAAAAGGGTGGTCGAAGACTGGAAACTCAGGAAAGGTGGAAATCAGATCTGAAAACTGGCAGAACTGAAATTGAAAGTGGACGAAAATGGAAAATTGGAAAACGTGAATTAGAAGGCCAACCGATTTTTGTGTGGTGTGGCTGACATCCCTAGAACATCCCCTCCAAATTTGGTACCCAGAAGATCACGAGGGAGGGCTGCAAAATTCGGACAAGCTGTTGCTACACTATGCGGACAGAATACCGATGAAGACCGTGGCGGTGCGATGGCGGCACGATGGCGGCGGCGGCGATCACCGGAACGATAAGGGAGGCGTCACACCTCAGAAGAGTAACCGTCTCAGCTGCAAGGGGGAGAGGGAGGAGAGAGGGGGGGCGCACCAACCCTTGCTCAAGAATTTTCTTTGATTCAAATGCATTAATTCTCCAAAAATGGAAAATACAAGCTTATATAGGTTACATATCAAATCCATCCTCCACCGTTGGATCTAGGGAAGGGGAATGGAGGGCCTGGATGGAGTGTGATCAACACACAAAATTTAAAATAAAAAATGAAGGGGAGGGGCGCACCATTGACCATGAGGGAGCAAGCTTGACAAGGTAGGTAGCCTACCTTGGACTTTGAAGTCCAATTGTCTCCCATGTGTCTTTTACCATTCAACCTTCTAGATGCCTCCATTTGAATTGTTGACTGACCCCACATGGGGCCCTAGGCTGAGGTGGATCAATGGGATGGGGTCTGAGGGGCCCGTGGGACCCGGGGGTCCCATTTTGCAAATAAGCCCCCCTTACAATCAAAATTACAAACTGAATAAAATGAAACAAACACACATTACACACAAATAAAATCTAAACAAATATAATAAATGGGGAGACTCAAGGAGGAGTCTCCAGGCTGTCTCCGAGCCAGATGGACGCTGAAGTGGCTCGAGTCGTGCTCCGCGTGCGGTACCGGTGGCTCGGCATAACTGCTCGGGTGTCCGCACCACTATATGCATTTAACTGAATCATTCAATCTCAGTGTGACACATGAATAAGCTCAGTGCAAAGTATATGCACAAACATGTGAGAAGAGCATCAAATATGTTCAGAATTACATTCAGTAGCTGAGTCTAGAATGCAAACTGATCAGCTAGACAAGAAGAAGACATCAGAAATCAGACAAGTATTTCAACAATTTCAGATGATGAAATTTAAACACAATTTTTCAAAACTGACCTGAATAGTGCAATCCTGGGGGTTTCATTCTTGAGTGCCTTGGCTTATTAATCCCCCTTTATTCATTCCAAGGCACACCTGCAGCAAAACAATCATTTTGATCTTGCAGGAACCCAAGCGGCCTTGGGTCCTATATTATCCCTAACAGGTGTTCTAAATAATTTCTTAGCAATATTGTCATCAAAGTCCCAGATGACAATTGGTCATGGAGTGGCCAAATTTACCACAATGTCTACATGATATAACAACCCTTGAATTCTTTTTGTGAACATTGTTATAGTCATGTAACCTATGTGATTTAGCATGAAAGTTTCTGTTGCTTGCATGAACTTTTGATTTACCATTACCTGCCCACCAGCATTCAGAAGCACGGTGGCCAAGTTTTCCACATTCAAAACATGCAGGAATCTTTTCTTTAAAAACAGATTTATTCCTACCAAAATTATTTCTGTTTGCAGGGAATTTGACAAATTTAGAATTAGAGTGATTTCCCTGAACATACAGCAGTCCTTGACTGCATGCCCATACTTACCACATTCAAAGCACCTAACATGCTTACTTCTAGATCCAGAATTATTCCTGTAATTCCCTGACCAACACTCAACATCCTTATGACCTGGCTTGTTGCAATTGAAGCATGTGATGTGCTGGTTAAACTTAAGTTTGTTTCTGTTGTACCCATGATGATCAGAAGATCTAGCATGCAGTTTATCATCTTGTTTCATGATGAAACATGCATCCATAATATGACCATGCTTACCACAGTAATAGCAAGAAGCATCAGATTTCCTAGGGGCATGGTTTCTATCAGATGAATTCCTAGATGCATGCGAATGAGTACATGAGGCATGAGCATTTTGCATTGACCCATCAAATTCAGCCGAGCTAACTGATTTCATGACACAAGTAGGGACATTTTTAACCCCATCTTTCTTTCCATTCTTGTTCAATTGTTTAACTTTGTTTATAACTCTTGTTGGTTTTTCAGCTTTCTGTGCCTTAAATTGAAAGACAGATGATGGAAATGATTTCAGATTTTTGTTTTGTTTTGGGGATTGACTTGAGGTACCAGCTACATCAGAGCTTTGCACAAAGGTAGTGTATAGCTGGTTTCTAGTAGTTTCCTTAACATCAGAACTACAGCTTGTCCCCCTTTTTGAATTCTTGTCCTCACTTTTCATGACAGATGTCATTTTTCCTTTTATTTTAGCAGACTCAATTGCTGAATTTTCCAGATCATGAATTCCTTTTATTTTAGCAGACTCAATTTCTGAATTTTTCAGATCATGAATTTTATTTTCCAAGCTAGCAATGTGAAGTTCATAACTGGCTATCTCCTGTTCACTGCAATTAACACATTCGCTTAGAAATTTGTTTGCAGTTTTATACTTCTCAATTTCTTGTTCTAGACTGATCACCCTTTGTGATTCTCCATCACAAGTGAATTTTCCCTTTTTTAATGTGAGAAGTGTTTCAGATAAGCCAGTGTTTAAACACTTTAATTTTTCAATTTCAGCTTTCAGTTCAGTGTTTTCCTTCTCAAATTTTTGAGATTGAGCTTCCTTAAAAATAGATTTCTCTTTTTCGATAGTCAGAAACCTCTGTGAGAAAATAATATTTAAAACCATCAGTTTTTTGTTTTGTTCCCTCAGTTCTTTGTTCTCTTCAGATAGCTTCATGACTCCTTCATTGCATTTTCCATTTCCAGACATAAGCTCTAATTTTTCAATTAGTTCATCTTCTCTTTCCTCCACTTTGATTTTATCAGCAAGCAAATTTCTGTGATCTTCTTTAAACAAGATAATTTGTTTCTTCATCCATTCATTCTCATTATAAAGATCTTCATTTCATTCTCTTAGAGCAGAAATATGCATTGTTTCCTTGCTGACTTTATTCAAACTAGCCTTGAGATCTTCAATTTCCTTTTGACCCTTAAATTTTTCAAGCTTTAGTTTGTCCATTACAGAATTTGTTTCAGTCAACTCTTGCATGTCTTTTAAATGCTCATTTTTCTTATCATTTAACTGATTCTCAATTTCTGACATTTTGTCCATCCATGTTTGTTTTTCAATTTTTAGAGAATCATTTTGTTTCTTAAGGTTCTGAACATCTAGCATACATGCAACATAAGATTGTTTCAGATTTGGACAGTTTTCACAGGAAGCTTTCAAATTTATTTTATCACATTTCTTTTTCAACTTTTTGTTCTCATATTTTAATTTCTTGGATACTTTTAACAAATCTTCATGCATCACTATCAATTCATCAAAAGAGTATCCATCTGATCCGGAGCTTACCTGAGATGAGGTCTCATCATCATCATTTCTCCGATCAGCCATCAAGCATTTGTTGTGATTCCTGGTGAGCTTTAGTTTTTCCAAAATTTCTTTGGCAGACCTGCAAGAAGAAATACATGAGATTAGAGCTCTGTCAATTGATTCTTTCATTAAAACTAATGCTCTAGTATTGACAGAATCTTTCAATTTATCCTTCTCAATCCATCTAGATTTATCTTTTGATAAGTTGTATGGACCGTGAGTCATTACCTTCCAGAGATTAGGATCAGTTGATTTTACATACCGATAAAACTTGTCTAACCAAGAATCAAAATCATTACCTCTGAATATCGGAGGATTAGCCATCGAGATGTAATGAGTGCACCAAAATCAGATAAGCAAATAAAGACACTGAGCCGGTGAAACAAAACACAGAACACAAGAAGCACACTCTGAAATGCACCAACCAGAAATGCAGGATCTGCTGCAGATTGTTAGATCCTATGTACAGCAACCCGCTCTGATACCAAGTGTTGGGTTCGGTGCTATGTATTCAGAGGGGGGGTGAATGAATATACCCTTTAAAAACTTCGCCCAATTAAGAAATTCTTCCTAATACAACCAGAAGCCCAATAGGCAATTGCAGAATTCAGATTTATTAAGACAACTGAAATGCTTATAGATGAACTAACTAGTGACTTAGGA
Source organism: Amorphophallus konjac (assembly GCA_022559845.1). Taxonomy (NCBI): domain Eukaryota; kingdom Viridiplantae; phylum Streptophyta; class Magnoliopsida; order Alismatales; family Araceae; genus Amorphophallus; species Amorphophallus konjac. Next base: position 404,590,970 of record CM040121.1, on the reverse strand, counting down.
ACAATGTTAACGAACTCTCAATACCACAGTCAAACATATAGTGTGCGCAGTAATGAAATGAACACAAATAGAAAATCAAACCATATCGACTCTATGCATTCATCTAGCGGCAAACCCACAAAGAGATCAAACCACTGCACAATGATTTTTAGGTGGTTCGGTCCTACAGACCTACATCCACCCCACACTCAAACCCGAGTGTGGATTCCGCTGACTCACAGCTTGAACAGCTGGCATCACAGCTTGCCATACAATCCGCTGAGCAACACAGCTTGTTGTCCAGTGGAATCCACCACGGCAACCGCTGGGGATTACAGCTTGACCCGTCCAGAGGCAGCACCTCTGCAAACGCTGACTAACAGCTTGAAGAAAGGTAAAAGATGAAACAAGAAAATGGGAATCAAACAGCGACTGAAAGCTTTAAATGAAGCACAAATAATATGGCTCTCAACAGAGCTGACTGGCCTGGATTTGATCCATGGTCCAGTGAAGAATGATCTTCAGAATGAAGCCTCTCTCTGCCCTTCTTCTTCTTCCGATCACTCTGTCTCTCTTTCTTTCTCTTTTTCTTTCTCTTCCTCTTTTATCTGCTCGAGCTCTCTATCTCTCACTTTTTCTCTTCTGCTTCTTCTCTCTTTCTTTTCTTCTTCTTCTCTTTTCTCTGGATCGAATAGGCTCTCTATTCTTTCTCTCTGCTTCTGCTCTTCTGCTTCTATTTCGATCAACCTCTCTGCTCACCATCTGTCATGTCCCGAGCGCGGAAGATACTCGGATAGGCGCGACGAGTTTATATCAATCATGTCAATCAGAGTAGTAGTGTATTCGACACCAAAACAGAGATGCGCAAAATAGAAAGATAACCCAATCCTTTATTTCATAATGGATAGACTATTACAAATCCAATACACTATTCAATTAAAAAGGAAAAGTACATAGTTGACTCAAGAAAATAGAAAAAAAGACTAGATGACACTTGGAAAAGCTCTAGCTCTTTCACTTTTGACCATTCCCATCCGATTGACTTCCCTCATCGTCGGAATTACCTGAAAAGTAAGGGACAAACACGGAGTGAGCGAACGCTCAGTAGGAAATTATATCTCAGGAACTAGCAAGGGTTTAAGTAGTTACATCTTTCATGAATGCACTATAGCTATGCATGCTCGTATAAAACGACAAGATGGAGAGAGAATTTATCAATAAGACAACAAGACGAACTAGTCACGAGCTTTCAAGAAAAGATAACAGATATTCAAGCAAGTACTCTTTAGCAAGTCATGTCAAGAACTTTGGCTATCATGTATCAAGCAAGCAAGTAATTACCCTTTTCTCGGGTCACGCAATTCATGTCAAGTCAAGTACGAGTCAAGTACAAGATTTGTGTGGAATGTCCAATCAAGTTAGTCATGCACTCGGTATAATGCCAGATACCTTATCATTCAACTCCCATGGGCACAAGTACTTTCGGGTGCTCCTCCCAGGATCAGATCGGGCCCTATATGCGCAGGCATTTATCATGTATATTTGACATCCACTCTTGTATATATATAGCCAATATGGAATTTCAACAATTTAAGCTTGTAGACACGTAGGATAACTTTGAGAGAATGGGGTCAAAAAAAATACGACATTGGACATAGATAGGCGATAACAACGGTACAATCACGATGATGAAACTAGGTGGAATTAGGTTCCCTTAACTCGGGTACCATGACAAACAAGTATGGACATTCTTTATATAGAATTGAGGTCCACATGAACAGTACATCAAAGGTAAGATACCCTCATTCTTATTATAGAATTGAGGTCCACAAGAATATCAACAAATGGCATGATATCATCATCCCATTAAGAATTCTCATGATATACTCTTTGCATATCATAAGGGCCGGTATACCATGTTTCTTTAGAGTGACATGGCATTCAATAGTGTAATGGGTTTTTAGGGTACAACCAGCTCAGTCGACCTTGAGGGAATCCAAGGTACGAGGAGTCTTACGGAGGTCTCTATGACTAACTCGCTAGTCCAAAGGAACGGAATGTCCAATGGACAGCTTGTATGTCAATGAGAGTTGACGGTGATCGATAAAACATCATGAAACGTGGGACTATACTCACGGAGTGGAGTAATAGTGCCTACATATATATATATACATATAGTGAAACCCTCGGATAACAGCAATCGGGAAAAATCAGTAATGCAGAAAGTAGCGACTCTGGTAAAGTCGTTTTTCGTAAAATTAACGCCTTAATCAGGGGCGTTTATATTAAATTTGACGACATATAAAGAGATCGTCCTTTCCAATATTGCTATTTTACAGGATATTAAAATCTGTAATTTTGTTGAAAACGCGCCTTGGGTAGGGGCGTTACCAGGAAAAAGGTGCCCTAGTCTGGGGCGTTAGTTAAACAATAGACGACCTGGTCAAGGTCGTGAATTCACAATTTTACAAATTTCGAGGTAATGAATATTTCAGGAACATGGTATATAGTCAGGACCAGAAAAATAGCAGGATTATAAGAAATTGACCATGCATTAATTTAGAATCATGTTTGCATAGATAATTAATTTTTAAACATGCTATTTATTAATTAACAGGAATTAACGTCCGTGTGCAGGGCGTCAAATCTGGAATTGACGACCTGGGCATGGTCGTGTCTTTTAAATTAACGCCTTTGTTAGGGTCGTTTCTTTCAAAAATTCCGTAGAAAATAACCAGAACGCATGAAAACTATATGCATGAACTACCGATGATAATTATCTATAGTTATATGGTAGTTTGGGCTACGTTCCATGAGAAAATCCTACCTTTTTGATGATAAACTGACGGATGAACAGATTTCTAAACGATACTCTATTTATAAACAGAGTCTTTTGAAGCTTTCGATCTTAATAGCAGCAAGGGGTAGTAAGAGGATGCAGAAGAAGAACCCACGTTCTTTAGTAGGTTAAGATGACTTTCCTACAGAGAACATATATATACGATCATTAGTATTATCTTCATAATACTTGTCTGAAGGTAGAAGAAAGAAGAACTTACCCTTTTGTTCTTCACACGTGAATCTTCTTAACCTGTAAGAAGAGAAGAATATGAAGAATCATTAGTTCTTCATGCGATGATCGAACACAATATAAGGAAGAAGGAAGAAGAAGAACCTGCTGTTCTTCGCATACCTTTGAAAACTCCGAACGCCAAATAGCGTTCTCGGTTTAAGCAGAAGGTTATTTATAAGATATTGGAAATCCTAACAAGGTTAGTGTTCGATTGGAAGTAATACTTCCATATTAGAGTTATTACTACATTCGAACTCTTTCTTATAGTTATCATCTTACCCTGGATAGACTCCTGGGTCGAACGAAACTCAAACTGAATTAGCGACCTAGGTCAGGGCGTCGAATTTAAATTGACGCCTTGTCAAGCGTCGTTTCTTGTTGAAACGCGTCCATGCAAGGGACGTTACGCTATCTTACCCTTTTTATTTATTTTGGTCGTTTGAAATTTGACGCCTTGACGTGTGGGCGTCCTTTCTTAAAACACGCCTTAGGTAAGGGCGTTTTCTTGTAAAGTAGCGCCTTTATCTGAGGCGTTATTTCCATCAGGGTTTTAATTATTTTTATTCCAAGCTCTTTCATTTATTTATTAAATCTTTTAATCTATTTTGATTTATTTATTCCTTTTAAATTTATCAGGGTTGCTACACCCTCCCCCACTTAAAAAGAATTTGGTCCCCAAATTCCATATCATATATTTACATTTGGAGAGTGTAGAGTATGTACCTTCTAAAATAAATCTGAAAATTATTTCCTCATAGATTCCTCGGTCTCCCATGTAGCTTCATGTTCTGAATTCTTATTCCATTGTACTTTTAGCATGGGAATAACCTTATTCCTTAGGGTTCGTACTTCTCGATCTAAGATCTTCATAGGCTTCTGTTCATACGTGAAATCTTTCTGGATCTTTAGGTCTCCATATTCAATAATATGTGATGGGTCATGTACATACTTCTTCAACATAGATATGTGGAACACATCATGTACTTCGGACAGTTGAGGGGGCAATGCGATGCGATAAGCAACCTCGCCAACTCTTTCTAGTATCTCAAAAGGTCCGATAAATCTTGGTGTAAGCTTGCCTTTAACACCAAATCTTCGTATTCCACGTCCAGGCGATATCTTGAGAAATACATGATCTCCAATTTGAAATTCGAGATCTCTTCTTCTTGTGTCGGCATAAGCCTTTTGCCTTGTCTGAGCTACTTGCAATCTTTCCCTGATTACTCGTATCTTCTCAGTTGTATCCCTTACCATGTCTGGACCTAACAGTTATTTCTCTCCAACTTCATTCCAGCACAAGGGTGATCGGCAACTCCTTCCGTATAAAGCTTCGAAAGGTGCCATTTGTATACTAGCTTGGTAGCTATTATTGTATGCAAATTCGACCAGAGGCAAGTGATCATGCCAGTTTCCATCAAAATCAGTGATGCATGCTCTAAGCATATCTTCAACTACTTGATTTGTTCTCTCGGTCTGACCATCCGTTTGAGGATGAAAGGCTGTACTAAAATTAAGTCTCGTCCCCAACGAATGTTGTAGTCCTTTCCAAAAATGAGAAGTAAAACGGGGATCTCTGTCAGACACGATTGAAACAGGAATACCATGTAATCTGACTATTTTCTTGATGTATAGTGCAGCTAAGACATCAACTGACCATCGATTCTTGATTGGCAAGAAATGCGCTGATTTAGTCAATCGGTCAATGATAACCCATATTCCATCATGTCCTCTTTTTGATTTAGATAAACCCATGATGAAATCCATACCAATATCCTCCCACTTCCATTTAGGGATATCTAGAGGATGTAGCTTTCCAGCATGCTTTTGGGTGTTCCGCCTTGACTTGTTGGCATGTGAGACAGCGTGATACATAGTCCGCTATTTCTCTTTTCATGTTGGGCCACCAAAAATTTCTTTTCACATCTTGGTACATCTTGGTAGATCTAGGATGAATAGTATACCTTGATCTGTGAGCTTCATCTAAGATCTTCTTTTTCAATTCTGGGCAGTCCGGTATACAAGTTCTATTCTTGAACATTAATCTTCCCTCAGAAGTTAATTGGAAATCTGATAGTCCTTTTAATCTGCCGTTGATTTCTACTAATGTAGGATCATCATCCTGAAGTGCTTGTATCTCAGATAATAAATCTGACTGTATGCTTACATGAGATAATGTGACACATCTAGGGTCCGTGTCCATGCTTATATTGAGTTCAGAGAATTGTTCTAGCAATTTCCATTCTTGAATCAGACAATTGGCTAACAGTGCTCTCGGCTTTCGACTAAGGGCATCTGCTACATGATTACCCTTTTCGGGATGATATTGTATATTGAAGTCGAAGTCCTTGAGATATTCCAGCCATCGTCTTTACCTCATATTTAGTTCCTTCTGTGAGAAAAGATATTTGAGACTCTTGTGATCGGAGTATACAGTAAGCTGTACTCCATAAAGATAATATCTCCATATTTTTAGTGCAAATACTACCGCGGCCAATTCTAAGTCATGGATGGGGTAGTTCTCTTCATGCTTCTTTAATTGACGAGAAGAGTAGGCTATAACCTTCCCTTGTTGCATTAGAACACACCCGAGGCCAATGCCAGAAGCATCAGTGTATACCTCGAATTTTTCTCCTTCAATTGGCAATGCTAAGATAGGAACTGTAGTAAGATGATCCTTGAGAGTTTGGAAGCTTCTCTCACATTCCCCATCCCATTCATAACGGATCTCCTTGCGAGTTAACCTTGTAAGTGGCACGGCGATTTTAGAGAAATCCTTGATGAATCGCCTGTAATAGCTGGCAAGACCTAAGAAACTTCGGATCTCGCTAGCATTGGTCGGTCTTTCCCAGTTCCTTACAGCTTCAACCTTTGATGGGTCTACAGACAAGCCATCCTTTGATATAACATGTCCGAGAAAAGTCACTTCTTCAAGCCAGAATTCACACTTGCTAAGTTTTGCATATAATTGATTTGTCCTCAATATTTGTAATGCAATCCTCAAATGTTCCTCATGCTCTTCCTTGGTCTTGGAATAAATCAATATATCATCAATAAAGACCACTACGAATTGATCCAAATAAGGCCTGAATATACTATTCATTAACTGCATAAAGGCAGCAGGGGCATTCGTTAGTCCGAAAGGCATAACAACAAATTCATAATGGCCATACCTGCTTCTGAATGCGGTTTTATGAATATCCTCGTCCTTGATTCTTAGTTGGTGATATCCGGACCTAAGATCAATTTTGGAAAAGTACATGGATCCTGAAATTTGATCAAACAATTCATCGATTCTCGGCAGTGGATACTTGTTCTTGATAGTGAGATGATTCAATTGTCGATAGTCGACGCATAACCTCATGGATCCGTCTTTCTTCTTTGCAAATAATACAGGCGCTCCCCATGGGGAAGTACTTGGTCTAATGAATCCTTTCTTAATGAGTTCCATCAATTGCTCCTTTAATTCCTTGAGTTCAGCAGGTGACATCCTATAAGGTGCCTTTGAAATCGGACCAGCACCAGGGACTAAGTCGATGGTGAAGGCCACTTCTCTTTGCGGGGGTAATCCCGGCAATTCTTCCGGAAATACGTCCGGAAATTCTTGTACTACTGGAATGTCTTCTAGCTTAGCTTCCTTAGCTTCTTTAACTGTGACAAAGGCAAGGAAAGACGTACATCCTTTCCTGATGAGCTTGCTAGCTCGGAGAGCTGACATAAGAGGGGATTTGCTCCGACTCTTGGGGCTAGTAAATATTAGTTCTGGAAATTCCTTGAATGTAACCTTACTATTGCGGCAATCAACCGTTGCCTGATACTTGGATAACCAATCAGCCCCTAATATCACATCATACTCTTTCAGATCTAAACATATGAGATCAATAGGGAGATTTTGACCATGAATCAATACCTCGCAGTTTTGGTAATGATGTGTAATATCAGTCTCATCATCCAGAGGAGTAGACAAAACTAACTTTATCCATTCCGGTTCTAGGGGTAATGGGTCAGCAAACTTTTTAGAAACAATAGAATGCGATGCACCAGTATCAATTAAGACATATGCATTCCTGGAACAAACTTTCAATATACCTTCCACTAAGCCGCCTCCTTCTACTTGCTCGGTCTCCTTGATTGCATGAAGACGAACATTCTTGGTTACTGGGCGCTTCCCGTCAACGGCTTGGTCGTTAAGTAATGGGCAATCGGGATTCCGATGCTCACGACTCCCACAACGGAGACATGCTCCTAGTTTCCTCCAGCATTCTTCTGCTCTATGACCCGCTTTATCATAATGTTTGCACACTGTATTTGGAGAGGTGGTGGTGATAGAGAAGGGCTTAGTCTTCTTGAACTTTTGGTCTTGTGAGGATGCTCCTCCATTGCTAGGCCTTTTCTTGAAGTTGGGTTTAAAGGAACCCGAACCTGTAACTTGTTCCTTCTTATCCTTACCACGAATCCTATCAGACAGTTCCGTGGCATCTTCTAATAGTTGAGCTCGGCGTACTATCTTTGAGTAGACTTGAATGTCCATCGGCGCCAGTTGAGTTATAGCTTGGGGCCTGAGCCCATTTAGAAACCTCCTAGCTTTCATTTTCTCGGTGCTAACTAGATGCTTAGCGTATCGAGACAATCTAGAGAATTGGGCCTCATACTCGGCCACTGATAAAGATCGTTGCTTTAATGCAGCAAATTCTGCAGCCTTCTTTTCCTGAACTCGGTCCGAGAAATATTTCACGTTGAAGTGTTCAACGAATTCTTCCCACGATACCTGATCTTGATTCATAGTAGCCTCTATTGATTCCCACCAGCATCTAGCATCCCTTTCTAACTGAAAAGTAGCTAATAAAACTTTATCCTGATCCGTGCATTGCATAACACGGAATATACGTTCTATCTCCCTAATCCAGTGTTCAGCGTCATCTGGATCAGTAGAACCCGTGAACTTGGGTGGGTTCATGTTCTTGAAAGTCTGGTGGAGACTTCCTACTCGTTGTCCACCTCCTTGTGCTACTTGTTGCAGCACTTGAGTTATGCCTTGAAGGGTACGCTGCATGTTGCGCCATTGAGCACGTTCGGCAGCCATTATCCTACAATTACAATAACTACGTTAATATGTGATTGTATTTAAAGACTCATATACTATGCTAACTTTAACCCTTGGTTCTACCCAATCTCACTGGTTAAAGGTTTGAACATATCCTTGGACTTGGGTTTTCCTAGGAATTGAATACCCTAGGCTCTGATACCACAAAAACTGTCACGCCCCAAGCGCGGAAGATACTCGGATAGGCGCGACGAGTTTATATCAATCATGTCAATCAGAGTAGTAGTGTATTCGACACCAAAATAGAGATGCGCAAAATAGAAAGATAACCCAATCCTTTATTTCATAATGGATAGACTATTACAAATCCAATACTCTATTCAATTAAAAAGGAAAAGTACATAGTTGACTCAAGAAAATAGAAAAAAAGACTAGATGACACTTGGAAAAGCTCTAGCTCTTTCACTCTTGACCATTCCCATCCGATTGACTTCCCTCGTCGTCGGAATTACCTGAAAAGTAAGGGACAAACACGGAGTGAGCGAACGCTCAGTAGGAAATTATATCTCAGGAACTAGCAAGGGTTTAAGTAGTTACATCTTTCATGAATGCACTATAGCTATGCATGCTCGCATAAAACGACAAGATGGAGAGAGAATTTATCAATAAGACAACAAGACGAACTAGTCACGAGCTTTCAAGAAAAGATAACAGATATTCAAGCAAGTACTCTTTAGCAAGTCATGTCAAGAACTTTGGCTATCATGTATCAAGCAAGCAAGTAATTACCCTTTTCTCGGGTCACGCAATTCATGTCAAGTCAAGTACGAGTCAAGTACAAGATTTGTGTGGAATGTCCAATCAAGCTAGTCATGCACTCGGTATAATGCTAGATACCTTATCATTCAACTCCCATGGGCACAAGTACTTTCGGGTGCTCCTTCCAGGACCAGATCGGGCCCTATATGCGCAGGCATTTATCATGTATATTTGACATCCACTCTTGTATATATATAGCCAATATGGAATTTCAACAATTTAAGCTTGTAGACATGTAGGATAACTTTGAGAGAATGGGGTCAAAAAAATACGACATTGGACATAGATAGGCGATAACAACGGTACAATCACGATGATGAAACTAGGTGGAATTAGGTTCCCTTAACTCGGGTACCATGACAAACAAGTATGGACATTCTTTATATAGAATTGAGGTCCATATGAACAGTACATCAAAGGCAAGATACCCTCATTCTTATTATAGAATTGAGGTCCACAAGAACATCAACAAATGGCATGATATCATCATCCCATTAAGAATTCTCATGATATACTCTTTGCATATCATAAGGGCCGGTATACCATGTTTCTTTAGAGTGACATGGCATTCAATAGAGTAATGGATTTTTAGGGTACAACCAGCTCAGTCGACCTTGAGGGAATCCAAGGTACGAGGAGTCTTACGGAGGTCTCTATGACTAACTCGCTAGTCCAAAGGAACGGAATGTCCAATGGACAGCTTGTATGTCAATGAGAGTTGACGGTGATCGATAAAACATCATGAAACGTGGGACTATACTCACAGAATGGAGTAATAGTGCCTACATATATATATATACATATAGTGAAACCCTCGGATAACAGCAATCGGGAAAAATCAGTAATGCAGAAAGTAGCGACTCTGGTAAAGTCGTTTTTCGTAAAATTAACGCCTTAATCAGGGGCGTTTATATTAAATTTGACGACATATAAAGAGGTCGTCCTTTCCAATATTGCTATTTTACAGATATTAAAATCTGTAATTTTGTTGAAAACGCGCCTTGGGTAGGGGCGTTATCAGGAAAAAGGCGCCCTAGTCTGGGGCGTTAGTTAAACAATAGACGACCTGGTCAAGGTCGTGAATTCACACTTTTACAAATTTCGAGGTAATGAATATTTCAGGAATATGGTATATAGTCAGGACCAGAAAAATAGCAGGATTATAAGAAATTGACCATGCATTAATTTAGAATCATGTTTGCATAGATAATTAATTTTTAAACATGCTATTTATTAATTAACAGGAATTAACGTCCGTGTGCAGGGCGTCAAATCTGGAATTGACGACCTGGGCATGGTCGTGTCTTTTAAATTAACGCCTTTGTTAGGGACATTTCTTTCAAAAATTCCGTAGAAAATAACCAGAACGCATGAAAACTATATGCATGAACTACCGATGATAATTATCTATAGTTATATGGTAGTTTGGGCTACGTTCCATGAGAAAATCCTACCTTTTGATGATAAACTGACGGATGAACAGATTTCTGAACGATACTCTATTTATAAACATAGTCTTTTGAAGCTTTCGATCTTAATAGCAGCAAGGGGTAGTAAGAGGATGCAGAAGAAGAACCCACGTTCTTTAGTAGGTTAAGATGACTTTCCTACAGAGAACATATATATATGATCATTAGTATTATCTTCATAATACTTGTCTGAAGGTGGAAGAAAGAAGAACTTACCCTTTTGTTCTTCACACGTGAATCTTCTTAACCTGTAAGAAGAGAAGAATATGAAGAATCATTAGTTCTTCATGCGATGATCGAACACAATATAAGGAAGAAGGAAGAAGAAGAACCTGCTGTTCTTCGCATACCTTTGAAAACTCCGAACGCCAAATAGCGTTCTCGGTTTAAGCAGAAGGTTATTTATAAGATATTAGAAATCCTAACAAGGTTAGTGTTCGATTGGAAGTAATACTTCCATATTAGAGTTATTACTACATTCGAACTCTTTCTCATAGTTATCATCTTACCCTGGATAGACTCCTGGGTCGAACGAAACTCAAACTGAATTAGCGACCTAGGTCAGGGCGTCGAATTTAAATTGACGCCTTGTCAAGCGTCGTTTCTTGTTGAAACGCGTCCATGCAAGGGACGTTACGCTATCTTACCCTTTTTATTTATTTTGGTCGTTTGAAATTTGACGCCTTGACGTGTGGGCGTCCTTTCTTAAAACACGCCTTAGGTAAGGGCGTTTTCTTGTAAAGTAGCGCCTTTATCTGAGGCGTTATTTCCATCAGGGTTTTAATTATTTTTATTCCAAGCTCTTTCGTTTATTTATTAAATCTTTTAATCTATTTTGATTTATTTATTCCTTTTAAATTTATCAGGGTTGCTACACCATCTCTCTTCTCCAGATGGAGAAGTCTTCTATATATAGCAGCAGCAGCTAGGGCGTATGCTCTCCACGATTCTCGCCCAAGCTTTAGTCCACGTAGCGGCGTCTCAGCTTCTTGGATCACGTGCCAGGTGCCAAACTCGGATCACGTGCCCAGACACCTGTAGGATTAAAGAAGAGTTCAGTCGATCAACAAAGCACAGGTTGTACATACTTCATATAAGGCAGCAGTGTATAGACTTAAGGATGCAGTGTGTATGCAGTGTACAGACTTGGCGTGCAGGCTGCTGGACGCTGTATAGACTTGCTGTGCAGGCTGCCAGACAATGTATAGACATGATGTGCAGGCTGCCAGACAATGTATAGACATGCTGTGCAGGCTGTGGGGGAATGCGTAGACTCTGCGTGAAGGCAATGCATGTACAAGTGATGCAGTGTTTAGACTTCATGTATGCAGGACTGTGGCGTGTACACACTTTGCAAATGCAAAGCAATGGCATGTATAGACTTCGTGCATGCAATGCTATGGCGTGTACAGACTTCGTGAATGGGACGCTGAAGCATGTACAGACTTCACGTATGCAGACTATGAGCATTATAGATGGTTGTACAGACATGCCAAATGAGTATGCAGACTTAGTGTGCACCATTGTGTAGACTTTGTAACATGCAGTATGAGCATAGCAACACAGTGTGCAGACTTCGTGCAATGCATGAAGCAGTGTATGGAGTTAGAGTGCAATGCATGTTCAACTGCAGATAGCAAAGTATATACATTACAACTGAATGCACTGTCATGCCGAATGAATGTACAGACTTAGCATTATGAACCCAACTGATGTCTAGACTTTGTTAAGACGCTGAATGAGACGCTAACCCAATGCATGCAATCAGTGATGTACAGACTTGAAGATGCAATGTGCAATGCAGTGAAGTGTGTACATTGAATACGAATGCATAGACATGCTGACAACAGATGTGTGGACTTTGAAAGCAAAGGACCTCACATGCATTAGTGTATAGACTGTATGCATGAAGGATGCACTGATGCAGTATATGCACAGAGGAAGCAATGCACCGATGCAATGTATGCACATAGCAGATATTGAACTGAAGCAATGGATGTATAGACTTCACGATGTGTGGACTTGCCAAAGGAAAGGCTATACAGACTTGATGCAAGCACGATGTATAGACTTTGCGATGTGTGGACTTGCCAAAGGAAAGGCTGTACATACTTGATGCAATGCAAGGCAACGAATGTATAGACTTCAAGCCAATGTATAAACTTCAAGCTCATGCAAGCAAAGCCAATGTATAGACTTGGCGTTTGTGTGAGCATGCGATGTACAGACTTTGTGTTGTGAACACAGGCTGTACAGACTTGCTAGAGACACTAGACACTGTACAGACTTAGCCACAAGCTGAACAATCGGATGTATAGACTTGAGATGAATGCATGAACAGTCCGATGTACAGACTTGCCAAATGTATAGACTTTAAGTCCAATGCAGGAGGCTGTACAGACTTTGATGAATAAACAAGCCAATGTACAGACTTGCCAATGTAGAGACTTGAGACTTAATGCATGGTGGCGAATGTACAGACTTGCCAGTGTATAGACTTGAGAGCTCTGACTATGTTCACGCAATGTATAGACTTGAATAGTGAGACACAAGGAGAGACGCTGAATGAGACACTGAAGTCTGTATAGACTTTAACAGTGAGACAGTGTACAGACTTAGCAGCGAGCAGACAGACGACGGCCAAGACAATGTATAGACTTTGCGTCTTATGTGAGACGAACGATGTATAGACTTAGCCAGCCTTCAGCTCGATGTGCAGACTTACCTTAAGCAATGGCTGTACAGACTTCATGAACGATGTTCAGACTTTTGTATGTGATGAACAACCGATGTATAGACTTATGCATGAAGCAAGGCAATCTGATGTGTAGACTTTCTCAACACAGTGGCGTGCAACTAAACGATGTGTAGACTTCAGAAATGCATAGAGACGCTACAGCGTGACAGCATCGACGCAGCAGTTCACCCTGATGTGAAGTTAGATCTGGGTCAGTTCAGTGGGTCAACGCAGTGACCCCCTGCGTCAACGCATCCAGTCTTATCTTCAAAGCCATCTGAGGCATTTCAAGGCTGCGTCAACCTCGTGGACTCAATGGGTTGACGCCATCTGAACTACTTACGAGATGTATAGACATGCGAATCTGATGTAAAGACTTGAGGGGGGTCGACCCATCTAAGAAGGGGGTCGACCCACAGAGCTAGCACACTCATGCATTCTCCACAGAACAGATCAGATATAACACACTCATGCATTCTCCACAGAATAAATCAGTCATATGCATTCATGTTGCTATCATTCAATGTGATGTTCTTAGCAAAACAATATGGTGACTCATTTATGTTGCTATCATTAAAACACCACATAATCATCAACGCACAAGAGGCACAACATGTTCAAAACCCAAAATAAAATCAGATATTTTGAAATCCAAATAGAAATTATATATTTTCAAATTTTCAAAAAAAAAGGATTTTCTTGATTTGCATTCATAGCATCCATTGCATTCATTTGACATTTGTTATTTGCCTATTTAATAAGGCTTATCCTCTTGACCAAAAATCAAGAACTGGTCATTTCCTAACTTGTTATAGGAAAGGGGTTAAGCCTAAAATAAATTTAATCTATTTTTTGTATTTGTATGTGTGCAGGGGCAGGTTGAAGCTGAAAGTTCAGTTGGCTCGTGACTATGTGAATGTTAAAATCTTATCCCAACCTACGCAATCACATCAAGAAAAAAACTCAAGCTCAAAACCCAAAGCTCAAATTCAATCCAATCATCAATTTTATTCATTCCATATATCAACTTTCTAAGCACTTGTCCTATCCAACATCATCATCATGAAAACAAAAGAAAATCACTCAGTCCTCCACTGGGCATCCCCGCGGGGACGTATCTCTCTCAGCTCTCTAACATAGGCCTGGCGCGTCGCCGGGATCTCTGCAACCTCTACTGGTAGGGTAAGCACCCTGCTCACCTCCCACATGATCAGGGCACTCCTGACTGCCTGCTCGTCCTCCTCTGTACCGATCCTCCTCGCCTGTAGTACGGGAAGGTGGGGTAGTGCTGGTAGAACAGTCCGGGGTAGTCCAACCTGTAAGTAGCACCGGTGCGGGCTGTACATCGCCAACGCGATGTCGCTCACGAGCCTCAAGTCTATGCCCGGCCTCCTGGGAACTCTGACGGTGGTATCACGGAGGAAGTCCGGGCGCATCACGAACCAGTCCAGGGGCAGTCTGTTGATGTGCAGTCGCCACTCATCCCTGGTCTTCATCTCAGCTGTCCTGCACTCTACCTGCTGAGAGAATCCGAACGCGCCACCTATAAAGAAGAGGGGGTGGCTCCCGAAGATCCTGCTAGCCGAAGTGACATCCTCCTTGTAGATGAATTTCATCCTAACACCCATCCAACACTCTAGAAGGAGCATAGAGCCAAACAGGGGACCTCCTAAGGCTGCTGAGGTGAGGCCCTCGTACAAGTAGGCAAGGATCGCCTGGGAGATGGAAAGACCCTGCCATAGGCCACTAATGGTACTAAGAAGGGGCAGCTCTAGTACATGATCAACTGAAGGAAACAAGATGGCCCCGCACAAGTAAATGGACGCAGCTTTAGCTATGGCTTCATCCCACCCACACATGTTCTTGCAATGCTCCACTACCCACTGGCTGAGAGGAAGAAGGTGAATCTGACGTGGTCGTACGAAAGTATGGACATCCCTGCTGTCTGGTATGAACCCTCCCAAGATAAGCCTAGGATCTATAGGGGCAACAGTATGACACACTGAGTCTTCCCCTCCCACCTAGGACCTGGGTAAAGAGAAGTAGGTCTCTACATCCTCTAGTAGGATAGTGGCCTCGAATGATGGGAAGATGAATGTATGAGTTTGAGGATGCCAAATTTCAACTAAGGCCGAGATGTTGTGCCAATCAAGAGAAAGCTTTGGGTAGTTCTGACCCAGCAGTAGGAGAGGTTGTAAGTGCCAAGATCTCATGATAGATGTTACTCCTAGGGGCAAGGCGCGGACCATGGGAGCCAACCACTTTAAGGTGGAATACCGCCTGGGGCCAGGGAGGAGCTGAGGTGGGAGGAAAGGAGATGGAAGAAAAGTGAGAAAGGAAAAGCGTGTAAGTAAATGAAAGAATTGAATGAAATCGTGATTAGCTTACCTCTCTTAGAGGGCTCGAGCTGAGATGTCGCGGGATCGCGGTCAGTCGTTGGAGCACTTCCCACTCCTTCCTGGCCGGCTTTAGCCCTTCAAAAGATGCTCCCTCCATGGAACTCCCCACTAGGGCCCTCTTCATGATGATTTTGTGAGGAATAGCAAAGGTTTCAAGGCTTAGAAGGAGGAGGACGTGTGAATCATGAATTTAGGCTCCCCCTCCTACTTATATGGCTTGTTAGGAAGCCTAGGTTTCTTTAGATTGAGGTTGGATAAGTCTAGGGCGGGTTAAGATGAGGTTTGGATAGGTTTAAGGCGGTTTACCCTCGGATTAAGGACTCTCCAGGAGAGTCCCATTCAAGTTCGTAGGGTGCCCATTTGGACGGTCTTATGATAGACCGCCCATCTCATTGAGCAGCCCGCGACAGACCGTTTATCATTTTCCAACGAATTTGAGGGAAGAGTTTAAGCGGCTTGAATCAGACCGTTCGCCTTCTTATGTGGCCTGTGGTAAACCGTTCAGCATTCAGAACGGTTAATATACGACCGTCTGATTATCCTTGGAACGGTCTATTATGGACCGTATGTTACTTTGAACGGCCCACTGAGAACCGTCCTTCTGATCTGAAGCCCTTGTCCAACAAGTTGAGCACCTATCCAACTAGTAGTCGTGATGCGCCCTCATCTCACTCATTTGGCGTCTCTCATCTCACTCATTTGACGTCACTCATCTCACTCATTTAGCATCATGCTCCCTCCCTCTCACTCGGAGTCGGCGTCCCTCTATCTCACTCGTGGTCATGCCGCGTCACACTCGTAGTCGTGTCTCACCCGTAGTCGCCGTCTCTCACTCACGCACTCGTGTCGAGTCAGTAGCTGCATTCATTCATCCATTCATTCATGCAAATAAACACAAAGAAAGGCATATCACTATCGTATCACATCATGTACAAAAGTCAGGTCCCAAGTACAAGAGTCAAGCCTATCCCTCTCCTTGACTCCCGTCGCTGTCTCTGGCTCCCTCGTGCCTCTTTGGTGGAGGCATCGTTGAAACCGCCTCATCACGCTGACGTCGCCGGCGCCGCTCGTCCTCCTCATTCCTCCGGTGGTCGGAGGAGCCTGTGAAGTAACTCCTAATAGAGCCATGAGTGTCGTGGCTGCCGCTCGCAGTCGCTCGACTGTGCTCTCGACTCACCTCTCTCATGCCCGCCACCATGCCCTCCAATCTGGCAACCTGTAACTGAGCCTGCTCCGCCGCAGCCCGGTAGCGGTCCTCCTCAGTCGCGCTGGCTCGGAGTCGCTCCAGCTCTGCCCGAAGAAGCGCCGTCTCCAACGCGTCTGCTGGTCGGCTCTGTGCTGCTACCTCCCGCACACGGGCCACCACCTCCCGAGCCGCTGCCCGACTCTGCTCAAGTTCAGTCCTAAGGCGGGTCAGCTCGGTCGTCTACATGCACATATCATTATCAGTCAAATTGCATTTCATACATATCATAAGCATAAATACCAAGGGAAAGTGTAGCGATTTGTGGACCCTCTCGGTGAGCGCCACCTCGGCCGCCTTGGCCCGCGCTACCATCCGAGTGAAGTCAGCCTCCCGCTCGACCCGATCTGTAGGAGTCTGGGTAGAAGAAGAAGAAGGAGCATCGACCCCCTGTCGCTGGGCACCCTCGGCGCGCTACATCCAAAACTCCAGGTCAGTCACATGCATAGTCATAAACATAAGCATTTGCATAATTTAAAGAGTTTAGGGTTTAGAAAAGTCACCAGTAAGGCTAGGGCCTGTCGGGCCTCGTCCCACTCCCTGATGGTGGAGTGCAGGAGCCCCTGCAGCTCCGCCAGTCGTCCCTCAGGGTCAATCTGCATTTAGAAATCCATGTGTCAGTGCATCATATATGAATCATAAGCATAATAGACAGAGTTTGAGTTTAGAAGTCGTACCGGTCGGTGGGCACCCCGGAACACCTGGTCCCGGTAGTGTCTGGCGTACGCAGTGTATTATGCCGAGTCGCTCTCCGCTCGGGCGGTCACCACTCGCCCAAGAGCTGTCCAGTCGGCCACCTGCGCAGCGTTCCTCATTGACCAATCAAATGCTGCCGCGAGGCCCCGGGTAGTCCTCGTCACTCGCTCCCCCGCCTTCTTAGGCGCTGGGAACTCCACCGCGGGCTGATGGACCCCGATCGTCCTCATCACCAATCTGTAGTGCAGTGGCTCCACCACGTTCACGCAATGAAGCCACACATCTCGTCCGGCGAAAGTGAGGGCGCCAACCACCCAAGGCTGACCCTCCTGCCCCTCCTCTGTGTAAGGTGTCCACCGTACCTACAAGAAATAGAAAGTCGCATCAGCATCATCATCATATAAGAATTGCATTTAATTAAAGAGTCTAAGTTTAGAGGTATACTGAGGCAAACGGTAGAGCGTCCAGGTCGTCCTGCAGCTCTCGGACCTGTCGTCTGAGGGCTGCAGTCTCCCGAGGTGCTGTCCACCTCCGTGCAATCGGCAGGAGCCCGGGACGGGTCTCCTCGCCTCTGCCCAGCCCGCGTAGGTACACGTAGGCCCACACCTGCATCACAACATCGTGTCAGCATTTAGAAAACATATAGAATTGCATAATTAAGTCTAGGCTAAGAGTCGTATCTGGAGTAAGGGGGAGAAGCCCCCGAACATCGTCCGACGGGCCGCCGAACTCAGCATGTCGAAGAGGAAGGCGAGGACTACTGCTCCCCACGCGTACTCACCCACGTGGCTCAGCTCCTCGAGGAAAGTAAGGAACCGACAGCTCATCACGTCCGCTCTGGTGGAGAAGAGGAGTCGCCCGAACATCAGCATCAGGAACCGCCTCAGCACTCTGTCCGCCTCCGCTCCCGGCCCTGCAGCTACCCTCGGCCGCGCCAGCCCCACCAACCGCTGCAAGTGCTCCTCCGACTGCAACTCCCGCCCGTCGCAATCCCAGGCTGTCCTGGAGACCAACCCGGGGTAGGAGGGACAGGGCGCCGCAGCTCTAAGCCCAGCAATCCCCGAGCCATCGCCCGGTAGTCGGGAAAAGTGGTCCCGCTAACCAGTGCCCCGTGCACTCGAAGGCCAATGAGCCTGGCCACGTCCTCTAGCGTGGGGACCATATGCCCCCACGGGAAGAGGAACGTCTGACTCACTGAGTCCCAGCGGTCGTGCAGGGCGTAGAGCAGAGCTGCGTCGAACCGACACACCTCGATGCTCAGGAATGGGGCGAACCCCATGGTAGCCAACCGCTCCCTCTGAAAGTCCGGCAGTGCTAAATACATTGCGCGGACCTGCAGCCATGAGGTGCGGGTCCTGCGCTTTCCCTGCATTCATTCATTCATTTTAGATGCATTTTAGTAATTTATTTAAGCATTTTGTTTCATATGAATAAAATCATCAAGGCTTAAATCTCTGTTGGAAGAGCGGTCTCTCACAGGCCGCTCATCCCTTTGAACGGTCCCCTTTGCACCGTTCTAATCCCTAGGTTCTGTGTTTCGAACGGACTGGCGTGGGCTGTTCTTATCTTGAACGGGTGACCGTGCACCGTTCTTCCCTTAGGCTTCTTAGTGTCAAACGGCCACTCCTGGGCCGCAGGAAGGTTGGGCGGTCCTATAGGGACCGCATTGTTCTTTGTTGACAGGGTGTTGAACGGACCAATGTGGTCCGTTTGTTGTTTGTACGGTGACCCTCTCACCGTCCTTGCTTGGTTCGGTTCTAATGCTGTGTAAGTTTGAACGGCTACCCCTGGGCCGTATGAGGTTTGGGCGGCTCTATGTGAGCCGTCTGCTTTCGTTTGTGCGGTTTTGTCTGAACCTCCCTACCGTCGTCTTCCCCGACGACGGTGAGGGTTTCCCCACCGGCGGGGAGGCCACCATGGCGCCCCCAAACCGGTCCTTAGCCTCCCTAATCTCCCCAAAACCTCTTAATCTAGCATGCATGGCGTAAAATTGAAAGAGAAGAGGTTTGGTGCACCTACCTCAGGACCCCGGGTCACCTTCGCCTTCACCGTGGGTTCACCGGCGGGCTCCTCCGGAGCTTCGTCGCCTCCAGCGCCGGCAGCAGCCTCTGCAGCATCTTCTCCCTCCGGTTCGGGCACGGCCATGGCGAGCTCTTCACCTCCGGCCTCCTCCGCGGCGGCCGCCGGCGACGGCGGTGGCGGCATTTCCTCGGCTGTCGGTGGCGGTGAGGACTCCTCGCCGGTCGCCCGGTCTCGGGCCGCCTGGTGCTTGGTCCTCATCGCGATGGGGAGTGAGAGGGGTTGAGACGAGAGAGGGAGTTGAGAAGTTGAGAGAGATGGAGAGGGCTTGGAAATGGGCTCGGTGCCCTTCGTTCTCCCTCCCACCGTCGGTTACGGTGGAGGGAGGCGAAGGGTTTTCAGCTTTCGAGGTTGCAGAGGTGTGGACGCACTTTTCGACACGCTCGTTCATTTATTTCTTTAGGTCGGTTTATTCGGTGGGTTTATTCGTTTATTAGTTATTAAGTGCGTGGGCGTGCCAGTCACAAAGTGACGATTTATTCGGGCTTCATGGAAGCCCATGGCGTGCGCGATCTGACTAATCAGATAATTTTGTAGTTCGTGTCGGGACTAAAACTCGTTGTGCCGTAAAGGCCACGGCGTTATTTACATCCCCTCAGAGAGGGGAACACCCTTGATTAATCGCCAGAAAAAGGGGCCTCATGGCCAGAAAATTAGTCACATGAAAAGTCTATTAGGAAGCATTGAAATCCCCGTACGAGGGTGAGACGAAAGCATTCGAGATCGTGTCGGTCGTGTGTTGACCATTTGATGTTCGGACGAGTGTCCGGTTTGAGAATCGCATAATCGTTACGGGAAAACCGGAGCATATGTATGTCGCGATGCGACAAATTTATTGTTCGGAGGAACGGGAAATATTCAGTTAAATCCCAGTTAGAGGGGTCGGAAACTAATAAGTTTGTCGGCCCGGTGCAAGCTCAAGCTACGACCATACTGCGGTGGGCCCCCCCGCGGTCGAAGTCAGGCTCGCGTGGGCATCGTCAATATTTCCGGTGCCGAGGGGCAGCGGGAAACTGTCCCAGGACTAGATTCCAAAACAAAGACGTATATAGAGATAGCTGGCTATAGGCCTAGACGTGGGTCAGGCGATGACCATGGTTGGGGCGAACCCGAGGTCCAGACATGACTCACGAAGGTCTTATTGATATTCCCACACGTAGGGTTCACGGAAGACGAGAGCCATCTCATTCCATTCATATTTTGTTGGTCATTCATGGACCGTTTTATGTTCGGACAAAGATCCGTATAGAAAACAAGACGGTGACGGGAGCGAATCCGTGCAAATGTCTACCGTGAGTACGGCACGTTTACTACAAGTGTGAGATTAGATCCAGGCATATATGTCGGTCACTAACGGACCATTCAGTATTTGGACGAGAGTCCATATTCGAGGAATCGAAGACAACGATAAAGACATACGGATGTCTGCCGTAGGTACGGCACGTTTCATGTGGATGCGGGATTGGATCCCGATAAAAGTGGGTCAAGCTGATGAACTATCAGCCCGAGATGGTTTCGGACTATGGCCATAACGGGGTTCCCGAGGTCCACGTCCGATGCCATGAGACGTCATTGCTTTTCTCTTCACACATAGTTCGGGGAAACGAAGGTTCCAAGCTATATGTGCATGTCGGTCACGGTCGGGCCATTCATTATTCGGACGCGAGTCCACGTTTGAAGCATCGAAGACGATGATAAAACCGTGCAAATGTCTGCCGTAGACACGACAAGTTTAATGTGGGGTTGCGGGATTAGATCCCAGGAGAAGCGGGTCGAGTTAACGAACTATTGGCCCGAGATGTGTTCGGATCACGACCATGACGGAGGTTCCGAGGTCCACGTCCGATACCACAAGGCATCATTGATTTTCTCTTTGCACCCAGTCCGGGGGTGTGAATTGTTAAATGTAGAGCCCGAGCTCACCAACGTGCGGCCTCTCACGCGGATCGACCTGCGCGGTCAGGTCGCGGGGTTTGACCTGCCCGATCAGGTCGCAGTGGTCAAGGGGGCAGCGCCCCTTGCGGGGGTTTCCGGGGGCAGCGCCCCCGGAACAAAAATTTGATTAAGGCACGGATGATGGAGTTTCTTTTATTAACATGATTGACCCCTTTTACTATTATTTTTGCTTGTTTATTCCCTTTTTGTATTAAGCAGGCGCGCCGTTTTAAGGGTCTAAAGGAGGGCGTCAAATAAGGGACCCAAGAGAGGGGGGCGCGCTGGATTAAGGCCAAGAAGAGGGGCGCGCCGGATTGAGGCTCAAAGAGGAGGGCGCGCCGGTTAAGGCCACGCTAGATTAGGATGCCAATGGAGGGCGCGCCAGATTAAGGATGGATAGGGGGCGCGCCGGGTATGGGATGAACAAGTGGGGGGGGCGTTTTGAGATGTATAGAGGAGAGGGGCGTGCCGGGTGTGATAAAGGGAATGATTTTGAGAGGTTAAACCGGCGCGGCCAGGGGCGCGCCGGAATTGGCCGCGCCGGAATAGGAAGATATGCAGTGGAAATGGGCGCACCGTTTATCATCCAAAGAAGGAGATGGGGCTATTGTGAGGAGGGTTAAAACGGCGCGGTGTAACAGTGGCCGCGCCGGATTAGCCTCTCCCGAGGGTTTATTACTTTGACTGTGTGTTTTCTTTTCTTTCACCTGCAGGTTGGGTTAATGATCCATTTGTTCATTCGTTTGGTGGATTAAATTGGTGAAGAGGGGGCTTAATCGTTTTAGTTGTTTATCAAGAGGAATTAGCATGAATGCTTAAGTGTTCGTTCGAGGGGTTTGATTTACATAGCTTACTGCGTGTTGTTCTTGTTCTCCGAGGTGGTTTGTTCGTTTGTTCTCAGGCGTTCTTAGCCCTGGCGAAAATCCGGCAGCACCTCCCCCGGACCGGGACTTGCCAGAGGTAAAGGAAAGTCACCACTCTGATTGCTCCGGGGTAGACTCTCAAAAATCGGAGTGGCCTCACGGCGGTCCGAACCATGTGTGAGTGTGGAGCGCTCGAGGGCTAGCCTTTAAGAGCGACCACGACTCACGGGCGATGAATCTTCGGCGCGGGATAGATGTTTGCCACGAGGGCCATGAATGTTCATCCGGTGACGAACTCCTTCAAAGGCCGTGCTATGGAGAAGCAAGCTTCGAAGGGTCTTGGATGAGGAGGAGGAGAGAAGAAGAAGGAACCGGGGATTAAAGCAGAGGATACTAAGATTGCAAAAGGCCCTTTTCCCTTTTTATTCATCCACATAACCGGGGAAGATTTTAAAACGGAAGGGATTCATCTCTTGATAAAAAAGAAATACATCGCGAGGGGGGAGAGAATACATTGACGAGGGAGGGGGAGAGAGCACATGCTCTTCCCCCTCCGACTCACCTCTCTTCTCTCACGCTCACTCTCTTCTTCTTCTTCACCTTGCCAGCGTTAGGGGACCAAACTCCTTCTCTCTTCTTCTCTTCACTAC
This sequence comes from Amorphophallus konjac, assembly GCA_022559845.1. Classification (NCBI taxonomy): domain Eukaryota; kingdom Viridiplantae; phylum Streptophyta; class Magnoliopsida; order Alismatales; family Araceae; genus Amorphophallus; species Amorphophallus konjac. The sequence continues at coordinate 404,567,987 of CM040121.1, read as the reverse complement.
ACACAGCCGAGAGCCTTCCCTTTTTCTTCTTTTTTTGATGGCCAGCCCTCTCTCCTTATATATATCCCGGAAGAGGTTCTCTCTGTTCGAAGAAGAGCATGCCCCGCCGCTTGCCCACGTCACGACCGTGTTGCTGTCGAGCTGCTTCGCGTGCCACATTGCTTTCGCCACTTGCAGGAGAATGGGCGGCCGGCCAATGGAATGAGCACAAGGCGAGACGGGGCTCGAGAACTTCCATTCACGGCATATGCTCGGTTGCCCGCCGGATCAAAGTGGGAGTTTTAACCACTTCAGGCTTGTTCGTCATCATGCCGTTCCTAGGAAACAGGGGACCGCATTGATGACGGGATGGCTTAACTGCGCATCGGATAAACGCCTCAGAAAATGGCTTGTTCGCATCACCTAATCCGGCGCGGGGGAATAGTAACCGCGCCGGAACAGCTTTTCTTTTGCTTTCAACATGAGCATGCCATGGTAAATATTTGAAGAAAAGACTTTTAGAAATGGGCAAATGGGCGCGCCGGTTTTGTCATCCTCAAGGGCGTGCCGGTTTAACAAGGTAAAGGGGGGCATGAATCAAAGGTGAGCGCGCCGTTTTAAGGCGCGCCGCTTTAAGGCCCTTCCGCGCCGTTTTAAGCACCGAATAGATTCTTTTCGAAGCCACGGTGATTTATGTGAATGTTGGTACTCCCGAAATGTTCCGGTTGCGATGCATGGCTTCCACAATTTTCCGTTCGCAGCCTCTGGGACTCGGTCCCAGACTTTGCGTGACTTTCGATGCAAGCTGAGACTGTGCCGGAGTTCCCGGCTCTTCTTTGATTCAGCGCTCGGCACGGCCGGCTATAGAGTTGTGGCCGTATCTTCTGCCCGGGGGGCTCCCTCATCAGCTAGCGGACCACCAAGCGAGTCTTCGTCTCGATCGGGTGAGGTATGAGGTTTATTCGACATTTCTGTCTTCGACTCGCGCTCGAATGTGTAGACGCGAATGTCGTCATGATCATCATCGTCATTTTTTTGGTGTTAACAAGTGCCTTTGCTCATGGTTGGCCTCATGAGGAGGGTGTTCTGTCTATGGGATGTTCTCTTCTTCCTACCCTCTTTATGTGGTGTTTTTATGGTTAGAAGCCCACTTGTTGTGTTGTGTTCGGCATACTTGGAGGAGGCCGTAGAGACCTCCTTATATAGACATTCGAGATGCTGGTGTCGAGGAGGCTGGCAAGTCTCGAAAGGACTGCATGGAGCGGCTCGCCTTCCGTAGTGGCATAGGTTACGAGATATGGGGCATATCATGACATCGAAAAGGCCCGCAAATCTATTGAAGCGAGCAGGTGATAATGACGCTTTAACTCCTTGTAGCCAATTGTTTGATCCAGATTTGGCGGGATGGAGGCCACGAGGCTGGCATTGGTGCAGTGTCCGTATCCCCGTGTGCTTCGGGCCGCGGGTGCTCATATGTAAGGCGGCGACTGTACTTCTCGAGGGATACGCATCTGTCAGGGCTCCTTTCAATGCGACACTTTGTAACCCATCGAAGGGGATCTAACCGTACGCGGTCAATTCCCACGGCTTATGGCCTTCTTTGCAACCACCTTGTTGGTTCTACGCCATCTAGTGTGTCCCTCAGGCTAATGCTTCCATGTCGGAGCCATGATCATGGGAGTCAGGCCTAAAGATCTCCAGCCAGGCTTATGTCGAGCTACAAGATGGTGGGTCGAGCTAAGGCTCTTCAACGGCTCGCCGAGGCTAAGGCCCTAGCTCGTCTTGATGCTGCTCAGGATCGAGCTGAGGCTTGCTCTTGCTTTGGTAGCCAGGCTAAAGTTCTCTCGGAATTCGAGTTAACGCTATTTCCCTATGATGGCTCGGGATCGAGATATGTCGGGCAGCGAGACAAGTGGTCGGGCGGGTGCTCTGCTGTGGCTTGGGATTGAGCTAGAGCCCCTCTGTGGCTCGAGACTGAGCTTGGACTTCTCTACGGCTCGGCCATCGAATGATGGTTCCCTAGGGCCCAGGATCAAGCTAACCTTCGAGACCTCCTGGACTAATACTTCGGAAGTTTTTGCGCCGCTCACCGGAGGGCTTCTCTCTATTGGCTTGAAAGTTGGCGGAGGGGCCCACCAGACAAATGTTGGGTTTGGCAGCACTTATTGGCCTCTAAGATAGTTCGAACGAGCTGAATGGCCTTAAGGGGCCGGGCAGAGCCTTGATGGGCTTTTCCAAGAAGGAGGAAGAATCCCCTCCACCCTACATAATCCTGGCCATCGATAGATAGAAGAGCAAAATTCATCAAGGGGGTGGGAATAGGACATGCTGATCCACTTGCATGTAATCTAGGGACCATCATATATATGGGGCGTGATTCAAACGGTAGTATTACGAAAGCAGGATGGTCTAAGATCGAATCGACATAATCACGTCATGCAGATTGTTCAGTGAGTTAACCGTCGGTCCCATTTCTTTTCTTTTCTTTCTTTTTAAGATAAAAAAAAACTTTCAGGTGCAATTTCCTGCCCATCAAGTGAATGAGTTTTACCTACACTTGAGGAAGGATGAGCCCTCTGCACTACGCTGGTTGGAAGACAATAACCACAAGTTATCCCAAAACTCTGCCATTTTTCGATTTGTTCAAGCAAAATCCATATTCCAGGATAAATTGGGTTTTAAGTAGGCAGGTGTAACCGCGGTTTCATCGTGCACTTATCTCAACTCTTATTAGAATAGAGCGTTAATATTCTTGGTGTCGTCTCTTTTTGCCCTCCAATAGCTAATCACACAAGTATGTTTAATTAATAATGGTAATATTACCTCTCCCTCTCTTCGAAAACGGGATGGTAACTATATACCTGCCAGCCACACTTCTTCTACTCTGGATTTCAATCCACCTGCGTGTCTTTCATCCGGAGTTAACTTAATTAGGCTACCGTACCCAGATTTCACTAATCCACTGTGTTATTTAAAGAGAGTCCAAACCGAATGCATCCCTAGATATTTTATTCCGGAAGGGTGGTCAGGGTGGGCATTGATGAGAAGCTTAAAAAGGTAAAAATAGTAGGCATAGTGGCTTATTATTCGCCGGCAATCGGGTGTGTGTATATATATATATATATATATATATATATATATAGAGAGAGAGAGAGAGAGAGAGAGAGAGAGATCCATTATTATTACCCAGATCCATCAGGTCAAGTGGGTCCTAGACCTCCTTGTTCACATGCTCAACATTCTTCAAATAAAGCAATTTCGGCACTGAGGAAGATCTATGTTTGCCTCTTGTTGACGCGACAGCGAAAGCAGAATCGGCAAGAGATCTGGACGAGAGAGAGAGAGAGAGGGGGGCTTATGAGGCAGAGGAGACATTTTGTGGGAATTTAAATCACACACAAAACCCTAACTGCACTTCTTGTAAGTATAGAAAACATTTAAATATCATATGAATGGATGCGTCAAACTTAGGTTTCCATTTCTTTTGTTCATCTTGGTTTATTTCGATGCTTGGATTGACATAAGTCTTAAAATGTAAAATTCAAAGGAGCCAATCTTTTGCATTGTTACACCCATGTCACGCATTTATGTACACTGATTTTTAAACCACTAATTTCAAAAATCATATGAATGTGAAGCATGAGGAAGATTTTTCTCCTCACTTCTCAACTTAAATCATCTTACCACCCTGAGGAGGGTAAATGCGGTTTGACTCAGGAATGGCCCAGTGACAGACGGCCCACTGAGATTCGAGCGTGTTAAGCCTGCCCAAGGGACGAACATGCACACTCGACCCAATAAAGGGAGGCCCGGCCCAGCAAAGTATCGGATTCTACGACGCGCAACGGCTACGGCCCTAGCACAGTTATCGCCGGAGTACCCTCCAGCGACCGACCGTTGCCCACACGACGTCGGCCTTGACCCCATAACGGGCAAGCACGTCTCACGAGTGCCGTAAGACTCGCCCTGGGAACGGCCAACGCCAGGACAATCGCCCTCCAACGGGAAACTTCCGCCAATATAGCGGAGAAGGTTTGATGAGGGCATCCCTTGCCCCTCCACATTTTCTCCTGACTCGGATTGTTCGTCGACAAGCGCCATTATGTTCCTCAAGTGTTTGTGAGTCGAGTCATGTATTTTTCTTTGAGTCTTAATCATGTAATTTTCCCTTTATTTGAGTCATGTACCTAGGTTAGTAGGTTATCTACCAATGTCCTAAGTCATTGTGTTGTTTAGATAGGCTATTGGGCCCATCTCATTGGGCTAGGCCCATGGACACCCCCCTTCCCTTCGGTTATTAGTCATTGTGTCTTTTGTTAGGGTCCTTTGTGAAAAAGTCATGTGCCTATAAATAGGCCACCCCACTCCTCATATGTAACAACTTATGCTTGAATAATGAATCCAAAAAATTTCCACACCTTCTAGTTCCCTCTCAATATCTCCCTCTCTCTCTCTCTCTTACTATCACTCTCTCTAAGTGGGTTGTGCCCCCTCTCTCTCTCCTCCCCACCCCAATTTCGAAATTTATTCTCTCTCCTCCCCATTCACCCCTCATTAAGGCCCCTTCTCCTTCCCCATGCACTCATTCAATTCCCCCTCCAACCCCTAGGTGGAAACCCCTTCTCCTAGGCACCTTTCCACTCTCCCAAGCAACCCTTCCTCTCCCCAAGGTTGAAGGGGCTCTTCCCTAAGCCCAAATTCGAATTTCCCTCTCCCTAGGGCTGTGCCCTTCCATCTCCCCACCTCCTAAACCACCCTAGGTCGAATTCCATCTTCCCCCAACAGCCAAGTTCGCCCCCCACCTCCTCTCCTACTCACCATCTCTCTTGTGCACCTCCATCTTCCCCCCACCACCCTTTGCAGCTCCAGCTCTTCCTCCACCCATCCCTGCCCCCCTAGACCTCTTGGAAGATCCTAGCCACGTCCCTCCCCCCTCCACAAACCATCATCCATCACTCCCAAGCTATGCTACCCTCTCTCCCATTCCCTTAATCTTGCTGGTTTGCAGTTTCAGATAGCAGGTCGCAGGCAGCAGAGTTGGGTCCTGAAAGTTGCATCGGATCCGGCCTCTCCCTGGTCCTTCTGGTGTCAAGGCCTACATCTCTGGAAAGGTCGTCCAGAGAGCTTTCAAGGCGAGGTGGTTTTGTCGACATCTGAGTTCCGAGCTGCCGGTAGGAGCAATTCTCCCTCGACTGCGCAGGACCTCTCAGGCAGGGAACCAGAGCGAGAGTGGAAGCTCGACCACGATGAACCTTTTGGGATTCAGATCAAGTGTTCTTCAGAAAAAATCTTCCCTCTCAAGTCCTCTTTCATCCTCAAGAAGCAGAGCTGCATTTGGACATCGGCATCTAAAGTTACGAATTTTCTACTCCAAGTGTGTCAGGTCAGTTTACAGAAGCCAGAACCGACACCCCTCTACTCATCTGATCGTACCGGTCTTCTCCGATATCTTCCGACCACGCTGTTGGTGCCGACAGAAAGAAGACTCGAACACGGTTCCAACGGTTCAGGTCTTGTCTCAATCAGAGCTTGGTGGAGATCGTGGCACCCTCTGCAACCAGCCACATTGTTCTGCACCAGACAGAGGCAGAACCAATCAGTCCGGTTCCAGACTCTGCCCCGGCCAGCAACGACTTGACCAAGCACAGAAAAAATTCAGAGGTCATCCTTGGTCCGTTGGCAAGCTTTTGGCGCAAGTCTCATCAAGTTCTGAGCTCTGTGGAATTTTTGGCAGCATCATCACCGCCCTACTATCCAGCAACTCTGAAGATTGGCAGAACCGGCAACGATCCGAACGTCGGATTTTCTTCATAACTCCCCCACCCCGCTTGGCCGGCTGAAGGCCCCTCCCTGCGTGGAGGTAGTATTAGATGTAATAAGATTAATCACCACCCTAAGATCACCCCTCCTGCGAGAGGCGTAGTGGTGTAATCTTGCCATTTCAGGTTCAAGCGACATCGACGCGGCGTGCGGGTGTATACCCTCGCCTCCCCGCTCGCCCCCGTCTCCTGCCGGAGTCGGCGTCTTCACGCCGGCTAGGTGAGCTCCTGAACATCTCTCATTGCTGTAATGGACTTGCTTAGGTTAGTATTGCTATAGTTACTCCGTCGGCGGTAAGAGAGTGTCCGATCTTAAATTACCACCAAATTGAGTGACCACCGCGGGCGAGTTGTGAGAGCATCCACTTAACCCACACCCTTGGTGTGTTGGCCGCTCATGATTTGGGCATCCTAGGTCCATTTGGGGTTCTCCCCAAGCTAGCCAACCATTGGAGTCTCAAGGTCCCGCCTCGGACCCTCTCCAACATCGCCTAGTCGCCATCGGGCACTAAGTGTGCGCCATACGGGTGAGCTCGCTAGTGTGAGTCTACTGCTCAAAACTTGAATGCTTGTAAAATAGGTCCATAGGTTGGTTTTACATCAAGTGATATCAGAGCAAGTTCACAACTTGTCTCTATCAAGTTGGTCCTAGGGCATGTCTATGCATTTAGAGTCTTCAAATGCATCACTCTTGTCCCCTAGTATGGCCACCTCATATCGACCTTACCGATCGGCCCACTCCATAAGTCCAAGCCACCAAGAGATGCCTACCACTAACACCAATAACTTCTCTGGCCATGTCAACTACTTCATGAAAGCCTTGACCTATGCCAATGAGCGGCTTGATAACATATCGGGCCGACTCAACCAACTTGGAGAAAATAGGCCCGCCCCAAGGACGGACGATAGGATGGTCCCTTTCCCACTTCCCACCTTTGATGGAACCACTCCTAGAGAATATTTAGATTGGGAAGCTACAATGGACCAATACTTCACTTTGTATCCTATGTCCGAGGATGAAAAGGCATGGGTTGCCAAAATGTAACTTACCAAACGGGCCGAAACTTATTGGATGCAAATTGAAGGCTTAAGGATAATTAGAAGGGAAGCTCCCCTCACAACATGGGGGGACATGAAGGAACAACTTAGGGCTAGGTATGTTTTCCCCCCATACTCAAATCACCAAGACCTAAGGAGCACTTCAACTCCTTCATCCCCACCTAGCCAACCCATGACCCTAATTCCCCATTCCACATCACTTCCCACCTATCCTACCCCAACCACCACACCAGCACCCTACCTACAAACTCCCACCACAACCATATGTCCACAAACCCAATTGGACCCCGTGTCCACCCATCCACCGAGGCCCATAATAGCCACCACCCCCAAACCCAAAACCCCTCACCAAACCCGTACCCCACAAGCCCCCTTGACCACCACCACAAACCCACCATCATCCCCAAAAAGGGACACATCTCCCAAAATAAATCAACCCAAAATCTCTCACCCAACCCACCTCCCGCTTCCTACACCAATCTTTCCCCAACCTAGGCCTCATCTACTTCCCCTTCCTATCCTAACCCAAGCCCATGCTTGTTCACCACCCCAAGTGTGTCATACGCTAGCTATCACCAAACCACCCACCATAGATCCCCCTACTCCATTAGCAATAGAAGTTGCAACCCACACACCCACCCAAGTGGAGAAGGATGCCCATCCGAATCCACCTCCCAACATAGAGGAAATACAAAGGCCAAACAACTCACGCACCTTTAGCCTAGCCCCTCTAGAGACACCCAACCTCACCATAGATAAGCCCATACTCCAATGGCTCAAGAAAGGTCTCACCATTCCTAGTTCACAATCATGCCACCTACCCATGGGATATCAATCCCAACTCATTCCCATTCAGCCACATGTCACTTATCAAACTTCCTATTGTGTGGAAGATTTGGGAAACTTAGTGAACTACCTACATTGGCAAATTCACTTGACCAATATGCTAGCCATGAGGCCGTCCATGACTAACACCATTAGCCTAGCATATCCAACCATTGGCTCCATCACTTCCATCTACACTAATGGCCAAGTTACTAGTGAGATCATCCTCCTTCTTCCCATGGAGGAAGAACCTATCCTAGTCCACTCCCCAACCATTGAGATCCCAAGTGCTTTGATCGGCCAACCCATTAGCAACCTTGGCCCACTTATTGAGGAGAATGACTCACCATTCGAGGATCTTGAGGACATGGAGTACCCCTATCTAGGTGACCCTTACCATGATCCCTTCGACCCTTTCCTATGGGAACCTAGATCTCCATGTGACCCACTTACCTTATTCCCCACCCACCTTACCCTACCCTTACCACCCAAGTTGAATCAAACCCCTCCCTTCCTAGACTCAGGTTACACCATGGGAACCTTGACCTTCGGCAACATACACCTTGAGATTGATGAGTTACCCCACTCCATGATTTTCCCCTTCTTAGATCCATTTGATCCATACGAGTGGAAGCTCAAGGGCCACCCCATACCCATGCACATAGAAGTCATCTCTAGGATAGGAGTGCATAAGTCTTGACACCACACACCACTTGGCATGATTAGAAAGACGGGTCCATTCATTCACATCACCCACATGTCAAGTAGGAAGCATGAGTGGTCCCTATTTGGGTGTAACGGTCCTGCCCAATTCACCATTGGTCTTATGTATGCTAGGAGCCTACATGGCCTTGTCTGCAAAGTGGAAGAAGGAAAAATAGTTCCCTACCCTTCCTTACGCTCCTTCCCACCAGAAGATAGGAAGATGCTCCAGCAACGGGGAACACCTCACCAAGTGCCTGCAGGAAGCAAACAACAGTCACATGCCACAAAAGTAAGGGACAGGGACTGACCGAGAGACGGAAAATAGCAATACCCAGAGATTTCTTGTCCCCTCAGGGACGGAACTTATCCGACTCAAGGAGCAGGACACCCCTACCGGCGTACAAGCAGTTGACCTTCTCCAAGGCCTCCCACCAGCCGTCCAGATACCCGAGCATGTACTGCTCAGAGATCGGGCCACCCTCTCCAAGCTCAGGCCACGGCCGCCATGGCGTCGGCACTGGGTTTCTCTGGAGGACCAGAGGTTGACGACGAGCCTGCAGAAGTTCATCATCCGACGAAGTATCAGACTCTCCCGATGACATCATCCAAGAAAGCTACCCCCAAGGGTTCGCTCGTGCAAGGCTGATCTCTGGGGCACCGCGTAGGCCACCATTTATAGGGGAAACAAAGTCCCCAGAAGTATGAGGACTCCTACCGCCTCAATCAAATCCGGGAAAACTGAAGCGACGGATCCTGAAAGTCGCACCCTAGCGCAGTTACCTCAAGGACGCCGCTTCATATCCCCAGGAGATCTCATAACAGCCCAGAAGGAAGTAAGTACACGAGAGAGACTTTGAGATTTGTGAAACAAAGGAAGTGCTCCATTCCAAAATTAAAGATGTTACAAAAAAGAAAACTGCCACCTAGGCAAAAATAGAGGAAAGCAGAAAATAAACGAGCAGGGGCACCCTTCTAAAGGTGCACCCCAGATACATCGTCACGTGCCCCAGTCTCATCAGGCTCACGTGCATCTACAACTTCAGTAGAAGGCAGCTCGTAGATCAAGTCCACCACGGCAACATCAGCGGGTGCTCGCTCACCCGCACTCGGCATCGGCCTCTCAGCGCCCGCCTCTACGGTGTCGGGCTCCTCCTCTCCGTCATCAACATCCGAGCCGTAAGGAGTTGAAGGAGGGGGGAGGACCGGGGCCACAAGGCCAAGATTCTCCGTTGTGGCCTTCGCAGCAGCACTACAGCCCTCCCGGAAGCCACGGTCACGGGCCGGCCCGTAGAATTCCAAGGCCGCCTCCGTCAGCTCTTCCCGGTAAACCGAAGAGGAGCGGAAGTTCTCCACAGCTTCCTCGCCAGTCGATGACAGGGACGAATGCAGCTTGGCGAGCTCTGCCTCAGCCTCCTGGACACGGGCCTCCATGGCTCGGACCTCCGCCTCCGACTTGTCTGCACCCTCCCCGGCTGCGTCGGCTTGCTCCCGAATGGAGTCCTGATCGCGCTCCATGCCGGCGAGGGCTAACTCTAGCTGAGCCAGCCACCCTTGGAGTTCGGCGTTAGCAGCCTCAGACCCCTTCAAACGCTCTTCGGCTCCCGCCTGAAGGGCCCGACTGGCCTCCAACTCATGGGCAAGATCGATGAAGTGGTGCCTCCACAACCCGAGGGCACTGACGACCAGACACGCGCTCCTCGCGGCGATGGCCGTCAACTCCTTTGTGGTCTCAGGACCAAACTCCCCAACGTGCTCGTGCCAGCGAGCACTCTGCACCATGAGGTCAATGACAGTCGCGACCCCAGACAGCCCTGCCATCAAGTCCTCAGGTTGTGAGGACTGACCACATGAAGGGACCCTCGGTGGGGGGAGAGAACCAACTTCGGCAGCAGTAGGGGCTTTGCCTCTTTCGCGCCCCCGCCCTCCGGAGGCGGGCGTCGGAACAGGGGCTGCCGGGGCTTCAGATGATGGCGGTGGAGGAGCACTGGGGGGAGGCGCCTCAGAAGGAGGCGGGACACGGTTCCTAACCAGAGTAGACCCTCTCCCTCTCTTCCTCGGCCGGTGGCGACTGTCCATCTCCGCCAACTCGTCATCAGTCAGAGGGATTTGACTGCCGCCAGCCATGGCGAGCTCTTCACCAGCCGCACTAGAGGTGGCTTCAGGAGAACTCCGCCGAAGACTAGGCCCTCCGCTGGCCACGGATGCTTCAGGCGAGCATACTAGAGGAATGCCGACTAGAATGGGATACGGCAGCCTTCCTGGGCCGAATGCAACCTCGGCTTGGGGGGCAACGACCGACACCTGACCTGCTCCCGGAGCGACGTGGTCCACGGGGCGAGGAGCAAGCCACGGCAACCGGACGGTCTCGTAGGTCCAACCCTGCGCTTCAGCCGCCCCTGAAAATAGAACAAGGCGAGTCAAGCACCATCACTACCGACGCGACCTTATGAAAGGATAAAGCCAGTACCCTGCGGTAACAGGGGACACAACCCCAGCTCCCGAAGCAGTGCCGGGGTCAGAACGAAGTCTGCGTCAGCAAGGGGATACCGGGAAACAGCCTTCAACTTCTGGCGGTCCTCGGCCCTGAGAGAGGGCTTCGTATCACGCCAAGTGCGACGACAGCCGCTGCGCATCCAACTATCGGAGGCCTCCTCCCAGTCTTTCGACTTGACAAGGTATACGTACCGCTCCGCCCAGCCTTTGCGGTTGGACGCGGTACGGGAAACTGTGATGAAATGCTGGTGGGTGCGAGACTTGAAATAGGCAAAATAGGTATCGGATGGGCAACTCTGGAGGAGGATGAAGTACCGAAATAGATAGACACTTGGCCCCACCGACGTCCTATGGCACGCATAGACAAACCCGCAGAGGATGCTGTAAGAATTGGGGGTTATTTCCCCATGATGCCGCCCATAGTAATGGAGGACGGATGCAATGAAGGGATGAAGTGGAACACGGAAGCCCGCCTGAAAGGAGACCACCGGGACCATGATCCCGCCGGAAGGGTAACTCATTATGCCATCTCCCATGGAGGGGAAGATGATGTTGTACTCGGTGGGAATCTGGAAGGCTTCCCGTAGGCCATAGATCACTCTATAGGCCACCAACGGCGGGGAACTAGGTCGACTAGTGCCAGCACCCGAGGTGCTCGGCACGCCGCCTCGGCCGTGAGGTGCTTCCTCAGAAGAAGAAGAACTGACTCGAGGGACTCGCCTACGTGGAGGCATGACTGCAGAAAGAAGGAGGCGTAAGAGAAGGAGGAATCATCACCGAGCAAGGGAAGACGCCTACGACGAACGCTACAACCAGCCAAACGCGAACGAAGTCTGTGAAGGGACCGCACAGCAGTTCTTATAACCACCCACAGCGGATCGTCGCTATCCACTCGGAGGGTAGGTAAAAGGACGCCGGTCGCTACGGCGCTACAGCTGCGGAGGTCAGGCGACCGTTCAAGAGCCCGCGCTCCCAGAACCAGACAAGACTCAAGTCATCATTACCAGGCGTGGTTCCTGCCACCGCCAAAAGCGCCTTGCACGCCAAGCCGGCCCCGAAGCCTCCAACACCCACGAATGAGGAGTCCGACGTTGGGCCTTGCACTCCAGGAAGACCCTCTCCTGATCGACTCTCAGCCCCCTGCAAAGTGCTCGGCAACTGAGAGTAGGGCGGAAGTGAGGAGGGTAAATACGTTTTGACCCAGGAACGGCCCAGTGACGGACGGCCCACTGAGATTCGAGCTTGTTAAGCCCGCCCAAGGGACGAACATGCACACTCGACCCAATAAAGGGAGGCCCGGCCCAGCAAAGCATCGGATTCTACGACGCGCAACGGCTACGGCCCTAGCGCAGTTATCGTTGGAGTATCCTCCGGCGACCGACCGTTGCCCCCACCACGTCGGCCTTGACCCCATAACGGGCAAGCACGCCTCACGAGTGCCGTAAGACTCGCCCCGGGAACGGCCAATGCCGGGGCAATCGCCCTCCAACGGGAAACTTCCCCCAATATAGCGGAGAAGGTTACTATACTACGGGCACCCTTCCCTATCAGGGGATGAGGTCTCTCGCTCCAGAACAGTCCCTATAAAAGAGAGATCGACAGAGAAGGGAGGTACGGTGGATACTTCTGCCATAAGAGCTTCCTACTGAGAATAGAGCAACCAGGCCTACTACAACGACAGAGAGACGCCCCACTACGCCTAGAGAGAAACCTCCTCCTGCACGGCCTTACCACAGTAGCAACAAATGATTAATGGCAGTGATTCATGTAAAAGGATGTGGATCCAGTATTTACAAGACCGTAAGTGGTAGTAGAAGCTTTATCATCATTCTTATTTATAAGATTGTACGTGTACCCCCCCCCCCCAACAAAGGAGCGTCATATCCATATACGTAAGGTGGGGCCTTGACTACTTATCACATATACACGACAGTTTCAGAATAGTGCAATGACCATCTTCTACACCTCATTCTTTCGGAAGTGAAATTGTCCAAGTACCATGGAGGGGAGAGGGGGAAGAGGCTTGCAACAACACTTCAGGCCTAATTTCTGGTTAGAGGTATGTGGAGAGGGGGATTTCTGTAGCCCATCTAAGAGCGGCCGAACTAGGTCCATCAGGACCAAACGAGGCCCAGCTCATCTAAGTGATAGCCCGCAGGATCCACTTAGTATCAGAGCCTAATAAAATCACTCGGGATCAAGCCCTTCCTCGGCGGCCATTAGGCTCGGAAGGCCCGAGCGTCGGTTCGGTCGGAGGAAGACCCAAGCCCAACCTACCACCCTCGCCGGGATAAAGGCTAGCGCCCCGCGCCCACTCCGGCCGAGCCTCATCCGAGCTATGCTTATCGCCCGGAAAGGGTTGGCACTCTTCATGCTTGGGACGACCGACGATTACTTATCCACGCTGCCGTTGAGAGCCCTTTATGAGCAGGAGTTCACAAAAATAAGGGACCCACGAATCCTCAAGGTTATAAAGAGCCCACGATGAGGACGTAAAGAGCCCACGTCAGGGATGTAACCCCCGCCTGAAACTCCTCAGCTTACGGGACTCATGGGACCGGCGCACTATTTAAACCTGGGACTCCCTCCAACGAGAGGTAAGGGCCAACACATGCCTCGCATTCCCTGAGCAGGAACCACTTCACCACTTTGGTGTAGAGGGATCTCGTGCATCTCTTTCCTCCTCCCTTCATAGCTTCCACCATTGCTCTGCTGACTTAGGCATCGAAGGGTTTTCCGCAGGGAACCATCCCTGGGCCCCCTGATCCGTTTCCTTTCCTTGCAGTTCACTACTCGGTGATCATCTCTTCCAGCTCAGGACTAGCGCGAGATCACCCCTCTTCATCTGGCGCCGTCTATGGGAAACGACCAAAGAGCCAGTATGGTGCGAAGAAGTTCAGGGAGGAGGTCCGTCGGCGACAGGGGAAAGGCCATAGTGGCGGCGGGAGAAGGCCCCTCTCAGGCCCCACAAAACCCTCCCTCCAACGCCAGCACCCCAGCCGACGGACCACCCCCTCCTCCCGCGGCGGTGGAGCTACCACCCAACGGGGGCGCTGACGTTTTCCAAGCCCTCAATGCAAAACTGGATGTCCTCGTGGAACTCATGAGGACCCAGGCGGCCAGGGAAGGGAGGTCACGCGCCCCTCCGGAAAGCCCTCCCCGCGAAGACGTGTCCCAACACACTGCCGGAGGTCGCTTCACCCTCCGAGGGCGACAGCTTATTCGCAACAGGTCAGAAGGACCTTCACAAGCCCCTCCACCGGAGTAAGAGGCCTCCTCCACACCGAAACGGAGGAAACCTGGGACACGCCGTCTGCACCCGGAGACCGAAGTCCCCAGGGAGCGCAAGGACAGCCTGCCATCGCGCCCCCCTAGCCCCACGGCGCAACAGCGGCCGGAGTTATCCCTCCGTCTGCGAGAGTTCGAGAGGCGCTTCGCAGAGCAGGAGCGCGCCTTACGCGCCTTGCAGAAGACCTCTCCGCCAGAGGACGAGGAGAGATCCCCGTTCTCCGACTATATCTTGAAGGCAGAGGTATCTCCCAAAACCTCCATCCCGACCTTCAAGCCCTACGACGGCCAAGGCAACCCGGTCGACCACTTCGACAGCTTCGACGCCCTGATGACCCTTCACGGGGCGTCCGACGCCATCAAATGCCGAGCCTTCGCGACCGCCCTGGTCTAAGGCGCCCAAGCATGGTTCCGGGCCCTCGCCCCCGGATCCATCCGAGACTTCAAGCAGTTTGGGCGAGTATTCAAGGAGAGTTTCGCCGGCAGCGGCCCCCCGAGATCCATAGCGGGGCTATTGGCTCTCAAACAGGCACAAGGGGAGAGACTCCGGACTTACATCAACCGATTCAAATCGGAAGCCCTGAGAATCCCCCGCCTGGATGTAGCCTCGGCCATAACCGCACTGACCGGAGGCACCCGGGACGAGAACCTCCGCCGCGAACTTGTCCTCCACCCTCCCTCGACCCTTGCCGAGCTAGTGACTCTGGCCTTACGCCATGCTGAATGCGAAGAAGTTCTCAGTGCATGCTGAGGCGCAACCGGCTCGGGTCGGGAGGGGGACAAGAAGCGAGCACCCGAGTCAAGCTCGGGCCAAGGAAAAAGGCGAAACGAAGACGGGGAACGCAAAGAACCGTCCCGGAAGTACGAGCGGTACACTCTCTTAACCGCTCCCGTGTACGAGATATATGAAGACATCAAAGGCTCGGGCCTCCTCCGCCAACCCGAGCCAATGAGGTCAAAAAGCCGCAATCGCAGCAAACATTGCCTGTTCCACAGTGACCACGGGCATCACACCGACGATTGCCACCAGCTCCAAGATGAGATCGAGCGCCTCATCCGCCAGGGACACCTATCCCGGTTCGTGGACGGGCATAAGGAAGACCGAGGCGCCCCAGAGGAAATCGACAACGCCCCTCGCGAGGTCCACATCAACGTCATCGCTGGAGGAACTGCATCAGGAGAAGACAATGGCCGAGGAAGGAAGCGTCATGCTGAGCGGGCGAGTCGAGCCATCGAGCCTCCCAAGGCCCCGCCAAGTGAGCCCCAGGTCATAGTCTTCTCCGACCAAGACCTGGAAGGGCCCTAGTTATTTCGACTACGATAAACCATTGTAACGTAGAGAGGATTCTAATTGACAATGGAAGTGCCCCTGATGTATTGTCTTATGAGTGTTTCCTTAAGATGGGGGAGAATCCGTCTAAACTCCGCCCGATCCGAACCCCTCTTTGCGGGTTCAATGGCCAGGCCACTTATCCCGAGGGAGCCCTCAGCCTGCCGGTTACTCTCGGCACCCCACCCAAAACCATTACGGTTATGGTGGACTTCATAGTGATCAAGGGTATGATAGCATACAACGCAATCTTCGGCCGAGGAATCCTTAGCCGAACGAAAGCGGTGCCCTCTACCTATCACCAAAAGATGAGGTTCCCCACTAAAAATGGGAGGGAAGTACGAGGCAACCAGGCGACGGCCAGAAGGTGTTATAATATCTCGGTTGAAGTCACAAGGCCGGACGGGAAGAACAAGGGCCCCTGGGGAGTCGAGAAAAAAACCCTCAACCTCCGAGTCTGGAGGCGAGTTGCTAACGGTTTTCCTAAACGACGACCCGACTCTAGGAGTAAAGATTGGAGCCGACCTACCATCTGAGGTTCAGCAGCAATACAAAGATTTTCTTTCCGGGTACATCCGAGTCTTTGCATGGTCTGATGACCAACTCCCCGGGATACCGGGAGAGACAGTAATGCATAAACTCAACCTCGACCCGACCATGAAGCCCGTACAACAACGCAGAAGGAAGCACGCGCTAGAGAAGCAGGCGATCATCAAGGAGCAAGTCACCAAGGGGCAAAAGACTGGTCTTTTTAGATCGGTCCTGTACCCGACGTGGCTGGCCAACGTCGTCCTGGTGCCAAAAGCTTCGGGAAAGTGACGAATGTGTGTGGACTTCACCGACTTGAACATGGCCACACCAAAGGACTGCTATCCATTGCCGAGCATCGACCAACTGGTTGATTCAATCTCGGGCAACGAGATACTCAGCTTCCTGGACGCCTATTCAGGTTACCACCAGATCAGAATGGATCCAGAAGACATCGAGAAGACCGCCTTCATCACCGACTTCGGCGTATACTGCAACACCCGGATGCCTTTCGGGTTGAAGAACGCTGGAGCCACGTACCAGAGGCTGGTCAATCATATGTTCGAGGGACAACTCGGCCGAAACGTCGAGGCCTATATCGACGACATGCTCGTCAAGACCCCAAGGCCGAGGACCACTTGGCCGACCTAGCAGAGACCTTCGACACCCTCCTGAGATACAATATGAAGCTCAACCCCACCAAGTGTGCCTTCGGAGTAAAGTCCGGGAAGTTCCTGGACTTCTTGGTGACCCAGCGTGGGATCGAGGCCAACCCCGACAAAGTCCATGCCATCCTGGACATGTGCCCACCCACCTGCATCAAAGACGTTCAACGCCTGACCGGGCGCATTGCCGCGCTCAACAGATTCCTGTCCCGTGCGGCCGAACGGTGCCTACCCTTCTTCAAAATGTTGAGGGGGCCCAAAATGGCGTCTGCTACGTTCGCATGGGTCGAGGAATGCCAAAGAGCGTTCGCCGAGCTTAAGGAGTTCCTGGCTTCGCCCCCGGTGCTTTCCAAGCCTGTCCCAGGTGAAGCCTTGCATCTCTATCTGTCGGCAACTCCATCCACAGTTAGCTCGGTCCTGGTCAGAAATGACTCGGGAGTCGAGAGACCGGTCTACTACACCAGCAAGGTGCTCAACGAGGCTGAAAGAAGGTACCCCGCAACCGAGAAACTCGTGTTAGCGTTGGTTACCTCGGCCAAGTGCCTCCGACCCTATTTCCAAAGGCACTCCATCACCGTGCTGACCGGCGAACCATTGAAGAGGATCCTCGCTCACCCTGAAGCCTCGGGACGCCTCGTCAAGTGGGCCATCATGCTCGTGGCCTACAATATATCATGTCGACCTCGCTCGGCTATCAAAGGACAGGCGCTCGCTGACTTCATCGCCGAGAGTACTATCCCGACCGAAGAAAAATCTCCGTCCACGCCCGGGCCTACCTGGGAATTGTTCGTTGACGGATCCTCCAACTCGACGGGGAGCGGCGCCGGCATCCTCCTGAAGTCCCCCGAAGGAGCAGAGCTACAACACGCCTTGAAGTTCAACTTCCAAGCGTCCAATAACGCTTCCAAGTACGAAGCCCTCATCTCGGGAGCCCGCATGGCCCGGCGGCTGGGGGCTGAGCGAGTCAGAATTCACATTGACTCCCAACTGGTCGCTAGCCAGGTCAACGGCAATTACGAAGCTCGAGAAGCACCGATGGTCAAATACCTCCAGCTGGTCAGAGCCGTGGCACAACAATTCGAGAGTTTTGAGGTAGTCCGAATAGCTCGGGAAGAAAACTCCCGAGCGGACGCCCTCTCTCGGCTGGCCTCCTCTCTTGACCCCGAGGGTACTCGATCGGTCCTTCTCGAAGAGCTAGAGCGACCGAGCATTGATTCGGAGCTCCTAGCTGTTGACTCAGCCTCCCCAAGCGACTGGCGTACCCCCTACCTGTCGTGGCTCCAAGACTCTCAAGAGCCTCCCGACCTTCGGGAAGCCCGGAGATTGAAGTACCAAGCTCGGCGATTCGTCATTCTGGACGGCGCTCTATACCGAAGATCCTTCTCCGGTCCTACCCTGAAGTGCCTCAGTACCGATGAAGCCAACCGAGCGATTCAAGAGGTTCACGAAGGCCTATGCGGAGGGCATTTAGGAGGAAGGTCGCTCGCCAGGATCTTGCTACGGCAAGGTTACTGGTGGCTCACTCTGCAGCGCGACTGCTCGACCTACGTACAACACTGTGACCGATGCCAGCGATTTGACCACTTGGTCCATCAGCCGGCAACGGAGCTCGTCACCCTAGCCGAGCCTTATCCTTTCGCTCGCTGGGGAATCGACATCCTCGGGCCGTTCCCTAAAGCTCAGGCCCAGAAGAAGTTCGTCATCGTCGCCATCGATTACTTCACCAAGTGGATCGAGGCCAAAGCCACAGCTAGGATCACCGAGACAGTCGTCTGGAGTTTCGTCTGGAAGTCGATCATTTGCCGCTACGACATCCCCCGGGTGATGGTGAGCGATAACGGTCGGCAACTTGATTCTCATTATTTCCGAGAAAGATGCGCCGACCTAAACATTCGCAATCACTTCACCTCGGTCGCCCACCCTCAGGCTAACGGGCTGGTCGAAAATGCCAATAAAACTATCTTAAAAGGCATCAAGACCAAGCTCGACAAAGCTAAGGGCAGTTGGCTTGAGGAATTGCCGAACGTACTTTGGTCGTACAGAACGACTCCCAGAACGGCAACCGGTGAAAGTCCCTTTCAGCTGGTGTACGGCACCGAGGCTGTGATCCCGTTGGAGATTGCCAATCCCTCCCTCCGAGTCATCTGTTTCTCGCCCGAGGCAAACGACCAGAAACTGCTCGAAAATCTCGACCTAGCGGATGAACTCCGAGAGATTGTCAGCATCCGAGCAACGGAATATCAATGCCGCCTCACTCGATACTACAACGCCAAAGTCCGAGATAGACACTTCTAGCCGGGAGACTTCGTTCTCAGAAAAGCCGAAGCCTCTCGACCACTTGAGGCGGCGGGTAAGTTATCCCCTAATTGGGAAGGCCCCTACCGAGTGGTCGAGACGCTCGGTAAAGGAGCGTACCGGCTATCTACTATGGAAGGAGAACCCATCCCTCGAACGTGGAACGCGACTACACTACGCAAGTTCTACTTCTGAACGCCGAGCATTGTGTAAGCAGTATGAAATAAAACAAAAGTTTCCTTTCCTCTTTTATTCAAACAACTTGCTTGTACATCGGAAAGGCCGAAGCCAAGACAATACATGTCAAAAAAGCAAAAATCCATCTGGTGCCGCCATACGAGTCCATCGCTCGACTGACTCGGTTAGCCTTCCCGCGTCCAGCCACTGACTCTGATAGAAGAAGGCGACGTGCTTCCGCACGTCGAACCCTCTTCAAATCTACCCGCCAGCCGTCGAACTCCCTTCAAATCCGAAGCAGCAAGGACTCTCTGCACTCCATCATCGGCAGCTTCGTCTTCCGGAGCATCTTCCATGCTTCAAATTCGACGGCACAACACTTCGTGAAGAAGGAGGGAGGAAAGACTGTCAGAGAAAACCTTAAGCGATGGAGAAGGAGAGACGCCCTTCAGACCTTTTATAGGCGAAGGGAGGTTACTTGACTTAAATGATTCTCCCCTCGAAAACACGCTAAAGGGACTTCTCCCTACGGACGGTCACCTCAGACTTCTCGGTTCCATCCTAACGGGACACACGAAGCGGCCGGGCAGTTAAAGCATGAGAAAACGGAAAGACACCCTGTCAGACGATCGCCCAGCTATCATGCGAGATCCGCGCAGAAAGTATCGGCCCTTTCCAACTATTGCAGATATGCTAAACAAACTACGGCAATGGCGGTACAAAAAAAGTTAAGTCTTCATCATAACGCTACTGCCTTACGTTTTTCTTTTACACAACAAAAAAAGCTTTTCTTCGAAAAAAGGAAAACATACAAGGAGAAAAAGCAAAACAGATACATTAGGCCCCTGGCCCATCCTGAGGCTCGGAAGCGGGAGGCTCGGACGGTCTGCCCCCGGCACCCTCGGCGACGGCCGACCCTGGCACTGACCCCACCGGCGTGGGAACTGCCTCGGTTGCGCGCCCTCCCGAGGCATCCGGAGTTGGCGACCCCTCGGACGAAGAGTCCCCCTAGTCTCCTTCCTCCGACGCCGAACCAGAAGAACCGGAGGACGATAAATCCGAGTCATAGCATTGCCCGGACGGGAAATTGATTGTCTCGGACGCCTGCTCCTCCGCGTAAGAGATGGCCCGGTCATAGCCTTGCTTGAATCCCTTGTGGATGCCCCGGCGAAGTGCTGACTCATAGTAGGGGAGGGCAGCCTCCATAAGGTCGACCCGGTAGGCCTCCGAGCGTCTGTATTGCTCGAGTGCCTCCGCCCCGGCCGATTCCAACCTACCGACGAGTTCGGCCTTCTCCCGCTCCACCTCGGATAACCTCCGCTCGGCCTCGACCATCTGCTTCTCCGCCTCGGCCCGATCAGCCTCGGCCTCCATTCGAAGACGCACGACTTCCTCAGCCCGGTCCACCAGCTCAGCGCGCTGAGCCTCCCACCGGCCGTCTAGCTCGACGCGAGCCATGCGCTCCTCCTCAAGAAGCCTGCTCTTCCTCTCGAGCGATTCGCGGGCCCTAGCTAGTTGCTCGGTCAGTGCCCGGGCCTCCGCTTAACTCGCCCGCACCAGCTCTCTAACTGAGGAGAGCTCCCGCCGAAGCCCGTCACGCTCCTCGGTGAGCCGAGCTACCTTCCTGTCCAATCCACCAAGGGTCCAGGCAAGGGTCGACCGCTCCAACTCCAACCGAGCGTAAGCTTCAGCCAGAGTGGCCCCCATCTGGGCCAAGACCAAGCCGCCCTCCATAACCATCTCGAGGGCCGCGGGCGGGGAGTGCTGCCCGTCTCCCCCCTTCACCTTCGCGGCTATACCGCGGCATACCTGATACAGAGGGCCCTGTATGCCTAGCCTCTCCAGAGCGGCCGAAATAAGGGCCCCACCTCCGAGTGGCGTCTCCTCGAAAGCCCCACCGGCCGGCCCGGATCGAGCCGCTACTTCATCCGCCCCTCTTGCCTCGGTCGGTTGGGGTTGAGTCGCCGCTCCTCGCGACCCCCCGACCTCGACCGGCTCGGCACCTGCTCCGCCACCTGGAGCGTCGCCCGCCTCGATCGACGCCCCAGTCCCGGCCGCGGTCCCAGAGTCGCCCGCTTCGACTCCGGCCCCCTCGGTTCCTGCTGAGGGGAGAGCCGACCTAGCGCCACCGCCACTAGCAGAAGCGGCCCCGGCCCCCTCAGCTCCTGTTGAGGGGAGAACCGATCCAACGCCGTCGCCTCCAGAAGCGGCCCTGGCCTCCTCGGCCCCCTCTCGCTCAGCAGATGGGAGAGCCGGCCCAACAAGGTCGGCCCTATCTCGCTCGGAAGAGGGGAGAGCCGCCGAGCCAGATTCACCTTCGACAGCGGGGGCGGACCCGCGGCCTGGAAGACCCCTCCTGAGCCATCCCCTTGCCCTTATCTCGGGCTCGGGTGCGCCCCTCGCGAGATCCCGGCTCGTCGGCGGCCGAATCATCGCCGAGATCGATCACCACCCGCTCGGCCGCAGGCTCCTCCTCCACAGCCGGCCGCCTGGCGTCTGCGCAGAAGAAGATATGGTCAGGAAAAGGAGAAGCTGGGAAACTGACTCGTGACGCCCGTACCTGTCAGCCGTAGCCGCGTGAGAAGACACCGCTCGATGTTCTCCGGAATAACCAGCTCCTCCGTGGACTGACGACGCTTCAGCAAAATGGTCGCATACTCCTCCACGTCCGGAGAAAACTCGTCCTGCCTCGGAGGGATGTTCGGATGAAAATTGGGGATTACGAGACACCTCCAAGTCTCCTCCACCGAAGAAATCCCCACCCAGAAGAACTGAGTTTTCCATCCCTTGTGCGAAGAATCCTTCGCGGTCAAGGAGACAGCTCCTATTCCGCCTCGCCTGGATGAAATAGAAGCCTTTCCCAACCGAGGGATGTGCCTTCAACTCGAAAAAATAATGAAAGAGGTCCAAGGAAGGAGGAACCCCGCATTGGCGACAGAGGATGCGAAAGGCGGAAAGAAGAAGATAAGAGTTGACTACCAACTGTACAGGCGCCAACCGAAAGAGATCGAGAAGCTTGAGAACAAAGGTCTCGAAGGGAAGGCGGAACCCACCCTTCCACGACAGAAGGAAGGTGCAGATATGGCCAGTACGGGAATCCAAGCTCGTCTCGTGCGGAGCAGCCGCAGTGAAATAAAACTTATAGGACAGGCGAAACTGGTGCTCCAGCCGTTTCACCTCCGCCTCCCCCAGCTCGCTGCAGTTTAAAGCCGGCGGTATCACCGTCGCCCTCGCCGCAGACTGGCCCTCCCACTCTTCGACCTCCAGACGCTGATCCGCCATAGAATCTGGAGAGGAACTTGAAGAGAAATGCTCCCGAGATTCCGAAGACTCCGGAGGAAGAGGAAGCTGTCGGACTACCTCCGCAGTTATCTCCGCCAACTCTGCGAACGCCGCTGCAAGCCTCTGCTCTTCCGTCGTGTCCTCACGACGCATCAAAGAGCCCAACAGCAAACACGAAGGAGAGCAAAAACCCTAAAACGGAGGGAGTCTGGAACGACAACAAGCGCACAACGCCTATATTCCCACGCAGAAGGCGGCGCGTCGTTCCGACCTCCGAGAAAAGGGAGCCCTTCATTTCAAATCCGTCAGGATTATCATTATTACGGGCCCAGGTGACCACGACACGTGGCTTCTTAACACCGCCAGATCTCCACCCACCCGAGCCACGCTGGTCCAAAACCCTAATAGCTACTCTTCCGAGCCTACCAAGGCTCGGGAGTAGGAGGGGGACAAGTGGAGAGGGGGATTTCTGTAGCCCATCTAAGAGCGGCCGAACTAGGTCCATCAGGACCAAACGAGGCCCAGCTCATCTAAGTGACAGCCCCGCAGGACCCACTTAGTATCAAAGTCCAATAAAATCACTCGGGATCAAGCCCTTCCTCGGCGGCCATTAGGCTCGGAAGGCCAGAGAGTCCATGGATGGCAGTTTCGGCCGAAACCGATCCGAATCACACATTAAACACTGTAACAATCCGAAACTAAAGGGGGGTATCGGTTTCGGGCGAAACCGATACGAGTTTCGCCCGAAACCAAACGGTTTCGGCCCGAAACCGTTTGGTTTCGGCCGAAACTAGTGATTTTATGGCAAGTGTTGGCCCCCGAAACCCCATAACCCACAGGTTTCGGCCGAAACCTTCCCCCCCTGCTGTCTAGCCTGTCTGCGTCGCGGGTGGTGTCTGCTGCTGCCGCTGCTGCTGTGCCTGCCGCTGCTGTGCGCCTGTGCTGCTGCCGCTGCTGCCGCTGCTGTGCTGCAGCTGCTGCTGGCGGCCTGCTGCTGCTGTGCTGCGGCTGCTCCTGCTGGCTGCTGCGGCTGCTCCTGCCGGCAGCTGTCCGACCAAGGGTGAAAGGCCATCCGACAGGGAGAGGCCGAGAGGGACTGAGGTCTGAGGGAGCCTTCTTGCGCCGCACACCGAGGCCAACACAACTTCAACTTCAAGGGTTTGATTATTTTGTTTGAGGTTAATTTCATTGGGTTTTGTTTGATTATTTTGTTGTGTTCTTTTGGTTGGGTTAAAAATTTGGGGTAAGCAAGTCTTGCTTATTAAGTTTATTCCAAGGGTGATTAAGGGCTTAAGGGTTATTTGCTAATTAAACCCTAATCAGATTTTAAAAATTGGGGCTTTTGTCTAAATTGGTTTGCTTAGGCTCAATTGAAGTTAAATTAAGGTTCATTGAGGATTTTGGGGTTGGATCATGCGGGTAATTAGTTTTTCCCAAGGGTGATTAAGAGTTAATTGCTAATTAAGCCCTAATTAGGTCATAGAAATTGGGGCTTTTGTCTAATTCGAGTTTTTTAGCCACAATTGAAGGTTAATTAAGCTTCATTGATGAATGTGGGGTGGGATGATGCTAGGATTGTATTTTTATGAAAGGTAATTAGGGCTTAATTAGTAATTAAGACTTAATTAGTTCATAAAAATTGGGCATTTTGTCTAATTCGAGTTTCTTAGCCACAATTGAAGGTTAATTAAGTTTCATTGATGAATGTGGGGTAGGATCATGCTGGGATTATATTTTTATGAAGGGTGATTAAGGGTTATTTGGTAATTAAGCCCTAATTCATTCATAAATTTGGGTCTTTTGTTTTGTACTTACAATTGTTTGTCTTTGACTGTGTAACTTCTTAATGCAGCATCATGCCTAGACGTCAGCAAACACATGAGCAGCAAGGGCAGGAGGATCCGGGGTGGGCCCACATGTCCTTAGTTGATGCTAAGAGAAGGAAGGTTAAATGTAATTACTGTGGTAAGGAGATGTATGGCGGAATTACCAGAGACGAGCAACATTTGGCAGGGGTACGAGGAGAGGTGAGACAATGCGACCACTGTCCACGAGAGGTGCGAGAGGAGATGCGCCAGTGCCTTGTGGGGAAAAAGGAGAGGGTGCAACAAAGGGCTGAGGATGAGGAGGAAATTGCTGAGGAGATTTCTGGCAGAAGGGTTAGGAGGGATGATGATGAGGAAAGCACTGAAGATTCTGATCCGGAACTGACTGAAGCAAGGGAGCGTGAAGAAGCCGCTCGAAGGAAAGGAAAGGCACCCATGGGTTCAGGAGAGACCTACTCCAGTACAGCTGCACGACGTCCTGATGTTGCTGCCCCGCCCCCGCAGACGCAGAGAGCAGGCCCCATGGACAGTTATCTCCACAGAAGGCCCTAGGCTACACAACCTAAGATCAAAAGTGCATTAAGAGGGGTCAAAAAATCTGCAGAAGTTGCAGGGCATGCATTTAAAAGCATCTGTAAATGATTTTTTCATGCAGGTGTCCCTGCACATGCTGCTGAAAGTGAATATTTTCAACCTATGTTGGATGCCATAGCAGATGCTGGCCCTGGGTTGAAGGCGCCGTCACGTCGGGACATATACGGGCGTGGCCTTGAGGCAGAGGTTGAGGAGCTCCATCAGTGGGTTGAAAGCTTCAAGCATATATGGATGGAGAGAGGATGCACTAATATGTGTGATGGTTGGACTGGTACCACGAAAAAGTCCATGATTAACTTTTTGGTGTATTGCATCGAAGGTACAGTATTTGTAAAATCTGTAGATGCATCAAATTTTGAAAAAAATGCCAATTATTTGTTTCATTTGATGGACAACATGGTAGACGAAATTGGTGAGGAAAATGTTGTACAAGTTGTGACTGATAATGAAGCCAGTTATAAGGCTGCAGGGAGGAAATTGATGCATAAGCGCAGGCATTTATATTGGCTCCCATGCGCAGCACATTGTCTTGATCTCATACTTGAAGACATAGGGAAGGACAAACATGTGAAGAAGACGGTTGAAAGGGGACAAAAGATTACCCAGTATATTTATGGCCATCCTAGGATATTGAACATGTTCACGGAGCATGCAAGTGGGGGGCGAGATATTATACGTGCAGGGCCAACCAGATTTGCTTCAAATTTTATTTCTTTGGAGTCTCTGCATAGGTATACTGTTGAACTCAATTATTACTTCTTTATCCTTATAGTTATGATCTGTATTTGATTCAAATTTTATTTCTTTGCACAGGTATAAGAATGAGTTGAAAGCTTTCATGTACCATAATACCCTGCAGGGGGTACTAGTGCTGCAGGTGGTACTAGTGCTGCAGGTGGTACAGGTGGTGCAGGTGTTGCAAGTGGTACTACTGGATATAGTCAAGGTCAGCACGGATATCGTTCACCAGGTTACGAAGGTGGCCAACATGAAGCAGCTATTTATGGGGCCCAGAATTATGAACCATCATTTCAGTTCCATCCATATTCGACCAATGACTCTTCTCTTCCTCAAGATTCCTATGTTGATACTGGATTCGAATCAAGCCAACCAAACACTCCAAGAGGGATCCAAAGAGGGATGCAGGACTTGGCTACCTCATTGTTTGGTTATAGTGAATATAGACCATACATGCAACCTGGTTATGGGTATCGACATCAAGGGCCAGACGATGAGGGAGAAGGTTCTTCTAGTAATTATTATCCATATTAGGTAAGAATCAATGAATTTTTGTAACATTTATTTTGTCCAAATTGGTTTATTGTACTGCTTCTATTAATGTACAATGGAATATGACTTACACATGTTCAATGTTTGAAGTTGAATTTTTGTAGTTGTCTACTTCAAGGTTATTGCACTAACTTATACAATGAAATGCATGTGTAATGATTTTTATGATTTTTTGTGATTTTAAGTGGTTATTTATATTTTTTATGATTTTTTTCAGATTTTTTAGAATTAATTTTAATTTTTTTAACCTGTTATATGGGTTTCGGCCGGTTTCGGCCGAAACCGAAACCGAGTCGACTCGGTTTCGGACCAGGGCGAAACCGAGACCGAAACCGAGTTTGCCATCCTTGCGAGAGTCGGTCCGGTCGGAGGAAGACCCAAGCCCAACCTATCCCCCTCGCCGGGATAAAGGCTAGCGCCCCGCGCCCACTCCGACCGAGCCTCATCCGAGCTATGCTTATCGCCCGGAAAGGGTTGGCACTCTTCATGCTTGGGACGACCGACGATTACTTATCCACGCTGCCGTTGAGAGCCCTTTATGAGCAGGAGTTCACAAAGATAAGGGACCCACGAATCCTCAAGGTTATAAAGAGCCCACGATGAGGACGTAAAGAGCCCACGTCAGGGATGTAACCCCCGCCTGAAACTCCTCAGCTTACGGGACTCATGGGGCCGGCGCACTATTTAAACCTGGGACTCCCTCCAACGAGAGGTAAGGGCCAACACATGCCTAGCATTCCCTGAGTATGAACCACTTCACCACCTTGGTGTAGAGGGATCTCGTGCATCTCTTTCCTCCTCCCTTCATAGCTTCCACCATTGCTCTGCTGACTTAGGCATCGGAGGGTTTTTCCCAGGGAACCATCCCTGGGCCCCTTGATCCGTTTCCCTTCCTTGCAGTTCACTACTCGGTGATCATCTCCTTCAGCTCAGGACTAGCGCGAGATCACCCTGTTCGGTATGCATCCAACTAATGAAAAGAGATCCACTGTCTAAAATACCAGACATGAATGTTATGCAGCATTCTACATATTGAACCTTCCTGATTACTTGCATCCTTTTATAGATCCCTAGGTACTTGAGAAACTTCTAAGAAAATGATGAGCTAGGTATAATCTAAGTCTAATGGTAGGACTGATCAAGCCACAAACAAAAGGATGAATGGACACTCCCTAAGTACAAAGGAAAACTTAGATCTTGCCATCATCAGTATAGCATCAACGATAGGCTTCACAGCACCAGATCTTGAAAATAATCAAACTTACACTCTAGTTTTTTCAAAGTTCTCTTACTTGTTGAACAATGTCCAAGAATGCACAACATATACACACATATTGTTAGAGAGGAGATAAGAGTCCATCTGGGTTTCCCTTTTTCCATTGTATGGGTTCTAACCCACTCGCATTAGGATATATGTTCCACTCCCATTTGCATTTGGAATAGCTTATAATACCTTGTATATGCAGGGCTATTGCTCTGTTCAGAGTAACAGAGGGAACTTCCAGTATTTTATTTTGCTCTGAGCCACACTAATCTCTGCCTTAGAATGTGCCATATTACACCTTTTCCTTTCAAGATATTTCTTTCTTGGGAAAAGTAATTCCCGGTCCAAAAAGGCATGTCCTAATTAATTTTAGATCCATTGATTAAATTTCTTAGTAAGTGATCCAAGGAATTGGAAAGTTTTATTTTAGATCCATTCTGTAAAGTCCTTAGGATACTTATTTTATAAACCCCAAAATGCCCCTGCAACCCCATAAACCAATTATCACCCAAGGAAAACCTTTTTACAGGAAAATAGGCCGGTTCTCCCAACAATGACATCACGTTGCCCAATGCCATGACCTCACCGATGGACGTCACATACCCAGGTCAGTTCCCCCTTCCAACGCCATCACGTTACCAAGCACAGTACATGGGTATATACATACGTCTTCTGAACACTCCGCGAAGAATGCTGGACAAGCAGAAAATGATCCAAGCCTGCCCAGCAAAACAATATTCTTAAACTTGTATTCCTTGATCGATTATGTTTAAAGAGCACTGGGTAGGCTCCCAGCCCACGGGTCATCCTCTTAGCTTATTTCAGAGCTGGATAGTTATCCCATTGTTTTGGCTTCGTATACAAAAAACTACAATTAATCCCTCCACTGTAAAATAGTGGCCAAGCCGTATTGTACATTTCATCTTTTATTGACATATATGTTTGAGTACAATCTTTAGGTTCAAATGATTTACTATCCTTGTACTCATTTCAAAATAAACAAAATAAGAAACACTAACATTGATACAATTCGTGAAGAGTTGAAATAAAATACATAGCTAATTGAAATTATCTGATCCATGTATCTAAGCCACCAAAAGCCATGAATTTATCGCATAATTGTACATTGTGAATTCCGTGATTTATTATCTACATATATAGAGTGGCATTGTTTCTCACTTTCCGATGTCTCCTTTAGAGGCATGGACTTCAAATTAATGTAAGTGGATCAAAAATTATATTCCAGCTTTTTCTTTATGATAAAACACCATTGTCAGGGTACTTTCGGGATCTAATATATCTGCCATTTGCTAACTAGACGGTTCCCACTAATAAAGGACTGGAAATTAATTTTGTTGGCCTTCTGGACCAGAAATTACAAAATAGTTAACCTTGGAAGGAAATTAATAGTCTGGTCCAAATATGAACCGGGTATCAAATTCACGTTCTTTCTTTCATGCTCCTAATCCTAATCTACCCACTCTTGCTGCTGGTCTCCCTCGTTTAACACCAGTTAATCTTTTTCCCACTGCTCATTGATACCATGAAGAATTTATGCATTTTCCTATCTTGTGGTGTAACAAGAAGCAGACAGTGGTTTCTTGCTCCAATAAAACAGCATTTCTACTGAGGTTGTCCTGGTCACTTCTCCAAGCTCATATCCCTTTGCATTGTGATAACCAGACCACTCCTTAGATAGCAAACAATCTGGTCTTTTATGACCTGACGACACATATTGAGATTGATTACAAGTCATCACTGTTTTACATAGAATGTGTGTGCATTTGTGTGTGTGTGGTGTGTGTGTGTGCATGTGTGTGTGTGCATTTGTGTGTGTGCATGTGTGTGTGTGTGAGAGAGAGAGAGAGAGTAAACACTCTGAATTTATTGGGTAGGTATTGATATCATGATGCTTTCTGTTAGTTATGCTTTTCGAATAAGAAAACTGGTAAATAGTAGACGTGCAAACAACCTTGAGCATATATGCTAAATTCTAATAATTTGAACAACAATCATAGATAATAATAGACATGCAACAACTTTTTGAACTTTTCTTCTATTGATATACTTAAAAAAAAAAACTAGAACAGGCCTGACATGTTAAACACGCATTGAATCTATTCACCCAAGAAATCACCTACTTGGATATAAAACTTTCATCTCACTGCCAAACATGAAATTCCTCCCTTGTTTGTCTGGTCGAGATACAGTGCCTTCCTAGCAGTGAAACCAAAATGGCTCGTCAGTTATCATTAAATTAAGTACACAATGCAGGTAGTGAAGACAAATGCATCCCTTGATAACAACGCTTATGTATTAACATTTGGCATTAACATTTGGCTGCGGAGCAACTGAATCCTGAGGTCATAAATTATTGAGTTATGGCCACTGGAATATGCACCGTAAAACACACTCTTTTGGAAAGATTCAATTGAAGAAATCACAAACTGGGAAAAGTTGTTTTTACCAAAATGATAATATTGTCAAAAACCAAATCTGGGGCTACATTGTATTCAATCAACCAAGGCAACATATGTATAATTCAAGAGAAATATGTTCCAACATATTCACATTGAAACATTTATGATCTCATGGTTATTATGAATTTTGTAGCTCCAAGCGCAAACATTTGCCCATGATAGAGAATCATCAAGGTAACACTATCCTATGTTGTTAAATCAGATGATAAGATAGCGATGCAATGTGTTTCGGAGAGCACAAAAAGGGCGAAAAGAGAATGGAGGTGAACATTATGAATTACTTGCTGATGCTAGAATATGAAAGCACTTGCCATCTCATAGCAAGTATGTCAACATGGAGCAACAGGTGTGAATATGAAGCAAATTGATGGCAGCTCACTGTTTGACTAGAAGCAGTCAACTGGAACATACAAACCACGGAAAAAAAACAACAGAAGATTTGAGAATATCTGAGACTAAATGCTTCTATAAGGGGGGAACTTTCTGCCTACAAATAGACATTTTTTGTTTTCCCAAGAATTTAAAGGCTGTTCCAATCATGATTAAAATAGATGGTACAATAGATGAATTGATGACTTGTTTGGTGAACTAATAGGAGGAGTGATAGTTAAAATTGCTTGTTCATTCTATCCAAACAAATGAAGTGATAATTATAATTGCTTGTTGATTCTATTGAAATAGTAATTGCAACAAATAAATTTCTTGCTTATCAAAATGTTTATCTACAGAAACACATGATGAAAATGCTAAAAAATCTGCTGACTCAAGAAAAACCAACCAAATCACTAAGTTGTCTATGCTAAAGTTGGGGGAAAATAATCTCTTCTAGTTTATATATGAGAAGTTTCTAACAAGAGTATGGAAGAATCGTCCATTAGTAAGTCGTGGTTTTAACAATAGCTAGTAATCTGAAAGAGAAACAGCCAAGCATGACAATATCTACAATGCCATTGAAAAATCTTGCATTTTTCCAAAATCTCATGCAAATCAGCCACACTTATATGACTTGCTCAGCCCACTAAAACTGAGGTCAACTTGATAAACTGACAACCATATTTCAAATGTGATTTTTTTAACTTTATGGAGGATAGCACGATGATGAGCACTCTGTTATCCTACTTACTTTTGCCCCTTTGTCCCACCTCCTTTGTACATTAAAAAAGTTAGCACTTTACTTCTTCGTCCAATTCCTAGTAGGATCGTACAGATACGTGTTCCGCTATCTTCTTAATTTTTCATTTTCAAGTGTTAGGAGGAACCCCCTCCTGTTACACCTTCGTCGTACTACCTCTCTTTATTAATGAAATTGGTGGTACAATCCACTCTCTTCTCAAAAAGGGTGGGGAAAAGCCGTTATCTTCTGTCTCATTTGGAACTATTTTTCAGTTGGAATGAAAATCTTTTTTTCTTTTTTTCTTCTTGTGTGTGTGTTACCAAGAGTAAACCCACCTGCCATGATGAAGCCCAAATCACCAGGAGCCCAAGCCATGCCCAGGCCAGACATCTCTTGGAATTGGATCATTAAAGGTAAGTTGTTTCATTGGAAAACCAGGAAAGAGTGGGTTCCATCATTCTGAAGAGGATCAAGGTTAAAATTGCAACAAAAGTAAGAAATAGTTGACTAACGTTAATCACAGTTAAAGGGATGGGAGGTACATAAAAATTCTATTTCTGCATTGAGTAAGCAGTTAAAGAGTACATCAAAACAGTAAACTAAACATCTAAAAAGTGTAAAAGGTATATAAATGATTTACAAGAGTCACTAAACAGTAAACAAAGTTGTGACCAAATCTTAGTGGATGTTAGTAAAGGAGCTCGGGGAAAACCTAAAATGAGATGGTGTGATGTTATTAGAAGGGACATTGGCTCTTGGGTTTAAATATGAATGTAATACTTAATAGAAATCTTTGGCGGAACAGGATTCATGTAGCCGACCGTAAATAATGGGATAAGGCTCTGATGATGACGATGATGACTAAACAATAAACAGAGTCCATCAAACACAGAAACTAGTCACACTCTAGAAAATTAAAAGAGAATCAAAAGGTATGTGTGCGTCGTTGTTTTGAACCAAAGCAGTGAAATTGGACCAACCTGCCATTTGATACCTAGCTTCTTCATAAAAATTCAAGAAATACTACAAGAATGGACAGTACACATTACTTTGACGTGTGGCATGGTATAGGAGGAAAATAACAAAAGACTAATACAAACGGTGAGTGGAAAGTGCCTCCTCAATTATTGAGAGGGAAGCATTCAAACGAAGACACACTGCTACTAGCGGAAATGATTGAGCATTCACACCATTTCCAAACGCCATGGAGAAATATCAAGCTGGCAGCACTGTTTAGATGCATCGTATGAAAACAGAGATAGGTTTATCACAGATGCATTTAACATAAACCAGTTTATCATAAATGCGTTTCTTATCAACCCATGTTTGGCTGTTCCACGTAAACATAATTAAGTTTATGATAAAATCTGTTTTTAAGAAAAGAGTCACCGATATGAACCAACTCAAAGTGGGTTTATGAAAAACACGTTTGTGAGGATACTTTCAATTTGTGATAAAGTCGAATAAGTTTATGGAAAATCCGTTTCCGAAACATTCAAACCAAGTTTTTGATTAAAAAAAACAAGTTTATGAACACCTCTTATGCCTTGCATCCAAACAGGCCTATACACACAAGTGTGACATGCATTCATGTGGAATCTAATTTTGCAAGCTCTCGTTTGTTCTCCAACAAACCATCAATCCAATCCATATTACACAAAACAGAACCAAACACTTGGATTAAGGTACTGCAATAAGCCATTCAATGATTAGAAAAAAAACTTTGCGGTCGTACGAACCGAACGAGAACTCCTATCCACCCCATGTAAAACCGACACTACCAAAACGATAACATTTATACCAGAAAATCGTACTTGAAAAACCAGCACAAGTCGAAAAAAGAACAAAAGAATTGGGGGGGAGCAAGGGGAAGAAGAAAAAAGGGAATAGGCCTAACTAATCCAATTCCGATCACTCATGCAAAAGACTAACCGGGCATTTCCTTGAGCGGTGATCTTGGTGACACGAGGGTGGAGCAGAAAATCGACCTCCCCAGCATCGACAGGCTCGAAACCAGCCCAACGAAGTAGAACAACATCACCACCCCTATCACCCACGGCATCAGCATGAATCCGATCACGAACGTCACCGACCCGCACAGCATCAGCGACAGCGACAACCCCAGCAGCAGCGACGCCAACCCCGCGGCGGACACCCGTGGTCGCCCTGCCGCCGCAGACGACGGCCGGGACACCGTCGCCGGCTCCTGGGGCAGGGCGTCCGACCAGGGTACCTCTAGAGACAGGGATCGGAGGATGCTGAAGACGAGGGCGCAGAGTTCGTAGAGGAGCCGATGCTGCTGGTCCTGCCCTCTCGTCATCGCCCCGGAAGGGGCGCAGGAGGGCGGCTGGCGGGGGGCGGAGGGGCAGAGCTTCGGGAAGAGGCGTGGCGGTGCCCGTCCTCCGTTGTGCTAGTGGGAGTCTTCTGTGGAAGAGGCGAGCGTAGAGACGTAAACGGATGGGGATTCAGTTACAATAGATCAACGCGGTATCTTATCCGTGAAAAATTTATAAATATTATTCTCCGATGAGCGATTATGAAACATGTGGATCTTATTTCAATGATTATAACGTACTTTCTTTTCAAAATCTTATCAAAAAGAGTTTTTAAATTTGAGAAATAAATTACTTTATTATTTTTATCTCTCTTTAATATTAAAAATCTACTTTTAAAATAAGAGACCAACTTTTTGAGTATTAATGTGATTGTCTCTCACAAAGAATTTTCCAATGATTAGAATCTATTTTCATAATCCACCAAATTGAAATTTCAAACGCGCCTACGAATCTATATTCACATCCAGGAGAAGTTGATATTAGTTATGGATGAGAAAAGAGAAATCCGGCGATTATTTTCTTCTCAAATTATTTTTTTATATTTTATAAAAATATTTTTACAATTTTAACAATAAAGCCAAACTCATAGACTAAAAAAAAAGACAGCAGACTGAATTCATGTCAAAATCATAGGCTCAACATACACAGTAAGTTATTAAGAGCGGATTCTGATCAGATATGAGTTCAGGTGTATTAAATTTATATCCGATTAAAATATCCGAACTCGAATCCATATCTATTTATTCAGGTATCACTCGATCAATCATGGGTCGAGTGATGTAGATAATCAGGTTTGCGGATATTTTTGACATCCTCAGGCGAGCAGAACCTTCGCCGCAAAATTACTTCGCAGAGGAGTTCGATATATAATATGACTCGGAAGAAAGGTGAAGGAACATAACACATAGAGCAAGGTTTGTCGAACGGGCCGTATCAATCACAGTCTGATAGTGTACGGTATATGTCATTACATCAATGTACCACTATGTATCGAGAAAAAAACCTTTTTTTACAAATTTTATATTTTTTTAAACTTAAATTTTTGTTGTAAGATTAGCTATAAACTTCTAATAGTAATTGATTTAACTTGTAAAATAATAGATGTATTCGAAGAATAATATAATACATTATTTTTATGTGATTATACTAAGTTACATATAATTAACTTTACTGTTCTAATAATAGTGACTCAAACATAATTATTTATACATTAGTAAATATATTATGTCAGAATAAGATTACATAATTTTACATGCATAACTAAACATAATTACATATATTAATAATTTATTTGTTATAACAATCTATTACACCATATAATTAAACATATTATTTAAAGAGACAAAAAAGATAAGTTAACGTAAACATATACATCATTCAACTCCACTTATAAAGTACAAAATATACAAGGTCAATCATCTGACTCATTTATGAATATCGTATCCCAATCAGAATCAAATACATGTGGCTCATGACCTGTACAATCTAACTATATCTTAATGGGTGGAGTTGTATGTGAGTGACTCTGAAAAAATGTAATCATCTACACAAATAATAAGTCATGTGCAGCAGTCGAGGGTACATAAAATCTTCTAAAGAAAGCTCTGACTATATCTATGCATGCCTACCTATCATCTCGTACCGATGGTATTGGTGCTGGTGGTGCTGGAACCCTAGACGTGGAGGAGGATGTCGATGGGACTGGTGCCAGTGGTGGTAGGACCCTAGACGTGGAGGATGATGCAGCCCTACGTCTCCTGTCACAAAGATATCTGTCCCGTAACATTGTTCAAAAGTAATCTCAAACATCCTCTGGAATTGAGGAGCATGGAGGGCAATCTTGTCTCACTCTCGCGAGGTGCTTTGTAAATCTGTGTATCTCATCCCACTCTCGCGAGGTGCTTTATAAATGTGTATGTCGATGACGTGATGTGAGTAATATCTATAATACACATGTCGATCACCCTCGCAACTGTACCTATAGTCTCACGTAGGATGGCGTTGTCAGTTCATGATAATTTGCAAGTGTTGAACATCTTTTCATTACTAACTTAACGAGCAAATGCAAAAGTCAAGATATGAACAAATAAATGATGACTTGAAAGTTACGTACAAATATATGCAAAACATACATACTCTTGATCATATGGGCTCAAACTCGGCCACATCACATCTCCAAACAGTCGGATATTATACATGGTCTTTAGGTGGGATAAGTAGTCTGCATGGTCCATGGAACTTGCATAGCTCTCCCAGTGCATGTGTAAATAGTGTTCATACTCTAAGTAACCCTGTGAGTACACGACCGATTATGGCCACGCAACTGAGAGTTGACCATATCCTTTGGTATATAGTTGCATCAAAGGATAGCCATGAAGGTATGGGTACAGTGAGAACAATGCACTACTGTTCTATGAATCGTCATGACATCTAAGTTGCTGCCATGATCATCCATAGTCATAGTCAGATCCCTTAGAGTCATTTGTGCTCATCCTCTTAGAATCAAACATCATATCTTGGTAGCTGCTACTGTCTGCAACATAACTTCTATAGTACGTAATTATCCCAATAGTTAGATGCCCGCCTCGCCCCTAGCGGTGGAGTAGCGTGGTCAACATCATGTGTGGCATATGTAAAGTACTACTCCTCTGTCCATACTGTAGGCCCGGTTAGGAGGCAATTGAGAGGGGGGTGAATTGATTGCCCACCCTTTCGACAAATTTAAACTTAATTAAGGCAAACCACAGAGGTGGTAAATAAACCCTAAATCAAGCTTGATTGAAATATATCAATGATTAGCAAGCAAGCCCTCACAACTTCTCGGCGCAGAAAAATAATCACTCAGATAACAATGAACAAGCAGAGAGTTAATGAAACCCGCGTCTCACCGACTCACACTCGTAATACGAACGGATAGGAAATATCAACAACCAAACAAAGAGCAAACCACGGCACAGTGATTTTTAGGTGGTTCGGACGCACGAAGTGCTGTCCTACGTCCACCCCTCTCACCTCGAGAGGATTTCACTAAAGCACACTGCACGAAGGCAGCAACCACCACACACGGGCACAGCGGCCCACACACGTGGGTTCTCGCTCGACGACGAGAAACCCCACACACACTCGGAGCAAGCTCCGAAATCGTCTAAAGATGAAAATAAGATAGAAATTACAAAGCCCAGTCTGAGAATAGAAATCTAAGCACAAGATATGATAACCAACATGATCTTCCCCATAAATCCTTAACCAAACATGGAGATTGGAGAAGGTAGCACTAGAATGATAGAACCGAGAGATAGAAGAAACCGATGTTGAAGATTAGAGCGCCCGAAGCAGTGGATGAGGAGGACGACGACTGCGGCCTCCAGATCTTGGCTCGGGCTCGTGAGGGGATGACCTCGGCGCTGCCTTCCTTCTCCTCCAGCAGAGTGCAAAGCCCTTTTCTTCTCCTCTTCAACCTGCAAGAAGATAACACGTTAGAATGCTCAAAATGTTCTCCCGATCGGACAAGGGCGGCGATATATATTCAAGAGAAAGCAAGACAATAATACCTAAAAGCCCTTGCCAAAGCCTCTTCATATCACATACAAAAGATGGTGGATGCCCTAAGGATAAAATAGTAAACAACCAAGGCAATCGGATCTAAAGTAAGTAGGTTCGAAATGGATCCGGAATTCACGATCGGGACGCTCGGAAAAAGTGTCGACTCATAACGTCGACTCTTTTTCACGAGTGTTCTGCCAGAACACATAAAAGCAGCACATAGGAAATAAGTGTTGACTCATTGAGTCGACACTTTTTCCCAAGCGTTCTGGCCTGTGAACAAAACAACATTTGTTGTGAAAAGTGTCGACTCTTGAGGTCGACACTTTTTCACGAAGGTTCTGGATGCACAGCTTTTAGTTAAACTTACCTGAAAGTGTCGACTCATGAGGTCGACACTTTTTCCCGAGACTTCTGACTTTGCAAAGTTAACAGAGCCCTGGTAAAAGTGTCGACCCCATGGGTCGACACTTTCTGCCAGCGTTATTAAAACTAACGCAAGGCAGAGAGTGTTAGGATAAGTGTCGACCCCTGAGGTCGACACTTTTCCTGACAGCAGAAAAAGCTTAATAAAATTCATTGAACATCCACACTTCATGAAACAAGGTTCAAGATCAATTGAATGTAAACATGTAGAAGTTATTGCAAGGTGTAAAACCAGTCTCCAACTAAAAGTCATACCATTCAAATTGAAATTCAATTAACCATTTATTCTTACCATTGGTCTTCTAGATTTGAGTAAAAACTTCCCATTTAACCTGCACTTTTCAAGTTGGCATTCATCCTCAACTCAAAAAAAGAAAGTGACATCCTTGTGCACTTAATTCATTCAACAATGTCAGTGCAAGAAAGCACAGAGTCGGTGCAATGTATGTGTAACCCATTGATTGGGTCGGTGCAAAGATGCACAAGGTCTGTGCAATAGAGAGTAAGGTCTGTGCAAAACGTTAACAAGGTCGGTGCAATGAATTACCAGAGTCTGTGCAAGCAAACTCATTCAACATTTGACATTCTCAAGGCATGCTGAATCATTCATCAAGAAACTGACATTCATTAGGGAAATTTCAATGCAAATCAACATGCCATTCAATTAAAGCTGTCACAGTGAGAATCATTTATCAACATAAATC
Organism: Amorphophallus konjac; assembly: GCA_022559845.1. Lineage (NCBI taxonomy): Eukaryota > Viridiplantae > Streptophyta > Magnoliopsida > Alismatales > Araceae > Amorphophallus > Amorphophallus konjac. The sequence continues at coordinate 404,529,965 of CM040121.1, read as the reverse complement.
AAGTACGTATGTAATGCACATCTCCTTCATAGAAACATGTATCTTCGTCAAAACAGCCCGGGGCACAACAATCTCCCCCTTTTGACGAAGGTAATTGAAAAATCACAAAGATGTGCATGAATTCCATTCAAAATTACAGAAGTAACTTGCAACCATTCAAACATTTAACTCTCTCTTTTTATCAAAAACACAAGCAACCAGGTAAACATGTAAAGGCCACTGAATTTCATGCAAAAGCTAGCTATAATTTTATTTCTCCCCCTTTTTGTCAGAGTCAAATAGGGGATTATAAAAACCATGGAAGTAAAAATCGGATATGCACAGTTAACTCAATGAAATGCACATGTAAAGCAAGGAATGAACATTCAAGCACATATGCATTCATTATTCTATAAAGTAGCAAGTATGTTCTTTATGAACAGGTTAAGAAATATGCTATAGATCGAGAACATGAGTTTCATGAGCAATAGTAAAAGGGTAATGTTTACAAGAAGTGGTACTGCAAGACTCATGAAATATGACTGATTCAAGATGTACATTCGCATAATCACTCCCTAGATGTATATGTGAAGGATGAGTAATGAAATTTAAGCAATATGGATGTTCAAATGTTCTAAGGAACACAAGTAGGAACGTTTTCTCCCTACACTTCCATACACCGTGCTCGACTTTTGGTAGCTTCGCACAACCCCAAACTTATTTTCATTTTTAAACGACAAAATGACAAACCTTTTGACACGAGTCATGCCTTTTGTTTCAGGGGCATTTCCCGGTTACTCGGTATCGTCACTTATGATTATGTAGATAGGACACTTTTCAATACAAGTTTTCTCCTTTATTTCAGGGGGGGTTCCCGATTTACTCGATGTCAAATCACACTTATTGAAATTTTTGACGGGGCTGACAATTTTTTCCTCACAAGACACGTGTTTTCTATGTAGGGGATCAAGAGCCCTAAAGTGTGTTGAGTAGAATAAGTGAAATCCTTATTAGTTAGAATCATTTAACTCAAAAGTGCAAGTGGTGTGAGAGATTGCATAGAATGTAATAGGTGAATTAGCCTATTCATTGTGATGTCTCCCCCTAAGTGTATGCACTGTTATAACAAAAACCTCCCCCTTAATATGTGCAATGTAGCAACATGTCTATGTCAAAGCAATTTTATTTAGCAAGAGAGTAATGGTCATAGGAGATATCAAAACTGAAAGGTGTGTAATCTATATACACTCAAGCAAGTATCAAAATGATATTTTCAAGCAAGTTGATTACCGGTACGTGGCGGAGAACGTAGGTCCGAAGACCATACTCACGCATAATGAAAGCTTCTAGGTGGAGGTAATCTACCTTTCCACTGACGTCATTTTATATACCGGTGAATAATGGCATTCATGCATAAAAGTATGAAGTATATGCATTTATGTACATGCGGATGCGAAAAGATAAAATCATGTATGAGAACCAATTTGTTATTTTCTGAGATAGCACAAAAAGCAAAGTTTGTACTATAAAAGTCATGGAAAACTCTTTATGTGCAAAAGATAAAATAGTATGAACAGTTTCTTTATGAAAAGGTGTAAAGTGTGTATTAACAAAGCAACTCAAAGGATTCAACTATCTAACCTGCATACTCCTAGTTCTCTCCTAAGAAAACAAAACTGATCAGAGTTTAAAGGTTTTGTAAAAATATCTGCAAGTTGGTTCTTTGTGTCAACAAAAACTAGCTCAAAATCACCTTTATTAATATGATCTCTTATGAAATGATGTCTAATCTCAATGTGCTTTGTACGAGAATGTTGGACAGGGTTTTTGGACAGATTTATTACAGACGTGTTGTCACACATGATGGGAGTGTTTTTCAAACAAAAACTAAAATCAAGCAATTGATGTTGGATCCATAGCACTTGAGCCGTACAACTACCGGCAGCCACATATTCGGCTTCGGCAGTTGATAAAGCCACACAATGTTGTTTCTTTGAGGCCCATGAAACCATGCACCCCCCTAGAAACTGACAGTGACCGCTTGTACTTTTACGATCCATTTTACATCCAGCATAATTAGAATCAGTGAAAGCATGTAAATCAAATGAATTATTCTTTGGAAACCACAAACCAAGGTCAGGTGTACCGTTCAAATACCTGAAAATCCTTTTCAGAGCTGACAAATGTGAATCCCTAGGACAAGATTGATATCTTGCACAGAGACAAACACTAAAATGGATGTCAGGCCTACTAGCAGTCAGGTATAGCAGTGAACCAATCATACCCCTAAAAAGTTTTTGATCAACTTTGTTACCTTTTTCTTCTTCTATTTTCTGTGAGGTGGATATGGGTGTAGCAAAGGGTTTGGCAGACTCAAGTTGGAATTTCTTCATGATTTCTTGTGTGTACTTCTTCTGGTTGATGAAAATCCCATCGTCCAGTTATTTTATTTGCAATCCCAAGAAGAAGTTCAGCTCGCCCATCAAGCTCATCTCAAACTCTCCCTGCATGAGTTGGGAAAATTCATCATTCATCTTTAAATCTGAGGCTCCAAATATTATGTCGTCTACATAAACTTGAACAATTGAAGCATGTTCATCACAAGTCTTTGTAAACAACGTCTGATCTATGTTACCTCGTTTGAAGCCATTATCAATAAGAAATGAACTTAAACGATCATACCATGCCCGGGGAGCCTATTTTAATCCATACAGTGCCTTATCCAATCTGTAGACGTGGTTCGGAAATATTTCATCCTCGAAGCCCGGTGGTTGTTCCACGTACACTTCTTCCTTGATAATCCCGTTGAGGAAGGCACTCTTCACGTCCATTTGAAATAGCTTGATGTTCCTGTGACAAGCATAAGTAAGTAAGATTCTAACGGCTTCTAATCTAGCCACAGGAGCGAAAGATTCATCAAAATCAATACCGAATTCTTGAGAGTAGCCCTTGGCTACTAACCTTGCCTTATTCCTCACAACCACCCCATCTTCACTAAGTTTGTTTCGAAAAACCCACTTAGTTCCAATTATAGAATGGTTATCAGGCCGGGGCACGAGGAGCCATACTCAATTTCTTTAGAATTGGTGTAGTTCTTCTTGCATGGCGAGAACCCAAGAATTGTCATTCAAAGCATTATCTAAAGACTTAGGCTCAATGCTAGAAAGTAAGGCTAAGTTATCGTGAATTTCAACTTCCCTCATTGAAGCCCGCGTTCAAATTCCTTCATCCACACCGCCGATCTGATAAGTGTGTATTTTTACATATTAATTCATGTTATATACATTTTTATGAGCTTAATAAATAATAAATATACACGTAGCCCACTTACTTTTAATTTAGAGTCAAATATTTAATTTTTTGAAATTAAATAATTTTAATAACGATATTTACTTATTTATGCAAGAACTCGGTACGAGGGAAGCGACAAGAAATAAATATAAAAAAAATAAAAAGAGAAAATAACAAAATAATAATAATAAAGGCCAAAAGCCCATGGACTTGTTCAAAAAGAAAAGAAAAAAATAAATTTATTTGATATTTTTTTGGGCTTTTATAAGATATATACATAATATATATATCAATATAGATAATATATAGAGATAATATAAGATATATAATATATATATATATATATCTATATATATTGTGAGTGTGTGTGCGTGTGTTTGTTTGCAGGTGGAACAGGTGCCGCCTTCGCAGGCGGCACGGTCGACGAGGGGAAGAGGAAGGCGCGTCAACGCGCCTTCCCCGCGGTCAAACGCACGCGGGCGCACTGCGACGCAGCCACGGCGGAAGGAGGCCGGCGCACGCGGTGGAAGAGGAAGGCGGCGGTGCACGCGCCAGGAGGAGAGAGAAAGCGAGAGAAAGAGAGAGAAAGGGAGAGGAAGGAAGAGAAAGGAGGAGAAAAAATAGAGAAAAATAGGGAAAAATCAGGAAAAATTATAGAAGTGTGCAACACATGTTGGCACACCTTCCTAAGTCAAAAATTACAGCAATGACTTATGTTTGTTAATAAAAGAGGCAAGGCATGTTCACATAGGGTGGGGTTGTTTTAACACCCTATAAAAGGGGCTTCAAATGTAATGAAAATGGAGTTATTAGGAGTAGTTGTTAAGAGTTGGAATGGGGTTACTTTGAGTTCTTGAAGTTCATTCTTGTTGGCCTTAGTTGAGCTTCATAGGAGAGTTAGAGAGTTATGTTTTGAGAGCTTTTGATGCAAACTTTGTAAGTTGATATTATTTTAATGAATGGTTTGTTCAAGTATTTAGTCCTTTCTTAGTCCCATTACTTATTGTTATGATCTCCATTTCATTTTCCTGTCTTCACGAAAGTTGTTCATATTTAAGTGTTCTTCAATTTATCTTTCTATCATTTCCCTTAATTCTTTCTAATTTGAAAGTTATTTCCCGTTTTCCTAAGTGTTGTTCTACGTGATTACTGTTCATCCGAGGTGACACCTTCTACTATTCTTCTGTTTTAAAGTCTTTTCAATCCTCTTTTCACTCTGAGTTCTTCATGAAAGTTGTTCTTCTCTTGTCGATATAAAATTTCTTCTTCTACCACTTCTTCTAATTCTTCTTAGTTTGAGAGTTATAATTAATTTTTCACTATTCTATTTTCTACCGTTTTATTGTTCATCCGCACCAATCAATCTTGATTTTTCACGTTTTTCACTATCTTCCTCTCGTTTTCTATCTCTGTGGTCTTCATCAAACTTCTTCATCTTTTCATTCTCTACAACTTTCATTTATTCCACTTCTTCTAATTCCCTCTAGATTTTAAGTTATTCTATTCCTTCCAAACCCCTATTTTCAATATAATTCTGTTGTGTTTTCAACTTGTTTTTGTTCCTGTTTCTATCCATCTCCATTTCTTCACGGTTTCTTCACACACCCAAAGCGGTTAGTCATCTTCCGGTCATCTCACGGTGTCGACTTCCAAGGCGGAGCGATCTTCATCCAAGGCTCGGCGAGGAAACGACGGCATTCTTCATCCATTGGTTAAAATTTCCTTCACTTATCTCTTATTATTTAAAGTTGTAATTTTATTTTACATTGCATTCTTCCACTTTCAAAGAAATAAAAATTCATCTATGCAAAGTTTTGAAAATATCATCTTTTCACCTCTTCCAATTTCTCTTATTTACTCATCTCATATTCTTTAGTTACGTTTTCATGCAATATAATTTCCTTTAGTGTTAATCTCACTCAAAAGATAAAAAATTAGTTTTCTAAACATAAGGATATATTCCAACTTGATCTATAAAATATTTTTCTTCCTCGTGGGATCGACCCGTTCTTACCACTTTACTCGTATTTTCAAAATCAATAAAGTGAGTGAGTGCGGTTTTATAAATTTTGAAGTTTGTGTGGCACGGCATTTTTAAACGACGGGTGCCGAGCGCATCAAATTTTTGGCGCCGTTGCCGGGGAAGAAAATTTTGAATGTTGGGATATTCTTGTGTTTGATGTGTATACTTGTATAATAATTTTTCTATTTTTATTTTGCAGGAAAAAGAAAATAAATCAGAAAATCAAAGAAATAGGAAAATCATACCTGAAATTCCAAGAAAATGAAGCGTCGCTGAAAGCCTGGTACTGTAGCAGTCAAGCGTCGCTAAAGGGTAGAAACGTAGGAACATGTTCTGTTTTTCTAATTTCTGAAAAATCTAAAAAAAAATCTAAAAAATCTATAAAAATAAAAAAAAACATCAAAATAAAAGAAATTTTTGTGCTAGCTAGATAGGTTCATTAACTAAAAAATATATATATATACTTGCACCAAAATAAAAAAAAATCTCATTTCAAGAATAGAAACCACACAACATGTTCTAGGTCATGCATCATTTAGCATAGAATTTTTCTTTGTTTAATTCCTATCATTGCATTTTGAAGATTGCGAGGGGCAAGGTACGTTCTACTTATCCTATTATGGCATGTATATTGCATAAGAACCCCTTGTTTGAAATTGTGGTGTGTATTTCATTTCAAAATATTCTAAGGGCCATACCCCTAAATAACATAAGGTGGGGATTTCATCACCCTTCCTTAGCCCACAAATCACATTTCCCTTGCATCTTTGCATGACCTAAACCTTAAATAAAAGTCAGTAGACATTGGCTCTATGATCATACTGTGATTTTAGTACGATTTGAGTTTACCCTCTTGTGAAAATCGGTGCCTAAGGCAAGACGGTCGGACGGCAAACGCCTTAAGCGGGCTAGTGGTTTGACATAATTAGGTCCCTACGAAAGTAGGGGGAGCCTCCCACTACCCCACCCCTTACCTGACTGGTGGAAATATTGAGGGTGAACTTAAATTACACTTTAGTCATTTTGTGAAACCCTATTTGTAGGTTTAGGTCACATCTAGGTCGTTAGGTAATTTGTGTTAACTTGTTTGTGTTTGCATAAATAAACAAGAATTCATCTTGGAGGGAAACCCACGCCTATGAATGAGCACTTTATTCCTTCTACTTACAAACCCTCAACCTGTATTCAATTCCCTGACATTCTCGTTGATCAATATGAGATTCGCCCTAGTCTCATCCAGATGCTCCCATCTTTTATGGGAATCTCAATGAAAATCCTTATAGACATCTAGATGATTTTCTAGAAGTTTGTTCCCTGATCAAAATTCAGAATTTTAATGATGATGCCTTGAAATTGATTTTATTTCCATTCACATTGAAAGATAAAGCCAAATGTTGGTTAAGGAGTTTTGGAAAGACTATCAGGACTTGGGAAGATATGCAGTTAGAATTTTTGAAAAAAATTTATTCCAAAGTCCGGACCAACATGATGAGAAGGGCGATTATAGGATTTACTCAACGTCCGGGAGAGTAAATTCATGAATCTTGGGAGAGACTGAAGGATCTAGTAAGTCAATGTCCACACCATGGGTTGCCCAAATGGCAAATTATATTTACATTTTATGAGGGGTTATCCGATTTTGATAGGCAAATGGTGGACATATATTGCGGATGGGCATTTATGAGCAAAGGTGAAGATGATGCATATGATCTGTTTGAAATTTTGAGTGCAAATTCGATAAATCGTGCCTCCATCTCATCTCATCAACAATCCGTAGGACATGTCAAACAGGCTGAAAACCCAATCCACACTTTCACGGAAGTCTGTGAATTCTGTGCCAGTCTCACTTACCATGTGAGTCAGTGCCCTACTATAGTCCAACTCCCCTTGGTCATCCAAGCTCAAGTTCAAAATGCCCTAGGGTTCTCTCAGCTCAAGCATGCTACATTTTCAGATGATTATAATCTTGGCTGGAGTAATCACCCAAATTTACCTTGGATGGATCTAACATTCCAAGCCCATCTGTCTAAACTTTCACCCCAATCAGCCCACGAGCGGCCAATGTGTACTCAACCTCCGCCCAACTCATCTCACCCAGATTTCAGAATCAACATTGATACTAGGGGTGATTCACCGGGCCACTGCTTTGAACCTCAAATCGTGTACTCTCAGTCTACTTATCAACCCTCTCCTTCAACATTACACCAACCCCCTCAATATGGGAATGATGATGATGAGGATAATCTTCTGCCTATCATTTTGGCTCGAGATATCACTATTGAAAGTGAGGGGGAGTGTGCACGTAATACCATGATGAAGGAAGGGAAGGAAGAAGGGGGTGGCTTCAAGACTAATGATGATCATATTGATATCATCACCCCATTCTATGAATATTTTGAGATTGAGAATATTACTGTAAAGGATAATGGCCCAAACAACTCAATTGAGGAAATAAATAACGAGGAGGAGTACTTTGTAAGTAATAATATTGTTGATTTAATGAAACAAAATTCTGAATATTCTCCTCCCTTGGAAGAACATGATGATGGGGCCTTATTAGAAAAGTTTACATTTCATCTACCGACCCCATTTCTGAAAAATTTGATTGATAATTTTGGGTTTAGTGATGAGTGTGATGATGGGCCCGTCTTAGAGAAATTCACATTTGATCTGACCTATGAAGAAAGGGCCAGACTGGAATCATTTACATTTCCTCTATCCACCCCATTAGTGGGTAATTTGGTTAATAATCCTCAGATGAGTGATGAGTGTGATGAAGGGGCTTCATTAGAAAATTTCATATTTGATCTGACCCCTGAAGCCTATCTAATGAAGTCTGAATCTGTGGATGCGTTAGATACTGCGCTCGTGCTTCCTTCTACTTTGATTCCCCTGCCAGTTGAGCCTCTCCAATTTGACATTCTAGGACCTGAGGGGGATGTGCCAACCACATTCATCTTTGATTTGACTTCCTCTCAGAAAGACAAGTTGATCAATGCCCTTAAAGTTCATGAGGCTGTTACTGATAGGAAAGTGGCTAACGATGACAATCTTATTCCTGAGCTACCAGGGCCTGAACAAGTTACCATAGAGGAAGTCGTTCCTAAAGGGCTCGTCATGAGAGACGATACAGGACAAGAGGACCAATGGATTGATTTTGTGCAAGGGTTCCACCTCGATCATGATAAATTATTGACCATTGATCATTTCTGGATCCCTAAAGATGAAAACTGGCTCACACACATGGTTAACGTTAAAATCAATAATGTGCGAGACCCACATATTTCTTGTCCCAATCCGTACATACTTCCTCTTGTCTTCCAATGGTATGAGGGCTGGAATTTGAAGGAAGACAAGATCACATGGTGGCTCATTCTGAATGCCACCCGTTGGTTAACGAACTACATTGCGTGTGGTTGAAGACGTAAAACTTAGCGCTTTTTGGGAGGCAACCCAATATGTTTGATTTCTTTGTGTACTAATAAATGGCTTTTTGGGAGACAACCCAAGTTTTTCTTGTGTTTGTATTTTTATTTTGCAGGCGTGAATAAAAGATAAGTTGGGGAGAGAGAGATGATTGCTTGCATTGTTGTCCTAATTTTTAAAGTCCAGTACCACCTTTCGTTAGCAAGGATGCCCGTCGAAGTTCACTTCCGTCAGGTTGTACCGTTCCTTCCCAAGTTTCATGTCTACATTATTCATTATTCTCTATTGTTCAGGCCATTGAGGACAATGTCATTTAAGTTGGGGGGGACGGAAATCATGTCATTGCACATGTTGCATTCATATACGACCTCATTTTTAAATAAAAAAAATAAATTAGAAAACCCAAAAAACCAAATAAAACCCATTTTTGAGTTTTTCTGATTCATGCTTCTATTGAAAAGGAATCTAGAATAGAAAAGACTAAGGAAAAGGATGATAGATAATTTCTTTAATCTATCTATGGAAAACTGAGTTAAGAATCTCTTTAAAGTTCATGTGCACTTTCGAAAAAAAAGAGAGCAAATCACGTTGCACGCTAATGAAACAAGAAGGACAAGCCTTCTGCTATTTTAGACATACTGTCTGATATTCTGCACTTCTTGAAGAAGAGATCTTTTAGAAGCTTTCTGCCATGTTATCTATTAAAAAATAAAATTTTGAGAAAAACACCATGAAAAATGCTCCGATTCTGAGTAACCGGGCCTACTTCACCTAAGACGTGTTGAGGTTTGCGTCAAAAGGAAAAGGGAACTTTGATCTGTGTAACCGGGCCTACTTCACCTAAGACGTGTTGAGGTTCGCGTAAAACAGTGAAGGGTAGTGCAGCATCATGTGTGTATAGAAAAAAATGTAGACAGAAAAAGAGAAAAATATATAGATCCCAAAAGGGACAAACGTAATAAGACAGACAAAAAGCTATTATGCTTAATGCTATGATTAAGAAGTGCAGAGTTGAAAGACACTTACTTACAATAGCAAATGGAGGACGCAATTATCTTCAATGTAGACTTAGCATCTCACATGCACAAGTGCTACTGAATTTTGATTAGACTTCTTAATCATGTACCTAATTTCCAAATTTAAGGCTAGTATGTGGTAATGAGTCCAGATTCCTAATCCTTAGTTGACTCTATGAAAGATGCTCTGGAAATGAGGCATGGATATTGTAAACTCTTGTTGGTCCTAAAATTTTTAATTATTTGCATTGCTAAGGGACTAGCAATGAGTAAGTTGGGGTGTGTGATAAGTGTGTATTTTTACATATTAATTCATGTTATATACATTTTTATGAGCTTAAATAATAATAAATATACACGTAGCACACTTACTTTTAATTTAGAGTCAAATATTTAATTTTCTGAAATTAAATAATTTTAATAACGATATTTACTTATTTATGTAGGAACTCGGTACGAGGGAAGCGACAAGAAACAAATATAAAAAAAAATAGAAAGGGAAAATAACAAAAAAATAATAATAAAGGCCAAAAGCCCATGGACTTGTTCAAAAAGAAAAGAAAAAGAAATAAACTTATTTGATATTTTTTTGGGCTTTTATAATATATATACATAATATATATATCAATATAGATAATATATAGAGATAATATAAGATATATATATATATATATATATATATATATATATATATATATATATATATATATTGTGAGTGTGTGTGCGTGTGTTTGTTTGCAGGTGGAACAGGTGCCGCCTTCGCAGGCGGCACGGTCGACGAGGGGAAGAGGAAGGCGCGTCAACGCGCCTTCCCCGCGGTCAAACGCACGCGGGCGCACCGCGACGCAGTCGCGGCGGAAGGAGGCCGGCGCACGCGGTGGAAGAGGAAGGCGGCGGCGCACGGCGGCGCACGCGCCAGGAGGAGAGAGAAAGTGAGAGAAAGAGAGAGAAAGGGAGAGGAAGGAAGAGAAAGGAGGAGAAAAAATAGAGAAAAATAGGGAAAAATCAGGAAAAATTATAGAAGTGTGCAACACATGTTGGCACACCTTCCTAAGTCAAAAATTACAGCAATGACTTATGTTTGTCAACAAAAGAGGTAAGGCATGTTCACATAGGGTGGGGTTGTTTTAACACCCTATAAAAGGGGCTTCAAATGTAATGAAAAGGGAGTTATTAGGAGTAGTTGCTAAGAGTTGGAATGGGGTTGCTTTGAGTTCTTGAAGTTCATTCTTGTTGGCCTTAGTTGAGCTTCATAGGAGAGTTAGAGAGTTATGTTTTGAGAGCTTTTGATGCAAACTTTGTAAGTTGATATTATTTTAATGAATGGTTTGTTCAAGTATTTAGTCCTTTCTTAGTCCCATTACTTATTGTTCTGATCTCCATTTCATTTTTCTGTCTTCACAAAAGTTGTTCATATTTAAGTGTTCTTCAATTTCTCTTTCTATCATTTCCCTTAATTCTTTCTAATTTGAAAGTTATTTCCCGTTTTCCTAAGTACTATTCTACGTGATTACTGTTCATCCGAGGTGATACCTTCTAGTATTCTTCTGTTTTGAAGCCTTTCCAATCCTCTTTTCACTCTGCGTTCTTCATGAAAGTTGTTCTTCTCTTGTAGATATAAAATTTCTTCTTCTACCACGTCTTCTAATTCTTCTTAGTTTGAGAGTTATAATTAATTTTTCACTGTGTTATTTTCTACCGTTTTACTGTTCATCCGCACCAATCAATCTTAAGTTTTCATATTTTTCACTATCTTCCTCTCGTTTTCTATCTCTGTGGTCTTCACCAAACGTATTCATCTTTTCATTCTCTACAACTTTCATTTATTCCACTTCTTCTAATTCCCTCTAGATTTTAAGTTATTCTATTCCTTCCAAACCCCTATTTTCAATATAATTCTATTGTGTTTTCAACTTATTTTTGTTCCTATTTCTATCCATCTCCATTTCTTCACAGTTTCTTCACACACCCAAAGCGGTTAGTCATCTTCCGGTCATCTCACGGCGTCGACTTCCAATGCGGAGCGATCTTCATCTGTAGCAACCCTGGGAAAAAAATAAAGATTTTAGAAAATGAATCAAATTAAAATAAAAGATAAGTAAATAGATGATGAAAGCCTAAACGCATAAGAATCAGCCAGAAGGAAAATAACGCCTTGGGTCAAGGCGCTACTTCAAAAAGAAACGCCCTTATACAAGGCGCGAATTCCAGAAAGGACGCCAACAGATGAGGTCGTCAATTCTCAGCGGCCAACATAAATAAAAAGGGGCAGGTATAAGTGACGCCCTCTACATGGACGCGTTTCACATAAGAAATGACGCTTGACAAGGCGTTAATTTAAATTAACGCCCTCACTTAGGACGTTAATTCAGTTCGAGTTTCGTTCGACCCAGGAGTCTATCCAGAGTAAGTTCTGGATAACTACGTCGAAAGTTGAATATAGTAGGGACTCTATCATGGCAATACTATCCTTAATCAAACTATAACTCCAGTACGATCCTAAAAACTCTATAAATACTCCCTAATCAAGCCCTGATCGCTATTTTGGCGTTCGTCTGCTGCTGCCGTGCACGAAGAACATGTAGTGTTCTTCTTTTCCTTCAGTCATGGTTTAAGGAAGATAATGATCGTTCGTCTTTCCTCTTCCTCTACAGGTTGCCTGTGGTGTGAAGACGATCACCCCTTTTGACTGAAGATCGGGTATTCTTCGTCCATCTTCATCTTCTGCCTCTCCTTTATCTCCTGCAAGACATCATACTCTGTTCGTAACAGAGTACCGTTTCTTCATCCGGTTAATCTTCAACGAAAGGTAGGTTTTCTCAAGATCGTAGCCCAAACTAGCTTAAGATCTTAATAATATCATCGGTCGTGCTTGCATATAGTTTTATCGTGGTTTCAGATGTTTTCCATGTAATTTCAAAAAGAAACGCCCTTGACAAGGGCGCTAATTTAAAGAAGCAACCCATACTAGGGCGCTAATTATTGTTTTGACGTCCTGCCCAGAAGTCGTCAATTGTATGTGATTAATAAATACCCGCGTTCAAAATTTAATATCTATGTAACCATGAATATAACATATTGCATGAGTATACCTGTGAAATCCTGCTATTTTTCCTGTCATGATCATGTACCCGTTTTCCTGAAATTTTATTATCTGAAAATTTGGTAAATTCTGGAATTCACGACCTTGTCTAGGTCGCCTCTTATTTAACTGACGCCCCAGAACAGGGCGCTAATTGAAAAGTAACGCCCCTGTCCAGGGCGCATTTTTGCTAAAATTCCATATTATCTAAATTCTGCAAAAATAGAAATACAGAATGGACGACTGCTGTATAAGTCGTCAAAATTGTAATTAAACGCCCTTGTAAAAGGCGTTAATTTCATTAAAAATGACTTTACCTAAGTCGCTACTTTCCTGAGTTATTATTTTCGCTGATACTGATAACCGAGGGTTTCAATATATAAGTATAATATCGGCACTATATTCCACTCCGTGAATATAGTCCCATGTTTCATGATGTTTTATCGTTTACCCATTAACTCTCAGTGGCATACAAGCTCTCCATTGTACATTCCGTTCCTTTGGACTAGCGAGTTAGTCATAGAGACCTCTATAAGACTCCTCGAGCCTTAGATTCCCTCAAGGCCGACTGAGCTGGTTGTACCCTAAAAACCCATTACACAATCTTTGCCATGTCACTCTATAGAAACATGGTATATCGGCCCTCATGCCATGCCATGTGTATGATATGAGAATTATCTTAATGAACGGGGTAAAGCATGACATTGTTATGATGTTCTTGTAAACCCCAATTCTATAACAACATTGTTATGATGTTCTTGTAGACCCCAATTCTATATTAAACTTGATGTTCTTGTGGACCTCAATTCTATATAAAGAATGTCCATACTTGTTTGTCATGGTACCCAAGTTAGGGAACCAATTCCACCTAGTTTTTTTATCGATAATCGTGATTGTACCGTTATTATCGCCTATCTATGTCAAGTGTCATGTTTTGGACTCTATTCTATCAAAGTCTATCCTACGTGTCTACAAGTTTTATCCTTGAAATTCCATATTGGCTATATACAAAAGTGGATGTTAAAAATACATGATTAATGCCTACGCATATAGGGCCAGATCTGGTCCTAGGAGGAGCACCCGAAAGTACTTGTGCCCATGGGAGTTGATTGATCACGGTATTGGCATTATACCGAAGTGCATGACTAGCTTGATTGAACATTCCACAAATCTTGTACTTGACTTGATATTACGTGACTTGCGTGACCCGAGAAAGGGTAATTGTATACTCGCTTGCTTGAAACATAATAGCCAAATTCCAACATGACATGATGAATACACTTGCTTGAAAGTCTTGATATCTGCTTGATAAGTTATTGAAAGTTCATGACTAGTTCTTCTTGCTATCTTATTGTTATACTCTCTCTCTATCTTGTCGTTTTGCGAGCATGCATAGCTATAGTGCATTCATGGAAAGTGTAATTACTTGAACCCCTTGCTAGTTCTTGAGATATAATTTCCTACTGAGCGTTTGCTCACTCAGTGTTTCCATACTTTTCAGGTAAGTCCGACGATGAGGGAACTCAATTTGAAGGGGATGGCCAAGAGTGAAAGAGTTAGAGCTATTCAAGCGTCCATCAGTCCTGTCTTTTCTATATTTTCTTGAGTCAGAATTGTACCTTTCTTTTATTTTTATTGAGTCTTGTACTTGCAAGGGTTTGTAATAGACATATTCTTATTAAAGGAATTAATGGATTGGGTTATCTTTATATTTGCGCACTCTGTCTTTGTGTCGAATACACTACTACTCTGATTGACATGATTGATATAAACTCGTCGCGCATCTCCGGGTATCTTCCGCGCTCGGGGCGTGACAGTTTTTGTGGTATCAGAGCCTAGGGTATTCAATTCCTAGGAAAACCCAAGTCCAAGGATAGGTTCAAACCTTTAACCAGTGAGATTGGGTAGAACCAAGGGTTGAGTTAACATAAAAACTTAAAAGCCCTTAACGCGAGTATATACTAATATAGTTATTGTAATTGTAGGATAATGGCTGCCGAACGTGTCCAGTGGCGCAACATGCAGCGTACACTCCAAGGCATGACCCAAGTGCTGCAACAAGTAGCACAGGGAGGTGCACAACGAGCCGGAAGTCTCCGCCAAGTCTTCAAGAACATGAACCCTCCCAAATTCATGGGTTCTACTGATCCGGATGACGCAGAGCACTGGATCAGGGAGACGGAGCGTATATTCCGTGTTATGCATTGCACGGATCAAGATAAAGTCTTATTACCTACTTTCCAACTAGAAAGGGATGCCCGATGCTGGTGGGAGTCAGTCGAAGCTACTATAAATCAAGACCAAATTACTTGGGAAGAATTTGTTGAACATTTCAACAATAAATATTTTTCAGACCGAGTCCAAGAAAAAAAAGCTACCGAATTTGTCGCACTCAAGCAATGGTCATTATCGGTGGCGGAGTACGAGGCACAATTCTCTAGATTGTCTCGGTATGCTAAGCACTTAGTTAGCACCGAGAAGATGAAAGCTAGGAGGTTCCTTAATGGGCTCAGGCCCCAATATATTACCCAGCTGGCGCCAATGGATATTCAGGTCTACTCAGAGATAGTACGCCGAGCTCAATTGTTAGAAGATGCCACGGAGCTATCAGATAGAATCCGTGGGAAGGATAAGAAGGAACAAGTTACAAGTTCGGGTTCCTTTAAACCCAACTTCAAGAAGAGGCCTAGCACTGGAGGTACTTCTTCTCAAGACCAAAAATTTAAGAAGACCAAGCCCTTCTTTATCATTACTACACCTTCGAATATAATATGCAAGCATTGTGACAAGGCTGGTCATAAAGTCGAAGAGTGCTGGAGGAAACTTGGAGCATGTCTCCGTTGCGGGAGCCGTGAGCATCGGATTCCCGATTGCCCATTACTTAATGATCAAACCGGTGACGGAAAGCGCCCGGTAATCAAGAACACTCGTCTTCACGTAATTAAGGAGACCGAAGAAGAAGAAGGCGGACTAGTAGAAGGTACACTGAAAGTTTGTTCCAAGTATGCACATGTTGTAGCAACCCTGATAAAAATAAGAATTTTTAATAAATCAAGTTAAAATAAAAGATAAGTAAATAGATGACAAAGAGCCTAAATGGGTAAATCATTAATCAAGAAGAAATAACGCCTTTGGTCAAGGCGCGACTTCGAAAAGAAACGCCCTTACATAAGGCGTTAATTATAAAAAGGACGTCAACACCAAAGGGCGTCAATTCCCAAACGGCCGAAATAAATAAAGGGCAAGTATAAGTGACGCCCTCTACATGGGCGCGTTTTACATAAGAAATGACGCTTGACAATGCGTCAATTTAAATTAACGCCCTCGCTTAAGACGTTAATTCAGATCGAGTTTTGTTCGACCCAGGAGTCTATCCAGGGTAAGTTCTGGATAACTACGTCGAAGGTGGAATATGGTAAGAACTCTATCATGGGAGTATTACTTCCAATACAACTCTAACCCTATTAGGATCCCCAAAATCCTATAAATATCCTCCTAAATCAACCCTTGATCGCTATTTGGCGATCTGCTGCTGCTGTCATCAACGTGAAGAACATGTAATGTTCTTCCTCTTTATTTTTGGCTGTGTGTGTTGAAAGAACGTTGATGTTCTTTTCCTTCCTCATCTTCCTATACAGGTTGTCTGTGTTGAGAAGACGATCACCCCTTTTTACTGAAGATCGGGTATTCTTCGTCCATCTCCTGCAAGTTATCTCTGTTCGAGAACAGAGCATCATTTTCTTCTCCAAACCTTCATCCGTTCATCAGTTAAAAACTTCAAAAGGTAGGTTTTCTCAAGAACGTAGCCCAAACTAGCTTAATATCTTTAATAATATCATCGATCCTCCATGCATATAGTTTTATTGTGGTTTCAACTGTTTCTATGCAATTTTCAAAGCAACGCCCTTGACCAGGGCGCTAATTTAAAGAAGCGACCCACGCTAGGGCGCTAATTATTGTTTTGACGCCTTGCCCAGGAGTCGTCAATTACATGTAATTAATAAATACCCACGTTTAAAATTTAATATCTATGTAACCATGAATCTAATATATTGCATGAGTATACCTATGAAATCATGTTAATTATCTTGTCATGACCATGAAAATGTTTTCCTGAAATTTTATCATCTGAAAGTCGATAAATTGTTGAATTAACGACCTGCACAAGGTCGTCTCTTATTGAACTGACGCCCCAGACCAGGGCGCTAATTTAAAAGTAACGCCCCTGTCCAGGGCGCGTTTTTATTAAAATTCCAGAATATTGATTTTCTGTAGAATGGAAATATTGAAGGGACGACTAATGTATAAGTCGTCAAATTGTGAATAAACGCCCCTGAATAAGGCGTTAATTGGATAATTAATGACTTAGCTTAAGTTGCTATTTTCTGTATTTCTGTTTTACACTGATTACTGTCAACCGAAGGGTTATATATATATATATATATATATATATATATGTAATCGGCACTATATTCCGTTCCGTGAATATAGTCCCACGTTTCATGATGATTTATCATTTACTCACTAATTCTCATTGACATACAAGCTCTCCATTGGACATTCCGTTCCTTTGGACTAGCGAGTTAGTCATAGAGACCTCCGTAAGTCTCCTCGCAGCCTTGGATTCCCTCAAGGCCGACTGAGCTAGTTGTACCATAAAAACCCATTACACTATTTTACCATGTCACTCTATAGAAACATGGTATACCGGCCCTCATGTTATGCAAAGTGTGTATCATGAGAATTCTCTTAATGGGATGAGGTTATCATGCCATTTGATGCTGTTCTTGTAAACCCCAATTCTATATCAACATTGTCATGATGTTCTTGTAAACCCCAACTCTATATCAACATTGTTATGATGTTCTTGTAAACTCCAATTCTATATTAAACTTGATGTTCTTGTGGACCTCAATTCTATATAAAGAATGTCCATACTTATTTGTCATGGTACCCAAGTTAGAGAACTAATTCCACCTAGTTTTATCGATAATCGTGATTATACCGTTATTATCGCCTATCTATGTCAAGTATCATATTTTAGACTCTATTCTATCCAAGTTTATCCTACATGTCTACAAGCTTTATTCTTGAAATTACATAATGGCTATACACAAAAGTGGATGTTAAAATACATGATTAATGCCTGCGCGTATAGGGCCCGATCTGGTCCTGGGAGGAGCACCCGAAAGTACTTGTGCCCATGGGAGTTGATTGATCACGGTATTGGCATTATACCGAAGTGCATGACTAGCTTGATTGAACATTCCACAAATCTTGTACTTATACTTGACTTGATATTACATGACTTGCGTGACCCGAAAAAGGGAAATTGCATACTTGCGTGCTTGAACGTGATAGCCAAATTTTCACATGACATGATGAATACACTTGCTTGAATATCTTGATATCTTTTAATATAAGTTCATGAAAGTTCATGACTAGTTCTTCTTGCTATCTTATTGTTATACACTCTCTCTATCTTGTCGTTATATGCCAGCATGCATAGCTATAGTGCATTCATGAAAGATGTAATCACTTAAACCCCTTGCTAGTTCTTGAGATATAATTTCCTACTGAGCGTTCGCTCACTTAGTGTTTCTCTACTTTTCAGGTAAGTTCGACGGTGAGGGAACTCAAACGGATGGGGAAAATCAAGAGTGAAAGAGATAGAGCTTCTTCCGTGTTATCTAGTCTTTTTCATATTTTCTTGAGTCAACCTTGTATTTTTCCTTTATTTTAGTTAGTACTTCAAGGGTTTGTAATAGACATATTCTTATGAAGGAATAAAGGATTGGGTTATCTTTATTTTTGCGCATCTCTGATTTTGGTGTCGAATACACTAATACTCTGATTGACATGATTGATATAAACTCGTCACGTGTCTCCGGGTATCTTCCGCTCTCGGGGCGTGACACATGTCTTATTTGATACGGGTGCATCACATTCTTTTATTTCTAAGAAGTTTGCTAACCCACTACCTATGGAACCGGAATGGATGAAAATAATTTTATCTACTCCTCTCGGAAACGAAACCGATATTACTCACCATTATCAAAACTGTGAAGTCTTGGTAAAAGGAAGAAATCTTCCTATCGATCTCATATGTTTAGATCTGAAGGAGTATGATGTCATACTGGGAGCGGATTGGTTATCCAAATACCAGGCAACAGTCGATTGCCGCAATAGCAAGGTTACTTTCAAGGACTTTCCAGAACTAGTCTATTCTAGCCCTAAGAGTCGGAGCGAGTCACCTCTTATTTCGGCTCTCCGAGCTAGCAAGCTAATAAGGAAAGGATGTGTATCTTTCCTTGCATTTGTCACGATTAAGAAGGCTAAGGAAACTAAGATAGAAGATATCCCAGTTGTGCAAGAATTTCCGGATGTGTTTCCGGAAGATTTGCCGGGATTACCCCCACAAAGAGAAGTGGCCTTCACCATCGACTTAGTCCCTGGTGCTGGACCTGTTTCTAAGGCACCTTATAGAATGTCCCTTGCTGAACTCAAGGAGTTAAAGGAGCAATTAATGGAACTTCTTAAGAAAGGATTCATTAGACCGAGTACTTCCCCGTGGGGAGCGCCTGTGCTATTTGTAAAGAAGAAGGATGGATCCATGAGACTATGCATCGACTATCGACAGTTGAATCATCTCACTATCAAGAACAAGTATCCACTGCCGAGAATCGATGAGTTATTTGATCAAATATCTGGATCCATGTATTTTTCAAAGATTGATCTCAGGTCGGGATATCATCAACTAAAAATCAAGGATGATGACATTCATAAGACTGCATTCAGAAGCAGGTATGGCCATTATGAATTTGTTGTTATGCCTTTCGAACTAACGAATGCCCCTGCTGCCTTTATGCAGTTAATGAATAGTATATTCAGGCCTTATTTGGATCAAGTGGTGGTCTTTATTGATGATATATTAATTTATTCCAAGACTAAGGAAGAGCATGAGGAGCATTTGAGGATTGCATTACAAATATTGAGGACAAACCAATTACATGCAAAACTCAGCAAGTGTGAATTCTGGCTTGAGGAAGTGACTTTTCTCGTACATGTTATATCAAAGGATGGCTTATCAGTAGATCCATCAAAAGTTGAAGCTGTAAGAAATTGGGAAAGACCGACCAATGCTAGCGAGATCCGAAGTTTCTTAGGTCTTGCTGGCTATTACAGGCGATTCATCAAAGATTTCTCTAAAATCGCCGTACCACTTACGAGGTTAACTCGCAAGGAGATCCGTTATGAATGGAGTGAGGAATGTGAAAGAAGCTTCCAAACTCTCAAGGATCATCTTACTACAGCTCCTGTCTTAGCTTTACCAATGGAAGGAGAGAAATTCGAGGTATACACTGATGCTTCTGGCATTGGTCTCGGATGTGTTCTAATGCAACAAGGAAAGGTTATAGCTTATTCTTCTCGTCAATTGAAGAAGCATGAAGAGAACTACTCCGTCCATGACTTAGAATTGGCCGCGGTGATATTTGCACTCAAAATATGAAGACATTATCTTTACGGAGTACAGTTTACTGTATACTCTGATCACAAGAGTCTCAAGTATCTCTTTTCACAAAAGGAACTAAATATGAGGCAAAGACGTTGGCTAGAATATCTCAAGGACTTCGACTTCAATATACAATATCATCCCGGAAAGGGTAACCATGTAGCAGATGCCCTTAGTCGAAAGCCGAGAGCACTGTTAGCCAATTGTATGATTCAAGAATGGAAATTGCTGGAGCAATTCTCTGAACTCAATATAAGCATGGACACAGACTTTCAATGTGTCACATTATCTCATATAAGCATTCATCCAGACCTATTAGCTGAAATACAAGCACTTCAAGATAATGACCCAATATTAGTAGAGATCAAAGGCAAACTGGAAGGACAATCTGATTTCCAAATAACTTGTGAAGGAAGATTAATGTTCAGGAATAGAACTTGCATACCGGATTGTCTCGAGTTAAAGAAGAAGATCTTAGATGAAGCTCATAGATCAAGGTACACGATTCATCCTGGATCGACCAAAATGTACCAAGATGTGAAGAGGAATTTTTGGTGGCCCAACATGAAAAGGGAAATAGCAGACTATGTATCACGCTGTCTCACTTGCCAACAGGTCAAGGCGGAACACCAAAAGCCTGCTGGAAAATTACATCCTCTAGATATTCCCAAATGGAAGTGGGAGAATATTAGTATGGATTTCATCATGGGTTTATCTAAATCAAAAGGAGGACATGATGGAATATAGGTTATTATTGACCGATTGACTAAATCGGCGCATTTCTTGCCAATAAAGAGTTGATGGTCAGTTGATGTTTTGGCTGCATTATACATCAAGGAAATAGTCAGATTACATGGTATTCCTGTTTCAATCGTGTCTGACAGAGATCCCCGTTTTACTTCTCATTTTTGGAAGGGACTACAACATTCGTTGGGAACAAGGCTTAACTTTAGTACAGTTTTTCACCCTCAAACGGATGGTCAGACCGAGAGAACTAATCAGGTGGTTGAAGATATGCTCAGAGCTTGCATCATTGATTTCGATGGAAGCTGGCATGATCACTTGCCGTTGGTGGAATTTGCATACAATAATAGCTACCAGGCAAGTATACAAATGGTACCTTTCAAAGTTTTATACGGAAGGAGTTGCAGATCACCCTTATGCTGGGACGAAGTTGGAGAAAAATAATTATTAGGTCTAGATATGGTAAGGGATACCACCGAGAAGATACAATTGATTAGAGAAAGACTGCAAGTAGCTCAGTCTAGACAAAAGACTTATGCTGACACAAGAAGGAGAGATCTCGAATTCCAAGTGGGAGATCACGTATTTCTCAAGATATCACCTGGACGTGACATACGGAGATTTGGTGTTAAGGGCAAGCTTACACCAAGATTCATTGGACCTTTTGAGATACTGGAAAGAGTTGGCGAGGTTGCTTATCGCATCGCATTGCCTCCTCAATTGTCTGGAGTACATAATGTGTTCCACATATCTATGTTGAAGAAGTATGTACACGATCCATCACATATTATTGAACATGGAGACTTAGTTATCCAGAAGGATCTCACATATGAACAGAAGCCCATAAAGATACTAGATCGTGAAGTACGTACTCTAAGGAATAAGGTTATTCCCATGCTAAAAGTACAATGGAATAAGAGCTCCGATCATGAAGCCACATGGGAGACCGAGGAATTCATGAGAAAGCAATTTCTAGAATTATTTTAAGGTATATACTATACACTCTCCACATATATATACTATGGAATTTGGGAACCAAATTCTTTTAAGTGGGGGAGGGTGTAGCAACCCTGGGAAAAAAATAAAGATTTTGAAAAATGAATCAAATTAAAATAAAAGATAAGTAAATAGATGATGAAAGCCTAAACGCATAAGAATCAGCGAGAAGGAAAATAACGCCTTGGGTCAAGGCGCTACTTCAAGAAGAAACGCCCTTATACAAGGTGCGAATTCCAGAAAGGATGCCAACAGATGAGGTCGTCAATTCTCAGCGGCCAACATAAATAAAAAGGGGCAGGTATAAGTGACGCCCTCTACATGGACGCGTTTCACATAAGAAATGACGCTTGACAAGGCGTTAATTTAAATTAACGCCCTCACTTAGAACGTTAATTCAGTTCGAGTTTCGTTCGACCCAGGAGTCTATCCAGAGTAAGTTCTGGATAACTACGTCGAAAGTTGAATATAGTAGGGACTCTATCATGGCAATACTACCCTTAATCAAACTATAACTCCAGTACGATCCTAAAAACTCTATAAATACTCCCTAATCAAGCCCTGATCGCTATTTTGGCGTTCGTCTGCTGCTGCCGTGCACGAAGAACAGGTAGTGTTCTTCTTTTCCTTCAGTCACGGTTTAAGGAAGATAATGATCGTTCGTCTTTCCTCTTCCTCTACAGGTTGCCTGTGGTGTGAAGACGATCACCCCTTTTGACTGAAGATCGGGTATTCTTCGTCCATCTTCATCTTCTGCCTCTCCTTTATCTCCTGCAAGACATCATACTCTGTTCGTAACAGAGTACCGTTTCTTCATCCGGTTAATCTTCAACGAAAGGTAGGTTTTCTCAAGATCGTAGCCCAAACTAGCTTAAGATCTTAATAATATCATCGGCCATGCATGCATATAGTTTTATCATGGTTTCAGATGTTTTCCATGTAATTTCAAAAAGAAACGCCCTTGACAAGGGCGCTAATTTAAAGAAGCAACCCACACTAGGGCGCTAATTATTATTTTGACGCCCTGCCCAGAAGTCGTCAATTGTATGTGATTAATAAATACCCACGTTCAAAATTTAATATCTATGTAACCATGAATATAACATATTGCATGAGTATACCTGTGAAATCCTGCTATTTTTCCTGTCATGATCATGTACCCATTTTCCTGAAATTTTATTGTCTGAAAATTTGGTAAATTCTGGAATTCACGACCTTGTCTAGGTCGCCTCTTATTTAACTGACGCCCCAGAACAGGGCGCTAATTGAAAAGTAACGCCCCTGTCCAGGGCGCGTTTTTGCTAAAATTCCATATTATCTAAATTCTGCAAAAATAGAAATACAGAATGGACGACTGCTGTATAAGTCGTCAAAATTGTAATTAAACGCCCTTGTAAAAGGTGTTAATTTCATTAAAAATGACTTTACCTAAGTCGCTACTTTCCTGAGTTATTATTTTCGCTGATACTGATAACCGAGGGTTTCAATATATAAGTATAATATCGGCACTATATTCCACTCCGTGAATATAGTCCCATGTTTTATGATGTTTTATCGTTTACCCATTAACTCTCAGTGACATACAAGCTCTCCATTGGACATTCCGTTCTTTTGGACTAGTGAGTTAGTCATAGAGACCTCCATAAGACTCCTCGAGCCTTGGATTCCCTCAAGGCCGACTGAGCTGGTTGTACCCTAAAAACCCATTACACAATCTTTGCCATGTCACTCTATAGAAACATGTTATACCTGCCCTCATGCCATGCCATGTGTATGATATGAGAATTATCTTAATGAACGGGGTAAAGCATGACATTGTTATGATGTTCTTATAAACCCCAATTCTATAACAACATTGTTATGATGTTCTTGTAGACCCTAATTCTATATTAAACTTGATGTTCTTGTGGACCTCAATTCTATATAAAGAATGTCCATACTTGTTTGTCATGGTACCCAAGTTAGGGAACCAATTCCACCTAGTTTTTTTATCGATAATCGTGATTGTACCGTTATTATCGCCTATCTATGTCAAGTGTCATATTTTGGACTCTATTCTATCAAAGTCTATCCTACGTGTCTACAAGCTTTATCCTTGAAATTCCATATTGGCTATATACAAAAGTGGATGTTAAAAATACATGATTAATGCCTGCGCATATAGGGCCCGATCTGGTCCTGGGAGGAGCACTCGAAAGTACTTGTGCCCATGGGAGTTGATTGATCACGGTATTGGCATTATACCGAAGTGCATGACTAGCTTGATTGAACATTCCACAAATCTTGTACTTGACTTGATATTACGTGACTTGCGTGGCCCGAGAAAGGGTAATTGTATACTCGCTTGCTTGAAACATAATAGCCAAATTCCAACATGACATGATGAACACACTTGCTTGAAAGTCTTGATATCTGCTTGATAAGTTATTGAAAGTTCATGACTAGTTCTTCTTGCTATCTTATTGTTATACTCTCTCTCTATCTTGTCGTTTTGCGAGCATGCATAGCTATAGTGCATTCATGGAAAGTGTAATTACTTGAACCCCTTGCTAGTTCTTGAGATATAATTTCCTACTGAGCGTTCGCTCACTCAGTGTTTCCATACTTTTCATGTAAGTCCGACGATGAGGGAACTCAATCTGAAGGGGATGGTCAAGAGTGAAAGAGTTAGAGCTATTCAAGCGTCCATCAGTCCTGTCTTTTCTATATTTTCTAGAGTCAGAATTGTACCTTTCTTTTATTTTTATTGAGTCTAGTACTTGCAATGGTTTGTAATAGACATATTCTTATTAAAGGAATTAATGGATTGGGTTATCTTTATACTTGCGCACTCTGTCTTTGTGTCGAATACACTACTACTCTGATTGACATGATTGATATAAACTCGTCGCGCATCTCCGGGTATCTTCCGCGCTCGGGGCGTGACATCATCTAAGGCTCGGCGAGGAAACGATGGCATTCTTCATCCATTGGCTAAAATTTCCTTCACTTATCTCTTGTTATTTAAAGTTGTAATTTTATTTTACATTGCATTCTTTCACTTTCAAAGAAATAAAAATTCATCTATGCAAAGTTTTAAAATTCTCATCTTTTCACCTCTTCCAATTTCTCTTCTTTACTCATCTCATATTCTTTAGTTACGTTTTCATGCAATATAATTTCCTTTAGTGTTAATCTCACTCAAAAGATAAAAAATTAGTTTTCTAAACATAAGGATATATTCCAACTTGATCTATAAAATATTTTTCTTCCTCGTGGGATCGACTCGTTCTTACCACTTTACTCGTATTTCCAAAATCAATAAAGTGAGTGAGTGCGATTTTATAAATTTTGAAGTTTGTGTGGCACGGCATTTTTAAACGACGGGTGCCGAGCGCATCACGATCACATTCTCCAACGGATGGTCCTTGTGCGTGGTCCATTGGTGTGGAAGGGTCGGATGCACTTGTTCTTCTTGTTGTGCTTCCTCCTCTTGCTCATTTTCTTTATCTTGATTTGCTACCTCACCTTGTTTGCTCGACTCTCCCTTTTCAATTTGATTCTCACTTGTAACAATAAAATGATCATTATCATTTGACTTTCTCATAGTATATTCATCAACAATAACATGCAGACTCTCCTCGACAACAAGTGTCCTAGTGTTATAAACATGGTAAGCTCTATAAGATAGAGAATACCTGAGGAAAATACCTTTATCACTCTTCGCATCAAAACTTTCAAGATTGTCTTTACCATTGTTCAAAATGTAACAAATAGATCCAAATGGCTTAAAATGTGATATGTTGGGTTTCTTACCTTTGTACAGCTCGTAAGGAGTTTTTTTAAGGATAGGTCTTACTATCGCTCGATTTGTGATGTAGCAGGCAGTGTTCACTGCCTCTGCCCATAAGTACCGTGGAAGACCGTTCTCAGCAAGCATGGTACGTGCCATCTCCATGAGCGTCCTATTTTTCCTCTCGACCACACCGTTCTATTGCAGGGTTCTAGGTGGTGAGAATTGATGCTCGTACCCCTACTTCCTGCAAAATGCATCAAACTCATGATTTTCAAATTCTTTTCCGTGGTCACTTTGAATTTTCTAAATTGAATATCCTTTTTCATTCTAAACTCTAGCACAAAATCAATGAATTCATTGCATGCATCACTTTTGTTAGCTAGATACAAAACTCATGCATATCGCGAGAAATCATTGACAATCACAAAACCATAAAGTTTTCCTCCAAGACTGCGAGTCTCGGTGGGACCAAACAAATCCAGATGCAACAATTGAAGGGGTTTTTCTGTTGAAACAATGTTTTTGCATTTAAAAGACGTTGTGGTTTGTTTTCCCTTATTACATGCTTCACATACTTTTGAGGTTTCAAAATTCAGACTAGGAAGACCTCTAACTAAACCATGACGATTCAGCTTCCTAATGACATTAAGACTGGCATGCCCAAGACGACGATGTCACAACCAGACATCTTCAGCTTTGTTATCAACTAAACACAATTTTTTAGAAGCAATTTCATCAAAGTCAACCTGGTAAGTATTGTTACTCCTCACTCCTATGTATTTGATTTCATGTGAGTTAGCATCGATAATGGTGTAGTGAGAAGACTCAAAAATAACCTTGTGACCCTTGTCACAGAGTTGACTTATACTAAGCAAGTTATAGCGAAGACCTCTAACAAGTGAAACATCTTCAATACAATGGTTGAGATCCTTACCAATTCTCCCAATTCTGATTATCTTACCTCTGTCCTGTCCACCAAAAATTATCGTATCGCCATTTGTCTCTGCAAGGTTTGCAAAAAGTTGTTTATTCCCCGTCATATGCCTGGAGCATCCGCTGTCCAGGTACCTTATTCTCTGCCGCCTTCATGCTGCCTGCACCAATAAGCAACCATGCTCATTTTGATTTGGGTACCCAAGTAAGCTTGGGTCCCGTGATGTTAGCATTTCCAAAAGGTTGATTGTATTTACTGAAGAACATGTCATCATCATATTACATCAACTGGCATATGTACATGTCATGCCCTATCTTCACACAATAAAAACAAGTGGGTCTTTTCCTACCAAACTTTCTTCTGTTATTTACATTCCTAAAAGTGGAGGGGAAACTAGAATTAACAGTTGATGTATCATGGTGTGTGTGTGAACATTCTCCATGATGAGATGAACTTTTAACAGCATAGTGAAAATAATTTTTGTTGCCATGCTTAGTATTTGAACTCTTCACAATTTATTTTTCTTTTCCTTTCAACATCTTTTCACTTGCATTCTTCACCTTTTCAATTTCAATGATAAGACTTTCATTTTTGCTGTTCAATTGTTCTTTCACTTTGTCACATTCAATCAGTTTAGCATTCAATCCTTCCAACTCCTTTTTCAACAAGTCATGCCTTTCTTGGATTTCATATTTGATTTTAAGAGCATTTTTCTTTTCTACATCTAGGCATGCAATTTCATCTTCAAACAGAGCCAATTTGGATTCTAAAACATCATTTGCATTTTTAAAATTTTTAACTTGCATGTCAAGCAGATTACATTTCTCACATGAATTGGATGAATGCAAGATTTTATGGATCTTCTTCTTCAAGATTTTGTTCTCATTTTTCATTCTTTTATATTTTTCATCCAGTTCCTCATATGCAAGTTCCCATTGTTCATTTGTGATAAGCTCTGAGTCATAGATTACATGTTCCTGATCGCTCCTGACCATGAGACACATGTTCTTTACCAGCTCTTCAATGTCTTCTTCTTCCTCGGACGTAGGCTCATCCTCGTCCTCGTCACTCCACGTGACCTTCATCGCTTTGGGCTTCTTACCTTTCACCATTTTTCCTTTCTTCTTTTGCAGTTCGGGGCATTCACCTCACATGTGTCCCATCTTCTTACACTCATAACACATCACTTCCGCCGCTTTTGATAGTTCGTTCTTCTGCTTCGACTGCTTCCTTCCTTTCTTGAATTTTCCGCCAAATCGTCTTCTTTGGCGCAAGAACTGTCTTACTCTTCTTGTTAACATGGCAACCTCTTCATCGTCGGTGGTTCCCATAGAATCCTCTTGGCTTGAAATTATTTTCGGGTAAGCTTTTAACGCAATGGACTTTTTCTTCTTTGTGTCCTCTTCCGTTATCTTTATGTTAATCTCATAGGCCATCAATGACCCTATGAGTGCATCCACGGTGAGGGTAGACAAGTCTTTAGAATCCTCTATCACAGTCGCCTTGGTGTGCCAGCTTGGTGATAGGGACCTCAGCACTTTCCTTACCAAATCGGTGTCCTTGAACTCTCTTCCAAGTGATTTCAACCCATTTGTGATCTCCATGAGACGTGCGAACATCTCAGAGATACTTTCTTCCTCCTTCATATGAAACAGCTCGTAGTCTCGGATCAACATATTCGCCTTTGTCTCCTTTACCTCTATGGTACCTTCATAAATCAACTTGAGCTTATCCCACATTTCTTTAGCGCTGTTGCACATGGAGACACGAGCATATTCATTAGGGTGAATAGCGCACTAAATAATGTTTAAAGCATTAAAGTTCACAGTGGCTTTCTTGATACTATCATCATCCCACATATCCTTATCAGGATGTAAAACATACGGACCATTCCTAATGACAGTCCATATTTCATGACTTTGAGCACGTAGAAAGACGGTCATCCTATTCTTCCAATAGGGGTACGTAGTTACTACCATCAAAGAATGATGGCCTATGAAAAGAATGCCCTTCGGGCATTAACCCCTTGTTAAAATTGTTGGCCATTCCTAACAGATCTCTCTAAACCGCTAGGTTTTTAGATGAAAATAGAGTCAAGGCTCTGATACCAATTGTAGGCCCGGTTAGGAGGCAATTGAGAGGGGGGTGAATTGATTGCCCACCCTTTCGACAAATTTAAACTTAATTAAGGCAAACCACAGAGATGGTAAATAAACCCTAGATCAAGCTTGATTGAAATATATGAATGATTAGCAAGCAAGCCCTCACAACTTCTCAGTGCAGAAAAATAATCACTCGGATAACAATGAACAAGCGGACAGTTAATGAAACTCTCGTCTCACCGACTCACACTCGTAATACGAACGAATAGGAAATATCAACAACCACACAAAGTGCAAACCACGACACAGTGATTTTTAGGTGGTTCGGACGCACCAAGTGCCGTCCTACGTCCACCCCTCTCACCTCGAGAGGATTTCACTAAAGCACGCTGCATGAAGGCAGCAACCACCACACACGGGCACGACGGCCCACACACGTGGGTTCTCGCTCGACGACGAGAAACCCCACACACACTCGGAGCAAGCTCCGAAATTGTCTAAAGACGAAAATAAGATAGAAATTACAAAGCCCAATTTGAGAATAGAAATCTAAGCACAAGATATGATAACCAACATGATCTTCCCCATAAATCCTTAAGCAAACATGGAGATTAGAGAAGGTATCACTAGAATGATAGAACCGAGAGATGGAAGAAGCCAGTGTTGAAGATTAGAGCGCCCGAAGCAGTGGATGAGGAGGACGATGACTGCGGCCTCTAGATCTTGGCTCGGGCTCGTGAGGGGATGACCTCGGCGCTGCCTTCCTTCTCCTCCAGTAGAGTACAAAGCCCTTTTCCTCTCCTCTTCAACCTGCAAGAAGATAACACGTTAGAATGCTCAAAATGTTCTCTCGATCGGACAAGGGCGGCGATATATACTCAAGAGAAAGCAAGACAATAATACCTAAAAGCCCTTGCCAAAGCCTCTTCATATCACATACAAAAGATGGTGGATGCCCTAAGGCTAAAATAGTAAACAACCAAGGCAATCAGATCTAAAGTAAGTAGGTTCGAAATGGATCCGGAATTCACGATCGGGACGCTCGGAAAAAGTGTCAACTCATAGAGTCGACTCATTTTCATGAGTGTTCTGCCAGAACACATAAAAGAAGCACATAGGAAACAAGTGTCGACTCATTGAGTCGACACTTTTTCCTAAGCGTTCTGGCCTGTGAACAAAATAACATTCGTGGTGAAAAGTGTCGACTCTTGAGGTCGACACTTTTTCACGAAGGTTCTGGATTCACAGCTTTCAGTTAAACTTACCTGAAAGTGTTGACTCATGAGGTCGACACTTTTTCCCGAGGCTTCTGACTTTGCAAAGTTAACAGAACCCTGGTAAAAGTGTCGACCCCATGGGTCGACACTTTCTGCCAGCGTTATTAAAACTAACGCAAGGCAGAGTGTAACGACCCGAGAATTCGATTACCGGGAAGGCCCAATAACCCGAGACTCGCACCGTCACCCACGAGTCCGAAGACTCGGAAGGGTTAAAAAGATGGTGTGGAGACTACACAAGTATCACAAATAATTGTAGAAATAAAAAAGTTTATATAATTAAGCAGGAAATAAACAACATTTTACATGATACATGGTCCACAAGATAACAACAGTAGTAGTCCACAACTAGTACAGAGACAAGAAAGAAAAGTACAGCTACACGGGACATACCCCGGCTCTGACCTCTGGCACTAACGTTGGGCACCTGAATCATGCTGAGCCTCAGATGTGCTCCCCTAAAGCCGCGCCTCACCTGAAACACGGTGAAAACACGCAGGGAATGACTTTCAGAACAAGACTCAGTAGGGATCACTCGAACCCTACCTCGCAAACGGAGAAACCGCTACGCTAGTAGTAAGCGAGTACCTCGGAAAGGGAAGCCTTGCCATCTACAAAACACCGGTCTCATGGCACGAAGACCGACACACGTGCCATAGTGAAACGATCGGAACACCACGACCAATACGACAAAAACTCGAAGGTCGAAGTCGCAACGACTGACAGTCTGTCACTCCGAACTCGACAGGAGTACCTCGCACTAGAAGCACAGTCGGTAGCGTCCCCTGACGTCTTACATCGCACCGCAGGTGAACTTCTTGACGTGGTAGCGCCTACCAAAGGCATGGACACCGTACAAGTAACCGCAAAGTAAGTGACTGGATGGGGTCACGCTCGTCAGCGCGTGTCCACTGCCCCCAACCACGTGTGCACACACAGACCGCACGTCCCTGGTCTGGCCCTCTGACCGATTTTCCCCTTAGTCGGACTCTTGCTACAAGACGTGGGGCCCTACAGAAACCAGTCTAAAACCATCCTCAGGGTAAGCCCGTACACCTACTCCCAGGTGAGACAAGCATACGCGTACTGGTGGGCTACGACTAGTGGAGGGTCACTAAAGGAGTAGACTCTCAAGTCAACGGAAAACCACGTCCGCGTCCGACGACGTACCGGGACCGTCCCACGTACCAGCACCATCACAAGGTGACCACAGTCGGAGAAGAAACGGGACTGCGAACCACCCGGTACAGTCCTGAGCCTGGCGGTCTACTCTAGACGCGCCACAGGCTCTGACGGTCTAAGGCTGGACCGTCACGGCCACCTGACGGCCCAACACAGGGGTGTCAGACCCTCGGTGCAAAAATGACTGTGACGCGCCTATCTTGGTGCGTCACAGGCCCTGACGCACCCAGCCTGGTGCATCACAAGGCACAAAGGAAGAAACTGTGACGCGTGCCACTTGGTGCATCACAGACTGTAACGAACCAACCCTGGTGCATTACAGGGTGGGAATGCGTCCGCTCTTACGCACCCACACAGGGGCGTCACAAGGTTGTGACGCGCCAGTCCTGGTGCGTCACAGGCCTTGACCCCCAACGGTCAAACCAACGGTCCAATCATCCCTAACGGTCCAACACATGCGTGTCACAGCGCCCTGGCGGTCTATCGTGGGACCGTCACAGCCCACAGCCCCCCATTTGGCTAAAACAGGGCTGTAACGCACCCTCCTGGGCGTGTCACACTGTGTGACGGTCACTGGAAGGACCGTCACACCGACCCGGCGGTGAAACGGCGTGAAACGCCCAAAAATTCCAACCACCACCCCATGCCTGCATAAGAGAGGGGGAAATCAAAGGGGAAGACCCCTGGGGACCCCTAGCATGCTCCTAGGCCATCAAAACGTCGAATCGTGGCTCAAATCCATAGATCGTTCGAACTCTCCCCAAAACATGATTTTGCCCTAACCCGCTCAAAAGCACCCCTCTCGACTCCCATTCGACCTACAAATCGCGGGGGATGACGGGATGAGCATAGGGATTCGTCCCCCTACCTCAATGGAGTGAAAACTCTGCCGAATCAAGCTCAAACCACGAAGAATGCTTTTAGAAATCCCGCTCCTTCACGCTTCCCACGAGCATCACACGCCCACGAGATCGCCTCGCCGCCGCCCACGTCGCGGTGCCGTCGCCTCGCCACCGTCTGCAGCCGGAGAGAGGCCCGCCGCGTCGAAATGGGAGAGAGAGAGGAAGAGGGGGGGCGGTCACGGTGGGAGGAAGAAGAAGAAGAAGGGTGGGGGAGAGAGAGAAAAGAGTGATATTTATAGAAAATCTGAAAATTTCAAAAAATACCAAAAAATTAAAAATTACATATCCGCGATCCTCGGAACACACCGATCGTAACGGTACCACTCTCGCCTAGGTGAACGACCCGGTTCACCCACAACGAAGTTTCGAAGGAATTGCCGAAACACACACCGGGAATCGAAAAACACATGTGAAAAAGCTACGGATACACTCCGGGTCTCCGAAACAACTCCGGATCGTGCCGACCCGAACATAAAAGATGTCCGAAATGAAATTTTGGACACAATAGAGCCGGACACTCCGAGAAACCAGATCCGGGACCCACGAAGAAGGATCCGAAAGGTCCGGATATTACAGCCCTTCCCCCTTAAAGGAATTTCATCCCCGAAATTGAGAACAACCCAAGGGGAAAGAAGGTGGAGACTCACTCAAACAGGTAAGGGAACTGCTGACGCATCTCGTCCTCACGTTCCCAAGAAGCCTCACCACCAGAGTGTCGCTGCCACACCACCTTAACCAAGGGGATGACTATGTTCCGCAGGCGCTGCTCTCTCCTGTCCTCAACGCAGACGGGAAACTCTAGGAGAGAAAGATCTGGAGTCACCTGGGGCCACACAGAATCTTCAAGCACATGAGAGTCATCGGACATATACTTCCGCAACATCAAGACGTGGAACACGTCATGCACCGATGCCAACTCAGGAGGTAACTGCAGCCGATAGGCTACCTCACCAATGGGCTCCACAATATGGAAAGGACCGACATAGCGGGGACTCAACTTCCCACGTCGTCCAAAGTGCATCACCCCCTTCATCGAAGAAACTCTCAAAAACACACGATCGCCAACGGCGAAAGCGAGAGGCTGCTGCCTACGGTCAGCATAGCTCTTCTGCCGACTCTGGGCCGCCAACATGTTCTGACAAACCAGGTGCACAACATCCACACACTGCTACACCAACTCTGGTCCCGTCAAAACACGCTCACCAACCTCAAACCAATCCAGTGGAGTCTGACACGGACGCCCATACAATGCCTCATAAGGAGCCATGCCGATGCTAGAATGATAGTTGTTGTTGTAGGTAAACTTCACCAACAACAGGTGGTGAATCCAACTTCCCTGCCACTCCAGGCAGTAGGATCTCAGCATATCCTCCAAGGTCTGGATGGTCCTCTCTGACTGACCATCTGACTGAGGATGGTATGCTGAGCTAAATGCTAAGTCCGTGCCAAGAGCTCGCTGGAAACTCCTCCAGAATCCAGACGTGAAGCGCGGATCCTGATCCGATACAATGGAGATGGGAATCCCATGCAACGGAACAATCCGCTCCACATAGAGACGAGCCAACTTGGGCACACTCCAGCTGACTTTGACCGATAATAACCGAGTCACCTTCGTCAGCCTATCCACTAGCAACCAAATAATGTCCTGTCCACTCGGAGTCCTCGGCAATCCCACCACAAAATCAGTGGTCACGTGGTCCCATTTCCACGCAGGAACATCCAAGGGCTGGAGAGTACCTCCTAGCCGCTGATGCTCTGCCTTCACCTGCTGACAGGTCAGGCACCTGGCCATAAACTCGACCACATCTCTCTTCATGCCAGGCCACCAGAACTGCCTCCGTAAGTTCCGATACATCTTCGTCACACCCGGGTGTACGGTGTACCTTCTCCCATGAGCCTCGCGCAACACTGCACGATGAACCTGCTCCTCGACTGGGACGTACAACCTACCACAGAATCTCACCGCTCTATCCTCGCCGAGCTCCACATCAGCCATAGCCAAAATCCAGGGCAACTTAGGGTCTGCATGCTGAGCCTCTGTCACCTGACGGCGGATAGCAGGCGTGACAGTCAGACTCACAAACACTGCTAACCCTGGCTCTTGGGGAATCTTGAGCCTGAAGGACACTTTGAGCACTTGTTCCCAGAGCCTCCACTTCCTCAACATCAAGGCACTGACCACGACCTTCCGACTCAAAGCATCGGTGATGACATTCATCCTGCCCGGCTGATAAGATAGGGTGAAGTCATAATCCTTTATATACTCCATCCAACGCCTCTGCCTGAGGTTAAGGTCCCTCTGCGTGAACACATACCTCAAACTCTGATGGTCAGTGAACACCTCAAACTTCTCGCCGTACAGATAATGCCTCCAGATCTTCAGCACGAAGATCACAGCTGCCAACTCCAGGTCATGGGTAAGGTAGTTCTCCTCGTGGGGCTTCAACTGCCGAGATGCATACGCCACCACTCTACCATGCTGCATCAACACATCACCCAATCCGACCCCGGAAGCATCAGTACACACCACGAAACCTCCTGATCCAGACGGTAAAACCAACACCGGAGCCGAGGTGAGCAATCTCTTCAGCTCCCTGAAACTCTGCTCACACTCCTCAGTCCAGACAAAAGGCACATTCTTCCACGTGAGCCTGGTCATCGGGGCCGCAACGTGAGAAAAATCCTGGATAAACCGACTATAATAGCCCGTAAGCCCCAAGAAACTCCGGATCTCCGTCACAGACCTTGGCCTCGGCCACTGCATTACTGCCTCGACCTTGGCGGGATCCACGAAAATACCATCACCAGAGATTACGTGCCCCCAAAAGTGCACCTCACGAAGCCAGAACTCGCACTTACTGAGCTTCGCATACAACTGATGATCTCGCAACGTCTACAGCACCACACCCAAATGGTACGCATGCTCCTCGGTAGACCGCGAATAAACAAGGATGTCGTCCACAAATACGACCATGAACTGGTCCAAACACGGACGAAACACCCTCTGCATCAAGTCCATGAAGGCTGTGGGGACATTGGTGAGCCCGAACGGCATCACCAAGAACTCATAATGCCCATACCTCGTACTGAACGTAGTCTTCTCCACATCTGACTCGCGAATCCTCAGATGATAGTAACCGGACCGCAAATCAATCCGCGAGAACACTCGAGCCGACTGAAGCTGGTCGAACAAATCATCAATCCGCGGCAACGGATATTTGTTCTTAATGGTCACCTCATTCAGCTGTCGGTAGTCAATGCACAACCGCAAGCTGCCGTCCTTCTTCTTCACAAACAACACGGGCGCACCCCAAGGGGAAAAGCTAGGACGAATGTATCCCTTGGCCAACAACTCCTGCAACTGCGCCCTCAACTCCCTCAACTCAGCGGGGGCTATACGGTAGGGAGCCTTTGCCAAAGGTCCCATACCCGGCACAACCTCGATAACGAAATTGATCTCCTGCTGGGTAGGCAATCCAGGTAAGTCCTCCGGAAAAATGTCAGGAAACTCGCACACCACCGGAATGTCCTCGACATCCGGACACGGCTGGTCTACCAAGACCACAGAAGCGAGAAAACCCTGGCAACCCGCGTCAAGCAAACGATGAGCTCGAATCATAGAAATAAGAAAGTCAGAAGAGGAAGACTTGATACCTTGGAAATAGAAGGTGGGTCCACGAAGTCGCCGGAAATAAAACCTCTTCGAGCCGCAATCCACCAACACATGATGTGCCTCGAGCCAATCCATGTCTAAAATCACATCAAAGTCCTAAAGTGGCAACGCATAGAGCCTGGCCGAAAAACTCCACCCTTCCACCCACACAGGAACCTCATCAAAACAATATAGAGTGATCATAAAATCACCCGAGGGTAACTCCACTGCCAATGACAGGACAACTGGGTCACCGGCTCCTCGATACTCAGCGCAAAATCTTCCGAAATAAACGAATGAGACGCGCTAGAATCAAATAAAACTTGAGCCGCACAACCTAAAATCTGAACGGTACCTTCCACGAGCTGCGACGCCACTGCCTCTGCCCTGGTCATGTGGGTAATCTAGCCTCGAGCTCTCTGCCTGCTTCCCACACTCGCTGACCTGGGTAGCGGCGGATATTGTCCCTGCTGCTACTACTGTAGTCGCCTCTACTGCTGGGGAACCTGCTGCTGCTGAGAAAACTACTGGTGCTGCTGCCTCTGAGGATAGTCACACGCCATATGTTTTGGCTGGTCACACCGGAAACAAATGATCGGCGCCGTGTACTGCCTGCCTAGATGGGACTCGCCACACCGGGGACACATCGAACGAGTTACCCATCGACTGATCCCTGACGCTGAAACGGGACCGGCTGTTGTACACTACCCGATGACGCCTGCCTTTGGTCCTTGCGCTTCTTAGAGAAACCCTTCTTAAGGAACTTCTTGACCTTCGAGCCAAAGGACACATGTCTTGTCACTGACGCTGTCGGTGTCGGTGCTCCTGAACCACCCGACGCATGCTGAAAAGAACCTTGCTATTGGGTAGCCGACTGCTGGCTACGACCTGACAAAGACTACCCCTGGCTGATCGGTCCTCGAGTCCTCTGCATATCCATCTCCAAGGATGCTGCTACACGAGAAGCTGTCTCCAGATCGGTGGCAACATTCACGATCAAATGGTGCCTCAACTCCTGCCTCAAGCCCTGTACGAACTGTGCGGTCTTCACCTTCTCATGCTCCATGATATGAGGTGCATACCGACCTAGCTCAACAAATTGGGCCCTGTACTGCAACACGGACATGTCGCCCTGAACCAGCTCCAAAAACTGACGCATCCACTGCGTAGCAATATACTCTGGACAATAGGTACGCTCGAAAGCACTGACAAAGTCACTCCACGCAATCTGCTCAAGGGGACGTGACTGAAAAGACGTCTTCCACTTGGAAGACCACCACTCCCCAGCCGTGCCCTGTAACTGGTTGTAGGCCAACATCACCTTGTCCGGCGCAGTACACCGCATGGAACTAAACACCCGCTCTATCTCGTCGAGCCAACTCCGAGCCATATCAGGGTCTGGCTGACCGCCGTAGTAAGGTGAGTGGAACTGGATGAAATCCCTCACTACTCGGCCTGGCCCACCCCTGGTCGACGAGCCCTCACCAGCCTCTCCACCGAACTGCTGCGACATAAGCTGGTACATGCCACGGAAGAAATCCTCGGCCCCTAGAAATCTCGCAGCATTCGCTGCCTCGGTGGCCGCTAGTTGCACTCTACTCTGCTCCTCCTGCTCCTGCAGAACCTCCTGCTGGATCCCATGACCTCCAGCCGACTGCCCCTGCTGAGAGCGAGTGCTCCGCCTCGGCGCCATGCTCGCTCCTGAAGCAAAAGATAGGAAACACGGAACAGCAAGGTTAAGAAAAACACATGATGCTCGATGCCAGTGTCAACTGTACATCATTGATGTGGACTAGTGGACCACTACAATTACTTATGATTCTCATATAATTCCACAACCGCGCTATGATACCAGCTGTAACGACCTGAGAATCCGATTACCGGGAAGGCCCGATAACCCGAGACTCGCACCGCCACCCACGAGTCTGAAGACTCGGAAGGGTTAAAAGGATGGTGTGGAGACTACACAAGTATCACAAATAATTACAGAAATAAAACAGTTTATATAATTAAGCAGGAAATAAATAACATTTTACATGATACATGGTCCACAAGATAACAACAGTAGTAGTCCACAACTAGTACAGAGACAAGAAAGAAAAGTACAACTACAAGGGACATACCCCGGCTCTGACCTCTGGCACTAACGCTGGACACCTGAACCACGCTGAGCCTCAGACGCGCTCCTCTAAAGCCGCGCCTCACCTGAAACACGGTGAAAACACGCAGGGAATGAGTCTCAGAACAAGACTAAGTAGGGATCACTCGAACCCTACCTCGCAAACGGAGAAACCGCTACACTAGCAGTAAGTGAGTACCTCGGAAAGGGAAGCCCTGCCATCTACAAAACACCGGTCTCACGGCACAAAGACCGACACACGTGTCACGGTGAAACGACCGGAACACCACGGCCAATACGATAAAAACCCGAAGGTCGAAGTCGCAACGACTGACAGTCTGTCACTCCAAACTTGACAGGAGTACCTCGCACTAGAAGCACAGTCGGTAGCGTCCCCTGACGTCTTACACCGCACCGCAGGTGAACTGCCTGACGTGGTAGCGCCTACCAAAGGCACGGACACCGTACAAGTAACCGCAAAGCAAGTGACTAGCTGGGGTCACGCTCGTCAGTGCATGTCCACTGCCTCCAACCACGTGTTCACACACAGACCGCGCGTCCCTGGTCTGGCCCTCTGACCGATTTTCCCCTCAGCCGGACTCTGGCTGCAAGATGTGGCGCCATCCTCAGGGTAAGCCCGTACACCTACTCCCAGGTGAGACTAGCACACGCGTACTGGTGGGCTACGACTAGTGGAGGGTCACTAAAGGAGTAGACTCTCAAGTCAACGGAAAACCACGTCCGCGTCCGACGACGTACGGGGACCATCCCACGTACTAGCACCGTCGCACGGTGACCACAGTCGGAGAAGAAACGGGACTGCGAACCACCCGGTATAGTCCTGAGCCTGGCGGTCTACTCTAGACGCGTCACAGGCTCTGACGGTCTAAGGCTGGACCATCACGGCCACCTGACGGCCCAACACAGGGGCGTCAGACCCTCGGTGCAAAAATGACTGTGACGCGCCTATCTTGGTGCGTCACAGGCCCTGACACACCCAGCCTGGTGCGTCACAAGATACGAAGGAAGAAACTGTGACGTGTGCCACTCGGTGCGTCACAGACTGTAACGGACCAACCCTGGTGCGTTACAGGGTGGGAATGCGTATGCACCCACACAGGGGCGTCACAAGGCTGTGACGCGCCAGTCCTGGTGCGTCACATGCCTTGACCCCCAATGGTAAAACCAACGATCGAATCGTCCCTGACAGTCCAACCCAGGCGCGTCACAGCACCCTGGCGGTCTATCGTTGGACCGTCATAGCCCACAGACCCCCATTTGGCTAAAACATGGCTGTAACACACCCTTTTGGGCTCGTCACACTGTGTGACGGTCACTGGAAGGACTGTCACACCGACCCGGCGACGAAACGGCGTGAAACGCCCAAAAATTCCAACCACGCCCCCATGCCTCCATAGGAGAGGGGGAATCAAAGGGGAAGACCCCTGGGGACCCTAGCATGCGTCTAGGCCATCAAAACGCCGAATCGCAACTCAAATCCATAGATCGGGCGAACTCTCCCCAAAACATGATTTTGCCCTAACCTGCTCAAAAGCACCCCTCTCGGCTCCCATTCGGATCACGGGGGATGACAGGATGAGCATAGGGATTCGTCCCCCTACCTCAATGGAGCGAAAGCTCCGCCGAATTGATCTCAAACCATAAAGAATGCCTTTTAGAAACCCCGCTCCTTCGCGCTTCCCACGAGCACCGCACGCCCACGAGATCGCCTCGCCGCCGCCCACGTCGCCCCGCCATCGCCCCGCCACCGTCTGTAGCCGGAGAGAGGCCCGCCGCGTCAAAATGGGAGAGAGAGAGGAAGAGGGGGGGGTCACGGTGGGAGGAAGAAGAAGAGGAGGAAGAAGAAGAAGGGTGGGGGAGAGAGAGAGAAGAGTGATATTTATAGAAAATCGAGAAATTCTGAAAAATATCAAAAAATTAAAAATTACATTTCTACGATCCTCGGAACGCACTGATCGCAACGATACCATTCTCGCCTAGGTGAACAACCCGGTTCACCCGCAACGAGGTTCCGAAGGAATTGCCGAAACACACACCGGGAATCGGAAAACACACGCGGAAAAGCCACGGACGCACTCTGGGCCTCCGAAACAACTCCGGATCGCACTGACCCGAACACAAAAGATGTCCGAAACGAAATTTCGGATACAACGGAGCCGGACACTCTGAGAAACCAGATTCGAGACCCATGAAGAAGGATCCGAAAGGTCCGGGATATTACATAGAAAGTGTTAGAATAAGTGTCGACCCCTGAGGTCGACACTTTTCCTGACAGCAGAAAAAGCTTAATAAAATCCATTGAACATCCACACTTCATGAAACAAGGTTCAAGATCAATTGAATGTAAACATGTAGAAGTTATTGCAAGGTGTAAAACCAGTCTCCAACTAAAAGTCATACCATTCAAATTGAAATTCAATTAACCATCTATTCTTACCATTGGCCTTCTAGATTTGAGTAAAAACTTCCCATTTAACCTGCACTTTTCAAGTTGGCATTCATCCTCAACTCAAAAAAAGAAAGTGACATCCTTGTGCACTTAATTCATTCAACAATGTCAGTGCAAGAAAGCACAGAGTCGGTGCA
This sequence comes from Amorphophallus konjac, assembly GCA_022559845.1. Classification (NCBI taxonomy): domain Eukaryota; kingdom Viridiplantae; phylum Streptophyta; class Magnoliopsida; order Alismatales; family Araceae; genus Amorphophallus; species Amorphophallus konjac. Next base: position 404,489,345 of record CM040121.1, on the reverse strand, counting down.
ATGTATGTGTAACCCATTGATTGGGTCGGTGCAAATATGCACAAGGTCTGTGCAATAGAGAGTAAGGTCTGTGCAAAACGTTAATAAGGTCGGTGCAATGAATTACCAGAGTCTGTGCAAGCAAACTCATTCAACATTTGACATTCTCAAGGCATGCTAAATCATTCATCAAGAAACTAACATTCATTAGGGAAATTTCAATGCAAATCAACATGCCATTCAATTAAAGCTATCATAGTGAGAATCATTTATCAACATAAATCAAGTACGTATGTAATGCACATCTCCTTCATAGAAACATGTATCTTCGTCAAAACAGCCCGGGGCACAACACATACCATACATTTGTGACCACCACTATCATGGCCCCCGGATACACATGCACAAATCCGACAGTCCCAAGCAGATCTACGTTCGGGGGGCCCCCTCAGGCTCACCGCTGCCTGATCTCACCAGGGAGAGGGTAGATGGGATGCCTCGTGCATAGATTCGACAAGTCAGAGCCCAGGCGGATCTACTCACAGGGTGCCCCCTCCATCTCACCGCAACTTGATCTTGTCAGGGGGAGGGTAGGTGGGCCTCCCCATGCACATATCTGGCAGTGCTCCGCCATTGGTCGACTGGAGCACAGCCGGATCTGTGCACAAGGCTCCCCCTCTGCCTCACCGCTGCCTGATCTTGTAGGGAGAGGCCGGATGGGCTTCCCCGTGCACAGATCCAGCGGGGGCGGCCCCATCCACCTCACCACCCTCAAGTATGGTCATTGAGAGGCCAGATTAGCCACCAGAGCCACTCCCCGCCACCCAATCTTCAATCTAAAATTGAAAGAATGAGAAAAATTTAAAATACTTCTCGTCGAAGACTGCCGGACAACACTGGAAGCTGTCCTCCCACTCCGCCTCGCCGTTTTGCTCGGTTGCACTACCGCCTAGCTACCTAAAACCAGGAAGCCACCTCCCTTTGCCATTGCCTTTGACCCCTGCCCCAGCTTATAATGCCCAACCGGCACGAGCTGGTTGGCCAACACGTACCACATCGGTCCCACGTAGAATCGATTCATACATAGCAGGATGCACAGTTCTGTGTAATCCCTAATGAACTGCTTGTGTGCCATGAGCCTCACGTGCCACCCACTGCTTGGTACGGTACGTGTGGTTCGCTATATACCAGACCAGTACGTAAAATCCTGATGCAGAGTGCTATTATTATTTGGGAAAATTACTTTTATCCCTTTGAAAATTTAAATATTACTTCTGTATCTCTATCTTCATAGAATTAATCCCAATACCAGTCAAATATATGAACCAAATTTGTCATGTCCCTAAAGTTATATTCCTTGAAAGACATGGCTAAAGGTGGTAATGACCCAGAAGAGAGCCATAAGAGAGGACCATTTTACCACTCTCTCGCCTTTGGCTAATCTTGTCCTAGGTGGCGCGAAATGTTACTGGCCACCATGGGGGATGGGCCACCGACCTATTGTACCTACTACTCTAATGGACCTTCAACAACATATGTGAGCTCACCTTCAAGAAGTACCCAAAGATGTTGTCCCTGTAGCTGCCAAAGAACCCCTTCATTGTCACCTTTGACTCTACAACTCCCCCCTAAACACCCCCTCCAAGCTCAACTTCCACTATGCCACCCTAGACTTGCCCAACAAGCATCGTGTCCTCCAATGGCTACAAGTAGATCACCAGGACAAGATGGTGCCTTTGCCTCCTCGCCACGCTATCACCATCGTCAGAACCGACCGCGTTACCCATGAGCTCCTCGCAAACCTTTAGGAGGGGAGGGTGGTGTTCGATCGTGTCCACACTGAGTAGTGCTTCCCTTCCCTCACCTCCAAGGTGCTCTAGGAAGCTTCCCCAACTGCCTTAGAAGAGCCCCCGGTATAGGACATCCATAGAGAGGAGGGGCTGCGTGTGTTAGAGGCCTCCTACTCCCCCTTCACTGTCGGCTGGTCCAGGAAGCATGTCACTAGGAGGGCCATTCAAGCGAATTGCTTCTACTAGAATGACACCGACAACATCTTTGTTCTCCCCATCGAGGGTAGTTACGTCCTCATTGACACCGACACCATGGAGGTAAGAAGCTACTCCGACCGCTTCGCCGTGCTACTGCCCAAAGCCTAGGGGATTAATCCCATCAAGGTCTTTCAGTGCAAAGGGTGCCACTTCACTATCGACAGGAACTTGGTGGAGTGGGGGAACTAGGTCCTCCACGTCCACCACGACGCCCGCACCAACGCCGTTCTATCGACTGCCTCCTTGTATAATGTCGATAGTGGGGGAACTCCACCTCATGCTCTACAGGTCCACGTCTTTGAGACCTTCGTGCTCTACATGGAGACCTCCAGCGAACCTCCCTCATTCTCTGGAACATGTTTAGGTGCTGCTCCCCATGCTACTCCAACTATAGTGCCCAAGCCAACCACAGGCCGTGGCCCCTTGCCATTGTCAATTCATCTAGCCAACACCATCATGATCTACAGGCTATTGTTGCTGCCGTCAACTCCCCGAGAACTCCCACACCGTGGTTGGAGAGGAGGTCGAGAGAGATTGTGTCTTCATAAAGGTAGGGGACTGTTGACGGTTGGGGTAGGTTAGTCATTTCTCCTCTATTGATCCATCATAGGTTAACCATCATGAGAGACTATTGACGGAAGGGGCACGATACATTTGTCATAAAGATTTGAGGAGTTTTAAGATAAATTTTATATAAATTAAGATATAGAGATAATATTTAATGTTTTCAAAGATGTATAGATAATTTACCCTTTTATTTTTATCCCATTGGAATTGTATACATACCAACGGATTAAATGAGGCTAATATCCTCGGACCTGTGCGTGCGTCGGACAAGGTAATTTAACTTTTTTTATTTCAATAGTTTGATGAGAGGGGGAATGATGAAAGAGGACAAGGGAGGGCTGAGGTGGACGGTTGGCTGATGTGTTTTATTTTATTTTATGGAGTGGTGGTCTTATCTTCATCTGGACAACGGAAGGGTGCAGAGTTGGCTACTGCTCTGTTGTTTCTTCGCATTCAGTGGACATTTTTTTTTGTTGTTCAAGTTACATTTAGGGATTTTTACATATATACCCTTATAAAATACCATATTTATAAATAAACCCTTATTTTTTTACATATTATCATAAATACCCTTCATATATAGTGTATTGTTGTGTGTCTATACCCTCGCCGTAACCCACGTTACTTTAACTCAGTTGTCCTATGAGTTTAGAGAGGAAACGACTAACCTACCCTTAGATTAGTCTTTGACCGACTGACTGACCGTACACCCCCACTCATGCCTCCACTTTCGTCTTCTTGATTTCTCTCCCCCATTTCCCTGCAAGAGACCTCCATGTCTCCCCCGGCGAAACTTGCAATCGTCCTGCAACTCCGTGGATGATCCCCGCCCTTACACCAATAGTCGGTGGTCAATTGGAGCATGGTAGGTTTCCTCTCTCTCTCTCTCTCTCTCTCTTTCTTGTTGTCTCTCTCGCATGAGCTCTCTGACCCACATTCCCGCTCTCTCTATCTCCCTCTCCCACTCTCTCTGTCAATCTTTCCTGTCTCGTATGGCCTTTTTCTTTCTTGTGTAGGGTCGATTGAATAGGAAAGGTGGTGCTTTTATTATCCGTTACTCATGTACGATGGCATTTTTATTTGGGGATTAGGGTCAGGTGTTGGGATTAGGGTTCTAGGGTTAGATTTTTACGATTACGATATTAATTGTGGGTTGAAGGGTTAACATTGTTTATTAATTTTCTTGCTTAGGGATTTAGGGTAATGGGAGGTCATCATCTTTGTTTATAACTTCTAGCTAATTTGCATGTTCTACTGTGCAGAGATGAGTTCACGCCGTGCAAGAATAGGTGGAGGGCCCACGTGTGAACATCATGTTGGAGCGTAGCAGGGGTGGCCGACAACAATCAAATAAGGTGGACGTGGTCTCTGTTAGGGTGCTAGGCCCGGATATAGAGGGGGGGTGAATGTATCCCTCTAGAAAATATAGCCCAAATTAAAAACTCAGATGCTAGGCAAATTCCGGAATTAAACTAATTCGATTAAGCAAAATAACAAGCAGGTGGAGCGAGCCTATCCAAGCATCTAGCGGAAGCAAATCAAGCAATCAAACCACTGCTCAATAGATTTTTTAGGTGGTTCGGTCCTCCAGACCTACATCCACCCCTCACTCCCAACCGGAGTGAGGCTTCACTAGCAAATGCTAGAACCAAGCAGACTCATTCTGCAAACATTTGCTGCCACACAGCTTGACCAGGGGAACAGCCTCCCCTCTTCCTCCCAACCGGAGGGACACCCAAGTGACTCCCAGCCACTTGGAAACCAGAGACCGAAGTCTCTCTTCCTCCAGACCGGAGGGACCCCTGGACTTGCTAGCCACAAGCCCAGAACCAGAGACAAGTCTCCCTTCCTCCAAACCGGAGGGAACCTACAAGTAGCTCCCAGCTACTTGCAACCGGAGATCAGATCTCCCTTCTCCTGACCCACAGGAGGAACCCGACCTCAGTCCAGAGGATCGGAAGTACAAAGATGGAAAGGTAAAAAAGGAAAATAAGAAAGCATGAAAAATCACAGCACCAAAAGCTGGAAACGAAATACAAGTAATGTAGCTCTCAAGGGAGCAGGTCTGGCTTGGATTTGATCCAAACGCCAGAGGGCAGATCTTCAAGCTTTTCCCATTTCTTCTCTACGAACCCCTTCTCTCTCTCTCTCTTTCTCTTCTGCTTCTTCACTCTTTTTCTTCTTCTTTCGCAGGCTCTCTCTGTCTCTTCTCTTCTCTTCTCTTCTCTGCAACTCTTCTCTTCTGTTGGATCGAGCACTCAGCACTTCTACACTTCTGCTATTCTACTTCTCTATTTTCGATCACCCTTCATCTGTGGACGAAGGCTTCAATATATAGTAGCAACAGGTGGATAAGGTACATAATGCGTGTGCCTCCCACACTCGATCCAGAACCTTCTTTCCACGTGCCCTTATAGCATTGGTTCCTTTAGTATTGGATCACGTGCAGCCCAGTCACTGGGGAATATTCTTCCTCGGACCACCTTCTTCTTTTTGTTTTTCTTCTTCTCCTGCAAAGAGATTAAAACCATTAATACTCAGGGTTCTCTCTATATATATATACCTGAAATAAGTCGGTTGACACTCAAGCTAAAGCTGCACGAGGTGTGTAGGAACAACAAAAGGTGCACTATACTGAGAACGACACGAGGTACATAAGATGACTACAACACGAGATAAAGAGAGAACGACACGAGGTACCACAGTAACAAGGCTAACACTACAAAGAGAACGACACGAAGTCAGATGAGAACAGCACGAGGTGAGAAGGAAATAACACGGAGTAAAACGGTAGTAAAACACGCGATCAGTGGAAACCTGGACGAAGATAGAAAGAAGCAACACGAAGACATAAAAACAACACTAAGACACAAACACAGAAATAACATGAAGACTCAAACACAAAAATAACACGAAGACATAAATACAGAAACAACACGAAGAATGACCAATCAAAACGACTAAGTTGACTCGAGGTCATCGGTGAATCAATACGAGAATCAACACGAAATATCAAACAGCAAAGGGAGCGGCACAAAGTGAAACGACACTTTACACTAAAATGACTTGAAGACACAGGAAAACGACTCGAAAATGAGGACGACACGGGCTGAAAATAACTCGAAGACGAAAACAGAAATCGACACGAAGTGTGGTCACAAAGCAAGAAAGACACGGGGTCTTGGAAAAAACAACACGAATACAGAAGACTCGAAGTAAAACGGCCGAAAATAAGACTCGAAGACATAGGGGTGACACAGATGGAGCGACACGAGGTGGCACAGAAAGCAGCACGAGGTGCTGCAGTGTTCAGCACGCGATGGAACAAATAACGACACGAAGACAACCCCTGAAAATAACTGAAGTGACTCGAAAGTTTATTTTTCACAGAGAAATATTTTTTGTTCTCCACTAAGGCTCATAGTGTTGTCATCCTCAAAACATGTAAAGACTCAACAAATCTGATGAATGAACTGAGGGGTCGACCCATCATCACAAGGGGTCGACGCACCACAGACCAGGCCAATGAATAAATGAAGTTAAAGAGGCACCAAGCGTCAACGCATTGCCCAAGCAGCGTGGACGCAGTAGTACAAAAATTTCTTACTGCTACCTCTGAAGTGCCTTGGCAGCGTCGACGCTGTAGTTCGATGGGTCGACGCTGCAGTATCAAACTTCAGTCTAAGGAGCAACAGTAACATGACTGAACGTAATCAAATATGCAGTAACAAGACAGAACATAATCAAATATGCAATGCCATATCAGAACTTATGAAGAATTGCATTATGATCAGAAAGTGAATACTAGCATGAAGACTCATACAAGATGACTCACAGTGAATAACTCACTTCAAAGGCCAATCATCAAAACCACCATTAAAACCATCATCAAAATCACATGGGCACAACAGTCTCCATTTCTTTTGTGAGATATGTGGGTAGTGATCTCTTTGACCCAAAAGCCTTCATAGTGTTGATTGTAGTCCCCTTTAAATACACATAGTATCATCGTGGCCTAGAGAAATGTTTTTTCTTTCCTTGATCATTTAAATTCCTTCTGTATAGGTTCGTAAAACTGATCTACATTCATTGTTAATTTGGTTTCTCCATGTGTTTAGCAACAAAGTTGGAGTTATGGCCGACAAATACACTTTGAAGCTATATTATAGAGGATACTTTAAGTGTACTAGTGACAGCATGAGAATGATCTCCTTTAGACAGAAATCCTATTCATTCGATAGGGACTATGCTCACCTGAGGGAGTTAAGGCAGTTTGCCTCTCAAGTGACCAAGTGGGTTATGGACTAGACCATTGAGTTTTATGCATTAGTACCTAATGTAACACCAAAGCAATTTGTCAATATTGCTTCAAATGATGATGTCATGTCACTATTTGATAAGTACAGCCAGGAGTTTGTTATTCACTTCTATGTGTATATACATTTTGTGGAATTGCCACTGGCTTCTTCTGGTGGAACTCAAAAAACTCTTGGAAGCTCAAGGGGTGCAAATTCAACCAGAAGGAAGAATAAGCCAAATGAGAATCCAGATCGGAATCCATTAATAGATGATAGTGACTTTGTTGATGTTGAGCATGTTGGGGACAATGATGCAGAGAGATTGTTTAGGGAAGGGGATGTGTCTGAGGGAGATATACATAGTGAAGATAGTCAAGCAAGTGCCTATTCCCCCAGATGAGGAGTTTTGTAATGCCTGAGAAAATTTTGAGATTTAAAATATAATTATATTAATTATTCAAAGGACAAAAAGGGCCATTAAATGAATTATGATTAATTAAATCTAATTATTATGGCCCTACACCGATCCAAGAGGATTAGGCTCATATAATAAACCCAATTGGCCCAAAAAGACTATTTTGGACCTTAGCCCATATTCTAGAAGCTTAAAACTAGTGTAATCACGGAATTAAAGAGATAAGTAGGATAAAGATGTGGATAATATCAAAAGAGTTTGAAACGGTTCAAATTCGGCACCCAGACCGAAAACGGTCTATCGCGAGACCGCATAACAATGGGAAACCGTTTAGCATTAGACCGCTAGGCTCTGCAGATTCTGTGAAAGGAAGAGAACATGAAGAGCTTGGAACTTGGGCATCCAAATCACCTAGGATCGATGCTATCTACTAATTAGATAAGTCTAGAAGGCTAGAAGATCGAATTGAAGACCTAATTATGACTCTAAGTTCGTTCAAATCCATGAAACCTAGCTAAAACCTATAAATAGACCCCAGAATCATCTTGCGTGACCCTTACATTTGGCTCGCGTGGAAGTAAGGTAAGGAGGTTTTATTTCAGGTAGGTTCTTTAAAATCTTTTATTCATAATACTCAGATCTAACTCCCCTCAAAATTTCATTCTAGGAGATCAAGCCTACAAGGAGATAGAAGCCTGCAAAGACACTGGTTCGGTATAAGAGACTCAGGAAACTGTGCGACCGGCCTAGGTTGATCCGGGAATTAGAAGCCCTAGATGAGGTATTTAACAATTGTGTCTTTAGAACTTTCTATTACCCTTTATATCTTCTATCTACCTTCAAAATTTCATGTCTTTAGGACAAGAGAGTCAGAAGATACAAGGGTGTGAGGTAGCTGGTTCGGTTCAGGACGAGCAGGGAATTAGGGTTAGCTTCCAGCCTTAAATTGAAACTCTAACGCCCAGGACAAAGGTAGGTTATCTCATGAAAGGCTTAAACTTTATGTCAGGAATAAAAGCCCTCTGGTTTCAGTTGATTTCATGCATTGTACATCGAGAATTTTATGATTTATTAGGGACTATGCATCTAGTATACTCCTCATGCACAATTCTTAGCCCTAATTGAAGTTAAAAGGAGAATTTTCTTATTTATTACACAAACCCACGCCTATTGTTGGCCTATACTCATTCTATCATGCTGTGGGAGTTTATACATGTTGATTTCCAGGCATGATATATCTTAGATTAATATTTTTATTAAGTTTTCTGTAACACAGGAAGAAACGGTCTTCCTGTAGACCGCCAGAAATCCTAGCGGTCGCACGATAGACTGTTTGGCCCAGTGAAACGGTCCTCCACTAGACCGTTTTGAGTTTATGATTTCTGTATTTAAGTTAACCCGAAACTTAATGCAGAATGGCCCTAATTAATGTATGATAAGCCTAGTTAAGTAAGTTTTATTCATGTTTCAAGTGCTATTATCATATATCTAGTTATGTTAACAGAGCGCTCTAATAGATTTCATGATTCCTTATGTACTTAGAACTATTTTTACACTTATGTTATTTTCAGGACCAAATCATATACTTTTGTAATTAACTTGAATTTATATGATTTATGGATTAGTCTTGGTTTAATCGCTATTTTACCATGGTATCTCTCTTCTAAGAGTCATTTTCTTAAGTATATGGCACATAGCCTGGTATGTTGTTATTAGTTACACCTTTGCACATTAAGTACACAATCTTGGACTTGATAACCTCTCCATTAGATATTCCTTCCAACGGACTAGAAAATCTTGTTTCAAGGCCTCCGTAAGACTCCGCGAGCTTGGGATTCCCACTAGGACGCCGAGCTGGTTGTACCGTTAAAACCCATTGTCTAGAAAAGCACTTACCAGTGTTTTGTGTATTCTGGACTTTAGCGACCCTCTGGACGACCGTCTGATTTCAAGCGGCCCTTCACTAGACCGCTAAGGGATACTAAACTGCCATCTGCTAGACCGCTAAAGCTCTAGATGGTTTTACTACATCGATGTCTTTATTCTATGAAACTGTCACGCCCCGAGCCTTTATTACAGTGAAAGACTCGCTCGAGGAACGCGAACATCCGGCATGGTAAGCCTCTTACAAGCAAGAACGATCAGAGCGCAAGGCAATCACACATAAGAATGCAATCGCACAATATTTACTCAACTTCAACTTTCATTAATAATCAAATTCAATATTTGAATATAACCACTAATTCAACTTCCATCATGCTAGACTCAAGAAATAAGAAATTACATAGACTCGATCTAAACAATGTAAACTTCCTAAGTCTTCGCTCATTCTTTATTCACTCTCGGATCCGCTACTTGAACATTCCGAATCCGAACCGGACTCACTTCCATTTCCTGAAAAAGAATGGAAATAGGTAATGAGCACACTTGCCCAGTAGGTATCTTCACATCAACATGAAGGCATCATTAAAGTAATTAACATTTTAACTCTAGAAGAATAAGGTAAAATCATGCGAATGCGATCAATCATGCGATTAAACCAAAGTATGTAAGATAGAATGAGAGCAAGTATGAACTAGCAAGAATGTTATAAGAACATGATATGGCCTTTCATGAACAAGAATGTAACGAGTATGTACTAGCAAGCCACATAATCATCACTCCAGTATCTTTTGCTTATGAGCAAGTACTTCGTGAATTTCTGTGGAATATCAAGAAAGTCAAGTATCAATCATGCTGTATTGTGTTGTGGATTTTCACTTATTTATAAAGAAAGTACTCCCAGCGCAATGCGACGCCAATAGCATCATACCCCATGGTTTATAATAGTATGTTTCCGACAATCAGCCGAGGGGACTAGCATAGAGCCCTTGAACACAATCAGTGCTCGATCGCATCTTCAAGTATAAATCAAGTTTTTTTCACGCATGTAACAATAAAGTATGGCCAAGAATGTACAATTCCAACAAGCTCTTGATAATAATAATTCAATGAATGAATGCTTCAATCAGAATCATGAGAAATCAAGAATGACTTATACTATGTTATGCTTATGGAAATAAATCAGCAGCATAACGGTACATTCTTTATCTTTCATTCATTATATTAGGTTTCTTGATCAATATGATAAGTTCTAGATCATCAAGAGTCCATCTAGAAACCTTGGAATATCAACCCTTGGTCAAACCTCGGGTTAAAATACTCAAGCATTGTGACGGTCGTGTACTGGGCCGTTATATGATGTGACGCTCCAGTATTGGGCCGTTACATTAGTCTGAATCCCAAACTAAGAAATCGGACTTAGTTGAATGTGACGGTCGTATATTGGGCCGTTACATGTACCTGACGGTCCAATATAGATCCTTTACACTACTAATAACTAGAAACATCGATAGTGTCATCTAATCACTTGGGTTTTAATGGTACAACCAACTCGACATCCTAGTGGGAATCCCAGGCTCGTGGAGAATTACGGAGGCCTTGAAACAAGATTTCCTAGTCCATTGGAATGAATATCTAATAGAGAGGTCCTCATGTCCAAGAATAATGTTCCTATAGTGCAAAGTGAACTAATAGATAACATACCGGAATATGTGCCATGTACTTAGAGAAATGACTCTATTGATAGAGAGAGGATGTGTAACAATAGGAAATCATGATAAAACTCCGTCAATACATCTTTGGAAAATCATGATTTAGATACAAAACTATAGAATTTTGGCATATGAAATTAACATAACTTAAAATAACTTAAGATACCTTAATAATGCAATTTCTATCATGAATCAATAGATAATCTTAAAGACATGAAATTAGGTCAAATCTTAGATGACTAGGCTCATTTATAAGTTAACTTGATTAATTTTTAATTCTGTCTACGATTACCCTGACGGTCTAGAATGGATGCGTCACAGTGATTGTGACGGTCTATCGAGGGGCCGTTACAGTAATGTAACGCTCCATCTATGGTGCGTCAGAGACAACAGAGTAATCTAAATACAACAGAGAGTGTGACGGCTTATCGTAAGGCCGTTACAGTGTGTGACAGTCTAAGTATGGTGCGTCAGAGTCCATGCTAACAATATAATGAAATAAAAAGACTATGATTTGAAACCATGTCATGTTTTGAAAAGATTTAACTATCCCAATCATGACAAAATGAAGTAAAGGTCATCTAGATGCATAGGTTGCAGTGAATTGACAAGATAATATCTTTGATCTTTGATTAGGGCTAAGAATATGTATGTATGCATGAACCCACTAAAACATGGAATTCATAGTCTATAATGCATGAAATCAAATACAATCAGAGGGCTTTTATCCTTAACAAGATATTTTTGCCAATCATGAGATAACCTACCTCATAACTAGGCTTTAAGCTTCTAATTTGAGTCTAAAATTCGAGCCCTAGCTCTCCTTTTCCAGCGATTTTCCAGCAACTTCCTGCTACTCTATCTCTCCAACCTTTTGTCCTAAAGATGTGAAATTTTGAGGGTAAGAAGATGAAACTAAGGTGAACAAAAAATTCTAAAGGATTAAATTCTAATTACCTCGTTTAGATGTCCTAATCTCTTGATCTTCAGGGGTCTTTTGCTCTGAATCCTGAGTTACTATGGTCGAACCAGCAACTTTGGAAGCTTCAATCTCCTTGGTTGCTTGATCTCCTAACATGAAATTTGGAGAACTATTAGTCTAAAGTATACTAAACAAAATCTCCTAAAGAACTTACCCGAAATTCTATCTCCTTACCTTGATTCTTCACGAGGCAAAAGTAAGGGTCGCTCAGTTCAGAACTAAGTCCTATTTATAAGGTTTTGAAGATTAGATTGATTCTAGAGTCCTTAATTTGCCAAAACCTAATCCCTAAGAGTCTTTAGTAATGTTGTAAAACTCTGCCAAGTCAATCTCTTGTAGATAAGATCCCAAAGTTCTAATCTTTTTGCTCGTTCTTTCTTTCACGGAACTGACAGGATGTAACGCATCAAGACTGGTGCGTTACATGGCTGTGGCGGTCGCACGATAGACCGCTACATCCAACGTGCACAGAGTTCAACATCAATCAAACTCTTTTATTAATTATCCATATTATTATCCATAAAAATGGTATTTATCCTTAAAATACGTAAATAGGCTAAATAACCTTCTAGAATATGGGCCAAACTTAATGGGCTTGGTCCTTAAACCTTGTGGATTTTATTTAAATAGGCTAAGCTAATTATTTAACATAATTGAGCCTTATAATGACTATTAATCCAATAATCCTTTTATTAGTCTATTTAGCCTTTATAAATTCCTAATAAATTCTAAAATTTTTTATAAATAATCTAGAAATTATTATATAAATTCTGGGGCACTACACCCTCCCCCACTTATAAGAATTTGGTCCCCAAATTCAATACATGGATTATGAAGAGTGTACTTACAGTTGAATAATTCTGAAAATCTTTTCCGCATGGCTTCTTCGATTTTTCATGTTACTTCATATGGCCATGCTTTCTTCCATTGAATCTTGACCATAGGAATAACTTTATTTCTTAGTTGACGTACTTCTCGTTCCAGAATCTTTATTGGCGCTTGCTCGTACGTCATATCCTTCTGAATCTCCAGATTATCATAAGTGATAATATGGTCAGGATCATATACATATTTCTTTAGCATAGAGATGTGAAATACGTCATGAACTCCTACTAATTATGGAGGTAAAACCAGTCTATAAGCCACTTCACCGACCCTTTCGAGAATTTCAAACGGACCAATAAACCTTGGAGTTAGTTTGCCCTTAATGCCAAATCTCCGAATACCACGACCTGGAGAAACCTTGAGATACACATGGTCTCCTACTTGAAATTCCAAGTCGCGTCTTCGATTATCAGCATAAGACTTTTGCCTATCTTGTGTCATCTTTATTATCTCTTGAATAAGCTTGATATTCTCTGTAGAATCTCTGATAATATTGGCGCCTAGGAATTGTCTTCCCCTATTTCACTCCAACATATTGGTGATCGATAACTTTTTCCATATAGAGCTTCAAAAGGTGCCATTTGTATGCTGGCCTAGTAACTGTTGTTATATGCAAATTCTACCAGAGGCAAGTGATCATGCCAACTACCTCCAAAATCAATAACACAAGCCCTGAGCATGTCTTCTACCACCTGATTCGTTCTTTCTGTTTGACCATCAGTTTGTGGATGAAAGGCTGTGCTGAAATTCAATCTAGTCCCTAGTGACTGTTGTAGTCCCTTCCAAAACTGTGATGTGAATCGAGGATCTCTATCAGATATAATAGTGACTGGGACACCATACAATTTAACAATTTCCCTTATGTATAATGCTGCCAGGATATCCACAGACCATCGACTTTTGATTGGTATGAAATGTGCAGATTTAGTTAATCGGTCTATAATTACCCATATACCATCGTGTCCACCTCTTGTCTTAGGTAACCCCATAATGAAATCCATCCCTATACTCTCCCACTTCCATTCGGGAATATTCAAGGGATGCAGTTTACTTGCGGGTCTAAAATGCTCTACCTTTACTTGTTGACAAGTGAGACAGCGAGACACGAAATCAGCTATTTCTCTCTTCATGTTGGGCCACCAGAAATTTCTTTTGAGATCCTGATACATTTTTGTACTACCTGGGTGAATGGTATACCTGGATTTATGTGCTTCTTCTAGAATCAATTTCTTCGTATCCTCATGATCTGGTACACACACTCGACCCTTGAATAGCAATATTCCATCCTTCATAATAGCGAAATCCGGCCGTTGTTCAATATTAGCCTTAATTTCTAGTAACACGAGATCATCATTTTGCAACTTGACTAGATCCTCTATTTAAGTAGGTTGAGCTCGGATATTAGCCATGAAGCAATCTTCTTCCTTTATGTCAATATTTAAGTTCAACTCAGCAAATTGAGGAATAAGATTAGTCATACTAATCATAAGACTTGATAGCATACCCATTGGTTTTTTGTTGAGTGCATCCGCAACAGCATTAGCCTTGCCTGGATGATATTGAATAGAAAAATCAAAATCCTTTAGATATTCCAACCATCTTCTCTGTCTCATATTTAGCTCTTTTTGAGAAAATAAGTATTTCAAGCTTTTGTGGTCCGAGTAGACCGTAAACTTTTCTCCATAGAGATAATGACGCCAAATTTTCAAGGCGAAAATGATAGTTGCTAATTCCAAATCATGTACATGATAATTTTCTTCGTGACGTTTCAATTGTCTTGAAGAATAACAGATTACTCTTCCATTTTACATGAGGACACACCCTAAGCCAATACCTGATGCATCCGTGTATACTTCGAATCCACCACCTTCCATCGGTAGTGTTAGAATAGGAGCTGTAGTAAGATGATTTTTAAGAGTTTGGAAACTCTTCTCACATTCCTCTGACCAGACAAAAGGATTTTCTTTTCTCGTCAGTCTAGTTAAAGGAACTGTAATCTTTAAAAAATCTTTAATGAATCTTCTATAATAACCAGCTAGACCTAGAAAACTTCGTCCTTCTGATACGGTCGTTGGCCGACTCCAATTCTTGACAGCTTCTACCTTAGAAGGATCCACATCGATACCTTCTTTTGAAATAATGTGGCCTAGGAATGAAACTTCCTTGAGCCAGAATTTGCATTTATTTAGCTTGGCATAGAGTTTATGTTCTTTAAGTGTTTGCAAAGCTATTTTCAAATGTTCTTCTTGTTCCTTCTTTATCTTGGAGTATATCAAGATATCATCAATGAAGACGACGATAAACTGGTCCAGATATGGCTGGAAGACACTGTTCATAAGTTGCATGAATGCTACCAGGGCATTAGTTAATCCAAATGGCATTACCACGAATTCATAGTGGCCATAACGACTTCGAAAAGCCATTTTATAAATGTCTTCTTCTTTAATTCTAAGCTGATGATAACCTGATCTGAGGTCTATCTTAGAGAAATATTCTGCTCCTGAAAGCTGATCAAAGAGTTCATCAATACGCGACAACGGATACTTATTTTTAATTGTGAGTTGATTCAATCGCCGGTAATCGGTGCATAGCCTGAGAAAACCATCCTTCTTCTTGACAAATAGAACTGGCGCACCCCAAGGGGATGTGCTAGGTCTGATGAAGCCTTTTTCTAGTAATTCCTGTAACTACCTTTTTAATTCCTTGAGTTCTGTGGGGGACACCCTGTAAGGGGCTATAAAAAATAGGTGTTGCTCCTGGAATGAGTTCAATAGTGAAGTTCACTTCCCTCTCGGGCGGTAAACTGGGTAATTCGGACGGGAACACATCGGGGAACTCACTTACAACAGGAATGTCTGCTAAGATAATCTCCTTGGATTCGGTAATAATGACAGAAGCAAGAAAAGCTTCACATCCTTGCGAGATAAGTTTGTAAGCGTGAAGAGAAGATATAATAGTAGGATGCTTCTTGTACTTGATGCCAAGAAAAGAGAATCTCGAAAGACCGGGCTTTCGAAAGGATATAATCTTATTTCGGCAAAGGATATAAGCATCATGATCTACACGCCAATCTACCCCTAAAATGGCATCATAACCTTTCATGTCAAGGCATACTAAGTTTGCGGGGAGATTGTGACCTTCTACTATCACTTCGCTATTAGGATAATAGTCGGTAAGCTTTGTTCCAGAACCTAAGGGTGTGGTAATAGCGAGATCTGAAGGTAGGGGAACTGATGCAATTGATAATATTTTTACAAAAGCAGTGGAGATAAAAGAATGAGAGGCACCAGTGTTAAATAGCACAAATGCAGGACGAGAACAAATTTGAAGAGTACCTTCCATAAGCCCACCATCTCTGGGCACTTCCTCTTCTTCTAAGATGGCATTGAGGCGAGCCTGCATCCTACGTCCTCCACCAGACGATTGGTCTTTCATAAGGGGGCAATCTGGCATGCGATGCTCCCTGCTTCCACAACGTAAACAAGCGCCAAGGCGCTTCCAACACTCCTCAATCGAATGGCCAAATTTTTCACAAAATGTGCAAGTTGTAGCAACTTGTTCCTCCTCCTTGATTTTCTTTTGCTTATGGGAACTTCCACCATTCCCATTCCTGGATCTCTTCTTACTATCTCGGCTCTTGTAGGGCTCTGTGATGTTGAACTTTTCCTTCTTATAATGCCGATCTGAGCGTCGGCTAGACTCTTCTCCTTTCTCTTTTAATTTCTCGACCTTCTCTAAGGTCCTTTCACACAAATACGCTCGTTGAACCATTTTCGCATAAGTACAGATGTTTTGGGTCCCGAGCTGCTAAAGGAAACTGGGCCGTAACCCGTCCATGAACCGATTAGCCTTCAATAATTCGGTGCTGATAAGATGCGGTGCGTAAGGTGCAAGCCTTAAGAATTGCAGTTCATATTCGGCAACCGTCATCATCCCTTGCCGAAGAGTGGCGAACTCCATAGCCTTTCATTCCTTTACGTGCTCAGAAAAGTACTTGGCACGGAATAGGGTAAGAAAACCATCCCATGTATGAGGTGCATCGGCCGGAGGTGCCGGAACCGACTTCCACCATGTACGGGCATCTTTGTTGAGTTGGAAGGTTGCGAGACGTACCTTCTCTTGATCGGTGCATTAGATAACGTCAAAGATACGATTCATTTCGACTATCCAGTTCTCTGCTTCGTCCGAATTAGAAGAACCATAGAACCACAGAGGGTTTAAGCTCCGAAAGTTGCGATGTAAATCACCAGCCCTTGCTCCTGCGCTAGCTTGCGCCATGGTTTGTAATGCCTGAGTGAGGCCAGCAACAGTTTGTTGCATACCATTCCAATCTACGCGATGAGCCATGATAATAATAGGGTACTTGAGAGAAAAATAACAACTTGTTATTTCTCGTGGAATTGGAATGAAAATTAATCTTAAAGCTAATTAACTATCTTATCCTGGGTTCTACCCAATTCTCACATGGGTGTGGAAATTTATTCCTTAGTTCATAGGTAGGGGTCCTTAAACCTTGGACTTATCCTATGACATGACTCTTCTTCCTAAGTCCTGAGACTTAGGCTCTGATACCAACTTAACTGTCACGCCCTGAGCCTTTATTACAACGGAAGTCTCGCTCGAGGAACGTGAACAGCCAGCATGGTAAGCCTCTTGCAAGCAAGAACGATCAGAGCGCAAGGTAATCACACATAAGAATGCAATCGCACAATATTTACTCAACTTCAACATTCATGAATAATCAAATCCAATATTCGAATATAACCACTAATTCAACTTCCATCATACTAGACTCAAGAAATAAGAAATTACATAGACTCGATCTAAACAATGTAAACTTCCTAAGTCTTCGCTCATTCTTTATTCACTCTCGGATCCGCTACTTGAACATTCCAAATCCGAACCCGACTCACTTTCATTTCCAGAAAAAGAATGGAAATAGATAATGAGCACACTTGCCCAGTAGGTATCTTCGCATCAACATGAAGGCATCATTAAAGTAATTAACATTTTAGCTCTCGAGGAATAAGGTAAAATCATGCGAATGAGATCAATCACACGATTAAACCAAAGTATGTAAGATAGAATGAGAGCAAGTATGTGTAGACACGACATTTTAAACATTGTGTTGAGCAAATCCCGTATTACGCTAAGACGCCCCAAAGCAGCTCGCACGGTTAAGTTAGTTGAATAATCTCTAATTTAATCTGATAATCTCGTCTCACGAAAAGAAAATTATGGTTTCTTGAATAAAAACTCTTGTTAATAGGCTTGTGACCATTCCTGCACAAAACAAAAAAAATGTTAATGGGCTTGGTCCATCCTTTTAATCCTAAAAAGAGGGGGAGGTTCATTGTGTGCTAATGGGCTAGGCCCATTCCTATTCAAAAAAAAAAACCAAAAAAAACACATTTGTGCTAATGGGTTTGGCCCATTCCTATTCAAAAATATAAAAAATATATATATATATGTGTTAATGGGCTTGGCCCATTATTATTCTGAAAATAAATAAAATTTTAATTGACATGGCCCCATCTTTTATTACCTAACTTATTAACTTCCTCCATTTCTCACGGATCTGGCTCCCTCTCTCAACCCCACAACACCATCTCCCCACTCCCAGAACCACCGACCTCTTTTCACTCTCACACTCGGACTCTCCCCTTCTTCTCCTCAGCGCCCCATTGCTTGCCTCCGGTTCTCACCCACACCCTCTGCATGCACGTAGCAGTCCTCTCCCTCTCTCCCACGTAAAACCCGCACCCCGAAGCCATCTCTTTTCAGATCGTCTGGCCACCCTCTCCCTCACTCTGATCTCCAAGCCACCCTTGCATACACCCACCAACACCCTTCCTCGATCTCCCATCTCCCTCCTCCGCATACCCACATAAAAACCTCCCTCCCGTAGCCTCTCTCCCTCTCTAAACCTTCTCTTTTTTCCTCCCTCACCACCTCTCTCTCTTCACTGCGGCCGACCCCCCCTCCGCCTTATTCTCCTCACGCCACCAACAGCGCCCCCTCCTCTGCAACTAACCACCCTCACCACTCCTCTCACCCGTCTGCACCGTCGGTCTCCCTCCTTTGTCCTCTAACCAACACACACCTAGCGCTCCCTTAATCCTCCCTCTCACACCCTCGCACGTCCACCGTGAGAGAGAGCCACACCCGTGACCTTCCCACCACCTTCGTGTCCATCGTGAACCTCCCCCAACGGCAGCTCCACGTCCGCCATCTCCACCTCCGGCTGCCGCCGTACGCTCCACCACCCCCCTGCATGCAAGCCGCCGACGTCACCAACGCCTGTAACCCTCGCAGCTGCAAGCCCGCCGTTGTCGGCACCACCTCCGGCTAGCCGACGTCGCCCTCCCGGCCACCGCCTGCAACTCACCGCAGTCGCCCCCCTGCACACCGTCGCAGCCCATCGTACGGCCGGTCACCACCGCTGCTGCCGTCGTCGTTTCCCCACGACGCCCCCGCTCCCCCCCCTCTCTCGTCTTCTCTCTCTCACCTCTCTCCCCCTCTCGGTTCTCCTCTCCCCCTGCGTCTCACCCCTCTCTCTCTCTCTTTCTCTCCCGCTCTCTCTTCCCTCCCGCCGTGGTGATCTCTCTCTCCTCTCACTATTTCTCTCTCTCGCGTCCCTCTCTCTCTCTCTCTCTCTCTCTCTCTTTCTCTCCCTCTCTCTCTTCCCTCCCGTCGCGATGATCTCTCTCTCCTCTCACTATTTCTCTCTCTCGCGTCCCTCTCTCTCTCTCTCTCACACACACACACACGATCTCTCTCCACCTCTCTTTCTTTTATTTTTCTTTTTTTACTTCTTCTCTCTCCTTCCACCTCTCTCTTTCTCTCCCCCTCCGTTTCTTTCTCCAGGCCGCCGTAATCTCTCTCTACTTCTCTCCCTCTCTCTTAATCTCTCTCTCTCGATCCCTCTCTTTCTCCCTCTTTTACTTCCTTTTTTTTATTAGTATCTCCCACTCTCTCTCCCCATCGTCTCTCTTCTCTCTTTTACCCCTCTCTCTACTTCTCACCACCCCCTCTCCCTCTCTCTCTCTCTCGATCTCCTTCTCTCTCTCACTTTTTTTCTCTTTTTTTATCCCCTCTCCCACTGTCTCTCTCTCCCTCTCTCTGCTTCTCACCACCCCCTCTCACTCTCTCTCTCTCCCTCTCTCTCTCGATCTCCCTCTCTCACTTTTTTTTTCTTTTTTTATTCCCTCCCTCTTCCCTTCGTCTCATTCTCTTCCCACCTCTCTCTCACACCCCCACCGTCTCTCTCTCCCTCTCGATCTCTCACCCCCTTTTATTTTTTTATTTTTTTTTCTTTTCAACTCCTTCTCTCCCTCTCTCCCCTTTTATTTTTATTCTTTTTAATCTCTCCCTCTCTCGATTCTCTCTCTCTCTGCCCCCCTCTCTCTCCTCTCTCCATCTCGTTCTCTCCCCCTCTCTTCTTGTAGTAACCCTGATAAAAACAAGATTTTTAAATAAATCAAATTAAAATAAAAGATAAGTAAAGAGATGACAAAGAGCCTAAATGAGTAAATCATTGATCAAGAGGAAAATAACGCCTTTTATCAAGGCACTGATTCAAAAGGAAACGCCTCTATATAAGGCGTTAATTTAAAAGGGACGCCTAGACAATAGGGCGTCAAATTTCAAACGACGGGAAAAATAAAATTAAGGAAAGGAAATGAAACGCCCTCTACATAGGCGCGTTTACATAAGTAACGACGCTCGACAAGGTGTCAATTTAAATTCGATGCCCTCGCTTAAGACGTTAATTCAGTTCGAGTTTCGTTCGACCCAGGAGTCTATCCAGGGCAAGTTATGGATAACTACGTCGAAGGTGGAGTATGGTAAGGACTCTATCATGGAAGTATTACTTCCAATACAACTCTAACCCTATTAGGATTCCCAAAATCCTATAAATACCCTCCTGATCGACCCAGATCGCTATTTGGCGATTTGAGTTATCGTTCTGCTGAAAGGAGAGGTTTTGTTCTTCTTATTGTTTCCTTCAAACCACAGGAGCATGAGGATTCTAATGCTTCTTCGTTTTCTTCTATCACAGATTGAGGAGCTCCTGTCTTCCTTAAAGAACGAGGGTTCTTCATTCGTGTGTAGATTACCTGTCAAGTTTTCCTATCAAACGTGAAGAACCGGTAAGTTCTTCTTCATCCTTTGACATCAACCGTATACTATAAAGGCTAATTAATCCTCTTCTCATTTTTTTTCTCTTACAGCCCAACACCCGTGAAAGGAGGAAGTTTTCTTCTATTTTTGCAACGGCTGTTTCTTCTCTGTTGCTGTCTCTGCTTCTGCATTAGAAACAGAGCATCGGATTCTCATCAAGTCCTTCACGTTACTTCAACAGATCACCAGTTGATAATCATCAGGTAGGTTTTCTCAAGAACGTAGCCCAAACTAACTCCAGTTGCTAGTAATACCTTCTGTCATACATGCATATAGTTTTATTATGGTTTCAGATGTTTTCCACGAAATTTCAAAAAGAAACGCCCTTGACAAGGACACTAATTTAAAGAAGCGACCCACACCAGGGCACTAATTAT
This sequence comes from Amorphophallus konjac, assembly GCA_022559845.1. Taxonomy (NCBI): domain Eukaryota; kingdom Viridiplantae; phylum Streptophyta; class Magnoliopsida; order Alismatales; family Araceae; genus Amorphophallus; species Amorphophallus konjac. The sequence continues at coordinate 404,468,017 of CM040121.1, read as the reverse complement.
TGTTTTGACGCCCTGCCTAGAAGTCGTCAATTGCATGTAATTAATAAATAACCACGTTAAAAATTTAATATCTATGTAACCATGAATCTAATATATTGCATGAGTATACCTGTGAAATCCTGCTATTTTTCCTGTCATGATCATGTACCCTTTTTTCCTGAAATTTTATTATCTGAAAATTGATAAATTGTTGAATTAACGACCTGCACAAGGTCGTCTCTTATTGAACTGACGCCCCAGACCAGGGCGCTAATTGAAAAGTAACGCCCCTGTCTAGGGCGCGTTTTTGTTAAAATTCCAGAATATTAAGTTTCTGCAGAATAGAAATATTGAAGGGACGACTAATGTATAAGTCGTCAGATTGTGAATAAACGCCCCTATAGAAGGCGTTAATTTGATAAGTAATGACTTAGATTAAGTCGCTATTTTCCTGTGACACTATTTTACAATGTTACTGTTAACCGAGGGTTTCGTATATATATATATATATATATATATATATATATATATATATATATATATATATATATATATATATATATATATCGGCACTATGTTCCAGTCCGTGAATATAGTCCCACGTTTCATGATGTTTTAACATTACCCCCTTAACTCTCATTGACATACAAGCTCTCTATTGGACATTCCGTTCCTTTGGACTAGCGAGTTAGTCATAGAGACCTCCATAAGACTCCTCGAGCCTTGGATTCCCTCAAGGCCGACTGAGCTGGTTGTACCATAAAAAACCCATTACACTATTTTGCCATGTCACTCTATGGAAACATGGTATACCGGCCCTCATGTTATGCAAAGTGTGTATCATGAGAATTCTCTTAATGGGATGAGGTTATCATGCCATTTGATGCTGTTCTTGTAAACCCCAATTCTATATCAACATTGTCATGATGTTCTTGTAAACCCCAACTCTATATCAACATTGTTATGATGTTCTTGTAAACTCCAATTCTATATTAAACTTGATGTTCTTGTGGACCTCAATTCTATATAAAGAATGTCCATACTTATTTGTCATGGTACCCAAGTTAGGGAACCAATTCCACCTAGTTTTATCGATAATCGTAATTGTACCGTTATTATCGTCATTCTATGTCAAGTATCATACTTTTGGACTCTATTCTATCCAAGTTATCATACGTATCTACAAGCTTTATTCTTGAAATTCCATATTGTCTATATACAAAAGTGGATGTTAAAATACATGATTAATGCCTGCGCATATAGGGCCCGATCTGGTCCTGGGAGGAGCACCCGAAAGTACTTGTGCCCATGGGAGTTATTGATCACGGTATTGGCATTATACCGAAGTGCATGACTAGCTTGATTGAACATTCCACAAATCTTGTACTTGTACTTGACTTGATATTACATGACTTGCGTGGCCCGAAAAGGGTAATTGTATACTTGCGTGACTTGAAACAAAATAGCCAAATTCCAACGTGCCGTGATGAGTTTACTTGCTTGAATATCTTGATATCTTTTGATATAAGTTCTTGAAAGTTCATAACTAGTTCTTCTTGCTATCGTATTGTTATACACTCTCTCTATCTTGTCGTTTTATGCGAGCATGCATAGCTATAGTGCATTCATGAAAGATGTAATCACTTAAACCCCTTGCTAGATCTTGAGATATAAGTTCCTACTGAGCGTTCGCTCACCTAGTGTTTCTCTACTTTTCAGGTAAGTCCGACGATGAGGGAACTCAAACGGATGGGAAAAATCAAGAGTGAAAGAGATAGAGCTTCTTCCGTGTTATCTAGTCTTTTTCATATTTTCTTGAGTCAACCTTGTATTTTTCCTTTATTTTAGTTAGTACTTCAAGGTTTGTAATAGACATATTCTTATGAAGGAATAAAGGACTGGGTTATCTTTATTTTCGCGCATCTCTGATTTTTGGTGTCGAATACACTAATACTCTGATTGACATGATTGATATAAACTCGTCGCGCATCTCCGGGTACCTTCCGCGCTCGGGGCGTGACACTTCTCCTCTCTCTCTTTCGTTCTTTCTCCCATATATGTATATATATATATATTATATATATACATAATATATATATATCATATATGTATGTCATATATATATATATCTTATCCTCTTTCTTCTAAAACAAAGTCTTAATATATATATATATATATATATATATATATATATATATATATATAAGAGTTTTCTCTCTCCATTTCTCTCCTTCTTTCTCAGATTCTTGTTCTTTTATTTCGACGTGTTTACATATATGTCTATATATATGTTTATATAGATATTTTTAAAATGTTTAAAATATTTATGTATATGTTTATATAAATATATTACTACTCATATATATATATATATGTACGAGTGTGTGTTCTCATGTTCAGCTTAATCAATTCCTGGAGTCTGCTGTGAAGGCCCTCTGCCGTGCTGTGTTCGCGTCTCCGACATATATTCTCGAGCCCGTCATCAGCCGCCCAATAAGTTTTCTCACCACGGCGTTTTATTTGCTTCTGTTTCACTAGTTACATTGCATTGCATGTATCATTATCTGTCGTTCATACTGCATCCCTCTCCCTAAGAAGTCCCTTTGCGTGTTCATTCATCATATTGTCTGTCCACCCTTTAGTCTTCAAAGGGGTTTCAAACACTACCAACAAGGTGCGTACTCGTATATGTTATTTTCAATATTGTTTTCTAAAGAATTGGTGCTACACCACCGTTGTCCTTATTTAGTAGTCGTTTCTCTTTGTTTGTTTTCTGTGTAGGGTTAACCAGTCCGGGAGCCCGCTTCTTCAGTCGGCCGAAAGAGGAGGAGGAGCAACTCACGTGCCTCCAGTTCGGGGATAAAACGCGACCATCCCTCCTACTTTTGAGGTACCCTACCATCACCTTCCTGTCTTGTTACATTCCTCATTTGTGATTGTTATTTGTTGTAAAATCTCCATCTCTATCCTCCTCTACTTTTTTGTTTAATATAAGTCTATCTTCTCTCCCTTGTTATTGTCATATATCGCTAACTCTCCACTTCCGTCCTTCTCTATTTTATCTAAAATAAGTTTCTCACTCTGTCTATATTTTCCTAGTGTTTTTTTTCTCTATATCGTACTATCTTATTCTACCATTCACCCCTCGATTTCTCTTTTACTTTCTCACCTCTCTCTAAGAAAAACATAAAAGAATAAAAAAATAATAAAAGCAACAAAAACACCAAAAAAATATAATAACAAAAGATAAAACAAAATAAAAGAATAATAAAATCAGGGTAACCAAAGAAGGCCCTCTTCGTCGGCCGGCCGACCGAAGAGGAAGAGAGGACCCGCACTGCTCCCGCTTCGGCGGCGAACGCGATCAGAACATTTCCTGTGGGGTCCTCAACCCCTGGCGATCACACTTCCCCTCCCCTTCTTTTGTTATTAATTTTTCTGTCTAAACCCCGTCGACGGAACCAGTTCCTCGCGGTGGTCTCATTTAACTGGTGCGGTGGGCTATCTCCCGCGACCATTTTACTTCAGTAATTTAATTTCTGCATTCTAACACCCTAACCGCTAACTGCTTAACTCTAACCCTCCCCTATCATCGCTTCAAAATCCCGCGGAGAGTGACATCTCGCGGCGGTTTATTTAATCCCCTTTTCATTTATTCCAACCCCGATCAAGGAACTCGTTCCTCGCGGTGGTTTAATTTTCTGCACTTTCAATTCCAACCCCGATCAAGGAACTCGTTCCTCGCGGTGGTTTAATTTTCTGCACTTTTATTCTAACCCCGATCAAGGAACTCGTTCCTCGCGGTGGTTTAATTTTCTACATTCTTTTGTTCCGACCCCGATCAAGGAACCCGTTCCTCACGGCGGTCTTATCTAACTGGTGCGGTGGGTCATCTCCCGCGACCATTTTCATTCCCGTAATTTAATTTCTGCACGCTAACCTCCTAACCCCTAACTATTTAATTTTAGCGTCCCCCATCATCGCTTTAAAACCCCACGGAGAGTAACATCTCGCGGCGGTTTATTTGATCCCTTTTTCCTTTCTCGTTATATATATATATATATATATAGTTATTATAATAAAAAACCCTGCGGAGGGTAATACCTCGCAGTGGTCTTTTGTATATAGTTATACTTATTATTTATATCGCTGCAAAAACTCCGCAAAGGCCAATGTCTTGTGGTGGTATGTATATATAATATTTATTGTTTATAATGCAGTAAAAACCCCACAAAGATCAATGTCCTATGGTGGTATGTCTTTGTTCGTATTGTCTTTATAATTGTCCGGAGAACGATATACCGTTGCAATTTATGAGTTTACGCGTCTCTCCATTTCAGTTACATAGATTCTCAGACTTCCCGGTATATGAAAAATTACTCGTGGAACGGTAGGTCACGCTTACCGGGAAAAGGTCAGTTTGCGCGAGAGGGTCTTCGGACCCCTATCTCCGCCACGTACCGGAGTCTGTTCCGCATCCCTCTCTTCCCTTTCTCTCTCCATGATTCGGTCTCGTTATCCCCATCTTCTAGGACAGACGAGGGTGGACGACCCCCGTCGTCTACACCTCTCTGCCGATCACCCTTTCACCATTCCATCTTGTTTATTGTGTTTTTCCCCCGAGGGTGGACGACGACTCCTGCCGTCTACACTTTTTTGGCGATCACGGTGGGACAACTTTTGTTTTCTCTGGTTACCCAAATATTTTCGGCACCCACGTGTGCCCCTCCACTCGGCACCCACGTGTGCCCCTCCTGATTGCGCCCGCGTGCGCTACATTCGTGCTCCCAGTAGCACTCTTGCCATCGGCACCCACGTGTGCCCCTCCACTTGGCACCCACGTGTGCCCCCTCCTGATTGCGCCCGCGTGCGCTATATTCGTGTTCCCGCTATCACTCTTGGCATTCCAATTACATCCCTCGTGCACTACGTGCATTACTCTAGAGTCCCCTTGAAGTCTGAAGAGATTCGTATCATTGCAGAAAAGGAGTGTTGTAATGTTTGTTTAATTTATTTTGTTGTATATATTTGCTGTCTGTTTATATATCTCCTGTTAAATTCAGCACTGCATCGCATATCATCTCCCTTTTATTTTTATTTCTTTTGTTCCATTTTTTTAGGATCACCTTTTCTTGGTGAAGGAAAGACTCTCCGTCGGGAATTCCTCTCAACGGACTAGGATCTCCTTCACTGGGACCTCCGTAAGTCCCCGACATCGAAGGATTCCCTCTTCGTTCACTGGACTGGTTGTACCACTGAAGTTCCTTGGAGATAGTCAACCCATTCGTGGTGAGTCGAGTGTCCTTAGATCACACGGCGGAAATTAATATTGCAACTAAGGTCCCTCCTGTGGTGTGAACATTAGATTAGAAAAAAGAAAAAAAAAGGGGAAAACCAAAAGAAAACAAAAAAAGGGGCGTTAAACATCAACTTGTTTGCTAATCATTGCTAATGGTTTGAGTGTGTATGTTATTACATTCTGATTATAAAGAAAAAGAAAAAAGAGAGAAAGTAAAGAAAACAAAAAAAAGGGCGTTACACATCAACTTGTTTGTTAATCTTTGCTATTGGTTTGAGTGTGTATGTTATTGCGTTCCGGCAAAATCTCGTGTTCCGGAAAAGATCAAGAAATGTCCAGAGACGGTCAGAATCTGACCCCGGGTCACCAGGGGACACATGTCCCTGCTGAGGACGCAGGTTCCTCCCGTGAGCCCTCATATGACGTGCGAGCCACCGTCGGGGAAGCATCCCCGCCACAAGATATTTCCTCCTTGCTAGGTGTTCTCGCGAACACACAGCTCAATTCCGATCAGATCCGAGCCTTTCAGGCCGTCTTAAAAGGGAAATCTGTTGATTCTACTCCTCAAAATCCAACACCAGTTGCTCTCCCTACTCAAGAGCCCGCACAGGCAATCCCTTCCTCATTCCCTCTTGTGCAGACAACTCTGCAACCTCCCTCTTTCCAATTACCTCCCCAGTCTCAAGTTCCACCAATTCCTCATACAACATTTCAGTCAATTCCATTTACTGATATGCCACAACGTCTGCAACCTCCCTCTTTCCAATTACCTCCCCAGTCTCAGGTTCCGCCAATTCCTCATACAACATTTCAGTCTGTTCCGTTTACTGACATGCCACAACGTCCCACTCATCCGGAATTCCCTTCTCAGGCTTCCGCAAGGCCTCAGTGGCCACCACAACCTGCTCCTTACAATGAGGTCACCCAATCTCTCCTTCATAGGATGAACAAGATGGACGAACAATTCTGAGATTTCAAAAAGATTGTGGATGTCAAATCCGCGCCTGAGGTCTCTTTACCAATCCTTCCAGTATTCCATCTCCCTCTTTCTGAAATGCCAACGTATCGACGGTACACCGGCACAGGCAACCCCCTCATTCATCTGAAGGACTTTATGTATGAGTCCTCGTTTTGGCAGAACGATCAAAGATCATTGGCATACCTCTTCAGGAGATCATTGGATGGTCCCGCCTTAGAATGGTTCTATTCCCTAGAGCCGAGTGAGGCTGAGAACTTCGACGTAGTGCAACGAAAATTCCTACAGAAATATCGGGATAGGGTCGGTCCCTCCTTCTCTATTACCGACCTAGTGGCTGAAAAAATGAAGCCGGACGAAGATTTCATCCAATTTGCCGATCGATGGAGATCCTTGGCAGAGAAAGTGAGAGACTCCATTTCAGAATCAGAGCAAGTAAAGATGGTCGTGTCTAATGCCACTCCACAATTTAGACACGTCCTGGCAATGAACAAGCTCACCACTATGGAGGAACTGTATGAGAGGGCTCGATATATCCAAACACAGCTGAAAGATTCTCCCCTCATGCATATGTTCGAGCCACCAAAGCCAAAGGTGTTTAGGAAGCCGGGCACGGGTGCCCAAGGTGGGGTAACAGAAGGGGTTGTAACAAATGAACAAGTGGGCGTGGTTGGCTATCCCAACCAGCAAGCTAATCCTAGGCCCCCACAAGCTCCACAATTCCCCTTTCATCAGGACCAACAAGGTCAGCAACCCTATCATCCTCCCCCACAAAACAATCTCTTCCAGAACAATATGCCTCAACCCCTCCATCTTCAACAACAACAACAGCGACCTCCTCAATATAATCAGGTTCCGCCACTAGGGGATTATGTCCACCAATATCAGAGAAGGCCGATCGGCCCTAGGAGAGCTCATTACCCACCTTTGCCGGAGTCGTTGCCGGACATCTTTAATGCTCTCATGGCTGCTAATTTTCTCACCTTGCCTAAGGAAAAAGCCATATGGCCCCCGAACGTCGACACTTCCAGATATTGTGTCTTCCATAGACAGCCGGGTCATACAGTGGAAAACTATTTTCGTTTCAGAGGTTATATCTATGATATGAACGATGAACATCAAATAGATTGGGATGAAATGAGGCGATGCGTCACCATGATGAAGGCCAGGAGACCTCCTCTTAGACAACAACAACAACAATAGCAGCAGCAACAACAACAACAGCCTCAACAGGCACCACAACAACAACTAAACATGGGCATCCTCCAAAATCCGTTACCGGCGCACCAACAACCTAACCACCAAGTCAACCCCATCTCTTCCTTCCCAGAGGTTGGAAGAGGGCAAGATTGGCATACGGAAAGCGGCTCTGTCCTTGTCACCAATCACGTTCCTATCCAATCCCCACGCCTTATTCGTCCCGCACCTGTCTATCCTCCACCCGTAGCACAACCCACAGTGATACCTCACTCATTTCCACTGCTATCACGTCCTCTCATCCGCGTCTCTGCTGATGACCTCCCTTCGAGTCCCCAGCAAACACCCTCCACTTCAACCATAACACCGTTACCCTCAAAGCCTCTCATCATTTCTCACGCCTCCACTTCATCATCCACCTTCATTCCGCCTCCACTAAACAAACCCCTCATTGTCCAATACCCTTCCGAGGTGCCCTCCACCTCCACCATAACACCATTACCCCCAAAACCTCTCATTATTTCTCACGCTTCCACTTCATCATCCACCTTTGTTCCGCCTCCACTAAATAAACCCCTTATTGTCCAACACCCTTCCGAGGCACCGTCTACCTCCACCACAACCCCTTTACCCTCGAAACCCCTCATTATTCATCACCCATCCGGGGCCCCATCAACCTCTACTATGCCTCCACCTTTTAAACCCCTTATCATTCACCGTCCATCTGAGGCTTCATCCACTCCCACCATGCCTCCACCTAACAAACCACTCATCAGAGCCCCTACACCTATTATTGCCCCTGCTTCATCAATTATTCCTCCACCACTACCCCTCGAACCCCTGCTAAACCCCATATCTAACTCTATAAAGGTGCCGCCAAAACCACAAGCCATGGTGCTCCGTAGTGGAAGGATGTTCCATCGGATTTTCCCCCAAAACAGCCAGGTCCCCGAGCAATTTCAGCCAGAGAAAGACACCGAAGAACAGCCAGAGGAGTCTATCCCTGGGACACAATATGACCTGTTGAAACACCTGGATAAAACACCAGCTCGGATCTCCATTCTCGAGCTAATCAAGAGGTCGAAAACCCATCAAGACGCCTTGATAGAGTATCTTCAGAGGGTTATGGTAAATGAGGATCTCCCAGTGGAGAAGATCTCGTTAGTACTGACGCCAACTGATACACAGCCGGCTATTATATTTCACCACCATGAGCTTGCCCCCAAGGAGGCTCGAAAATATGCTTTGTGTATTGCAGTAAAGATCAATGGGGTGTCTGTAGACCCGTGTTTGGTGGACACTGGTGCGTCTATAAATGTGATCTCTATGATCACCCTCCAATCATGTGGGGTTGACACGGAACAGATAAGGCCTTCGTCAATCACAGTTACAACCTATGACAATAGCAAAAAGCCACCAATGGGGATGGTCATCGTGAATGTAGAATTGGGCTCTGCATCAGTCTTCACGGAATTCCATATCCTTGATATGGATCCCACATTCAAGGCCATACTAGGCCGCCCTTACATTGAAGTTATGAATGTGGTGCCTTCCACCAATCATCAGTGCTTGAAGTTTCCGTACAAGGCTTGGATTATCAAGGTAAATAGCATGCCCATCTTTTCTACAGTGGATGCTATTAATACCTCTTTGCCTTCTGTTTGGCCGACCCACCGGCCAATTCTTTCACTGCTAGATGTGTGTGACCCTCGCCGCGCCCCTTTAACACAGAAGCCGTTTCTAACACCAAAGTCATGTCACCCTTCCCATTCTAAGGGATGGGAGATCATGAGAAATATTGGCTACCAGCAGGGCAAAGGTTTGGGGGCACAATCACAAGGGAGACTGAGACTGCCAAACAAGATAAGGTTAACCCTTAGAGCCGGCCTAGGCTTTGAAGGGCCATTTGAATCATATGAGGGACCTCTTACATGGACCTTGTACTCTCATTTCAGAAAGGGTCCGGTTATACAGTTGGGGGATTACCCGCGAGAATCACATGGGAAATTGCAGATTCCCTATTTTGCTGAAAGCTGCTCGAGAACTACAAAGAAGGGGAAACACTATGACCCAGACTGTGAATGGAATAAGTGGTTCGATATACACAATATTTCCATGGCACTACAACAGATGTTCTCGCCTCCAGACTTAGAGGGGCCACTTTTGATCTCCGAGGTACCAAAAGATGTCGTTGACATTGCCAAAATTCCAAGTTTTCCTCGCCGAGAGGAAGTTGCCACTGACGGATCGCTTTCCGTCATTCTATCTGATCATTCTCCCCAGCCGTTGTTGCTGACTCTTTCTTGGACCCGATGTTTATCTGATGATATTCCCAGGTCCCCTTCTCTACTCACATTCTTGCGTGGATTTCTTAGCCCATGCCAAATTTTCAACCATGATCTGCTCAATGAGCCATGCAACCCCCTAGCTATAGTTCCCTCCTCCCATTCTCTAATTTCTTTCAATTATTTTGTAATTGAAAATGAAAATGAAAAAAAAAACGTCGATTTTCAAAATCTTCAACAGTGCATCTCCTTTGAGGAGACCTCCTACATCTCTCACGAGTGTGCCCCGACTTACGGGCCACCCATTCAAGGTCCCTTGAGCGACCTTCTTTACCCCTCTATCGAGGGGTCTCTTCCTGTACATTCTTCAACTTCTTCTTCGTCTGTAGAACAAGTCAGTCAGGTTAGGAATAGCGAGTCAAGGGTAGTACCTAGAAGAAAATCCAAGGGTAGGGAAATTCCTCGTCGATTCCTTCTAGATCTAGCCAATAGGTGTCAAGCCTTTCTAGCAATTCCTCAATTGCTAGAAAATCCCATCCATCTGCCGGAGTTAGAATGTGAGGAGGATTGCACAATTGATGAGGGATACGGAGTTTATGAGCTCACAGATGAAGAGTACCCTATTGAAGAAGGGGACGAAGAATATGAGGACGCGGCTGATGCATATGCTAGCGGAATGAGGAGGTTTGAGGAACCATCAGCCGCTATAGAAGAACCCACCAAAGAGATCAACCTGGGGACCGAGGAAGACCCTAGAATCATCCTCATAAGTGACAATTTGTCACCATCTGAAGAAGAGGCATTGATCGAAGTCCTAAAGGAATATAGGGACACGTTCGCGTGGAGTTACGAGGATATGCCGGGATTAGATTCCACCCTGGTCGAACATCGCCTAACGCTAAAACCAGGGTCCGTCTCGGTAAAGCAAAGGTTAAGACGTTTCCACCCCCAAATGGCTTTAAAAATGAAGGAAGAGGTCGATAAGCTCCACAAAGTCAAGTTTATTAGAGTCGTCCTATATCCTCAATGGGTGGCAAACATTGTCCCGGTCATGAAAAAGGATGGAAAGGTGAGAATCTGTATCGATTTTCGGGACCTTAACCGCGCGTATCCAAAAGATGATTTCCCTTTGCCTCACATTGACGTGTTGGTTGATAATACAGCAGGCTATGAAACTCTCTCGTTTATGGATGGATTTTTGGGATATAATCAGATCCGTTTGGCGGAAGAGGATCAGGAGAAAATATCATTCACCACACCTTGGGGAACTTACTGCTATTTTGTCATGCCGTTTGGTTTGAAGAATGCTGGAGCTATTTATCAAAGGGCTATGACGGCAATATTCCATGACATGATGCATGTATATTTAGAGGTGTATGTGGATGATTTACTGGTGAAATCCAGGACTAGGGCAGAACACCCAAGAGTTCTGGCTAAGGTGCTGCAAAGATCAAGGGAGTTCAATTTGAAAATGAATCCGAAAAAGTGCGTATTTGGCGTCTCATCGGGCAAATTGCTTGGTTTCATTGTGAGTAAGAGGGGCATTGAAATAGATCCCAACAAAGCTAAAGCAATTAGAGATATGCCACCTCCGAAAAATCTGAGAGAAGTTCGAGGGTTAATCAGAAGGTTACAATTCATTCGTCGATTTGTGTCCCAGCACTCGCAAAGATGCAAACCTTTCTATGAATTGACTAAGTCCAGAGTAGAATTCAGTTGGAATTCTAAATGTCAAAAAGCTTTTGAAGGATTAAAAGAATATCTGGCCAATCCACCTGTTCTAATTCCACCTACGCCCGGTAAACATTTAATCCTTTACATCTCGGTCCTAGACGACTCCGTGGGAGCTGTCCTAGCACAAGTCGATGAAGCGGGCAAAGAAAGGGCAACCTATTATTTGTCCAAACTCCTCAACCCTTGTGAGCAGAAGTACACGGCTATGGAGAAAACTTGTGCCGCCCTTGTCTGGGTGGTGTAGAAATTGAAACACTACTTTCTAGCTCATGAAGTTCATCTGATTGCTCGAATGAACCCTATCAAGTTCCTTCTAGAAAAATCTGTCCTTACAGATAGATTAGCACGCTAGCAAAGCTTTCTTTCTTAGTTTGACATCGTCTACATCCAGCAAAAGGCGATTAAAGGGTATGCTATAGCTGAGCACCTCGCTCACCATCCTCTTCCCAAATTTGACCCTGTCCAATCAGAGTTCCCAGATGAGGAACTAATGTCCATCAACCAATCAGATGATTTCATGTGGACGTTACATTTTGATGGAGCTCTGAATTCCCAAGGGAAAGGAATCGGCATTGCCCTCCTGTCGCCTGAAGGCCTTACATTCCCACTGGCATATCAGCTCAAATTCCCCATTACCAACAATATAGCTGAATATGAAGCTCTTCTAGCTGGCCTAGAACTCGCTCATTCCTTTCGTATCACCGAATTACGAGTCGTAGGTGATAGTCAACTCATTCTTTGCCAGGTGCTCACTAAATATCGCACTCGCGATCCCAAGCTCAAGCCATACCAAGAACTCACTGCTGCCTTTGCCAAACTGTTCACCAAATTGATCTTTGTCCATGTCTCTCGTCATCAGAACATTCTGGCCGATGCCCTCGCCTCGTTGGCATCATCTTTAAGGTTCCCTCTAGGGAGATGGTTTGAGTCCATTCACATCTACAAGCGTCATGCCCCTGCAATCGATGATGCTTCCTACGTAAATATCAAGGACAGGATAGCAAGGAAGGCCCTACAGGATGAAATCCTTGAGAAGAGAGAAATTATGTTGACAGAGTTAGAAGAAGAATTGGCTGATGAGGAGAAGCCATGGTTTTACGAAATTGTCAAGTATTGCAAAGATCAGTCCTACCCTGAAGAAGCCACATCGGAAGATAGAAAAGCCATAAGGAGAGTGGCACAGAGGTACATGCTGGTCGGAGGAGTGCTATACAAGAGGAGTCTTACTGGTGTTCTTTTAAGATGTCTCGACGAAGAGGAGGTCTGGAAATGCGTCGAGGAAGCACACTCTGGTGTGTGCGGTGGCCATGTGAATAGCCAAATGCTTACCAAGAAAATCCTTCGGCAAGGCTTTTACTGGCCCACCATGGAAGAGGATTGTGCCATCTATGTCCGCAGGTGTGTCAAGTGTCAACTTCACGCCGATAAAATTCATTCCCCATCTTCTTCACTTCATCCAGTATCCTCCCCATGGCCTTTCTCCATGTGGGCTTTCGATGTCATCGGTTCTCTTGGTAACCCTAACTCCCTCACTAAGTAAAAATCATTCATCCTTATTGCAACGGAGTACTTCACCAAATGGGCCGAAGCCGAAGCTTACGTGGAGGTTAAAGCGTCAACAGTATGCAAATTCATCATGAAGAACATCATCGCCAGGTTCGGTATTCCAAGCACAATTATCACTGACAATGGGCCGCAATTCATATCTCAGGACCTTCAGGACCTCTGCAAAAGGTATAAAATTGCATTACATCATTCATCACCTTATTATCCACAAGGTAATGACCAAGCAAAGGCCACTAATAAAACACTGATTAAAATCATAAAAAAGACCTGTGAGTCAAACAAGTTCTCGGATTGGTCAGAAAAGCTGATTGAAGCTCTATGGGCCTATCGCACTTCAATCCGTACTCCCACTGGGCAAACTCCGTTCGCCCTCACTTATGGGATGGAGGCGGTAGTTCCGTATGAAATCTTGGTTCCTTCTCTCAGGGTACAGTTGGACAAGGAACTTCCCCTCGACGAACGTCGTGATTCACTCCTTGCTCAATTGGAACTCTTAGATCAGAAACGGCTGGCCGCTGCTGAGCATGCACGAGTATATCAAAACAGACTCACACGTTTTTATCAAAAGAAGGTCATTGAAAGAAAATTTCAAGTCGGTGAAATGGTAGTGAAAAGAATCTTTGTAAAACCTGGTGGACCGCGTTCTAAACTCCAACCCAATTGGGAAGGACCGTACGTGGTTCAGGCTGTGCATCCTGATAACGCCTACAGGTTAGTAAATGCTGAGGGGATCGAGTTATCCCACCCTTGGAATGGGCTTTATCTTAAGAAGTACTACCCTTAGATAGGTGTACATAGTGTCAAAAAAAAATGATGAAACGAAAAATAAAAAAAAATAGAAAACAATGAAAACAACAAAAATATGTATATATACAACAATAAAAGTAAAAAAAATAGGAAAAAATGAAAAGAAGAAAAAAAAATAGAAAATTCAAAATGCTAATGCCCGGAGATCACCATGTAGTTAAGTCATTGCATTCAACCTCCGTGTTGGGATAGGGCCTATTAAGACTTGGTAGGTTCCGGGTCTTGGTTTGCCAGAGCCGTGGAGATCTATGTCCGACTAGTTTGGCTTATGCCCCCCTCAAAAGGAGACAACATGCATGTACACATGTGTTCTATAAAAGATCGGTAGCATCACTCATGGTGAAGCCTCACCTAAAAGGTCTCCAGAACGCTTAAATCTTCGTTCTCTCTCTCTTCGACCGAATGAGACAGCCGGCGCCCTTAAAACGCTGAGCATGGGAAACACGAATACAACTCCTAGGGTGAGAGTATGGTCTAATTCCTCGAGCATGGGTCAGAGTACGAGAAGAGGGCAGTGTCCCCGCAGGCATCCAAGAGAGATTCCATAATGTCAAGATACTATGTCCCTCGCAAAAATATGTCAAGAAAAATCAGAAAAGAAGAACAAAATCAAAGTCAAGTGAAAAGCCTGGTCGTAACCGTGCCTGATCCCACAAATGAAACCCCTTTGACTGAAAGTCAAATTCTATACAAAAGGGGTCATGAGATGTAAATGCTCGAGATTTGGTCTGAAGTTGCTCGAAAGGGGAAGTTAAGTGCGCCCCTACTAGCTCGCCGGGTTAACGGTTTTGCCGGTCCTCTCAGGAGGTTTGCCCCCTATACTCTTCCTTCTTCCTCTAAAGATGAAGGCTCAATAGAGTTCCTGAAGGGTGAAACTCACCAAAGTCTGCAACCACCTTTCGACACAAACGTATGGTTGTCCATCTTGGAAAGCAGAAGTCATTGTCGTGAAAGAGTCTCCGTGTTTCTGGCCGGTCAAGACCCTTATCTACCGTCTTAATTTCTTCTAGTCTAACCTCGGGCTTAGACCAATGCAAGCCCGTCACCTATAGGTGCGACGGCGTCTGATTCCGGGTCAGCGTCGCGCGGTTGGTCATTTGGGTTCCAAGGTGTTCCATTATATATCATCTAGAGTTGTGAGGAAATAGACCCGGGTCGGGCAAATCATTTACCTCGAACACCTTTTGGGTGAATCCCTGTGGTCGGAAGCAACTGGGGGCCTAAGCATGGCATGACGGCATTGTCATCAAGATAAGTCTTAGCCGGCGGGATTATCATTCGAGGGGTCTAGAGGCCCAAATCAACTTAGATGTGCACTTAGGATACCTGGGGGGTTAGCAAGAAACCCTTGTTCTCGTGCAGGTTAGATGTTATATGAGTTGGTCATCATGCATTCGTAAAAAACATAAAAAAATAATAATAAACCAAAAATAAACAAAAAAATAATAAACCCAAAAATCTGAAAAAAAAGCAGAAAAATGTATAGGCACAAAAAAATGGAAATGTAAAAGACAAAAAAATAAACAAACAGTAAAACAAAAAAAATGAACAAAAACACAAAAATAAAAAAAATCACATTTCGCATGATTGCATTTGTATGTAACATCTCATTTTAAATTTCCGTTTGCATCTGTGTGCTTGTGTGCCGCATTCATCATTATCCTTTATTATTGCCGTTGTTAATAAAGGCTTGCCCCTTGACTCCTTATTAAGAACAGCTCAAATCACATTTGTTTATTGAGCAAGGGGCAAGTCAGAGCAGAAATGCTAACTTGTTTGCTTAGATGTATGCAGGGATTCGGGAGACAAGAAAGAAGTAGCGAGCCAAGCATAAACTATTTTATTCCACTCCCAACCAAAAATAAACAACAAAAAGTCTACATCATGTTTCACCTTCTCTCTCCACATTACTTGTCCCGCCACTCTCCGGGCAAGACGTTCTTGGGGGTGCTACCCAACCATGGAAAGCGGTACTTTTACCGCTTTGTTGTCCTCTTGCTATCTCCACTCCCCGACGTCGATCTGCAGGGGCATCAAAGAAGCTACTAACACGAAAGCCACGCTCTCGTGCCCTTCGATAGCGTTCCTCGCCATCCTTCAGCCACTGCTTGGTGAGACCGAGACTGGTCCTCAATTCAAATAGTTGGGCCTCCAGGGCCCTCCTCTCCTCTTTCTCGGTTGATCTTTTGGCCTTCTCTCTTTCCCTATCCTTTTCCCTCTCAGCACGTTCTCTCTCTCTGTCATCCCTTTCCAACTGAAGGGTGATCCTCAGCTCCATGGCGTCCCGCGAAAAATTGTCATCTGAGCGATGCTGCAATTCCTCCTCCAGCTCCGCTATCCTGGCCTTCCCTTGTGATGCATGAGTAAACATCTCTTGCATCTCTTCGGCCTGCCATATCCGTCATTTCAGGGGTATGATGAGACGTAAGCAGAGAAGCTTGGATAAGAGGAACCTTCACCTGCGCGGAAAGCATTCCCTCTGCCTCCGCGGCGCGCTGTGTTACACGGGCAAGCTGCTCATGGAGCGAATCTAATTCCGATGAAGGAATCCATAGACTAGAAGAGGCACCCTCTGCCCCTACTGCTGGTAGGGTTACGTCGAGCCGAGCGTGCTATGATAGCAAGAAGTGGCAATGAGTGGCTAAACACCAGAAACCTAGGGGTGTAATTAGGAATATGCATTTGCATACATACTCACCGAGACATGTAAAGCCTCACGGGTGTCACCCAACTCTTCCTCTGTGTCCGCCAAGTGAGCCCGCAAGTTCGCTATCATGGTATCACGGGCATCCTAAACCCATGTCATAGGAGTCAGCATTACATTTAAAAAAAATGATAAAAATATATATATATCAAAAACGTGAGAAAGGAGATACACCTCCACAAGTCCCTCAGGATGGAGTCGCTCTGCATACATCGCCCTATAGAGACGTAGATAATCTTCACTATCCTGGGTGTGCGACTCCACGAGTGTGCCACCCCGCTGCCAATCTTCATATTGTTCGGGGAAGCGCACCCGCCAGTCGACATAGGTTACCGGCCCACGTGTCTTCCTACCGACGCGGGGTGGTGCGGTCATATCTACCCATTCCTGAGCAAG
This sequence comes from Amorphophallus konjac, assembly GCA_022559845.1. Taxonomy (NCBI): domain Eukaryota; kingdom Viridiplantae; phylum Streptophyta; class Magnoliopsida; order Alismatales; family Araceae; genus Amorphophallus; species Amorphophallus konjac. The sequence continues at coordinate 404,451,074 of CM040121.1, read as the reverse complement.
CCCTAGAGTCCTCATGACCAATCGTAGCCGGAGTGGCTCGATTTCATTCAGGCAGTGGACCCAAAGGTCCCGACCAAATCGAGGGTGACCTGCGATGACCCACGGTTGGTCGACATCGACCAAGCCCGAGTAAGGCCTCCAGATCACCTACGTTGGCATGCGTATGTCTCCTTAATCACTCAAAAGGACCAAAAAAAAAGAGAGGCAAAAGAAAAGACAAAAAAAAATGGAGTCCTACCATCTCTGCAGGGAACTCTTGCAGCTCACGCCTTAATACCATCAGCTGGTAAGACAGAGAGGCTGTGCTCATAATGGGTTGCCACCGCCGAGCTAGTGGTGCCACGGCCACACGCCACTGTCGAGCTCGCCCCATTGGGATATAGTAATAACTCCATACCTGTGTTGTCACATGTCATCAGCATTTCATGAAATAGATTAGTTGCATAAATAAATAAATAAATAATTACCTGGAGAAATGGTATGAAGCCACTCACAGTCACCTCTCGATCTGTCCCTTGGGACAGACTTGCGAACAGATGCGCCAGCACGGCGGCTCCCCAGGCATATTGCCCTACCCTCTCTAGGTCCACCAAAAATTCTAGGAAACGACAATGGATGTCGTCTCCTTTGGAACCCAGCAGTAATTTTCCCAGCAGGAAGAGGAGGAATATCCTCAAGTCCATGTTTGACCTCTCCCAGCTATTGGCATCCACGCAGTACACAGCGCGGGACCCTCTTTCCGCTCTCTCCATGAACTCCTCTAAGGACTCGTTATCACGGTGACGAGTGTCAGTGAGCCCCAATGCCTCCATGATAGATGCCTTGGCTACTGACATGTTCTTTTGGTCCTTTAATTCCAGACCAAGAAGCTTCTGAGCCACTTCACGATAATCGGGGTAGGTGACCCCGGTCACCGCCTCACCATCCACTCTAAGGCCAGTGATTCGGGCCACATCTTCGAGACTGGGCACCATGTGCCCCCAGGGCATCAAGAAGGCACGACTCTCTGGGTCCCATCTCTCGCGCAATGCTTGGATGAGGGCGAGGTTGAGCTTAATGGGTTCGATCCGGAGGAATGCACCAAACCCCATCGCATCTAGTCGAGCTTTCTGGAAGTCAGGCAAGCCTCGATAGGCAGCCACCACTAATTCCCATGAGATATGTGACCTCATCATACTCTGTGGATTACACAGGAAGTGAGAAGCGGGTGCATCATTGAAATAAAAAAAGAAAAAGAATGAGAAAGGAAGAAAGGGATCATGAAGAATGAGAGGGAAGAACTGGCTCGTTTACAAGCTCCGATTGGGTCCTCTCACTGAGCTGCCTTTCAACATCGGAGAGTCTCCTGGAACTACCACTGGATCTGCTCCTCTTCGAGGAGCGAGAAGACTCGCCCTCCACCCTGAAACTAGACTCTCCCTCAATCTCAGAGAATGAGAAACTCTTACTCCCTCCTGTCGACTTTTCACTCTTCTAACCAGTCTCCATAACTCCGTGCTTTCAAGTGAAGTAGGCGGGGGGAGTATTATAGGATTGAAGGGATATGATCCAGATCTCTCCCACTTCCTCTTGCAATGGGCCTTGTAACAAAGCACCCATCTTTCACTCGAAGTAAACGAGGTCGGGAGCGTAGCGGGTTGATTCACACCCTACACATCTAGGTTCCCTGTGTTCATCATGATTCAAATAAATCTGAGATGAGGTCATCTACATGGAGAAAGGACAATGCAGGTCGACCTCTTTGAATTTGGGAGTGGACTCATCCACAGGAGAAAGGACAATGGGAGTCGATATCTTTGAATCCGGGAGTGGACTCGTCTACATGGAAAGAGGACAGGAGGGCGGTTGGCATCTTTGAATTCGGTGGTACATCATTAAAATTTGTGATGGATTCTCCCGAAAGAAATGCCCAATGAGTCTGAGACACGATCCGTTATCTCAGGGGAGATCTGTTAAACACGTCACATGAGGACGGCATGAAAAGAAGAGGCGTAGAAGAGAAGGAACACATGGAGGGCAAACCCGTCACAAGAGAGCATGTCGTTCCATTCATACGTCCATATAAACTGTCGTGTTCACCGTGAGAAGAGAGCGGGTGTATGAGCAACTTGCTAAATCTCGCACTACCCCCTTGGTCGTCTCTCTCCTCTCCTAAGAGGGAGGTCCTTGGGAGGTCATCTAGAGCTCTGTGACGTTGCAATTGTCTCACCGTATTGTGCATTCTCACCATCTCTGGTAGCGCTCCTCGCCCTCCACTGGCCTCTCTCGCGACCCCGATGGCCGCGAAGCTCTTGAACCCGAGGCTGTTGGCTGAGCCGCCCCCTGCTCTGCGATGGAGACTACACCAACCCCCGGAGCTCCTCCACCGTGAGCTCCAACTCTCCTCCAATCGGCAGTGACTCTGAAGGAGTGACGTGTCTGAGCGCTGTGTCTTCCGGAGCTTCATCACTTGGGCCTCACATGCCCTCCTCTCCTCTCGATCCCGATGTAGCTTTATCCATGCCTTTCTTTCCATTCTCTCCCAGTTTACTTCTCTCCTCGCCACCTGAAGAGAAATCCTCAGCTCCATGATATCTCAGGGCATACTGTAGTTGCTTCAGTCCCCCAGATCCTATCCGGTAACGGCCGACCATCACCCGACGTCCGCCATTCCAGTCACAAAGAAAAGGGGAGGGGAGAGACTGAAAGAGCGTGCAATGGCGTTAAGGCTTTGCATTTATTTCAAAACAAGATACATCAGGGTTTGGGCACCTCAGGCCTCAGTTTCCCGAGCTCCATTACATAAGCCTCCCATAGCTCTCGATCCTCACTCACAGACACCATCGCCTTCCGTGGAACGCTTGCCTTCCACGCTGCTTTGATCGCTTTCACGTCTATCGCATCACCCTCTGTGCCTAGCTCCCTTTCCTTGATCAAAGAAAGGTTGGTGCAAGCCGCTGAGGGCAAACAGGTTACTTATGAAGACATCGCTACTGTCACTGCCTGAACAGTGGCGTCTGAACAAGAAGGAGCATTCTCGTCTCCTCCATCTAAGTGTGCCTCCAGTAGCACACTCAAAGGCATTAATAACGAAACATCTATGGACCCCACTGTCCTAATAGCCTTGTAAAGGTACCAGCAAGAGATAGAACTGCTAAAGAAATAATTAAATAAAAATACTGAGCATGCTATGGCACCCTAGCAACAGGGGGCACGAGCCGAGCCGTCACGGGGAGGTTCCGACCCCACAAGTGCTCCCTCACTGGCCGTTCTACAAACTGTCACTCAGAACTGGGATACTCCCCAGCATTATTCTCAGTGGTTCTAGCCAGCACAGCCAATGCCTCCTCAAATGAAGCAGCAGGATCCCCTACCAGAGCCTCTACCGCCTCATGTTGCAGCTTTGGCCTCACAATTGATGCATCCCACCCACCTCTGCCCTCAACCAACAGAGCCAGTTATGGTGAACGAGTTGATGGTTGAGCAATTGATCGAAGCAAGGCTGGCAAAGAGGGGTAGTGAAGATCATGCCCCCTTTGATATATATGAAGTGACATATCCAGCCTATCATGCTGCCAAGAGACTGCCACCTGGCATTAACAAGCCCCAAAAATTTGACAAATTTGACGGACAGGGCTCCCCGAAAGAACATATTGCACACTATATAACAGCCATGGGTGACTTGACGGCGGACGAGTTGTACCTGTTGAAGTTCTTCGGGTCTTCTTTGACAGGACCTTCCTTTGAATAGTATTCTAGCCTACCGGCCGGATTTATTAACGACTGGTCAGATATGCAACAAAAATTTATTGATAGATTTAATGTAGCAGAGGCAGAAGTGACAGTGGCCTAGCTGTTGGTGACCAAACAAAAAGATGATGAGCCGGCTGCAGAATATATTAACAGATGGAGGGATCTCAGCATGAGGTGCCGATATCCACTGCATCCATAAGATGCAATACAGATGTGCAAACAAAATATGAATAAAGAAATCTTAGAAAAGATAATCGGAGTAGAAATCTGGTCTTTTGACAAATTAGTGGATGTCACCACAGAGGTAGAAGACTTCTTTGAGAGATACCCTGCACTTCTTGCCAACTCAAGTCATCAAACCAGGCAGGTTAATAAGCGACCGATGCTGAAAGCGGTTCATGCTGTTAGCCTCAGGGCGAAAAGGCACAAGTTTGTGCACAATTCTCCCCCCAATGAACTCTCTGAATGTCGAGAAAGGCATCCCCAACAGAATAAAGAAAAGAAGCTCTATGTTTTCCCCAGGGATAGGACTCGAGTACTGTTCGAGTGGGTTGTCAAATATAACAAAATCACTCTTCTAAAGCCAAAGAGGCCTGATGACGTCAGGAGAAGAGATGACCCTTGCTTCTGCCCTTGCCATAGAATCCTCGGGCACCCCATTAAGGATTGCCAAATATTCAAGGACATCGCCCAGGGCCTAATAAAAAGAGGGGAACTACAGATGGGGGAGCACAAAGTCAATCCTCCATGCCTGTATGAATTACCTGCTCTAGGGGCATCTATCAACATGATATCTATATGTCAACAGCTACCTAAAGAAGTGCCAGAGGCCTACAATTGGCGCACCATTGAGGACTGTGCTCTAGCTCCTAAAGAAAAATAAAGGAATCAGCGAGCAATGCCAACAAGAAAAAGAGCAAGGCCGGCACCCCGCCCGGCTCTTGAGATGCATGAAGAAATCAACTCAGCTGTGCAACGGCTTCAAAATCGGGCCAGACGAGCATGAGCAGCCCGAGGGCCAGCCTATGCAGCTCAAGAAGCATGCCCCTCAAAGATACAATGAGCCTCACCGGCTAATAAAAAGAACCAAAGAAAAGGCAAAGATGCTGAATGCACCAAGCAACCCACTGTGGGGGCAGATGCCAACCATAAAGGGGAAGGAAAAGAAGAATGCAAAAGTTGAAAGGAGACGTATGGCCCTCTCCTGCAACACATTGTCAGTCTCGTCTGGCGAGGCGTAAACTGCTGATGAGGAAAATGAAGAAATCTACTTTGTGCCGAAAAGAATAACTCAGGCTGAAACTTCCACCTCCCACTCATCTACTGGGTCTGGGAAAATGTCAAAACATCACCCGTCACCTAATAAGGGGGCTCAATACCACATTCCTCTTCCATCCGGAGGATTAAAACACAAGGGGTTCGTCTTGAAGGAGCTACTTGCAGTCGGCAATGATGGCATGATGCCGCACATCTTACAGAAACCAGAGGCGGAAGGCAGTAGCACTCCCGGCCCCTTCTTACAAGACTCCGCCTTGGTGGCGCTACTACACCAAAAACATCAAGAGATTGAAATGCTGCAGAGACAGCTAAATGAAATGAATGTAAGTCCATACATGCCTCGATTGGCAAGACATTTACTTGAAGCGATACAAGCTGGTGCTAGCTCACCTGAAGCCTCAACACGGCCAGCCATGCTCCGAATGATGTCTGAAGACCCAGGGGGCATTCCCCCTTGGCCATTCCAATATCCAGTCCCCCAGGCATGTTAGGGGGCAATTAAAGCATCTCAAACGATGGTGCCAATAGGGCCGCATATGCAGCCAACTGCCCTACATCAAAGTCCAACAAGTGTGGTGACAATAGAAAGACCGAGGACAGAATGAACAATGAGCATGAAGATGGCCGGAGAATAAGTCACCGAGGCCGAATTACAAGTAACCAAACAAAAAGAGAATGAGTACGCCATGGACTACATAAGAAGG